>OY723291.1:0-600000 GCA_963210315.1 Rhynchopus euleeides
AACAAATTCCTTCGATCGTGGAATTTCCGGGGGGTGTGCCTACCTGAAAACAATTTCGGATTTCAGCCACTCGAAAATCCGTCCATGTTGGGTGCCATAGGGAAGTGCAACTTTTTGGCTGAAAATTCCTTAGGGAAATCGCCCATAGTAGTTTTATACCGTTTCCGCGGCGGAAACGGGCTCAAAACCGACGGTACGGCATCGTCGTGACAAGGAACGCCCAGAAACCGTGATGTGCGAGGTTGGAGACGCAAAAAGACGTAGCAGAGGAGAATTTAGATGCGTAAGACAATGTTACCCTGTTTCACTGTTTTCTGACTGTTTCGAGGCCCTGAGGGATTGTCGTTGATGTTTCCGCAGTGGGTCAACATGGCCGTGACACCCAACAGTAGTACATGTGTAACAGCGACCCGCGTCGCGAAGAACTGCGCAGTGGTGCCAGGTAGTGTTCCTGGCAGGCCGTGCCCGCAACCCCTAGGATAGATAGAGTTTGCGGGTTTGCGGGTTCGCGGGTTTGCGGGTTTGCGGGTTTGCGGGTTTGCGGGTTTGCGGGTTTGCGGGTTTGCGGGTTTGCGGGGTTTGCGGATCTGAATGCAGACAGCTCCTGGTTTTGCCAAGATCTGAATGCAGACAGCTCTTGGTTTTGCCAAGATCTGAATGCAGACAGCTCATGGTTTTGCCAAGATGTGGATGCAGACAGCTCCTGGTTTTGCCAAGATCTGAATTCAGACAGTTCTTGGTTTTGCCAAGATCTGAATGCAGACAGCTCATGGTTCTGCCAAGATCTGAATGCAGACAGCTCCTGGTTTTGCCAAGATCTGAATGCAGACAGCTCACGGTTCTGCCAAGATCTGAACGCAGACAGCTCATGGTTTTGCCAAGATGTGAATGCAGACAGCTCCTGGTTTTGCCAAGATCTGAATGCAGACAGCTCCTGGTTCTGACAAGATCTGAATGCAGACAGCTCCTGGTTTTGCCAAGATCTGAATGCAGACAGCTCTTGGTTTTGCCAAGATCTGAATGCAGACAGCTCTTGGTTCTGCCAAGATCTGAATGCAGACAGCTCATGGTTCTGCCAAGATCTGAATGCAGACAGCTCTTGGTTCTGCCAAGATCTGAATGCAGACAGCTCATGGTTTTGCCAAGATCTGAATGCAGACAGCTCTTGGTTTTGCCAAGATCTGAATGCAGACAGCTCATGGTTTGAACGATTTTGAACGATTTTTGGCCGTGCTCGTAGCATTCCCCGTTGAGGGGGTCGCTATTTCGTGTTCTCCTGGCCGCACGGAGGCATTGCCTTACGTCGCCTCTTCCTCTTTTCCTTTGGTGGTGTGTTGGTCTGGCACAGAGGGCGGGACCGTGCTGATATGCACAGTGACGACTCTCCCTTTTGTTTTGTGCCCGCCTCCACCGAGATTCGGCTGATGCCTCTCAGACTGGGGGCGGGCGGTCGCCGACCCTTTTCTGTACGAGGTTTTCCACAGGCTGCACACCTGCCCCGCGGCTGTGTGGCAGTCTTCGCGGAGTGCAATGCGAAGGTCTGGCCTGACGTGGTGTGACTATTTAGACTCCAGGTGTCTCCACCCTTCCTGGTCTGGGGAGCCTCGGTACCCAAGCAGTTTTCGGTCATGCCCTGGACCACGGCCGTGCTAGACTCCTGGTGCAGGCACCCGTCATGGTCCGGGGACGGCCCCCCCAGGCAGTTTAACCCGTCTTACCCAGGACCTTGGTAGCAGAGGTAGGTTTTGCCAAGATCTGAATGCAGACAGCTCCTGGTTCTGACAAGATCTGAATGCAGACAGCTCCTGGTTTTGCCAAGATCTGAATGCAGACAGCTCTTGGTTTTGCCAAGATGTGAATGCAGACAGCTCCTGGTTTTGCCAAGATCTGAATGCAGACAGCTCCTGGTATTGCCAAGATCTGAATGCAGACAGCTCATGGTTCTGCCAAGATCTGAATGCAGACAGCTCATGGTTTTGCCAAGATGTGAATGCAGACAGCTCCTGGTTTTGCCAAGATCTGAATGCAGACAGCTCCTGGTATTGCCAAGATCTGAATGCAGACAGCTCATGGTTCTGCCAAGATCTGAATGCAGACAGCTCATGGTTTTGCCAAGATGTGAATGCAGACAGCTCCTGGTATTGCCAAGATCTGAATGCAGACAGCTCCTGGTATTGCCAAGATCTGAATGCAGACAGCTCCTGGTTCTGCCAAGATCTGAATGCAGACAGCTCATGGTTTTGCCAAGATGTGAATGCAGACACCTCATGGTTTTGCCAAGATGTGAATGCAGACAGCTCTTGGTTTTGCCAAGATCTGAATGCAGACAGCTCATGGTTCTGCCAACATCTGAATGCAGACAGCTCCTGGTATTGCCAAGATCTGAATGCAGACAGCTCCTGGTATTGCCAAGATCTGAATGCAGACAGCTCATGGTTTTGCCAAGATGTGAATGCAGACACCTCATGGTTTTGCCAAGATGTGAATGCAGACAGCTCTTGGTTTTGCCAAGATCTGAATGCAGACAGCTCATGGTTCTGCCAAGATCTGAATGCAGACAGCTCATGGTTCTGCCAAGATCTGAATGCAGACAGCTCATGGTTCTGCCAAGATGTGAATGCAGACAGCTCCTGGTATTGCCAAGATCTGAATGCAGACAGCTCCTGGTTTTGCCAAGATCTGAATGCAGACAGCTCCTGGTTCTGACAAGATCTGAATGCAGACAGCTCCTGGTTTTGCCAAGATCTGAATGCAGACAGCTCATGGCTTTGCCATGATGTGAATGCAGACAGCTCTTGGTTTTGCCAAGATCTGAATGAAGACAGCTCATGGTTTTGCCAAGATGTGAATGCAGACACCTCATGGTTTTGCCAAGATGTGAATGCAGACAGCTCCTGGTATTGCCAAGATCTGAATGCAGACAGCTCCTGGTACTGCCAAGATCTGAATGCAGACAGCTCCTGGTTCTGCCAAGATCTGAATGCAGACAGCTCATGGTTTTGCCAAGATGTGAATGCAGACACCTCATGGTTTTGCCAAGATGTGAATGCAGACAGCTCTTGGTTTTGCCAAGATCTGAATGCAGACAGCTCATGGTTCTGCCAACATCTGAATGCAGACAGCTCATGGTTTTGCCAAGATGTGAATGCAGACAGCTCATGGTTTTGCCAAGATGTGAATGCAGACAGCTCTTCGTTTTGCCAAGATCTGAATGAAGACAGCTCATGGTTTTGCCAAGATGTGAATGCAGACACCTCATGGTTTTGCCAAGATGTGAATGCAGACAGCTCCTGGTATTGCCAAGATCTGAATGCAGACAGCTCCTGGTACTGCCAAGATCTGAATGCAGACAGCTCCTGGTTCTGCAAAGATCTGAATGCAGACAGCTCATGGTTTTGCCAAGATGTGAATGCAGACACCTCATGGTTTTGCCAAGATGTGAATGCAGACAGCTCTTGGTTTTGCCAAGATCTGAATGCAGACAGCTCATGGTTCTGCCAACATCTGAATGCAGACAGCTCATGGTTTTGCCAAGATGTGAATGCAGACAGCTCATGGTTTTGCCAAGATGTGAATGCAGACAGCTCCTGGTTTTGCCAAGATCTGAATGCAGACAGCTCCTGGTTCTGACAAGATCTGAATGCAGACAGCTCCTGGTTTTGCCAAGATCTGAATGCAGACAGCTCTTGGTTTTGCCAAGATCTGAATGCAGACAGCTCTTGGTTCTGCCAAGATCTGAATGCAGACAGCTCTTGGTTCTGCCAAGATCTGAATGCAGACAGCTCATGGTTCTGCCAAGATCTGAATGCAGACAGCTCATGGTTTTGCCAAGATGTGAATGCAGACAGCTCCTGGTTTTGCCAAGATCTGAATGCAGACAGCTCCTGGTATTGCCAAGATCTGAATGCAGACAGCTCATGGTTCTGCCAAGATCTGAATGCAGACAGCTCCTGGTTCTGCCAAGATCTGAATGCAGACAGCTCATGGTTTTGCCAAGATGTGAATGCAGACAGCTCATGGTTTTGCCAAGATGTGAATGCAGACAGCTCCTGGTATTGCCAAGATCTGAATGCAGACAGCTCCTGGTATTGCCAAGATCTGAATGCAGACAGCTCCTGGTTCTGCCAAGATCTGAATGCAGACAGCTCATGGTTTTGCCAAGATGTGAATGCAGACAGCTCCTGGTTTTGCCAAGATCTGAATGCAGACAGCTCCTGGTATTGCCAAGATCTGAATGCAGACAGCTCATGGTTCTGCCAAGATCTGAATGCAGACAGCTCATGGTTTTGCCAAGATGTGAATGCAGACACCTCATGGTTTTGCCAAGATGTGAATGCAGACAGCTCTTGGTTTTGCCAAGATCTGAATGCAGACAGCTCATGGTTCTGCCAACATCTGAATGCAGACAGCTCCTGGTATTGCCAAGATCTGAATGCAGACAGCTCCTGGTATTGCCAAGATCTGAATGCAGACAGCTCATGGTTTTGCCATGCCAACATGTGGATGCAGACAGCTCCTGGTTTTGCCAAGATCTGAATGCAGACAGCTCCTGGTATTGCCAAGATCTGAATACAGACAGCTCATGGTTCTGCCAACATCTGAATGCAGACAGCTCCTGGTATTGCCAAGATCTGAATGCAGACAGCTCCTGGTATTGCCAAGATCTGAATTCAGACAGCTCATGGTTTTGCCAAGATCTGAATGCAGACAGCTCTTGGTTTTGCCAAGATCTGAATGCAGACAGCTCATGGTTTTGCCAAGATGTGAATGCAGACAGCTCCTGGTTTTGCCAAGATCTGAATGCAGACAGCTCCTGGTTTTGCCAAGATCTGAATGCAGACAGCTCTTGGTTTTGCCAAGATCTGAATGCAGACAGCTCATGCTTTTGCCAAGATGTGGATGCAGACAGCTCCTGGTTTTGCCAAGATCTGAATTCAGACAGTTCTTGGTTTTGCCAAGATCTGAATGCAGACAGCTCATGGTTCTGCCAAGATCTGAATGCAGACAGCTCCTGGTTTTGCCAAGATCTGAATGCAGACAGCTCACGGTTCTGCCAAGATCTGAACGCAGACAGCTCATGGTTTTGCCAAGATGTGAATGCAGACAGCTCCTGGTTTGAACGATTTGAACGATTTTTGGCCGTGCTCGTAGCATTCCCCGTTGAGGGGGTCGCTATTTCGTGTTCTCCTGGCCGCACGGAGGCATTGCCTTACGTCGCCTCTTCCTCTTTTCCTTTGGTGGTGTGTTGGTCTGGCACAGAGGGCGGGACCGTGCTGATATGCACAGTGACGACTCTCCCTTTTGTTTTGTGCCCGCCTCCACCGAGATTCGGCTGATGCCTCTCAGACTGGGGGCGGGCGGTCGCCGACCCTTTTCTGTACGAGGTTTTCCACAGGCTGCACACCTGCCCCGCGGCTGTGTGGCAGTCTTCGCGGAGTGCAATGCGAAGGTCTGGCCTGACGTGGTGTGACTATTTAGACTCCAGGTGTCTCCACCCTTCCTGGTCTGGGGAGCCTCGGTACCCAAGCAGTTTTCGGTCATGCCCTGGACCACGGCCGTGCTAGACTCCTGGTGCGGTTCTTGGTTTTGCCAAGATCTGAATGCAGACAGCTCCTGGTTCTGACAAGATCTGAATGCAGACAGCTCCTGGTTTTGCCAAGATCTGAATGCAGACAGCTCTTGGTTCTGCCAAGATCTGAATGCAGACAGCTCATGGTTCTGCCAAGATCTGAATGCAGACAGCTCTTGGTTCTGCCAAGATCTGAATGCAGACAGCTCATGGTTCTGCCAAGATCTGAATGCAGACAGCTCATGGTTTTGCCAAGATGTGAATGCAGACAGCTCCTGGTTTTGCCAAGATCTGAATGCAGACAGCTCCTGGTATTGCCAAGATCTGAATGCAGACAGCTCATGGTTCTGCCAAGATCTGAATGCAGACAGCTCCTGGTATTGCCAAGATCTGAATGCAGACAGCTCCTGGTTCTGCCAAGATCTGAATGCAGACAGCTCATGGTTTTGCCAAGATGTGAATGCAGACAGCTCATGGTTTTGCCAAGATGTGAATGCAGACACCTCATGGTTTTGCCAAGATGTGAATGCAGACAGCTCTTGGTTTTGCCAAGATCTGAATGCAGACAGCTCATGGTTCTGCCAACATCTGAATGCAGACAGCTCCTGGTATTGCCAAGATCTGAATGCAGACAGCTCCTGGTATTGCCAAGATCTGAATGCAGACAGCTCATGGTTTTGCCATGCCAACATGTGGATGCAGACAGCTCCTGGTTTTGCCAAGATCTGAATGCAGACAGCTCCTGGTATTGCCAAGATCTGAATACAGACAGCTCATGGTTCTGCCAACATCTGAATGCAGACAGCTCCTGGTATTGCCAAGATCTGAATGCAGACAGCTCATGGTTCTGCCAAGATCTGAATGCAGACAGCTCATGGTTTTGCCAAGATGTGAATGCAGACAGCTCATGGTTTTGCCAAGATGTGAATGTAGACAGCTCCTGGTTTTGCCAAGATCTGAATGCAGACAGCTCCTGGTATTGCCAAGATCTGAATGCAGACAGCTCATGGTTCTGCCAAGATCTGAATGCAGACAGCTCATGGTTTTGCCAAGATGTGAATGCAGACAGCTCCTGGTTTTGCCAAGATCTGAATGCAGACAGCTCCTGGTATTGCCAAGATCTGAATGCAGACAGCTCATGGTTCTGCCAAGATCTGAATGCAGACAGCTCATGGTTTTGCCAAGATGTGAATGCAGACAGCTCATGGTTTTGCCAAGATGTGAATGCAGACAGCTCCTGGTATTGCCAAGATCTGAATGCAGACAGCTCCTGGTATTGCCAAGATCTGAATGCAGACAGCTCCTGGTTCTGCCAAGATCTGAATGCAGACAGCTCATGGTTTTGCCAAGATGTGAATGCAGACACCTCATGGTTTTGCCAAGATGTGAATGCAGACAGCTCTTGGTTTTGCCAAGATCTGAATGCAGACAGCTCATGGTTCTGCCAACATCTGAATGCAGACAGCTCCTGGTATTGCCAAGATCTGAATGCAGACAGCTCCTGGTATTGCCAAGATCTGAATGCAGACAGCTCATGGTTTTGCCATGCCAACATGTGGATGCAGACAGCTCCTGGTTTTGCCAAGATCTGAATGCAGACAGCTCCTGGTATTGCCAAGATCTGAATACAGACAGCTCATGGTTCTGCCAAGATCTGAATGCAGACAGCTCCTGGTATTGCCAAGATCTGAATTCAGACAGCTCTTGGTTCTGCCAAGATCTGAATGCAGACAGCTCATGGTTTTGCCAAGATCTGAATGCAGACAGCTCTTGGTTCTGCCAAGATCTGAATGCAGACAGCTCATGGTTCTGCCAAGATCTGAATGCAGACAGCTCTTGGTTCTGCCAAGATCTGAATGCAGACAGCTCATGGTTCTGCCAAGATCTGAATGCAGACAGCTCATGGTTTTGCCAAGATGTGAATGCAGACAGCTCCTGGTTTTGCCAAGATCTGAATGCAGACAGCTCATGGTTCTGCCAAGATCTGAATGCAGACAGCTCCTGGTTCTGCCAAGATCTGAATGCAGACAGCTCATGGTTTTGCCAAGATGTGAATGCAGACAGCTCATGGTTTTGCCAAGATCTGAATGCAGACAGCTCATGGTTTTGCCAAGATGTGAATGCAGACACCTCATGGTTTTGCCAAGATGTGAATGCAGACAGCTCTTGGTTTTGCCAAGATCTGAATGCAGACAGCTCATGGTTCTGCCAACATCTGAATGCAGACAGCTCTTGGTTCTGCCAAGATCTGAATGCAGACAGCTCATGGTTCTGCCAAGATCTGAATGCAGACAGCTCATGGTTTTGCCAAGATGTGAATGCAGACAGCTCCTGGTTTTGCCAAGATCTGAATGCAGACAGCTCCTGGTATTGCCAAGATCTGAATGCAGACAGCTCATGGTTCTGCCAAGATCTGAATGCAGACAGCTCATGGTTTTGCCAAGATGTGAATGCAGACAGCTCATGGTTTTGCCAAGATGTGAATGCAGACAGCTCCTGGTATTGCCAAGATCTGAATGCAGACAGCTCCTGGTATTGCCAAGATCTGAATGCAGACAGCTCCTGGTTCTGCCAAGATCTGAATGCAGACAGCTCATGGTTTTGCCAAGATGTGAATGCAGACACCTCATGGTTTAGCCAAGATGTGAATGCAGACAGCTCTTGGTTTTGCCAAGATCTGAATGCAGACAGCTCATGGTCCTGCCAAGATCTGAATGCAGACAGCTCCTGGTATTGCCAAGATGTGAATGCAGACAGCTCCTGGTATTGCCAAGATCTGAATGCAGACAGCTCATGGTTTTGCCATGCCAACATGTGGATGCAGACAGCTCCTGGTTTTGCCAAGATCTGAATGCAGACAGCTCCTGGTATTGCCAAGATCTGAATACAGACAGCTCATGGTTCTGCCAACATCTGAATGCAGACAGCTCCTGGTATTGCCAAGATCTGAATGCAGACAGCTCCTGGTATTGCCAAGATCTGAATGCAGACAGCTCATGGTTCTGCCAAGATCTGAATGCAGACAGCTCATGGTTTTGCCAAGATGTGAATGCAGACAGCTCATGGTTTTGCCAAGATGTGAATGTAGACAGCTCCTGGTTTTGCCAAGATCTGAATGCAGACAGCTCCTGGTTCTGACAAGATCTGAATGCAGACAGCTCCTGGTTTTGCCAAGATCTGAATGCAGACAGCTCCTGGTATTGCCAAGATCTGAATGCAGACAGCTCCTGGTTCTGCCAAGATCTGAATGCAGACAGCTCATGGTTTTGCCAAGATGTGAATGCAGACACCTCATGGTTTTGCCAAGATGTGAATGCAGACAGCTCTTGGTTTTGCCAAGATCTGAATGCAGACAGCTCATGGTTCTGCCAAGATCTGAATGCAGACAGCTCCTGGTATTGCCAAGATGTGAATGCAGACAGCTCCTGGTATTGCCAAGATCTGAATGCAGACAGCTCATGGTTTTGCCATGCCAACATGTGGATGCAGACAGCTCCTGGTTTTGCCAAGATCTGAATGCAGACAGCTCCTGGTATTGCCAAGATCTGAATACAGACAGCTCATGGTTCTGCCAACATCTGAATGCAGACAGCTCCTGGTATTGCCAAGATCTGAATGCAGACAGCTCCTGGTATTGCCAAGATCTGAATGCAGACAGCTCATGGTTCTGCCAAGATGTGAATGCAGACAGCTCATGGTTTTGCCAAGATGTGAATGTAGACAGCTCCTGGTTTTGCCAAGATCTGAATGCAGACAGCTCCTGGTTCTGACAAGATCTGAATGCAGACAGCTCCTGGTTTTGCCAAGATCTGAATGCAGACAGCTCTTGGTTTTTCCAAGATCTGAATGCAGACAGCTCCTGGTTCTGACAAGATCTGAATGCAGACAGCTCATGGTTCTGCCAAGATCTGAATGCAGACAGCTCATGGTTCTGCCAAGATCTGAATGCAGACAGCTCTTGGTTCTGCCAAGATCTGAATGCAGACAGCTCTTGGTTCTGCCAAGATCTGAATGCAGACAGCTCATGGTTTTGCCAAAATGTGGATGCAGACAGCTCCTGGTTTTGCCAAGATCTGAATTCAGACAGTTCTTGGTTTTGCCAAGATCTGAATGCAGACAGCTCTTGGTTCTGCCAAGATCTGAATGCAGACAGCTGCTGGTTTGGCCAAGATCTGAATGCAGACAGCTCATGGTTCTGCCAACATCTGAATGCAGACAGCTCATGGTTTTGCCAAGATGTGGATGCAGACAGCTCCTGGTTTTGCCAAGATCTGAATTCAGACAGCTCATGGTTCTGCCAAGATCTGAATGCAGACAGCTCCTGGTTTTGCCAAGATCTGAATTCAGACAGCTCATGGTTCTGCCAAGATCTGAATGCAGACAGCTCCTGGTTTTGCCAAGATCTGAATTCAGACAGCTCACGGTTCTGCCAAGATCTGACTGCAGACAGCTCATGGTTTTGCCAAGATGTGAATGCAGACAGCTCCTGGTTTTGCCAAGATCTGAATGCAGACAGCTCCTGGTTTTGCCAAGATCTGAATGCAGACAGCTCATGGTTTTGCCAAGATGTGAATGCAGACAGCTCCTGGTTTTGCCAGGATCTGAATGTAGACAGCTCCTGGTTCTGACAAGATCTGAATGCAGACAGCTCCTGGTTTTGCCAAGATCTGAATGCAGACAGCTCTTGGTTTTGCCAAGATCTGAATGCAGACAGCTCCTGGTTCTGACAAGATCTGAATGCAGACAGCTCCTGGTTTTGCCAAGATCTGAATGCAGACAGCTCTTGGTTTTGCCAAGATCTGAATGCAGACAGCTCTTGGTTCTGCCAAGATCTGAATGCAGACAGCTCATGGTTCTGCCAAGATCTGAATGCAGACAGCTCATGGTTCTGCCAAGATCTGAATGCAGACAGCTCATGGTTTTGCCAAGATGTGAATGCAGACAGCTCCTGGTTTTGCCAAGATCTGAATGCAGACAGCTCCTGGTATTGCCAAGATCTGAATGCAGACAGCTCATGGTTCTGCCAAGATCTGAATGCAGACAGCTCATGGTTTTGCCAAGATGTGAATGCAGACAGCTCATGGTTTTGCCAAGATGTGAATGCAGACAGCTCCTGGTATTGCCAAGATCTGAATGCAGACAGCTCCTGGTATTGCCAAGATCTGAATGCAGACAGCTCCTGGTTCTGCCAAGATCTGAATGCAGACAGCTCATGGTTTTGCCAAGATGTGAATGCAGACACCTCATGGTTTTGCCAAGATGTGAATGCAGACAGCTCTTGGTTTTGCCAAGATCTGAATGCAGACAGCTCATGGTTCTGCCAAGATCTGAATGCAGACAGCTCTTGGTTTTGCCAAGATCTGAATGCAGACAGCTCATGGTTCTGCCAAGATCTGAATGCAGACAGCTCCTGGTTTTGCCAAGATCTGAATTCAGACAGTTCTTGGTTTTGCCAAGATCTGAATGCAGACAGCTCATGGTTCTGCCAACATCTGAATGCAGACAGCTCCTGGTTTTGCCAAGATCTGAATTCAGACAGTTCTTGGTTTTGCCAAGATCTGAATGCAGACAGCTCATGGTTCTGCCAACATCTGAATGCAGACAGCTCCTGGTATTGCCAAGATCTGAATGCAGACAGCTCCTGGTATTGCCAAGATCTGAATGCAGACAGCTCATGGTTCTGCCAAGATGTGAATGCAGACAGCTCCTGGTATTGCCAAGATCTGAATGCAGACAGCTCCTGGTTTTGCCAAGATCTGAATGCAGACAGCTCATGGTTGTGTCAGTTTCTCCAGGTCTACGTTTGCCTCCAGGGACCGCGCCTTCTATCCTGCTGTGGTTGGGTCTGTTCGAGCGTGCCCTACCTGGCTGGTTCACGCACAAGAGCTGGGTCAGTCACGCACGACGGAAAGAAACTGTGTCAAGAGGCGCGACAAGTGCCGCACTTCTTCGATACGTTGACAAAGCATGGGCACCCGAAACACGGCCTGAACCACCAGCGAAGGTCAATGCTGGGATCAGGGATCACCGAATCAGTTGGTTGAAACTGAGTATGTAGGAAGGCAGAGAACCTGCTGCTTCCCCTGGTATCGGCTGCAAGACCTGCAGGAGGGAGTAGGCACAACAATGTGCCTGCTGTCGCATGACGAAGTGAACTGAATAGAACAGCACCGAAGCAGAATGGGAAACGGAAGTCGTAGCAAAGGATCGTGTGAAAGGGCCTTTTGCTCTGGGAAACTGTGTCCCCCAAGGCGGCTCTGTCCCACCAAGTGCAGAGCACTCTGTCCACCTCCTCTGGATCATGAAGCGACAGCAATGCGTGACAACTCACCAATCACTGACCCCAGTCCTTGTGGTGTAACAGAGGTCTGCAAAAGCCACCTGATTTCGACCAGTTTTGGATTGGTAAAGTGGAGTTGATTCCAAGACGTAGTACAGGTGGAAACATCGTACTCCTTTCACTCGCAACTGTGGGAGAACAGTTCCCGACTATTTTGTTGAGCGCACACTTGCTGCCCGCAAACCCGCAAACAAAGGACTCCACTCTCATCAAGGTGAGGGTGGCGGGGGGATGTCCTTTGAGGAACAAAGCCAAGCAGCCCCGGCGGTCGGGTCACAATCTTGGCGAACGTATGCGGCACACACCGTCGCGAACAGGTCCCTGGCCTCAGTGAGCCCCACAGCTTCGGCTTCGCAATGCAATGCAGTCCCAGAAAGAAGTGTTCCGTCAGGGATCCCTGTCCAGAGAGAACTGTCGAGAGTGGCATGCCAGTCGTTCGTTGGCCAGCTCCCTACCGCACCGCATCCCCCACTGTTCCAGACCGGACTCTCCAAACCAGTGGGGCCGTAGAAGCGGATCCTGTTGACGGCAACGGTATGCCCACTACAAGAGGTCGTATCCCCAGAGATACGGAGGCCCACTTTCGTCCACGGCTGCGACCTGGCATAGACAGAGTTCTGCTGTACATCCACACTCTCCCCATTTGAGAGGGCGATACCCTCTGCGCCCGTGTCGACAAGGGCGTTGTCTTTGATGAGAAGATGGCTTGCATGTGTGGTCAAGATGCCTCCTCCCCCGCCTTTGAGTTTGTTCCCAGATATCACAATTGGGTTGGCTGCAGTCCCTGACGACTCGTCGAGGCTGAGGTGGATGGATTCTGGCTGGGCGAACCTGCTCTCGCAGTTGTTGTCGTTGATGAAGTTCCCTGAACCGTCTACGTCGTTGAAAACGACATGCTGTCCGTCCACGTTCACACTGAGAAACCTGTTGTCATGTATGTTAATCCCTGTGCTGTCAACTGCATTCACTGCGATCGTCGTGTCCTCAATGGAGTTGCCGGAGACCTCAACATTCGTGGATCTTTGCACCAGAATGCCGGCCCCCTTGCATGGGCCGATGATGCTGTTGCGAATTATAACATTGCTTCCCGTGACGACGAGACAGTCACCATCCAGCGAGGTTATCCTCGTATCCTCTATCACCTCATTGCTCGATACAATGCGTGCTGTGTTCGCGACGGCTACGAGAGACAACACCGCACATAGCAGGCGCACGCGCATTGTGATTCCTGAAATGGGTGGTGGTGGCTTGTGGAACCTGAAGACAGGCGAGAACAGCTCACTCAAAAAACTCAAAAAACATCGGGCAGCAGAACCCGCAGAAACAGCAAGGATGGAGTGTGGGGCAGTAGCCAGCTGTTTTGTTCACATCCGGCTTTATCTGCTGTCATGTCTTCAGCATGCGTCTGGTTTTGTGATGCAACGACACGTTGTTTCTGTCGGGCCACTGCCAGTTCTATCACAGTGACAACGGCAGTCTGTGTTTGGTTGCCGTTGTTTCTCTTTTCTTTTTGAATTTTTAACAACGTGCCGCAGCATGTCCAGCTGCGCAACGTGTTTTGCTTCGCTCGCTCCACTGCGGATGTTGTGGTTTCTTCGTTTCTGTTTTCGTGTTGCTTTGTGACATTATCTTGGTCACTTTTGGCACAATAAATGCAGGAGGCTGGCTTCCCGAGTCATCATCAGTCAGACAGAGGGCGGAACCATCACCCTTAAAACCAGCGACAAACCACCAGCTTGTGTTCAGGTGCACACGCTGCAGGAGAAAAGACTACCAGAATCGCAACCACAAAACCACAACACCAGTTGTCATCAATTTCTTTGTCAAGACCTTCCCGTTTAGGCGACACTTTTTTTTGCATGTGTGTTGTGCTGTGTGCAGGTCGTGCGCAGGTCCGCCTCGAAACAGACCCCTGAGGGGGCGGGTTATGTTTCAAGGACCTGGAGGTGTGCATACCCGTGCCATGCAACGGGTGAGAGTGGACCTGGATAATCCCTCCAGTACAAACGAGGATGCGAAGCTTTCCCTTTGAGCGACCGATGTGTTCGTTGGTATTGGGGCACTTCGCTCAACAGTGCAGAACAGTGAGAGTGTCCCTCAAACAAAACAGGTGTCACCGACACAGTTTGACACAGAGCCAAGGCCCCCATTGTGTTATTTTTTATGGTTTTACATCAGTTCTTTCCAGTGTTACCTTCCGTTGCTATTGTGCCCGTCTCAGGGGGGGCGAAGGGCATCGTCGTTTGTGAGCAGCTTGCTGTTTCGTGAAATTCTCCGTGCAGCCCGTTGCACCCCCCCCCCCGAACCCCAAAAAAAAATCATCCCAAGAAAAGTACCGTAATCGAGATCTCCGCTGCAAAAAAAAGGGACAGGAAGTCAAAGAAAAAGAAGCAGCGCGGGACCCAGACAGAACCATTGCCCAAGGCTTGTGGACCCTGGGACCCAAAACATCGCTCGTTTTGCCCACCCCCCCCCCCCCGCCTCCACCACCACTCTTCGAGTCACCTCACAAAAACAAAAACGGCAGGGGAGGGGGTCGCCGCAGAACAACAGGCAGGCAAGGCACTGCGGGAGACAGCATGAGTAGCTGGCATTTGGATTCAAGTTCCGGCTGGAACGTTTTATTTGCAGGTCTTCCTAGCTGCTCGCATCATCAACACGCACGGCATTTCATTCGGGCGCACAACGCGCGAATGTGGGAAAAGCTTAACTCTTCGGCGTACATGCCGTGGCCGATTGTCGCGCAGATTTCATTTGTGTCCCTAACAGCGGTGTGCGACATCCACTTAACAAAGGCCCGTGGTCAGGCCTGGGCGGGGAACGAGCCCTTTTTCCAGGTTTTTTGGGTCGGGGAACCAGGTTTTTTCTAAGAATTTTTACAAGGGAATTTTTGCTCGCCCCCCCACAGTTTCCAGGCGCGTGCCCGTCAGGCGGGACTTTTTCTCTGATTTCTCTCCGCGTCATCATTGACAGCTCTCGAGTGATGCCCAGAGATGCTTGCGGCAGAGAGTGCCCCTCATGCGCGTTACAGCTGAAAATGAATGAGAATCATCTGGCACTCGTTCTCATCGGGGGTTGTGCTCCGCAGGGACTCAATACACCTTGGCACTCTCGCAGGGCTGGACATGCCAGCAGCTGGAGGACAGTTACAAAGCTGCCCCCGACGCCACCCACCTGCTGGCCCCTTCAGGTCTGAAAGCCCAAAAGCTCCCGGGGATTTTGCAGTGGTGCGCACCATATTCAGCGCAGGATGATCTCTCCGATTTTCCAAAACTGCTGGTTTACGGGTTTGGGGAACGGTCGTCGGCAGACCGTTGAAATGCCCGTGTTAGCAAGGCACACTCACGTTTCAGGTAGCGTGTCGCGTGTCACGCATGTCGCGAACGCGGCAAGTGTACCTCCCAGGTGGGGAAGCCCGACCTCCTGTCCGATGTCAGTCAGGCTTCGAAGAAGCGCTTCATGGATGCGGCGCTGACCCGGGGAAGGGAAATAGATGGACGGGCACACGCTACATGGGGGGTCTGGGGGGCGTGAGCCCCCCAGCCGCCGGAGGCCACGGTAGCGAACATCTGTTCGTGTGGGCGTACAGATTCTGTGCGAGTTGGCTGCGTCCTCAGAGGCGACTGGAGTGGTTGGACCCCGACTTGATGGGATTCGAAGGACTTGAGTACGAGACGTACGCCACAGGGGGGTCTGGGGGGCGGAGCCCCCCAGCCGCCGGAGGCCACGGTAGTGAACGTCTGGCTCTCCAGTTGGCCAGCAAGGCGAACGGTACGTGGGACAGACTTCCCTTCCATCCTTGTGCGCGCCCGGCCAGAGAAAAAGTTTTTTCCTCTGCGAAACAACCTTAGAAAAAAATTCCCCTAACAAAATTCTTAGAAAAAAACTTTTTTTCCCCTTACAAAAATTCTTAGAAAAAAAGTTCAGAATCCTGAAAGTGGGGAACAAGCCCCCCAGTTAGGAACAGCCCTGCCCGTGGTTTCGGTTTTCTTTTTTTTGTTGTGTCACGGGCGAATGGTGTTACAGTTTTACAGAAAAATGCACGCCCCCCACCCCTCCCCGCTCAGCCCACCCCGGGTTTCTCCGCCGTGATTGCTGCTGTGTCTACTGGCTGGCGGGCGCGCGTGCGCGCATTCTGGAGAAGTCTTCGTACACGCTGTCCAGTGTCTGCAACACGCCAGACTTCGGTCTCAGAGGTTCGGGAAGCGACCGGAGGAATTCGACATTTTGGTCTTTCGGGAGCAGCTCGAAAACCTCCGGATTCGTTGCTCTGTACTCCTTGCGCTCCTCGAGGTGGTCCTTGAGGAGCTGGTCCACCTGTGTCGTTGCCCTCTCCGCTGCAGCCTTCTCGATAGTCGCGACACACGCATCCACATTGTCAACAACGACCCGCTCCACGGACCCCTCCTCCAACTTCGTTTCGTCCTTCCGTATCACCTGCTTCAGCATCTCGCCCATCTTCGACCTCAGCGTCTCCTTGCAGGTAACCATTGCCAGATGCGACGCGAGCGCAGTCACCATCTGGTGTGCTGCCTTGAGGAGTTTCCCATCATCTGGCTCGGTCGCGTAGTCTTTGATGACCTGCCAGGGGGGGTGGTGAGGAATAACGTAGCACACAAGCATACCAAGTCTTTCGTTGCAGCGCAGGCGATCGTGCAGTTCCGGTCCATCGAGCTAATAATCACCTCATTTGCGAACTTGTCCATGATCACTGACAGGTCCTCCTTGAGGTGCAGCAGGGTCGGTGGGAGGTGGGGCGGGACGCGCAGAGTTGGAAGCTTGGGTGTGTCCTGCCCCTCGCCAACGGGCGGCGGCACCGCACCTGCATCTGTTGCAGGTACGGTGGGGGTGGCGCCACCGGGCTCAGCAGGGACGACCTTTTTGGAACCCTGCCTGAGCTCCTCCAGCCTCTCACGCTGCTTGGTGCGGACACCCTGTGTGTCGACAAGGTCCGTCACGTTGAGCCCCAGGGTGTGGCACAAGGCCTCGACCTCCTGCTTGACAAGCTTCCCGTCAGACAGCTGGTGAATGTCGACGAGCAGCCCCAGCATTCCCAGCAGCCATGGGTTCGGTGGGCGGAACACGTTGCTGCTGCCCGCGTGCTTCAGGAACCGCGTCACAAACGGCAGGACGTACAGCAGCGTCCCCCTTGCGAGGCCTTCATAGAGCATGGTCTTGATGTCCAAGTCGCGTGACATGAGGGGCTTTGTCCTGGCCAGTGTGACCAAGCCCAGCCAGTTCCCCAGGCACATGAGCTGGCCGCGCAGCGTGCTGCTGGTCTTCAGCTCCTCGGAAGCGACAATCGTCTTCACAAGCGCAATCGTGGATCGAATGCAATGGTTCTGCAGCTCGCGATGCCGGAGACCTGCAACGAGATTGGCGTACAGCGCGTGGTTCGCAGGGTCCATCGCTGCTTTCCTGACGAGGAACTCGTTGCAGCTTCCAACCACTTCCGGGATGAGAAGTGTGCGCAGAGCCTTCGTGCACTTATCGAGGTTGCTTGCGTCAACCTGGCTCAGAATGTCCTTCACCTTCTGCTTCACCTCCGGCACAGAGAGCGGGGGTGGCTGTGCCACCTGCGGTGCTGCCACCTGCGGGGTGGCCTGCGGGTTCAGGTACTGCCCGATCCCCTCGACAAGGCCTTCGATGTTCGGCACCCGCTGCAGCAGGGTGCGGTACTGCGGCCATTCCGGGATTCTGTGCATGAACTTCCTGACAGCTTGGACTGCGAACTCCTGGAATGACCGGTGTTGCGGCTTGTGTAGGTTTTGGATGAGGAACTTCATCGCCTTCCCCAACCGTGCTGGCACCAGCATGTTCTGCGCAATCAGCCCCCCGACGAGTTCGCACATCAGGTGCAGTTCCTTGTCTGGGAACTTCTCCAGGTGATGGAACTCGTCGAATACCATCTGAACAATGCACAGGTACACCTGGTGCTGCGGGGTTGCAGGCGGGTTGCCCTTGAGCGTGTTGAGGCTCTGGATGAAGATGTTTGGGGCGATCTGGTGGCGGAACACCAACATCAGCATCTTGTTGGCCTCCTCTTCGATCACCGCCGGGAAACCGCTGCCACCCGCTGCCGCAACGGGCGCAGCGGCAGGTGTGGGGGTGGGCGACTGCGCCTGCTGCACGGCATTCGCCCTGTCGGTCGCCAGAGTACGCGCATGCTGCTTCTGCTGTGGAGAGAGGCCGGGCGTCGACTCCTCAGCCAAGATGTGCAGGATTTCTGTCGCAGGGTATTCGATGGGCGAGAGCTCCACACTTGCGATAAGAGTGCGCGTCAGCGTCGCCAGGTGTGGCACCACCTTGATCTGGCCTTCCAGCACGCCTTTCAGCCACTGAGTGCCAGCCACGCGCTCCTCTCCACCCCCACGCTTTGCCGACAGGAGTGCAATCAGCGAAAGGAGACGCGCGCTCGTGCAGTGCCCAAGGAAGTCTTCAATCCACTTCCCCTCGCTTGCGGCGAGGAAGATCTTCTCCGCAAGGGTGGGTGTCGTGATGAACGCCTCCGACAGGCTGTGGCACAGGGGGCCGAGCAGCTCCTTTGCTGCGCGGGAGAGCACCTCAGCACTCGACTTCGACGGCTTCAGCAACATCTGCGTCAGGATGCGGCTCAGCAGATCCCTGCGGAGCTCATTCTGCTGCGGCCTGGCGGACAAGAGAGAGAGAAGCAGGAGGTCGGGCGTCTTCTGGAAGGGGCCATTGCCCTTCTCGGGTGCGAAGAGAAGCTCGACTTGCTCGCGCCGGTTTGAAGCAGAAATGATCAGCAGCGTCTCAACAAAGTCAACCGAGGCCCAGGCAGCGGGCCCGCCCTCCCACTGGATCTTCCTTGGGGTCGCGAAGCTCACCAGGTCAGGGGGCGCTTGCAGGGTTGCAGACAGCACTGACAGCTGCGACTCGGCATTCTCCCACTCGCCCAGCAGGTGCTCGATAGGCAGCTCGCCCTCCCCCGTGCCTGCCTTGAGCACTGAGACAATCAGCGTCAGCCCGCGCGTCGACAGCTTGAGGCCTGGGAAGTCCATATCCCGGATGACCTTGTGCCAGAAGGCGCCCCCCTCCGTCACATGCTCTTTGATGACCTGCACAAAGTTTGTGACATTCCAGGTCTTCGCCTTGCTGGCCTCGTGAGTCCCCTGCGTTGCGCCGACGGCGAGCATTGAATCAAAGAATGCCTGCTGGCACTCCAGCTGCGTGTTGCTCGGCTCCACCTGCGTCCCCTGCGTCATGGCCATCAGCACCACGGCACGCCCGACAGTCCTCGAGGTGATGCGCGGCAGCACTTCGACGACAGACCCGAACATCTCAGGGCTTGCTGTGCACCCAGGGCCCAGCTCCTGCATCACGCCAGCCAGCGACAGCTCCTCTTCGCACATTGCTGGGAGACGTGCCTGCTCCTCGACACGCTTCTTGATAGTGGCCTGTGCGTCTTTCGGGCTGTGGTTCAACGGATCGAGCCCCAGCAGGCTGTAGCGCAGCGTCTCGAGCTGCATCAGCATCATTGCCTGCTTGGTGAAGACTTCGGTCGACTGGATGCAGTACAGCAGGTGGTGCACAAGGCACTCGGGCAGGGTCTTGACCACGTTGGGAAGCACGCACTCGGAGAGCTTGTTTTTGAGGAATGCAAACCCGTCCTCCTGCAGGACAGTGTCGTGTGAGTGCGCGAAGGCGAGGCCCAAAGCCAGCTGGACAGGGAGGGGCCACGACTGCCCGCCCTTCACCAGCTCCTGCAGGCCCTTGCCGTCGAGCTCCTTGGCGGAGATCAGCCCTGATGCGATGGAGATGAAGTTAGGAAACTTTGGCAGCTTCAGCAGCTCCTGGCTCAGGAGCTTCATCTTCAGGGCCTCGGGGGACTGTGCCACAGTGGACTGCGACGTGCCGAGGCTTGTGACGACGTCGCGCACCAGGAGCGACAGGAGCATCTTGTAGGCATCCTCCCCAAAGCGGTTGAGGAGGCGCTCGATCTCCATGACATTCGTCGAGTAGGTCGTCTTGTTGAGGGTGGCGACCTGGTGCTGCAGCTGTGCCGCCACGGCAGACCCGAAGTCAATGTCACATATTTGTTTTCGTGCAGGTGTGGCCACTGGGGCGGCACCTGCTGGCGCAGATGCCGCAACGGCACTCATGGGTGCACCCTCCTCAGTGCAATATACTGTGGGGGTGGTGGGGGTGTGGCGTGTCATGGGGAATCACAACATCAACAGCAGCAAAGTGGCCTCAAAAGTGTCGGGAGTAGCGTGCGGGATTCTCGCTTGTCTGCAGTCCTTTCATTGAGAACGGAGTTCCCTTCTGGGTCGTGGGCCCTCGTCAACTGCCCGGAAAACAAATGCAACACGACTAACTACATGAGGCCTTCGCTCTGTGCCAAGCTGTGTCAGTTTGTCCCCTTTGTTGAGGACTCACTTTTCTGCTCCTGAGCGAAGGCCCCACTCGCTGAGAACTTGGAGGTGTGACGTCATCCCGACTGTGCAGATCGCATTAAGGCACTTGTCACATGCACCTCGTACTTTATGCCAAGCAAAGGACACTGCCTGCCGGGTCACAAGCGTCGTGAGGCGGCGCTGCGACCACTGCCTGCTGTTTGTTTAGGAGCCGCCCATAGCCATGTCGGCCTGTTCGTTCGTCCCGTCCCTCATCTCCTCCCCAGCCGGCCCCCCTGCGGCAGCCCAAAAGAACAAAAGTAACACAGGGGAACTTCGCTCTGTATCAGTGTGTGTCAAAATGTGTCACGTTGCAGCCAGCTTTGTGAGGCGGTTCACCCTTCCTCACTTCTCTGCATATCTGAGCGACGGCCCCCATCTCAAAGGCTGCATTTGGTGTGTTTGTTCACCTCCACTGCACCCCGTGTTGGGCTGAACAACACTGTACCCCACAATCGTTTTTTTCTTCTGTGAATCTGTGATTTTTGAAAAACGGAACGCACGTTGGTTGAGCAACACAGGGCCCAGACTTAGTACACAAGAGCACAACACCAGCTCTTGGTCATCGCTGACTCAAACACGCGCACACAGGAGGGTGTCGGACCCGGGAACAACACACTGCTGCACAAAGCCACCCTGGTCTGGACACCTCACTCTGTTCGTTCCACACACAAAGCCAAGCGAGTTGTCTGTCTACGAAATACAGAAAGGTGGACGGTAAAAAATCTTGGAGAACAAAAAGAAACGAAGAAAATACCATGTTCGGAAGCAAACCACTCTCGGCGACTCCGTTGCCTTCGGGGGCCTGCCAGCCCGACGCCAAGCCAAGAGAGTTGACCAGTGTGTGCTCGACCACAATCCACATGGAGCAGTGGAGCTGTAACCACGGGATTGTGGTGGCTTGGGAACCACCGGCACGCAACGGGACAACCGCTTCCACGATAAGCCTATGAAGCGAGGACGTTCTCCTCGGAACAGTCCAGGGGCACCAGTGGCACGTCCCCCCCGTCGGCCACGTCGTCGTCGCCCTTCACCGGCTTCTTCTTAAAATGCCCCCGTTGTGTGATGTACATGATCCACACCACACCGCCGAAGGTGCACGTCACCACGATCACAACGCTCATTACGATGACAGCAATTGCACTTGGCGAACCGCCATCAACAGCGGGCACTGTCGTGACGGGTGGTTCTGGGGTCGAATCGTTCACGGTCAGATCAGGAAGCGCCGTAGTTGGCTCCGGTGCAACAGTCGTTGGCATCGGTGTCAGGGGCACTGGGGTTGCCGGCGACGAGGTCACAGGTACTGGACTCGGCGAAATCACGGGCGAAACCACTGGGGAATCCGTCACGTCAGCGGGCAAAGACCACATCCAGACGCGCCCTCCGTCAGACGCCCCGTACACAGTTTTGCTCCCAACGAACGACACGCCGACGATGCGCTCGCCCTTGTGGCTATCAGGGAGAGCCAGCGCAACCGCATTGCCGCCATCGGACCCCGAACCCTTCGGTACGGTCGACTCCCACGCCCACACTTCAGGGTACATGCCTCCGATGGCAATCAGCCGCCCATCTTGCGATACATCAGTCGTTGGGTACCAAGCCCCCTTCCACTTGCGGCCGTAGGCTGATCCCAGCGGCCGCAGATGATGTTTGACGTAGACGAACTTATCACGCCCTGTGCTGACGATGAACGAGCCGTCAGGCGCGTAGGCCGCGGACGTCACTGGCCTGTCTGCCAGGTCCGATTCGGCCTCTTTGATAGCGTGGACCATCACAACCTTGACAAACCGCAGGGGAGACACCGTCCACTCTTCCACCATCCCACACACCTTCCCCAGGAGCATGCGCTGGCTGTCGGGGGAGAACGCAACGCTGTTGACAAGGCTGCTCATGGTGCGGCTCGACGAGGGGTTCATGGGGTACCTTTCGTCAGAATAGTCCTCGCCGCTGTCCAGCGATTCGCTAAGATTGTACAACGAAAACTTGGGCGACTTCGGGCACCTCCCCACCGCAAGCAGCGTCGCATCGGGGGAGAAGGCAGGCGCCATGGTGTAGGCCGAGCCGCAGAGCTCCGCCATACTCAGGAAGTGCTTCGCGGGTGGCGATGTCGTGGCGAGCACCACCCCTGCGATTGAGTAGTTCGTTGCGAACATGCTCCCATCAGGCACTATCGCCACAGCAGGTTTCTCGTCGAACCAAGACCCCAGGGTGGTGTTGGTGGTGACGCTGTCCTGCAGGTCCCACAGCTTCATCGCCCCGTCCGTGCCCAGGATCATGCGACCCCCATCCTCCGACATGGCCATGCTCGTCAGGCGTGACTCGGTATTCAACCGCTGCACCCCAGTGACGGCATTGGATAAGTAGGTGAGGGTGAGTAAGAGTGTAGGAGGCATTGCTCAGCGGCCCTGTTGGGTGTGGGTGTCAGGCACAGGCACACAGAGCACATGCAGAGAGTCAGGGAGCTCGGAGACGAAGAAAGGGCAGTGGGTGTGGTGCGGTCAGGGGCAGGGGGCAGGTTGTGAGGACACAGGCTGGGCACACTCCCTTTCATCTCTTCTTCTTCGCCTTCGCCTTTGCCTCCTTGTCCTTGTCCTCCACTTCGGGCATCTCGGGGCTTGCCGGTGGTGTCCAGAAGGCCCTCTTCCGCATCTCGTCCTTCGTGTCCTTCGACTTCGACTTCTTCTCCTTCCCCTTTTTTGCTGACGGGTCTGCGGGGGCACTGTTCGCTGGGTTCTTCTGAACGAGAACCTTTTCCAATGCGTTGTAGACTGCAGGCGAAACCGAATTATACTGCAAGCCGTTTTCTTGATAAAGAAGCGGCACCTTTGGCAACAAAGTTTCGGGCAACGGGGCAATCAGGGACTGGTCTGGCTGTGGCCGTGACACGGTATTGCGTACCCACAGGATTTGCAGCGCACTATTGACCTCGCAGTCGATGCATTCGGTGAGGCGCTGCACCCCGACATCGGTGATGCGGTTCTCCTGCAGGTTGAGTGCCTGCAGCTTCTGGTTCACAAGCAGTGCCTCAGCGATGGCAATGGCGCCGTCGTCGCCGATCTCATTGTGGAAAAGCGACACCTTCTCCAGCACCGTGTTTTTTCGGAGGCACGCTGCAAACGCCGCTGCCCCCGCAGGGCCCACCATGTTGCCGGAGAAGTTGACCTTCGCCACAAAAGGGTGCTTCACCACAGCGCCGAAGAAGAGGGTCGCACCCTCGTCCTCCAGCATGTTGCAGCTCAGGTCAACACTCGTCAGGGCCCTGTTCAGATGCAGCTTCCGGCACATCGGGGTAATGCCGTCCGGCCCCAGCAAACGGTACGACAGGTCGAGCACAGGCTCCTCTCCCTCCTCCACAACACGTGCAGCCCACTCAGTGCTGGCTGCCTTGTCCAGCACCGCGCCATCTGCGTCTCGTGGACGCCACCACGGCTCGTCGTCGTCCGCTGCAACCGGCATCTCTGCCGTTGCCGTCTGTTGTGGTGTTGGTGCAGTGCAGCAGCCTGCTCATGGATGCATCGCTGAGGGTAAATAAGTGGTGGCGATTGGGGGGGGAAAGCCACAATCATGCATCACAACAGCAGTGGCTGTGAACCGTTCTGACCCCACGTCGGAAAGCTGCACCGAAGATAGTGCTGGTGAGTGGGGGATAGAGGTGGGGAGTCCGTGTGAGACATCCCATATGCACTTCCGTCAGTGGAAACTGGATTGGCCCATAAGGAAGGCTGGCACGCATTGACTGGCACGCTGTGAAGGGCTGGAAAACCGCTTCAAGCGGTTTTCACGACTGCGCCACAAGTGCAGGGCGCTCGCCAGCGACTGTTGGAAGAGTGTTTTGGATTTCGCGCTCGGAGAGTGAGCTTTTGCTGTCGGAGCGGCGGCGGCGTGCTGTCCCTGCTGCAGGGCAGGAGTCGCGTTTCCGTGTGGGCGGTGTTGGCAGAAGCACCTCCTCTTCGGGTTCGGCCACCGCTTCCCTTTCGACCACCACAGGTGAGGGGCTTGCAGGCTCCGCCCTCACACGCCGTCGCTCCCGCTGCCGCTGCTGGAGCTGCTCCTCCCGCTCCCGTGCTGCCTGCCGCTCACGCTCGCGCTCGCGCTCAGCCATGCGCTGGATCTCGACTTCCGCCAGGTCCTCGTGCTCCTTCAGCACACGCTGCTCCAGGCGGGAGAGGAGGTAGTCTGTCTTCTGTGCCATGGAGAGGTTCGCAGGCACAAGGCCGTCCACCTCCTGCTCGCGCCGCTCGCTGTGCTGCTTGCACATCAGCAGGTAGGAGATGTTCTGCCGTGCGGCACGCCCCATGCGGATGAGTGCCAGTGTGTGGCGGTCACTGCCTACATCACCGAGGCTCCCCTCGAGCGCGACGTTGAGTGCAGCCTCTGCACGGATCCGATTCGCGTCTCTGCTAAAGACTTCCCGCGTCTGGAGGGTGCGGGCAAGGCGCGCGTACTTCCTGCAGAGATACTCTGTTGTGTGATGCATACCCTCACGCAAGTTGCGTGCCCGCACCACACGCGTCTCTGATGCCGCACCAGGTGGCGCTGTGCGTGCGTGCCGTGTTTGCGGTGCCCGGCTTCCCACCGGCGGCGTTGGGTTCATGGGACACCGCCAGTCGCTCACATTGTCATATTGACATGTTCACAGGTGTTGGGGAAGCGGGGCCTGTTTGGTGCAGTGGATTAAGTCGGGGAAGGAAGGCAAGCCCATGGAGCAATGCGGGAGGGGGCAGGGCATCCCACTCATGTTGAGGGCACTGCTGCACGGACTCGCAGAGGCTCGTCGTCGCAATTTCGTTCTGAAGGCTTCCAGCACTTCTTGTGATACCATCTTCTCCCTCCCCGCCACGAAGGTGTAAATAGGCACAGTGAGGCGTCCGCTGCACCTTTGCATTCGCGGGCTTCGTTCTGCCCGGCTTCGTTGGTGGCGCAACGGATGTAGCAACAGACCAAAAGATAGACGCAACACTGGCGATTGGATGCAGTAGTTTGCTTGACAAGACCTTCCCGTCTGTGTGTATGACTAGCACCCCCATGGCCAAACGACGGAACAGGGCCACGATGGCGGCAACACAGTGTAGTTGTGTTCACAGCCTCCCCACGGGAGTGGGTATGAAGACGGCGACGCCTCAATAACAATAAGGGGCGCAAGCCACACCTGCAGGTGCAGCCAGCAGATCCCCTTTGCTGCACACTCAAACAGACACTGGGTAAAAATTCCAGCAGTCGAAGAGAAGCAGACAGACACTACATTCCAAGGAGGCCTACGTAGTAGACCAGCAGACAGGGGACTGCAGTGTGCCATCATCGGCGGACTCATGCAAGGCATGTCACAGGAGCGAGTCCAGTGCCGGGGAACTCGACAAGGTTCTCGGCGACTTTGTTTCGAGCCGATGGTTGTCTTGTGACAGTGTGGCAAGCCCTGTTCTAAAGGGTGATGCAGAGCTGTTGCCCGCATCTCGATCGAGGCTTTCACTCCTGAGTCAGTACGACGGTCTCAACGCGTTGGCGAGGCGATGCGCCGCTCGGCACACGCCTCGCACAACAACGAAATTACAATAGAGTGACCCACAGTGCAGGCAGTGAGATCCCTGAGGCAGTGCTTTGAAACCACAGAAAGGAGGGCCTTCTATCAAGTGGCAACACAGGTTGCCAAACCTCGCCTTTCTGCGCACACCCTGAGGCCACATGCAAGCAACACCTGGACACCACAATCGGGGAATCCCGTGCACGCACAATACCCAGCTCCATGGCGCTTCTGGAGAGAGCACCTTGTCGGAGATGGGATATACTCATGGATCTCGTCGTCGGTGTCACGACAACGAGTACGCAAACACAGCTACGCGCCGAGATCGAGTGCGTAGCTGTGGGTGGAGAGAGGGGAGCCCATGGGGGTTGGCGCACACCGCCCCCTCACAGATGGGCGCACCATTGTTTCGATGTAGTCAGCGTCGGCGTACTGCATCGGTGTAGTTTTGAGGTTTGTTGCGGCAGTAGCGATGCTGGGGGTGCGATATGCTGCGCGAGCTGGGCTGGTTGGCGTCTGTGGGGCAGTGCCGGCAGTGCCGTACCCGCTGTGGGCGATCTGGAACAGATGCAGGTCTGTGTTGATGTCCTGCATCCGCTCTGCAGCGCTGATGTTGCTGCTGCTGCGCGCCAGGGTGTAGGCAGTAGCGTCGGACGCCTTGCGCACCATCTCGTTGTGGGGGACGTTGCACTGCGCCGCCCTGGCAGCAAGCACGTCGATCGACAGCTCCCCTCGCGGTGCAAGGGGCGACGGAGGGGCGGCCCAGTCGGATGCGAGGTGCTTCTCGAAACAGACACCGTCTTCCTGAGTCTTGCGGGGCATATCGAACGGGAAGGGCCACAGGCACACCCAGTCACCCAGCGCAGCCCGTAGGTTTGAGCAGCACCCCAGGTCGTACACAGGCCCGCCACGTTCCAGCTCCTCGACAGTGGTGACGTTGGAGGCTGCCAGCTTGCAGTGGTGCCCTGCAAACATGGCGAACATCACGCCGAGGATCGCTGTCGTGCAGTAGGCTGCCACAAAGCTGCGCACCATCATGGGTGAGTCCCGCAGCTCAGCGCGCAGCGGGGTGAAGGGCGGGACAAAGACAGAGTCTCTGAACGTGTGCCACGACGTCGCGAGACACACCCAGAACAGTGTGGTGTTGTACATCACAAGCAGCAGGAAGTGCTTGTAGTTCAGAAACCCGACGCAATTCGCTATCCAGGGGCAGTGGTGGTCGTACCTCAGGACACAGCTGTGCGGGGGTGCAGGAGTGCGGTGCCTGCACACAAGACAAGAGGGCATACGCTTTGCAGATGGAGCAGTGATGCGTGCGTGCAGGCTTCCATAAGGAGCACTTTGCACACCACCGCCGCCTCCCGTTGAGCGGCTGGTCAGGGCGCTCGCTGGACGAGGCTTTCTGCGGGACAGGATTGGTATGATTGGTGCATGGTGCATGGTGCAGTGCAACTAACATACCCACGACTCGGGGACGGCTCCAGCAGGGGTGAGACAGGCCTGCAGGTAGGCGACGGCAGTGAGGCCTGCCAGCACAGCGGTGGCACACCTCCAGGCAGGGCTCACGCCGTCCGCATGCTGCCAGTAGGCAAACGTGCCAATGACCCACGCCCACCCTGTCGTCGCGCAAAACACAAACTTGTCAAAACACATGGTGGTGCTGAAAGCTTTTCAATACAAGCGACGGCCGGAAAGTAATCCAACGTGTAAATATCTGGAGGTGTGGCGTGAATATCGTGATGTGGCGCTCGCCTGCACTCAGCTGTTTCTTGAGCTCACGAAGAGGGGTTGCTGTGCGTGTCACCCGCAGCAAAGGTTCATGGCAGCAACCGGTGGGGGATTTGCTCTGGGGGTGGGGGTTGTGGCACTCTACCCGCCCTTTCCGGTCCCTTTGCCTCAGCCAAGGGCCTCTGTTGCATCGGCTCCTGGAATCTGATGAAACCCATCCATACATAACAGACACAACGGTGCGAAGCGCTGCCCCTGATCTAGAGTAGTAGACATTTTGAATCACGGAAGCAGCAGCACTGCAGAGCTGCACCCCTGCACTACAGGCCAAGGGAGGACCATTTCGTCCACTGTAATCCCAACCCTCCCTCTGAACCCGGTGAGTCACGCTGCAGACCGATGAAGCCTCGCAAGCCCCCTGGAATACCCACACGAGCCCCACCCCACCCGATCTCATGTGATGTCTGATGTCTAGGCTAGGGATGTCTGAGCAGCAGGCCTCTGCACAATTCCTGAAGCTTGAGGCGTGAGACGGTTCTTCGGGGGGTCGGTGTCATGCAGGTCACTCCAGGTCACACTGCACCCACCGTCTTAGGGTGGCGTATACCGCGTCATGTCGGGATTGACAAACACGGTCTCTTTGTTGGGCTTCCCTGTGGTAGTGAGCTCGAACCGGAGGAGGGAGCTGGTCATGCCTTCGAGGATCCAGTGCAGCGAGGCCACAGCATTCTGCGTCTCGCCCTGGAGGGTACACCGCAGGACCATCGCAGATCCGCCTGCCATCGGCAGGACCTCGGAGGAGTCGTACGCTGCGTCTGGGTCGTAGAGGGCGTCCACGCCCATGTGACGTGCCATGTTGCTGCGCTGTTCGGCAAGCGTCGTGTCCGTCATCTTCCCCTGCAGGTTGGGGTGCATCAGGGCACGCGCCTTGTCAAACCGCTGCGAGAAGAAGTGTCCAAAAAAGACATCCGACTTCTGCTCAAACGACGACGGGTTGAGGTGTGCGAAAATGTCGAGCGGCTTGTCCTCGGGTTCCACAGAGATGGCCCCGATCGCGCCAGGCGCCTTCTTGCTGCCATCCGACTCCCAGCAGATGGTGACCAGCGCCGTCTGCTTTTTGAAAGCGACCTCAACTGCGACGTGAGTAAAGCCTTCCGGTGCGTCGAGGAACTTCAGGGTGGAGGTGTGCAGGATCTCGGGCGCACCGAGCTGCTCGCGGATTGCCCTCTCCATCGCAAGCACGAAGGGCTTCTCGCAGCGCGCCTCTGCAGTTGGGTGGAGGCGCCTGTAGAGGTTGCCCTCCTTCTCGCCCAGCACACCCATCACCATCTCGCCCAGCTCGGCTGCCACTTGCTGCTCGTAGCGGCTGTGCATCCAAAGGTATCCGAACAGAGTGGCAGCCAGGGCCACGGCGAGTATCAGCAGCCACGTTAGCCAGCTGAACCCGCCCTCCCCCAGCTCCTCCGCATCAAGAGGCATGTCGACATGGTACCACGCAGCCATGCTGACCTGCAGCACGTGTCTGTTGGTGTGGTGTGATCAGAGAGAGGAGAGGGCGAGAGGCAAGGAGTTGAGTTGTCGCAGACTAGATGATAGATAGCTGAGGCTCTTCTCGCAGCAGGGCGAGGAGGGGCTCTTGCTGTACGGCTCTGAGGGGTGGGCAGGGTAGGGTGGGGGTGGAGCTGTCTGAAGTTGCACCGTCGATAGGTAGGGAGATATCCGTGTTGTCAGGGCAGGAGGGAGGTGTCAGCGGCACAGAATGCAGAATGTTGGTCTTTTCGCTCTCCGTGGCACTTCCGATGCCACAGAAAAGCCCGTGGCGCTTGTCGCATGAAGGAATGGCTCCCAGATCGGGCGGTAGTCGTCACTGTCGAAACGCGACCCGCCTTGTGGGGCAGAAAGAAGGCACAAAAAGGCAACAGGGGGTGCGCAGGGGTGCTCACGCCGACCCTCACACACCAACCCAGCAAATGGTTGGAAGTTTTTCGTCGCGTGGGTGTGGGGTTTCGGGGGTTTCGGACAAATGATTGGTGATAAATTTCCAAGCGTATCAGTTCTCGTGCAGTGGTCTTCTGTACGATGCGGATCCGCTCACCCAACATAGCCAACGCAGAAAAGGTGAAAAGGTGACCTGTCTCACAAAACTGGCTGCAGAGTGAGAGCGAAGGCCCCGCTGTCAGTAACTCTCAGTTGGGCTTGGTATGCGTTGACGCTTCCACACCCCTCGCCTGTGAGTGTGCCGAACAAATACAAGAGGGTCTTGTGAACGTCGGGTGCACCTCGCAGGGAGAGGAAGGAGAAGTTGCATCAACCTGCACTTGCGTGCGTCATGAATGTGCTGAAACAAATAGGCACGAGGAGAACAGCCGCACACGGAGCGGGGCACACTCGAAAAGATGAGTGGGGGGGTCTGACCGCGTCCATGAGAGCACTCCGAATATCCACAAGAATCGGACACGCAGGGCGGCCCACAGACATTGGAACGAAATGTTTTGCAGTCAAAAAAAAATCACCCACCCGACCTCGGGTGGGGAACTTGGGCACTGGCATTTGTATTCTCACCAGAGTCTCCGGACCGACTCCGGAGACTCGCCGGAGAGCGTATGTGAATGTGTGGAAGGAAGTGAACTAAGCTGTGAGCATGCACGGGTTGAGTAAGGAATGGTGGCTCCCGGAGTGGCAGTACCCAATATAGAATTTGGCCCACATCCTGTGGCACCACTGGAACCGATTTTAGCCCAATAATTTTGAGCGGAATAGATGCAAAACCGGATACAAGTAGAAAAGAAACGTGCAGGGGAGGGAGCGGTGGCTCGAGCAAGTCCTCTGAGGCGCTTGCACCAGACAGGGACTCCTGCAGGGAGCCACCCAGCCTCAGTCAAGAGGCACATCGTCTTCGCAAGCACTCACTGGGGACTTTACATTTCAGGTGGCACAACAAGAATGTCACGACAGTTCAGCCGCCTTTTGCTCGTATTTGTTTGTGACGCGTTGACGCCTCGACACACAAAACCTCAACTCCTGTGTGGATGAGGCTAGTGCTGTGCGGAGCGCGTTTGGCTGGCTGGCGTGACATGTTCTGCTCACATGTGTGTCTAAAAGCAATGGCTCCTGTGGAAACAGGGCCAGGATTGACAGGGTGGTGGTTTCCTGTTCACAAAAATTTCAATACACTGTGCAGTACCGCTCCCACGCGAACAAGGTTGTTCGCCCTTGTGTGGGAGTCAAGTAGAGACAAAACCTCGGGTTCGGTAAAGCAAAAGTAACATCAGAAAGAAGTCGAACACATCCCCGCCTGTGCCCTGCTATATCGTGAGCGGCAGCAAAAAGTGACAACAAAACAGTCACTCCCTCTCACTGTTTTGTTGAAACGCAGACCCGACTCTTTGTGCACACCCCCAGTCTGATGAAGTGGCGTGAGTGCGGGTCAAGACACGCAGCAGGGCACAAAGGTGAATGAGGAATCACAACGAAGGTAAACAACGCATCACTCTTCACCGTAAAGGGAGAACCCGGCTGACTTGGGCTTCGGATTTCGCGAGAAAGAGAGTGCGGCAGGAGAAGCCGGAGTGCGTGGAACAGGCAGGGACAACTTGTATTTAATGGCGGTGTGATTGGCAACCAGGTGGAAACCTTTGACCTCGACAGCACTACCCTGTAGATCAGGTCCAGAAGAGAGACGCGGCAGAGTTGAGCAAACGAGGATCCACTTGATTCGACCTGAATTCTGAGCTTTTTTTGGGTTGAGAGTTTCGCCGGAGTTCGGCGGTGTGGATGAGCGGCCGTCTGCATTCGTCTTTCCCTCATAGCACCATCTCATTCACGAAATGCACCCTGCGTTGGAGGGTTGAGCAATTGTACAACCCGCGTTGCTGGCTGCCCACTGAGCCGCAGGAGGAACGTTGGCACGGCATAGGCACCACTGGATTGGCGACAGCTGGGAGACTCGGATGCGAGGGGAAGCTCACCTCTGAAGGGCTGGAGGCCACGTGCGAGAATGACCCCCAAACCGGCTTGGCAGGCGGGTGTGGGTTGCTGGGCTTGCGGGGACACATTGGGATGCTTCCAAGGAACCCCTGCAGCACCTAGACACTCGCCGCCCACTTGCGCCCCCTCCAAACACCTTGCGTGACGCCAACACGAGGCACATGATCAGGATCCTCCGGCTGCCAGGCGGGAAACCGCGTGGCAGCCATGGAGTGGCGGGCCCTTACTGGCATGCGTTGCGGATGGGAACCGCCGTGACCTGCGTGGTGGTGGTGGTGGTGGTGGTGGTGGGGTGTCCTCGAAGGTTCCTTCTGCCAACATTCACGGGGCAAGTCGCAGTGAAAAGGAGACAACACCAACAGCGAAGCGGCTTCAACACACTCACTCCCGTGCAGTGGTTGCGCCAGCAGTCAACACCACCTTGTGCAGGGGATCAGTGTTGATCCTCGTGGTTCTTGAACCTTCATCCACAAACCCTAGCCTGACGAAACAATATCAAGGGGGGGCTGGGGTCGGGCTGCGGCTCCGGTATGTTCCCTCTTGCTGGTTGCACAAGCCACAGTGAACAACCCTAGACCTCACACGTCGCAGCGAAACTGCTCAATAGGTTTTGCTCGGGATGGTTGACAGCGGGTGTCGATCCTGCGGATACGACTTGCCGCTTGACACCATCACAGACCACACAGTAGCTTCTGTGGACACGCATAGAGGACAGAGTGAGGGCTCACATGTATCATCTGCCAGACTCTCCGGCATCTGTACTGCTGACAAATCGGCGACCCTGACTCGGGTTGAACAAAGATCGCAGTTCCTCATGGAGACTGCAGCGGAGCTTGCCGGCTTGGGCCCTGTTTGCTTGATTGAGCCTTTGTGCAACAGAAGCCAGACATGGAAAGATTCTTCTCAGAATACCGTATACGTAAATATTTTGGAACGTAAATATTATGGAACGTAAATATTTTGGAACGCTGGTGGGTTGGCGTTCCAGATTTTTTTCGTTCCATAATATTTACAGGGCTTTCTGCGACTCGGGGACTTGGATCAGGTGATCGGACGGCGTACAGAGTCCCTGACGGGACCTACTCGTGCACTTTTCGCGCGATTCCTGACGCAAGCCGTCCTCACCACCGAGTCCCCAACTGGCCCTGTAAATATTTTGGAACGTAAATATTATGGAACGGACCGGCCAAAAATGGGCCCGTTCCATAATATTTACGTATACCTACCCCCCCCCCGTGTTTAAGTCCCCTATCCAAACGTCAAAATCGGGGCCAAGGGGACTTAAACACATCGGAGGGGACTTAAACACGCCTGCCACCTGTTTCCTGAGGGAACCGGGGAGAGGCCGTATTATATCGATTCCGAGGCACATCTGGACAGATTCTGGGGACCTGGGTGCTGGGGCCTCAAACCCCTTTGCCTCTCACACTGCTTCAGGGCCACCCTACTCTGCCAAGCACTGCCCATAACCACTGACTTGGGGTGGTCAGGCTGCCAAAGCTGCAGGGCAAGCAACCCAAGGGGGCCTGCAGCGCAAGAGATGTCGTGCCTCAGGGGTTGATGCTAGCCCTGGGAGGTGTCAAGCTTTCCGCTAGGTGTCCCATGGAAGATGGCATGTCCCCTGGACCAACCGACGTTCTCCCCTGGGAGACGGGACACACGGCGGGTGCTCAGGCGGGGCCAGTTGGGGGTGGCAGTATGGGTGGCGTGGGGATCCGAGGGCGCTGAGCACTGGCACACTGCGGCCCTCGCCACTGCTAGCTGCCCCGCTGTGCCGAATTGATTCCCGACTCCAGTGCGACAAGAGGGGCTGGCGCACGACCTGCATCGCACACAGCGAGGCTGTGGATGAGGACGAGCGACGTGACCCGGACTGCCCCCTGCGGGGCAGTCCGGGCCACGTGCGGGTATCCGAAGCCCCCAGGCTCCCTCCCTGGCCTCCACACGTGCCTCACATCCTGGTGGTCCGCCAACGGACACCTGGAAAAATCGAGAAAAAATGCCCCCAACCAAACTACTAGACCGGGGTGTTTAAGTCCCTTCGGGAAAATTGGCCGCCGAGGGGACTTAAACACATCATATGGATAGGGGACTTAAACACGGGGGGGGGTAGGTACGGTATAAAAAAACATCGGGAAACCACGACACCAGTGGTCGCGCTAACTTCACTCCCTACTCCCGGCATTTTCGACGCTTTTTTGAGGTACCTGGGACCCCCCGTGTTTAAGTCCCCCCCCTGGAGGCGATTTTCGGCCGGGGGGGACTTAAACACGGGGGGGCGGACCTAAACACAGGGGGGGCTTAAACACGGGGGTGGCACAGTGGAGACCAAGAAGACCTCTTCCTCTGCTGTCGTAGGGGGGTAATTCCGGTCCGGATGGACTTTTGGCACCCCACTTTTCGACTCAGACAGCACCTGGAGGGCCTAGGGGCCACCTGATGACCCTCCAGACCAGCCCACCCCCGTGTTTAGGTCCCCCTGTGTTTAAGTCCCCCCCTGCCAGACCCCCAGGGGGGGACTTAAACACGGGGGTAAGGGGGGGGGACTTATACACGGGGGGTCCCAGGTACGTTTTTTATTTGCAAACAGGGATTTGTCCACAACTTGAAAAGTTTTGGTACCCCAATTCAGTATGAAAAAAGTGCACCAAAAAAATGAAAGTGACCCCATGGCGTTTCGCACGGATCTCAAATATTCAAAAGAAGGCAGAGACGGGGAGAGAAAAAAAATGGGCCCCGCGGGGCGGGGGTGGGTGGTGGGGGTGGGTGAGTGGCCTTGATGGCTGCTGCTCTTCACGCCCTGAGGTTCGCCGTTCCCAAACTTCCACAAGCATCGCTTTGCATGAAACTCTCAGCACCCCTTTTGCCTTCCCTACCGAGTGACTGCTTCCCGCGCAGCACTGGGCTCCGACCTGATGTGGGAGTGATCCACACGAGTTCAGCTCGGAACAGATGTTCACTACCGTGGCCTCCGGCGGCTGGGGGGCTCCGCCCCCTGTATCACTCGGCTGCAGCGCGTGCCTGTCTTGTAGCCAAGTCCTTTGGGTTCACATCAGCGAATGGGACCCAGGCCACTCTCAGTAGCCTCAGGAGGACGCATCCAACTCACACAGAATCTGTACGCCCGCAACTCCCACGCGCTCCCACTACGGCGCAAGGAACAGATACTCACTACCGTGGCCTCCGGCGGCTGGGGGGCTCCGCCCCCCAGACCCCCCTGTATAGCGTGTGCAGCACTACAGCGTGTGCACGAGGTTTCACATACAACATGCTTCGTGGGGTCCCCACGTCCAGTGCTGGCATCAGTGTCTTGAACAGGCTACACCCTCGCCGTATCAGGGGTGGCACTCAAGCTGGCACATGTTTGCCTACTTGGTGGCGTTGTTGGCAGTTGAGCTGAGTGGGGAACTCCCGTCCCTGCTTTCCGAGCAGGTGCCTGACCCCTAGCCCGGGTTGTTACTGATCACATGCTGTAGAGACAACCAGGACGGAAAATTTGAGTGTCTTCAAACAAGCCCATTTTTTCAAAATGACCCCACTACGATCCGGGCGAGGCTCGGAAATGCAACGAAACGCGGTTTCCCCGCCCAAAAACGAGCCCCTTTTTCAGGTACGTTTTTTCGCTCCCGATTTCCAAATTTTGGGAGATTTTTCCAATATTTAGCGCGACCACTGCACGACACCACCACTGCCGACCGGCAAGTGGTGATCATCAAAAATGACGGGAGATGGGACTTTGCGGGGAAGGGGGGGAGGGGGGTCAGGAGGGGCTGAAGGCAGCCCAGTCAGAGAATCGTGATGTGCCGCACTGCGATATGAGTGGCCAGGCTTTGCGCGGGGAGGCTGCACGGTGTTTCTGGGAACGCCACAAATCAAAACCCACTGCTGAGGGTCAACCCCCTCAGTGGGTTTGATAAAGGCGGACAGGATCTGCCGCATCAGCCCTCGGCCGACCTAACTCAGATGCCGACCTGGATATATACAGAATGTTTGGAGGTGCGTTCCTTGTTCCTTGTATTTGCGAACGGTGCCTGTGAGTGCACGTGTGCTGGTCAGCACCGCTCCGAGTCTATTTCGTGAAAAACACGGTACTGGTATTCTGGAGAAAAAGTCTCTCTTTTTCGCTGACAGTCTCTCACCTCGCTTGGTTTATGCGCTGACGCTTCCACATTCCCTCACCTTGAAGGGTGACAGGGTGCGGAGCACGGTGAGGCGTCCCAACAGTAACAGCATCCTAAGAAGGGGGGGAAGGGTCTTCGTCGGCGCGAGAACCCTGTTGAAATCTAAAAATACACCACCTTTGATGAGGGGGTGGGCCACCCCAAAACAGTCGGAATCGTTCGGTGCGGGCCAGGACACCCGGTTGAAAACCGCACAATACACCCCGAATGACTGAAATGATCAAGGCAGACACCCCTTCTGACGAAACACCCTGGAACCCAACCCGAGGTGAGTATGTTGTAATTTGCCATCCTGCAATAAAGCCCCACCCACCCTCAGCGAGTGTCAGCCCTGCACGGTTGTTCGCCCCCCCCACTCATCCCCCCCACCCCAGTCCTTCGTTCAGTGTTCGTTTAGATGTTTGGTGCGGCGTTACGAGGTTCTTGCGGGCAGTGTCGAAGAACTGCCTATACGGGAGTAGTGGGATGCTGGAGATGCAATGCCTGATATGCAATGCAGTCATGCCATCGGGGGTAAAGGACTCGAGACGCGAGACGAGATGAGTGTCTTCTTTCTGGAACCCGCGACGGTAGTGATGTGTGGATGCAGATCACACCACAGCCTGTTCACCGTGCGAACTGCAAGGACCCCACTCGGGTGAACAGGCCATCATGCCCACAAATAGGAAAAGCCGTCGCTGTGTGTCAGCACGGTCCAAAATCGTGGCCCCTCTCGCTGGGTGTTGCTCAGAACACTACGGCTAAAACATTAGTTCAAATGCAAAAGAAAGAAAAATGGGGAGGGGGGAGTGGGTCCGTCGCTCAGCGGTGCAGATAAGGTGGCGCGTTGCGTTTGGTGTTCTTCAGGCCCCCTAGTTTGAGGAGAGAGAGAGCGCGCCGGGGGAAATTTGCCGAAGTGGGGTAATCAGGCTGGGGGAAAAAACAACAAATCACAACAAATCACAACATTTTGGTCAGCTGATTGAGGGTGTGATATGAGGGTTCTATCCAACAAGGATATCAAGGCGGCACTTTCAAAGTCCTGCCAAGGACAGCGCCACGTGGGTGTGTGCTTCTGATATATGTTATGTCATCATGTGAACCCTCCCCAGCGTGTGCCAACATCCCTGACACGCTCACGAAAAGCATGACACGGAGAAAACAGGTGCCGAAACAACCTGCCGAGCACACGGGTGGTGCCACGTTGATCCACGCAGCGATCTCCCATGACAGGAAGCCTTGTCGCCACGGCAGAGTCGCCGCAGACTGTGGGAGAGGTGTCGCCAGTCACCTTGAGGTTGCAGTGTGTCATCAGGCTAAGACCCGTGCCCTCTTCACCTCCCCTGTTAGGTTGCTCCCATATCGTTGCCTGCTTTGGGGCCTGAAGGACATAGGGGTCCAGCAGGCACTTGAGCATCGCAAGGCATGAGTGGCTGTTTCAAACTCCTGGTGCAAGCACCCGTCATGGTCTGGGGAAGCCCTCCCAGGTAGTTTAACGTCTTGCCCAGGACAACATTTTCCCCCCAGCCTGATTACCCCCACGAAGTTTCATTTCTTTGAACGAAGAGCCCCCTCCCCCGCCCCCTCCCCCCCCCCCCCACAAACAAACAAACAATAGGAGGTGCAGATTGCGGGGGGGTGGGACAGGGCAGGTCCCAAGCATGCAGGCCCATGCAGAGCCAGGGTCAATTTGTTGCGCGCAATTTCTGAGGCCCTTCACAGAGGTGCCGCGGCAGTGGTGGCCACGGGTGCCACGGGGTTGCCAGAGAAACACGCGCCTCGTGAGGCACCGACTTCTGCAGATTCTGGAATGCGAATCACTCGCCACGCGAGTGCTCTGTTCTCCTTCAGATATGGACTGCACTGCAGTTCCCAAGTTGCAGGAGCACGCCACCACCACTCCCTCACGCCTGCAGAACTGCAGAACAGAAGTCGAGCGCGTGCTTCCCTCCCGATGACACCTGCGACCTTCGTCGACATGTGGAATCGGAATCCTGGGAACCGCCCTGGGTTACTGAGGTTAAGAAATACAATCACCCCAGGTCCGGATTCACCCCCTGGAACTGCGGCACGAACAGAGATGATGATGTTCTGACCACGCACACCGACATAGACAGCACACGGATGGAAAGCAAGAAAGGGGCAAGGTGGTCATGTGAAGAAGAGTGCCCCAATGGAACTCGGGTGGGGGGCTGTGATTCTTTCGGACTGGCAAACATGTTCTCCTGATGCACGATAAGCCACAGACACTACCGGATGAACGTTGGGGGCCTTCGCTCAGAAATGCAGAGAAGTGAACCGGAAAAGATGAACCGCCTCACAAAACTGGCATGACACACAGTGACACAGAGCGAAGGCCCCCGTTAATTACACTGCAACAATGGGCTGATCCGGCCTTGGGGAAAACACAAAAAATCTCGCGATCTCGTCAGCTGATTGAGGGTGTGATATGAGGGTTCTATCCAACAAGGATATCAAGGCGGCACTTTCAAAGTCCTGCCAAGGACAGCGCCACGTGGGTGTGTGCTTCTGATATATGTTATGTCATCATGTGAACCCTCCCCAGCGTGTGCCAACATCCCTGACACGCTCACGAAAAGCATGACACGGAGAAAACAGGTGCCGAAACAACCTGCCGAGCACACGGGTGGTGCCACGTTGATCCACGCAGCGATCTCCCATGACAGGAAGCCTTGTCGCCACGGCAGAGTCGCCGCGGACTGTGGGAGAGGTGTCGCCAGTCACCTTGAGGTTGCAGTGTGTCATCAGGCTAAGACCCGTGCCCTCTTCACCTCCCCTATTAGGTTGCTCGCGATCTCAATCCGATTCGCAAAAAATCGCAAAAATCCGCAAAAAATCGCTGCATTTTTTTGCGATTTTTTCCGACTTTTTGGTGGCCCGGTGCCGCTTCTTTGCGATTTTCTGTAAAATCCCCAAGGCCGGATCAGCCCATAACAACAAGGAAAGGGAGAGGAGCGTATGCATACACTGTATTACAGGCGGTTGGATCAGCTACGGTTGTCGTGCCTTGGTTCACAAAACGCAGGCACTGACCCCCCTGCCTCAGAGCTTGCCTCAGCGGGCAAAGGCCGATCGCTGCCCCACACAGCGATCAGCCGGGATTTCGTTTCGTTTGCCATTTGCCCCGGTGGCTGAAACAAATTTGCATCTCTAAGGCACGTGACACCGAACCCACACCAGTGGCTCTGTGGAACTGGTTGTCGCCTCTCGAGGCCAGGTCGTCGTGTCCGTGCCCATGCGCAAGAAAACGGGGGGTCGGGGGGAGGGGTCGAATGGCAAGAGAGACGAGCAGTGCGAACAACAGATGGGAACCGAGAGCAGAAAAACGGATAGAAAGAACGTCCTGCGGGGAGGCCGCGGCTGGCTGGGGTATGGGACGGTAAGAAAGAGGACGCGGAGAGGGGCATCTCTGTGGCAGAGGACAGAGGCGACGATACGTGGAACCTAATGGTCTTCGGAGGGTGTTGTTGATAATGGTTCTCAGCTGGCTTTTCCGTCGCAGACGGAGGAGGTGTCTACTTTTTAGAATACAGGCAATTCGGAAAACCCTTTTGAAGAGAAACGATGGACGAAAGACATGGTGTTGTAGAACCCGTCATTCGCCTTTATCCTGTAGTGATAGACACCTCCTGGAGACGGTGGAGCCTGATGTTGCCCCCCGTGAAGTGCAAGTGACGAAGAGCCTCGCAAAGGTGCACGCACTCACAGAAGAGAATCACCACTAAATCGCAAGGAGAAAGGATTGGTGATATATCATTCAATTCTATGTCAACATATCGTTGCTGCATCATTCAAAGTCCCTCCAACCTGGATGAGCGTTTGGCCTGATATCCCGTCATCAGAGGTTGATTGGATGCCATCACTTTTCAAAGACACAGAGGCAGTTGATCATCCAACACGGCCGAACGCAGGATATATACCGTCACTCAAGTTATGTTGGTGGGGTAAAATATTGGTGGGGTAAATATGTTGGTGGGGTACTAATTTGGTGGATTTGGGGCTCTGAAAAAAGTTGGTGGGTTATTACCCCACCAACATTATTACCCCAGGGCGCGTTGTACTTGGCAATTTTTTCTGGCACCTGGGATTTGGAGCCCCCTGCCCACCCACCCCGACTGCGCGTACGCATGTGCGTACGCCGTCCGCACTTTCTGAAACCGCGCTGCGTACGCGTACGCAGAAATTGCGTACGGCTGGTATTCCAGGTCTCTCAGCACACAGTAGGCCACCCAGTAGGCTGAGCCCTGGCCTTTGCTCTTGCCTTTCACAGACGGTTCCTTCGCGCACAAGTGCAAAAGGTACGATTACCTACTCGAAGGCTCGAAGGCTGCTGAGGTTGACGACCGATTTGGTGTGCGGACATGGCCGTCTCTTGTACTACATAGACTGCCGTATGCAGGCGCCGCACGCCCACGCGTACGCCGTATGCATTTTCTGGAAAACTTAGCCATCAGCCGGGCCCCTTAGGCGTTCGCCACGAAAACGGTAGTCAGCGATGCGCATTGGGGTAATAAATTGGTGGGGTAGATTTGTTGGTGGGGTAAATATGTTGGTGGGGTACTAATTTGGTGGATTTGGGGGTTCTGGAAGAAGTTGGTGGGTTATTACCCCACCAACATTACTTGAGTGACGGTAGGTGGGCATGGCTCGCATACAGTGTGATGCAGTGCGTCCCTTGCACAAGTCCTCACACTGACACGCACATTGTCTTCGCGCAACATAAATTTGACCACCATCGATCTGTCGAGCAAGCTCGTCAGGCGCATGACAAAGAAACCTCTGACCTGACTGGGCATTCGATCAGAGGTGTTCATTTCATCCGCGAAGCTCGATGGATGCTCATCAGTCAAATAATGTAAATAGACATACATTGGGCGTTATTCCGTTACCAGTAACGGTAATAACGTTATTTTTGCGTTATTTTTTGACCCCAAAAAAGGCAGCATTTCCCGGTGAATCTGACCCGAAACTCGGGTCCCTACCCCCCCTAAAAGAATTTTCTTGGGTAAAATATCACTCCAGGGGGCCACTCCGTGATGTCAAAAAATTGGAAAACGTTTTCTCCTAAAATAACGCGTTATTTTTCCGTTATTTTCATGAAAACTTGCGTTATTCGGACAATTTTGCGGGCGGATGGTGTAGTTTTTGGTGGAGATGGCTCCAGAATACCCCCCTGGGACCATTTTTTGGATAATAACGCACGGACATGTCGAGTTTCGTGAAAAAATCATGTTTTTTTGGCTTTTTCAAGACAAATACTGCAGAAACCCCTGCAACCTTGCAGCATCCAATGTTCCTGGAGTGAAATTTGGAGTGAAAATCACTCCAAAATCACTCAGTGTGGACGCAGAAGTGAATCCTTCAGGAATACACCCGCACACCTCACATTGGCGGTGTATAAACCACCTGATATTTTTACTCGTTACGAGCGACGAAGTAGCGCGAAGTAGCGACGTGCCCATTTTTTCCCGGTCCGTTCTAAAATAGTTACGTTCCAAAAGTCCGTTACTGGTGCTGTCAAAGACGCTTCGCACAATATACGCACGAACTACCCAAAGTACGCTCGGGCTACGCACGAAGTACGCAGGAACTACGCAATTTGAACTTTCTTGCACCCCCCAGTCATTATTTGCACGCACTCCAGGTCCCATATTTGCACCAGTGCAAATATGAGACCTGGAGTGCAAATATGAGGAATTTCCGAGTTCGTCGTGATGTGCAAAACATGACTGGGTTGTGCAAGAAACCATCATCTGCACCCCGGATCGGCCTCAATTGCACCCTCGTGCAGGTAAAAAAAGGCCTCGGGCCTCCGGCCCTCGGACCGTTTTTTAATTACGCACACGACCTTCGCGCGGAAAGTGTCATTCAGCCCTGCCAAACGTGCTCTACACACCACCCCCTTCATCAGGCAAGTGGGTTTGTAAGGGTGTGTGGAAGCGTCAACGCTCGGGTGCAGGAAATTTACATTTTGGTCGCAAATGGCGTTACACATGCACTATGCACAACGTGTGCACGATTTCGGCAGAACTACGCACAACCAACGCAATTTGGACCTTTCAACAACACCATTCACGGTACTTCGATTTTGGGTGGGAAAGATGGGGCAAGGAAGTGGCAAAAACTGCGAAGAAGGTCGAAAATTTTCACATTTTCATCAGAAACCATATTCAACGGATTCCAATTTTCGGGTGAAATCAAGCAGGTTGGCACAATGGCTCATGTTCACCCAAAAATGCACCTACCAAACCTCTTTTGCTTGATTTTTGGGACGGCATGGGTGATCCAGAGGCCAAAAATCACGATTTTTTCACCAATTCCTTCGACAACGGACAGTTCCAGACCACAAGGACCACATTTTGGGGTCAGAATTTTCTCGGTCAAAAAATTCGAAAAATCTGAAATCTCTCGGAATTTTGAGCATTTTTTGAGATTGGCATGCCCATTTTAGACCCTTTGCGTGGCTCTAAACCCAAAAATTTGCTCGAAAATGGCCTCAAATAGCCTAAAACAGCCCATTCTGGCCACCCCGAAAAAAAATTCGAAAAGGGTCCCCCTATAGAAGTTGCCCAAAAATACCGAAAATAACGCGGTATTACCGGTAATAACGGTAATAACGTTACCGATAACGTTATTACCGTTACTGATAACGGTATTACCGTTACCGATAACGGTAATAACGGTAATAACGTTACCGATAACGTTATTACCGTTCCTGATAACGGTAATAACGGTATTACCGTTATCGATAACGGTATAACGCGGAAAAATAACGTTACCGATTTTCGGATAACGTTATTCGGCCGTTCTGGAACGTTATTAACGGTAAGTTATTTTACCGAAAAAATAACGGTATTACCGTTACTGGTAACGCAATAACGCCCGATGTATGAATAGACATAGTGTCATAACGGCCGTCATGGAGGGAGTGGATTTTCTGAGAATTCACTACCTCAGTTCCCGCTACCGAAATATATAAACGGCCGTTTTCATGTTTTGTTGGCGAAAAAACGGCCGTTTTTTTCCCCCTCCTATTTTCCTTTGGAGATTCGCCTCCTGCTTACCGTACCGAGCTGAGGAAACACACTTGACAACTCCCTGTTGCCTGCACATGACATTGGGCACTGCGATTCTCTGTCGACTGTACAAAGAAAAATGGCTTCCGCCCTGCCTGTCGCTCGACAAGCAGCAGACACCCGAGAGCAGAGAGGAGTGTAGCAGCCCGGTTCGCCCCCGGGTTGTCCCAGAAATCCAGCACACCCTCGGAACGTGGTGGCCTAGTCGTAGATCACCCAGGCCCCGCTCGTGACCTCCCCGAAACAGAGGGGAGGTGGCACCGGGGTTCTGACACCCCTACGACCCATGCGGCCGTACGCGCTCGGGCACAGACGGCGGACCGCAAACCAGAAGGACTTCCCTGATTCCGTGCCGTCCCACCTTCTGCGCAGCTGCGGTCGCCAGCCCAGGCCAGCTCCCCTGCCAGGGGCACTGGGGGGTCGTACTTCCCCACCTCAGACACTTTCTCGATGACATTCTCAATGTCGGTGTACACTGCATCGACAGGGGCACGCCGTTGGCACACCCAGCTGCGCATCGCAGTACTTCTGGAGCAGCGATGCGAGGGGTGCCGTCAGGCGGACGGCGGCCTGCAGGTGGGACTCGAGCCCAGCGATTTCGTGGGCATCTCTGCCAACCGCAGAAGCAACGCACACGTAGCAGGGCCGCTGTCCTGCAGCGGGCCCGGAAGATTGTATGAATGCCCGGGGACGTGGTGCAAGGTGCAGATCCACTCAAGCGGTGCAGGTAGTGTGTGTCGGAGAGAAGCGGGATCGCACGGCCGGTGGTGCCGTCTTGCTCGCCTGCTTCTCCCTCTCAGCTGCGTCAGAGATGTGGCACAGCACATCCTTCAGCGCCAGTGCGGTCGTGAACCCATCCAGCTGGTGCTGCATATTGCCCGGGATGATCGCCCGTGCCTTCGGGAATAAATCAGCGAAGGCGGTGTCCTTCTCAGCCGGGGTGCTGTCGCCGATATCAAGGGAAAGCTCTGTCGGAAGAGCCCTGATGCCAGTGAGCGACACCCACCTCTGCCTGCACGGTCATCCACGACACACGTGCCTAGATTGGCCGCAACCATGTTCAGCCCCTCCTCGGGACACACTTCTTGACAGCATCATGCACCATGCCAGCCGGTGATCCGGTGAACAACGCACCCCGGGCGATCCGAAGTTGCAAGCCTGCCACTGAGGGTATCGCACTCCGACAGCGCCAGCTGTTTCCCTGGCTCTGCACTTTCAACGCTGCGTTCTTCTTCTTCTTGATATGGCGCGGTCCGTCAAAGTGGTCCACGAAGTCTGAACTCTTCGCATCATACTTGAAGGCGCGCTCACAATGCTTGCTGCAGGGTATCCCTTGCAGTGGGGAGGCACTCCTGGTGGTGGGATCTCGCCTGCTGACCCACGCCCCATACAAAATTCCCAGGTAAAAAAAACGGCCGTTTTTTAAAATGCTGAAAATCAGCGGCCGTTTTTGCAAGTCCACAAAATACAAGGGATTTTTTAAAACGGCCGCTATGCAACCATGAATAGAAGAAAATGCCTGCGTTGTTGGCGGCTGTTGCGTGAGGTGTCTCCGCGTGTAGCGTAGTCTTCTAGCTTGTGGGCACCACCTGCGCAACGCAGGGGTGCGTGTCACGGGATGGGGGCCTTCACTCTGTGTCAGTTTGCAACGGTGTTGTGAGTGGGCAGCTCACTTCCCCACAAACCTGTATGTTCTGAGCGAAGCCTCCCCCCATCGCACGCACAACTTTTTGTCGGGTCTCCACAGCACTTCGCGATTTGCGTCTGTGAGAACCAAACGGTGATAATGCAAGAAGCAGTCGCAAAAAAAATAAGTAAAAGAGCAGCCCGATGTGCCTGAGAGCATGCCATGTCAAGGCCAGCCCCTTGCACATTGCACGCATCCTCGTAAGACTGCAGCACGGCTGGTGGGACCCACCCGAGTGCCTATTCCCCCGAAACACCCACGAAGATGGAAAGGAGGCAACACAACGTCGTGTTGCCGAGATGCTGGTAACGCTTCCGACGAAGGTCAATGAGATTGCAAGGTCGGGGGATATAGAAGCCCCCCGTTGAATTGCGATTCTTGTGCATCGGCGATTCCACCGACGAACGAAGGCGGGGGCATGGCTGAACAGAACCGAATGACAATTTCTGCGCGATTGCCGTGTGACAAAATACGTAAGAGGGCTTCATGATGTGCCAGGGCTGTATCAGGTGTGACAAAGCTTGTGTTCCTCTGCACTTTTGAGAGGACCGCTTGGAGTTGCTTTGTTTGTCGGGGCAACTCCAGCGGGGTCTTTCAAAGAGAATGGCATTCGCTCTGTGTCAAACTGTGCCAGTGGGTGCAGAACACTCACAAAATAGGGAGACAACTGACACAGTTTGACACAGAGCGAAGGCCAGTGCCATTTCTGTTGGGGGGGCTCTTGGCACTTTGGAGCGTTAAGACCCTTAAAACGCTGTTCTGCAGTGGTTTGTACTAGCACAGTTTAGTTTCCTAGAGAGCACACAGCTGAGAAAAAATAAGAGGGGGATCAGGAGATTTGCTTGCACGCACGCGGGCAGTATTGCAGTCTTGAGAGAGCCCAAAAAACCCCGACGAAAACCATTGGCTGGTTTTCCCTTTGGGTTTGTTTTGCAGCGGAAGGCACCTGCCTTTTTGATGGTTCAACGCGATTTGTTGTGTATCCCTCTGCTGGGTCTTGTGAACCCACTCACTTCATCAGGCTGAGGGAGTGGGGCACAGCGAGTGTGCGAAGGTCCTCACATGGATTGACCCAGGGAAGTAGCACCTGCAGTGTTGCAGAAAGGAAAAAAATCATTGCCAGAGGGAAAAATCGCCACAAATCCGACCGGGGGTGAGCCCCTCAGTCGTCTTGCAGATCACACATATCAAAAGACGAGTTTATCAAAAGGCGGGTTTGAACAGTGGGCCTCCCACACCGTGATTTACGGCCAAAGTAATGGCGCAAAATGACCAGTTGTCATTTGATGTGGGAAGCTGAACGTATATTTCCCGCATTTCGTTTGCAATAACCCGCCACCGCAACAGGAAGATGAGGAGTTAGAAGCGACTGGAAACATACACGCACAGACTTAGAAGGCGAAACCATCAGGGAAACGAACGCTTTGGGCACCTATTCGAGGAGCAAAGGTGCCTGCTTTCGAGGAGGATTCCTTGGAAAACTGCTCCTTGATGAGCCCGAGCGACTAGGAATCCTCTTGGCGATACTGGGGCGGGGGGTGGGGGGGGATGGGGCGATTTTTGCCTTCAGGGCTGCCACCGCCGATAAATGTATCACCACACACTCTCACTGATCCACACGGGGGTAAACTCAACAGCGCCCTTACAGTGGCACCTCACCTGCACAGGTTGTGGAAAGGAGATGAGACGCCTGAATGAGGCAGTGTCATTAAGATGCCAGCACTTCGAGCGCTGTCTCGAGATGCAAACCTGGGACAACAAGCGTGAAACAACCGGCCCCAAACCACCGGGTTAAAATTCGGCTGCTCTGTGTCAAGCTGTGTGACAGGTGTGACGCCCTCTGCCTGAGGGGTGCCCTTTTCTGCACCACTAAGCGCGAGACCCACATTTCACGACTGACTGTGGAGCGCAGCAGCTGCGGGAAAGTCATCAGGGCGATCATCATCAGCACAACCCCTCTCTGGCTAATCTACAGTCGAAACGGACATTGATGTAGGTGTGTTGAGAAATGGTTCATCTCCGTGTTTGGAAATGAATTAGAACGCTCACGCCCCCCCCCCCTACACACATGCATGTGTGCACACCCTCAGAAAGAAACGTAAAATACAGGAGGATCCTTGAAATCGGTAGTGGACAGTAGCGGACAGGGCGGACATTTCCTTGTGGAAAAAGTGCCCGAAAAAAAAATTCGAAAAGGTCCCCCTTACAGAATTAGCCTTTTTTCAAAAAATCGGAAAATTTCGGACCGCAATTTGTACCCAAGAAAGTGCCGAATTTTCGGACTTGGTCCGATTTGAACGATTTCCGTGCCTCTTGCAACCCCCATGAGGGGGCTGCTGTTTCGGGTTCTTCCGGTGGTACATGCTGGGGTGTCAGGACAGGGAATCCTGCTCGCTGTACCCGGTGATCCCTGACGCAGCCAGGAAGTGGAGAGCCTTGGAACCCTGGTTGAGGCCTGTAACACCCGGCCTTCCTGCCACTTGTGGCATTGTGGAGTGGAGGTGGTTATGGAGAAGGTTCTCTCTCCGTCCGGTCGAGCACAACCGTCCTCTCCAGCCAGGGGTCATCTACTTTCCAAACAAGGGCCAGGAACATACTCAAACAAACTAATTGATCAGAAAATCTGGCTTGCCGTGGAATCATTGTGAAAATTTGGGGAGTGGTTTGCCCCCTTGCTGCATATGACATGTCCATTTTTGACGATTTTTGGGCAGAATTTGGTGCGTGGGACCTTTCGATTTTCATGAATTTTTCGGAATTTCGTGGGGACCGGTACCCCATTTGAGGGCCAAAAATCTCATTTCCGAGGCCTGGGAATGGTCGCAGTGGCCTCAGATGTCCAAAAACGTTCAATTGACCTCTCCTCGAAAAAAAATCGAAAGGTCCCCCCTACTGGCACCCCGGATTAGGACATGTCTCTGGGGGTGTCCGGGGGGCATTTTTGGCCCATTTTTGGCTGGGGAAAATGGGCCATTTTTCACGATTTTTTCGGTTTTTTGTCCGGACCGGCACCGCATTTGAGGGGCAAAAATCTGATTTCCGAGGCCCGGGAATGGTCGCAGTGGCTTCATTTGGCCAAAAACGTTCAATTTACCCTTCCCCAAAAAAAAATTCGAAAGGGTCCCCCTACAAATCGCCGGTCTTAGGAAATTTTTTTTTGGGCACCCAGATTTCAAAAATTTTCAAACTATTTTCTGGACCAAAAATCAAACTATTGAGGTCCTGGCCGGACATGTCCGGGGGGGGGGGGGGGGGTAGGGGGGGTCACAAGGCTGGACAAATGCTGCATTTTAAAAATAAAAAACATAAAATAAAATAAAGTGCAATAAAATGCAGTAAAGTGCAGTAAAATGCAGTAAAGTGCAATAAAGTGCAGGAGAGCGTGTTGTAGGGGTGGCTCGGCGTGACGGTGGGCAGGACGCTGACCTGCCGTGCCAGGGGACCCTGATCCGCCCACTCTGGCCAACACAAGGCCACCAAGGCAGTACCCCCGCCAGGCCCGCCCTGCTGCTGTTCGGCATGCTTGATGCTGCTTCCGAGCGCCGGGGCCAATCAGGCAGCAGGCGCACCCCAGCACCGCAGGCGCAGCAGGGCGGACCAGCACGGCGGTGTGCGGTGGGCAGTCCACCTTCCTCGGACGTTGTACAGCTGAGCTGATCTGGCGTACGGGTTCTTCACCATCCCGTTCGGGGAGGCTGGACATCAGAGCGGACTGAAAGCACTCAAAGCAGGACTGAAGCCAGGCGGAGGCCGCACCGATCAGGTCCTGCTAACCCACCGACCCAACATAGGCAGGGCACATCCATCCCGGCCTGCATTCTCTGCCGGAGCCTTGGTGCGTCCCTGTGACCTTCAGGAGAACCTCCGTGCAGGAGCGGTACTTTTTGCCATCTTCTGCGGGTTTGCGGCTGTCCGCAAACTTGCAGACGTGGCTGCACCTCTGTAAAGTGGGTGTGACTCCAGCATTTGGCCTGTCCATAGTGGTCCTCCCAGCTGTACGTATGCGAAGCCCAAGGCACCACTCAGGACCATGCACTTTATCCAAAAATCCGGAAAATAAAATACAATAAAATGCAGTAAAATGCAGTATAATAAAGTGCAGTAAAGTGCAGTAAAAATTTGCTGCCAGCCTTGGGGGGTCAAATGCCACCCTTTTACGTGGACAAACACGATTTTTCAAAAAACCGGCGCAGAGGCCCCAAAGCCCCCGTAAACCCTCCAAACCCCCCCAGATCGGTCCGGAAACCCATCGAACCCCACTTTTCCACCATTCCGGGCACCTCAGGTGCCCGGAATGGGCACATTCCGGGCACATCCATCCCGGCCTGCATTCTCTGCCGGAGCCTTGGTGCGTCCCTGTGACCTTCAGGAGAACCTCCGTGCAGGAGCGGTACTTTTTGCCATCTTCTGCGGGTTTGCGGCTGTCCGCAAACTTGCAGACGTGGCTGCACCTCTGTAAAGTGGGTGTGACTCCAGCATTTGGCCTGTCCATAGTGGTCCTCCCAGCTGTACGTATGCGAAGCCCAAGGCACCACTCAGGACCATGCACTTTATCCAAAAATCCGGAAAATAAAATACAATAAAATGCAGTAAAATGCAGTATAATAAAGTGCAGTAAAGTGCAGTAAAAATTTGCTGCCAGCCTTGGGGGGTCAAATGCCACCCTTTTACGTGGACAAACACGATTTTTCAAAAAACCGGCGCAGAGGCCCCAAAGCCCCCGTAAACCCTCCAAACCCCCCCAGATCGGTCCGGAAACCCATCGAACCCCACTTTTCCACCATTCCGGGCACCTCAGGTGCCCGAATTGGGGTACCTAAATTTTGTGCCACCGTTTGGTACCGGACAGTGCTACTGTGTGGGAGGTTGGAAAAGAAAATGCCCCAACACACCACATCTGAGGGTTGCAATGCATGTTGCTTGCCAACCACGTCATCCGGTGGGTGTCAGGCGCTATGTAGGTGGCATTAGCCAGGTCTTCGATGAGTTCTGGCTTGTATATGTACCTCCCTGCCACCATGCACCGGGAGGCTGCCTGTAGGTACGGAACAAGTCCAGATGGTCGTGTGATTCCTGTGCAGCAGTGCTCCACAACCGGGATGTGTTGACAACGACTGTTGCAACACGAGCTGTACATTCCGGGAACACACGAAGTGCGCTGTCGTGGTACCCATTGTGCCAGAATTGGTAGTTGCTGCGGTCTACTTTGCCTGGCCCAAGAGCACTGGTACTGAACGGTGCAATATGCGTGGCGAGGTGAATGCAACGGAAGGGCGCAAAGTCAATACAGCTCTCGGATGGCGGGTGGTGGTGCCACTAGTGTGTGACGTTCACTCGAGGATACAACGCATCACAATGCATCAGCAACCGTGGACCGAGTACAATACGCTCTCTGTGGCTGGTGTGGGGGACAAAGGCAGTGCCTGTGCCGCAGGCAGGGAGGTACATATACAAGCCAGAACACATCGAAGACCTGGCTCATGCCACCTACATAGCGCCTGACACCCACCGGATGACGTGGTTGGCAAGCAACATGCATTGCAACCCTCAGATGTGGTGTGTTGGGGCATTTTCTTTTCCAACCTCCCACACAGTGGCACTGTCCGGTACCAAACGGTGGCACAAAATTTAGGTACCCCAATTCGGGCACCTGAGGTGCCCGGAATGGTGGAAAAGTGGGGTTCGATGGGTTTCCGGACCGATCTGGGGGGGTTTGGAGGGTTTACGGGGGCTTGGGGCCTCTGCGCCGGTTTTTTGAAAAATCGTGTTTGTCACCCCCATTTGACCCCCCCTAGGGGGGGGGGGTCAAAATTGGATTTCCCGAATTTCCGGGTCCGGACATGTCCGCCCGGACATCCGGACACCAGAAAATGTCCGCCCTGTCCGGGGCGGACATTTCTGGATGTCCGGATGTCCGCCCGGACATGTCCGGGCGGGAAATTCGGGAAATGTCCGGGGGGGGGGGGGGGGTCAAAATTCACGGTGGGATCTTGTAAATTTTACATGTATAACTACAAGTACCGTCACTCAAGTTATGTTGGTGGGGTAATATATTGGTGGGGTAAATATGTTGGTGGGGTACTAATTTGGTGGATTTGGGGCTCTGAAAAAAGTTGGTGGGTTATTACCCCACCAACATAATTACCCCTGGGGCGCATTGTACTTGGCGATTTTTTCTGGCACCTGGGATTTGGAGCCCCCTGCCCACCCACCCCGACTGCGCGTACGCATGTGCGTACGCCGTCCGCACTTTCTGAAACCGCGCTGCGTACGCGTACGCAGAAATTGCGTACGGCTGGTATTCCAGGTCTCTCAGCACACAGTAGGCCACCCAGTAGGCTGAGCCCTGGCCTTTGCTCTTGCCTTTCACAGACGGTTCCTTCGCGCACAAGTGCAAAAGGTACGATTACCTACTCGAAGGCTCGAAGGCTGCTGAGGTTGACGACCGATTTGGTGTGCGGACATGGCCGTCTCTTGTACTACATAGACTGCCGTTTGCAGGCGCCGCACGCCCACGCGTACGCCGTATGCATTTTCTGGAAAACGTAGCCATCAGCCGGGCCCCTTAGGCGTTCGCCACGAAAACGGTAGTCAGCGATGCGCATTGGGGTAATAAATTGGTGGGGTAGATTTGTTGGTGGGGTAAATATGTTGGTGGGGTACTAATTTGGTGGATTTGGGGGTTCTGGAAGAAGTTGGTGGGTTATTACCCCACCAACATTACTTGAGTGACGGTATAATACATGTACCGTATACGTAAATATTATGGAACGTAAATATTATGGAACGGGCCCATTTTTGGCCGGTCCGTTCCATAATATTTACGTTCCAAAATATTTACAGGGCCAGTTGGGGACTCGGTGGTGAGGACGGCTTGCGTCAGGAATCGCGCGAAAAGTGCACGAGTAGGTCCCGTCAGGGACTCTGTATGCCGTCCGATCCCCTGGTCCAAGTCCCCGAGTCGCAGAAAGCCCTGTAAATATTATGGAACGAAAAAAATCTGGAACGCCAACCCACCAGCGTTCCAAAATATTTACGTTCCATAATATTTACGTTCCATAATATTTACGTTCCAAAATATTTACGTATACGGTATTTACGTTCCATAATATTTACAGGGCCAGTTGGGGACTCGGTGGTGAGGACGGCTTGCGTCAGGAATCGCGCGAAAAGTGCACGAGTAGGTCCCGTCAGGGACTCTGTATGCCGTCCGATCACCTGGTCCAAGTCCCCGAGTCGCAGAAAGCCCTGTAAATATTATGGAACGAAAAAAATCTGGAACGCCAACCCACCAGCGTTCCAAAATATTTACGTTCCATAATATTTACGTTCCAAAATATTTACGTATACGGTATTATACATGTATAATACTTGCATGTCAACTATTATACATGTATAATACATGTATATGCCTGAAATATACATGTAAAATACATGTATATCAAGTAAAAATACAAGTATAATACTTGCATGTCAACTATTATACATGTATTTTTACTTGATATACATGTATTTTACATGTATATTTCAGGCATTTACATGTATTTTACATGTATAATACTTGTCATGCAAGTATTATACATGTAAAATACTTGCATGACAAGTAAAATACTTGCATGCAAGTAAAATACATGTATTTTACTTGCATGCCAGTATTTTACTTGTCATGCAAGTATTTTACATGTATAATACTTGCATGACAAGTATTATACATGTAAAATACATGTAAATGCCTGAAATATACATGTAAAATACATGTATATCAAGTAAAAATACATGTATAATAGTTGACATGCAAGTATTATACTTGTATTTTTACTTGATATACATGTATTTTACATGTATATTTCAGGCATATACATGTATTATACATGTATAATAGTTGACATGCAAGTATTATACATGTATAATACATGTATATACTTGTAGTTATACATGTAAAATTTACAAGATCCCACCGTGTTGGACCCGGACATCCGGACACCCGGATTTCCGGGTCCGGGCATGTCCGCCCTGTCCGCCCTGAAACCGCCTAAGGGGCCGGGGGAAATCCAGGAAATTCGGGAAATCCAGGAATATGAAGAATCCTCCACAGAAACTAGAAGAATGAAGGGGGGGAGGGGGGTCGCTGAGTGAAAGTTGACAGACCATCCCGAAACTGTCGGTGCAGCGAAATCAAGATGCGGGGTATCAAAGTAACACGTAATATGCTTGGTGCATATGCAGTATAGGGCCCGTAATCGGAAGAGTGTTGGGCGGGGAGGCGGGGGGGGGGGGGGGGGGGGGGGGATGTAACCTTCGGGAGATGAGAGGGAACTTCGAAACTTCCCGGTCTCACATCTTCCCATTCCGGTGTAGGACAAGACGACTGGTGAGTCACCGGTGCCGGAGCACAGACGACGGACCCGACCGTTGGGTTAGCAGATGACGCAGCAGGCAGCCTGGTCACCCTCGCGTTGTGACATGTCGTCACTCCACGCACTCTTGCACCTGCTGCGCGACTCCTGGCTGTCGCTTCTCTCCGTGTCAGCGCTGCTGCGCCGGCGCCGGTCTTCAGCCAACTCGTTCGGATGGACGCCGATCGCCTGTGCGAAGGAGGCATCCAACAGGAGCACGTCACTCGCGTGACGCAAGACACAGCTGGTCCCCTTCGCGTCTGCCACTGCCCTCATGAACTTGAAGTCGCGCTTCAAACCGTCACCGACGTATTGTACGCAGGCTGCGTCGTGCTTGATGACCCCGAGCATCACGGACGAGTTGTTGCGGATGTCTTCATTGGCGTACTTCAATGAACGTGGCTGTGACATGACCGCAGCTTTGACGACGTCGGTGTCAGACTTGAGTTCTCCAGTGGCGTATTTCAGGCACTGCGCGTTGCGCTTCATCACGTCAAGCATGAACGGCTTCGAACACCGGAGTGCCTCAGGTGCATACTTCAGTGCGTCTTCGCCAGTGCGTGCTGCGAGAAGAATGATCTCCTTGTCGCGGCGAAGCTTGTTTGAAGCGAACTTGAGGAATGGGCCGTCGACCTGAACCGCAGCCAACACAAAGGCACGCTTCGACTTCAGCCGATCACCTGCGAAGCCGAGACAGGCCGGGCATTTCTTCGCCACCTTGAGCATGAACTTCTCGTCATCCCGCACCCTCTCGCTCGCGTACTTCAGTGAGCCAGCGAAGTTCATGACGGCAATGAGAACCAGCTCTGTGTCATCACGGAGGGGGTCGGCGGCACTCGCCAGGTACAGGCCGTTGTGGTGCAGCGCAGTCACCATGAAGTCGCGGTCGGCCTTGAGGTTGTCGCCCACATGCTCGAACGGTACAATGGGCCGCTCCTTCAGCACTGACAGCATGAACTCACGCTCACCCCGAAGCTCGCTGCTGACGTACTTCAGGGCTTCAGACCTCTGCATCACAGCAGCACGGGCAACTTCCCTGTCACACCGCAGCCGACTGCTGGCACGCTTCAGGTGGGAGCCGTCGAAGGTGACAATCGGCATGATGAAATCCTTGCTGTTCTTCATCTTGTCGCGCGCGTACCGCATCGCATCACGGTTCATCTGAACTGCCTTGATCATGAAGTCCCGGTCACCCTTAATGCGTTCCTTGATGTACTTGGCGCACATGCCGTTGCACTTCACTGCCTCGAGGAGGAACTCACGGTCACTCTTCAGCGCTGACGATGCATACGCAAGAGCACGGCCTGACTGGGTGATTGCGGCCAGGACAAGCTCCCTGTCGTTCCGCAGTTTATCTGACGCCCGCTTCAGGGTAGCCCCGTTCTGCTGCACGGCAGTCCACATGAACTTCCGGTCGGCCCGTAGCGCCTCGCCTGCATATTTGAGAGCACACCGCTTGGACTGCAGTGCAGCGAAGACAACGTGTTCGTTGTTGCGCAGCTCGTTGCTCACGAATTGGAGAAACTGGCCGTCGTAGTGCACCGCAGACGAGACGAAGTCGTAGTCGCCTCTGAGCGATTCTGAAGCATGCGCGAGACTCGATTCCCGCAGCCCTGCTGCAGCAATCATAAACGACGCATTGGATTTCAGTGCACTGCTGGCATGCTGCAGCTGCTTCTCCGAAACCTCCACTGCCCCCAACACGCAGTTGACATTCCCCTTGACCCAGTCGGGCATGCCCTCCAGCTTCTCCCCAGCCTTCAGGCGCTCCGTGTAGATCTTCTCGGCAGACGTCTCGACTGAAATCCAGCAACCCGTCTCGAGCGCACGGCAGTCGTCATCGCACTGAAGCTCCGTGTCGCCCACGCACAAGATGATGTGCTCCACAGAGTACTGGAAGGTCGAGGCTGCGAGGCTGAGAAGCGTGTCGAAGGTCTCCTCCTCATGAATAGCGATCACCTCGCGCTGACCCGTCACCGCGTCCACAAGCACAGCCTCCATCGTCCCAGGTGCCTGGTGCAGGGGCGCACCAGCAGGCCTGGCATAGGGAGTGTGTGGGTGAGCGAGGGATGGATGCACGACACACACACAGGCAGGCAGGGCGGGTGTGGGGCAGTACACTAAGAGCGTAGGAATCAGTGGGGGTGGGTGGTGGGGTTCATTGCGACTGCGGACGAGCGTGCACACGTTTTGCTCGCCTGGTATCTCTGAACATCTGAACACAGAGCTAGGGCAGGTGTGTAGGGGCTAGGGTAGCACCTCACACTTGTTCGGCGCAGGGCTGGTCTTTGGGATGCAGTGGCGCCCTGCACGACTCTGAAGGCTCCGACGGCGCTCACTTAACGTGATTCTGTCAGCTGGATCAGGCTCTTCATCCACACTCAGTGACTCACCCTTGCCCTGTGCTTCAGCGCCGCACACTGCCAAAGACCTCCCCAACAAACGGCTGTGCAGTCAGCAGGCCGTGGTCACACAGAACTCTCCGCAAGGCTGGGCAGAGCGGAGTTGGGCTCACAGAACGGATTGGACCGGAAACAAATTTGGAAAAAGAAGGCCGGGCTGCTGTTTGCTTGTGTGCAAAGCAGGGCTGTGTGGTGTCGAACCGCACCTGCGCTGGGCATCACGAAGGGTGCAGACCCATCCGAATCACCAGCACGGCGACACAATAAAAGGGTCGGGCACACTCCGACAACTGCACCTGCCCAAACCCCTTTACACGCTCTGGGGGCCTGCACTCTGTGCTATGATTGTTCAACCGCTCACTTTTATGCACGTCAGAGCGACGGCCCCACCCCCCCTTAGGTTCTCTTGACTTTGAACAAGCTTGGCAGACACACACACACCCCTTTGCAACTCAAGAGGCCTTGCAATAAAGAAAATAACGGGAAAGGGGCCGGTGTGTCACCGCACGCGCACACATCTCCTCCTTTAACAGGCATCGCACACTGTTCTCCCGGTGGTTTTTGCGCTTTCTCAGCACTAAGTACTACTACTTCTGTTGTTGGAACGCAGACCCCACTCGTTGTGTACACCACCCCAGTCTGAAGTGGTGAGTCTCGTCACAAGATCCGCGAAAAGGCAGAGAACCTTTCCTCAGTAGGGCGACCCCGAACTGTCAACAGGCAAGACACAGCCCTGTGTCTAACACACCCCCGCAGCTTGACGTGCGCCATGCCCACTACATGCTGCTGGGCTGGCCCCCGCCAGCAGGCGCCCCTGCCGGGCCTGCTGGGGGTGGCGGGTACCCAGGCTGGAACTGCGGCGCCTGCCACCCCCCAGCCTCTGGGGCCTGCCACCCCCCTGCACCTGGTGCCGACAGCGGCGGGGGTCCGCCACAGGGCACGCCCGCGACCGGCTGCTGGTTGGGGTAGTACGCCGGCGGCGGGTAGCCCTGGTGCGCAAAGGTGGGTGGCCCTGTCCCCGTGTAGTTGTGGTAGGGCTGGCTGTCAGAGGCAGGAACGAACGACGACGTCGTGACCTGCACCGCGCTGTGCTGCTGAGCTCTCCACCGACGCCACATCACCAGGGCAAGCACGGCGAGGCCGAATACGGCCCCAATCATAAACAGGTTAGGCCTGAAGGACGTCGTCTCATCGTCACCCTCTGCAGGGCACCTCAGGGTGATCGTCCCGCAGGTGTTCAGGCAGCACCACTCACACGCATCCCCGTCCCCGCAGCAGTATAGTGCAGGGTCAGAGCACACACATGTCCCGTTGTAGTCGCAGGTCACCCCGCCTGCAGAGGCGCTGCCTGCGGTGAGCAGCACCCCCAGGCACACCGCCACCACGGCACCTGCTCCCGCCATGCCCCGGGCCGTGGGGCTCATAGTGGTCGGGATCGGGCTGCGGGATGTAGGGGAGGGGTGGTGAGGGCAGGCAGGGGCACACGCGTGTCAACAAGGGTGGGGGGCAGGTCGGGGAGGGGGGAAGGGGGGCGCAGCCTTTTTCTGCAGGGCTCGTTCTATTATCTTCCGGACACACGCAGCGGCCTCCAGAGACTTTTTTTTTTGCTGTGGAGGGTGCGTCACACAAGGCGCAGCAGCTGTGCTGTGCCTTGGGGGGCCAGACATCGACACTCCCCTCTAGACCGGGAAGGCACAACAGTCCTGTTCGAGCCGAAGTCCTTCGAGCACAGCTTATGTGTCGAGGCCTGAGCCGAAACAGAAATGGGTGGGGCTGCTGTAGCGGTTCTGGTGGTACAACGACCTCGACGATGTGCGGCAGCGCGCACGGCAGTAGCGGAAGGGAGAAGAAGCAGGAATGGCCTGATACATCGGGGTCACGCGGCGGCGTTTGAGCAGCCCGCTTTTGCGGTCCGTCTCGTGGGTGTCTGACATGCAGCACGACACGCACTCCTCATACCCGCTGCAGCACATGGTGGTGCTGTTGCACTCACCACAGACATGCCGTTCCGACGCATCAGGGCAGCAGCCACCTGTCGTGGCGGTGCGCATGCACAGCCTGCCTGTGTCATCAGCCACCATTGCGACACCCTGCACTGTGTTGGCGCACCCCGCCGCCGCAACGGCGCAGGCGCCGGCCACGACACACAACACGGAGACACGCATCGCGTGCGCCCCTGCTGTGATGCTGTCGACAGGGTTGGGCAAAATATTCTTCCTCAAACAAAACCCCCCACCAGCCGCTGGGCACCACTAAACAAGGAAGGGCCGTGCAGGGCTGGCGGGAAGCGGCAACACCAAGGGGCGGGTGGGGCAGGGGTGTGCGGGAGAGGGTGGGGAGGGGGGAGGGGAGGGGGGGCGCTGCCAGGGCTGCTCACCTTGCCTCCCCTCCGACCTGTCTGCCTCTGCTCTCCCAGGCTGAGGCTGTCTCCGCTACTGCACGGACCAGCCTGTGCTGGGTTGCCTTTCGGGGGTTGGCTTGCCGCTAGCTTGCACTGCGGCTGTCTTGTTTGCCGTGTCTCTACAGTGCGGCTGCATGGGGCGGTGTGCTCATTCCAACCCATGAGGAGGGGAGGACGGAGCGCAGGGCGGCGCATGCAGCGGCGGGTGGGGTGGGGTGGTGGGGGTGGAGGCTGGGGGTGGGCGACAAGCGCGAGGGGGTCTGGTTCTCACAGACCCGCTGCACGCCTTGCGCCCCACACCGTGCCCCAGGTCTTTTGGTTTTGCCTGCTTCGGTGTTTTCAGAAACGTGCAGAATAGAAGGCAGGCGGGACACGCACAACAGCATCATCATCATCATCACTATCATCAGCAACAACAAACACACAGCCAGTGCATTGCTGCACATTCACCACCGGACGGGCCTAGTACTCCTCGACGTCCTCCTCGCCCTCGATGTCGGCGGACTCGGCACCCACCTCCTCGTAGTCCTTCTCCAGGGCGGCAAGGTCCTCACGCGCCTCCGAGAACTCACCCTCCTCCATACCCTCACCGACGTACCAGTGCACGAAGGCACGCTTCGAGTACATCAGGTCGAACTTGTGGTCGATGCGGGCGAACACCTCCGCGATGGCCGTGCTGTTCGAGATCATGCACACCGCGCGCTGCACCTTGGCCAGGTCGCCGCCCGGCACCACCGTGGGCGGCTGGTAGTTGATCCCGCACTTGAACCCGGTGGGGGACCAGTCCACGAACTGGATGGTGCGCTTCGTCTTGATGGTGGCGACGGACGCGTTCACGTCCTTCGGCACCACGTCACCGCGGTACATCAGGCAGCACGCCATGTACTTCCCGTGGCGCGGGTCGCACTTCGCCATCATCGACGCGGGCTCGAACGCCGCGTTCGTGATCTCGGCCACCGACAGCTGCTCGTGGTACGCCTTCTCTGCAGAGATCACCGGGGCGTACGACGAAAGCATGAAGTGGATGCGCGGGTACGGCACCAGGTTGGTCTGGAACTCCGTCACGTCCACGTTCAGCGCACCGTCGAAGCGCAGCGACGCCGTCAGCGACGAGATCACCTGCGCGATCAGGCGGTTCAGGTTGGTGTAGGTCGGGCGCTCGATATCCAGGTTGCGGCGCGCAATGTCGTAGATCGCCTCGTTGTCCAGCATGCATGCAACGTCGGTGTGCTCCAGCAGCGAGTGCGTCGACAGCACGCTGTTGTACGGCTCCACCACGGCCGTCGACACCTGCGGGGACGGGTACACCGTAAACCCGAGCTTCGACTTGCGCCCGTAGTCCACCGACAGGCGCTCCAGCAGCAGCGCACCCAGACCAGACCCGGTCCCACCGCCCACGGCGTTGAACACCAGGAACCCCTGCAGACCCGTGCAGTTGTCGGCCAGCTTCCGGATCCGGTCCAGGCACAGGTCCACGATCTCCTTCCCGATGGTGTAGTGCCCACGCGCGTAGTTGTTCGCCGCGTCCTCCTTGCCCGAGATCAGCTGCTCCGGGTGGAACAGCTGGCGGTACGTCCCGGTCCGCACCTCGTCGATCACCGTCGGCTCCAGGTCCAGCAGCACCGCGCGGGGCACGTGCTTGCCAGCACCCGTCTCGGAGAAGAAGGTGTTGAAAGCGTCGTCCTCCACACCGCACGTCTTGTCCGACGGCATGGCGCCATCCGGCTGGATCCCGTGCTCGAGGCAGTACAGCTCCCAGCACGCGTTGCCGACCTGGCAACCAGCCTGCCCGATGTGGATCGAGATCACCTCCCTCATTGTCGCTGTCTTGTTCTTGCTGTGGAATGTGCCTGCACGGTGCGGTAGGTGTAGTCGCGGTGTGAGGGCAAACAACAGTCGTGCAATGAATGGTCTGTCACTCTCGGCCACAGCAATGCAGTCAGGAGTCAGGCACAAACCCTGGGATGTGGTCACAAGGATAAAGGTGTTGTCACAAAGCACACTCTTGCACACACAGGCTGCACTGCCGCATTGCGAGGGCAACCTTGGAGCTGGGGTGATGCGGGGAGTGGGATGGCTGCTGCTCCTAGGAGTGCGTGTCTGTCGACCATAACTTCATCTATCTAGTGGCCCTGCGTGTACAGACGCAGGGGCGATACGTTTGAAAAATATACCTCGGCTCCACAGAGCCGGATCCAGAAGCAGTGCACAGGCACAGCTGGCACTGCTGAGACTTGATGGTGCGCAAGCAGAATGTGCGACGGATTTAGACCAGCATCACAACACACCGAGTCCCACCTCACCGTGACGACCTCTTCACGTTGTTCACCAGCAGGCCGAGGAACATCCCAGCGGCGAATGCGTACGCCACAGCCCCTGCTCCATATGCCGGGGGAGCATCGGAGTGCTTCGAACTCTTATCCTTCTTGTCCCTCTTGTCCTTCCTGTCTTTCTTGTCCCCCTTGTCCGCCAACCTGTGCAGGGATGTTGTGGGAGAAAGGCAGGGTCGTGACACAACAAGCAAGCGCGGGCAGCACGAGATCCCCCCCTTCTCCCCACGCCCCAGAAGGTGCAAAACCACCAAAACTCCAGTCGTCTTTGCTCGATACTCCGCGGCTTCGCCGCTCGTTGGAACGAGTAAAAATATCAAGCCCCATCAAACCCCCCCCGGCAGGGTGCCGGCATACGGGGGCAGCGAGTCGATCCCTGCCGAGCAGTCGTGGTTGCTGAGCGAGAGCGTGATAGTGGTGGTGTCACACTCACGCTGTGACGTGAACGGTGTGTACTCCACCTTGGCCAGGTCCAGCATCTTCCGGGCTGCCACCCACCCCGGGTGGCTGTGGTTTTTGTCGCTGAGGAACACCACCTTCGTGATGCCCGACTGGATGATCAGCTTCGTGCACTCGTTGCAGGGAAACATCGCCACGTAGATGGTGCACCCATTCAGCATGCGGCTGTGGCAGTTCAGGATCGCGTTTGCCTCCGCATGGCACACAAAAGGGTACTTCGTCTGCAGGAACACAGGGTCGTCGATGCCCATCACCATGTCGGGCGCCTCTTTCCCGCGCAGCCGCTCCTTGCCGCCCCACGGCAGGACGTCGTCGCTGCACCCCTTCGGGAACCCGTTGTACCCAATGCCCATGATGCGCTTGTTGTCGTCGACAATGCAGGCCCCCACCTGCCTGTTAGGGTCTTTACTGCGCTGTGCAGACAGCACTGCGATGCCCATGAAGTACTCATCCCAAGTCAGGTAGCTGTGGTGTGGGTGGTGGTAGTGGTTGCTGTGGAGGTGCAGTCTGGTAGGTTTAAAACAGCAAACCTGCCACAGGAGAGCAGCTGGGCAAAGTTGTGAGCATGGGCAGCCCCACCATATGCAGTGTGGCATACTTCTTCCTGGGGCCGTCCAACGGGAGCACGCGTGGCTGGCACTCGGGCGTGCAGTCCGGCTCGGCCATTGTTGTATAGAAGTGCTGCAGCGACGACAACCTGTGCCGCACTGCCACACCCCAAGAACGAAGAATCTCGGAAGACTGCCGGACCTGGAGGATGGTGTGCATGATGCGTGTCGTGAGGCAAGTGAGATGCAGGACAAAGACAAGAGAGGGGCATCTGGAGGTCGTCCACTCTGTTCGTTCCGAGAACACGAGCTGTGGTACGCGGGCAAGCAGCGGCCCTGGTAAGGGTCACCGGGAAGCACAGCGACCGAATAGGCCCCGCCCTGGGGGGATGACGACCGACAGGCCGGCATCTTGGAAGTGGGATCGGTGCCTCTCGACACGGACACCGAAGCACGAGGCGGGGGTTGGGGTGCCTGCCCGCTTGCGGTCGGGCTGTGCTGTAGCACGAAGGGCAGCTGCCAGTGTCGCCCGGTCCTGCCCGAGCGCACTGTGTGGCAGGCAGGGCAGGCAGGCACGCCTGCCCGCCAGGTCGTAGAAGCGTGTTTTCTTGGGCTTGCGCAGGCCCAGCAGACGGTCAACGTCTGGCGCAGCAGCGAGGCGGAACTGCCGGGACTGTGGGCGTGGTGTCGACTGTGACGTGAGGGAGTCCCCGTACTCAGGCCCTGGGCTGCGCTGCAGGCTGACCAGGTCGCTGGACTGCACAGTGCTGAACGCTGAGGTCGCTTGTGTCGCAACACGGACATTTCCTGTTTTGCGCCAGCGAGTGCGCGCAGCACCATCAGCAGCTGCGCAGCCAGCAAGGTACTGCTGTACCATCGCGTTGACGTCGCGCTGCTGCAGCCCGTCCGTCGACGTGCGCCTGTCGCCCCACGCGCTCTGCGTTGACACTGTTGCGTTGCTGTCGCGCTTCTCCTTCGCCTGCCGCAGCACGGTGATGCGGTCCTGGCGGCTGGTCCTGTGTATTTGCCTGCGCTGCCGTGCTGGGCTGGGCTCCAGCACGCCATCTGCCCACGTCACGCTGGGAGACCCAGGGTCCTGCGCCGCACGCAGCATCAGCGTGTCAAGGTCGACCTCCTTCTTCGGCACACCGAGCGAGTCGATGGTGTAGTCGTCAACAAACACATCCTGCTGATGCTGGTCCTGCAGCAGCTGCTGCTGCAACTGCTGCTGCTGGCACCGCGGGCTGCTGTGCTGCCTGTCCCGCATCGACGCCCCTCTCTCCAGGCCCCTCTGCGACTCCTTCCGCGCCCAGGACCCTGCCCGCGGGCTGGGCATCGAGACAAGGTTCATCAGCTCAGCCACCGTTGGCTGTGCAGCCCCGTCAACCATAAGCGGCACCATCGGCAGCCCGCTGGCACAGCCCAGACTCTGCCGCTCGAAGCGCAGGGATAGCGCTTCGCGATTTCGAGCCTCGCGTTCTGCCTCATAATAGGACGGCATCGCACCGCCTGCAGTGGTGTGGTGCAGTGCAGTGTGAGGTGAAGGCAAAGAACTACTGACACGCCTTAAATTGCCTGCAAGATGGTGGGGGCTAGGCGATGTGCCTCTGCAGGCAATTCCCATCTGCTGTGTCCCCTGCGGCACTTGCTACGTTGACGCGAGGATGCCACGGAAGTAGCCTCCCTTGCCTGTGCGGTGTCACATCACGACATGCGGACACCGAACCGCTCGTATGTCTCGCACTCCAGCAGCCTGTCGAGCTTTTTGCTGAGTGTGGCACCCGACACCACGCCTGCCCCGTGCGGCACATCGCTCTGGAAGTACAGATGCGGCTTCAGAACATCTTTGTCGCCGGAGTCATCTCGGAAGAGGGCTGCGACGTCATCGAGGGTGAGGCCGCCGTCCGCCTCGCACACAACCTCCTCGAGGTCTGCACGGCTCATGACTGCGTTCGAAGGGAGGACGCGGGCAGCCCCATCGGCCGTGACACGCCCGCAGTCCTCGCCCCCCAGGAAAGCAAAGAGGGACTCGATCTGGGTCACGTGGTCCGGCGGGCTGGTGTTGCGCCACCCGGCGCCCCACCCCTCCGTCTCGCGCCGCGCCTTCTCCTCCTCGTGCACCTTGCATGCGTGCTTCACGTCGGAGTAGGGGTGGTGGCTGAACACCACACGCAGCAGCATGCTGAAGTCGAGCTGCGACCTGCGCTCGCGCTCCAGGATGGCACCCATGTCCTTCGCTTGCGGCAGGTGCAGGCGCATCTGTGGCACAGGGGATTGAGGGGCACGACACCAACCAACCTTTCATTCATACCTGGAGCTGTGCGCATGCCAGCTTCACCTGATCCATCGTCAGATACTCCGTGCCATGCTTTTTGAACACCGCCAGCGCAGTGCAGTAGTCATCGAACGAGATGCAGGCACTCTTCTCCCCCCTGCTGTCTGCCTTCTTCACCAGCACGTACTCCCACAGCCCGAAGTCGTGCGTTGCCTCCAGGGGGGCCACCGGGCCAGGCCTGGCAGGGGCTGCCTGCGTGCCTGGGGAGCTGGACGGCGCACTGCCCTCTCCACCAGACCCGCCTGCCCCCTCCTCGGGCCCCTTTTCCTCTGCAGACGCCCCGCAGGCATCTATCATCGGCGCATAGATATACCGCGTTGCACCGTGCACAGCGAACACACGCCCCCCCAGCACGGCCAGGGCCTGGCAGTCCTGCAGGGACATGTCGCTCAGCGTGCGCACACGCACATGTGTTGCGAGGCACTCATCCTCCCTGTCTTCCGACTGGCTGCCCTTCGCCTGCACGTCGATGTCGTACAGGAGGGACGTGGAGGAGTCGACGGCAAGCAGGCGGCGGTGCCCAATCTGCGCCAGCAGCGTCGCCCCACCCAGGGCACCCGACACGATGACCCTGCGCGACGCTGTGGCGACGGAGTACTCCACCAGCGAGCCCTCGCCCCGCAGCCCCAGGGCATGCCCGAAGATGATGTACAGCCGTGCGGTGCCGCCCTGCCCCAGGGCGACCATCGCCTGCGCGTTGTCCATCTTATAGACATCCAGCGGCAGGGGGCGGGTCTGCCCACGCGCCTCCAGGCTGACGGCAAATATTGTGCCGCAGCCGTGCCGGGGGGGCTGCGGCCCGTCGCGCCACACACCCAGGCTGCCGCATGCAACGTAGAGCGTGCTGGGCAGGGCAGAGATCAGCACGCCGAAGGGGAACTTCGGGGCGGAGCTGGAGAGCACACGCGCCGTCTTGGTGTTGACATTAAACTCCCAGATGGTGCCGTCGCCCCGCAGGCCGAACGCCGCCCCCGTGATGAGGAACAGCCGCCCCTCCCCGCCCACCATGCACTGCGCATCGTTGAAGGCGGCAGGGCAGGGCAGCAGACGCGACGGCTTGTCCTTCACAGGGTCCACCTCCCACAGGTTGGCACTCTTGTGTCCCTCGGCACGCACGCGGCCCTTCCTGTTGCCCAGGAGATAGAGGCGCTTGCCGACAGCAACCACCAGGGAGCAGGACTCGAAGCCGTACTTCAGCTTGGCAGCACGGTACTGCCCAGAAGGGAGAGGGAGGGTGGTGCCGCGGTGGTCGTCTGGCTTGCTGGTGATCTTCTGCACATGCCCCTGCCGCCGGGAGGCGTAGGCCTGGGCAGACGGCAGGCTGGGGAACACATGCCCACACCCCAGGTGCTTGTGCCGGATCAGCGCCTGCACCTCCTCATCCAGCGCCACACGCGGCGCCTCCCCACCCAGCACCGCGTCCAGCCCCAGGTCCGACGCGAGGCACTTCAGCACCTCCGACGCACCCCCGCCCCCCGGCGCCACCACCGCCACCCCCTCCTCGTCCCCCACCTCCTCCACCTCCCCATCCCCCACCACCGCGTCACCACCCGACGACCCACCCTCTATGGCCAGCACCTGGGCGGGCCCTCCGGGCCCCTCTACCGAGAGGCAAGGCGAGCCACCGCCGCCCCTTGGCGCCTTGTCGAGGGGGGCTACCGCCTCCGCAGGGGCCCCGGCGCGCTTCCGCCTCGCTGTGCGCTTCCTCTCCTTCACGGCAGCACGGAACTCCTGCGGGCCCCACTGCGACACCGGCTGCCCGCGCGGGCCAACCTCGCCCCCGGCCCCACCACCACCTCCGCCGCCGTGCCCCTCCGCAGGGGCAGCGCGCTTCTGGGGGAAGCCTGCCGCAGGCTCCAGGAAGAGGTCCATCACAGGGGTGCCGCAGCGTGGCGGGGCCTGCTGCCTCTGCCGCAGTGCGGAGGGGTGGGGCTGCTGCTGCTGCTGCTGCTGCTGCTGCCGGTGCCGCACGGGCAGATCCAGCACCTCTGCTGCGGTGCGGGCGGGGCGGGTGTGGTCCTCGCGCCGCACGCCGCGGAGCTTCTCCTTGACGTACAGCTTGCGCTGCTGCAGGTAGAGGCGGTATGGCCCCATAAGGAGCAACTCCTTCCGCGGCACGCCCAGCGACCGCTCCAGGGTGGCGAGGATGTCGCCGAGAGTGGGGATGTGCCCCTCGGTGTGGGGCACGTCCTCCACATCACCGTAGTCTGACTGTGGTGCGCGCCTTGCGCCCTGCAGCAGCCCTGCGTGTGTGCTGCCGAAGTCTAGCGTGAGTGAGGTTGTGGTTTCCGGCCCGGCCTTGCTGAGGATGGAAGCGACGTCTCGCACCTTGTCAGGCGTCTCTCGCAGGCGGTGGATCTGCGGGGCGGGCGACAGCGTGAAGCGGCGCTGCGCATTGCGGAGGTCGGCCCGGCGTCGCCGTGTGGGCAGCGGCGAGGGGGGGGTGGAGGTGGCGGGGTCAGGCACCTGGTAGCGCGAGGCGGGGTTGCCTGCGGGGGTGGTGCGGCTCCCGCCGCCGAATAGCGGCATCGCAGGTCGTCAGGCGCAGACGCATCGTGGCGGTGGCATGTGTAGGGGTGTGGGAGGAGGAAGAGAGAGAGTGAGGGTGGGGCTGTGTGGCACAACGCCGCCCACAGCCTGCAGGGCGGTGGGGGGGTTGGGGGGCAAAGGGGGGAGGGCGAGCGGGAGGGGCGGGGAGGGGGGGGGGGGGGGGCGTAGCCCTTGCGGCAAAGGGAGGGGAGAGGGGGGGAAGGTGGGGGGTGGGGGTGGGGGTGGGGGGGCCTGTTGCAGTAAACAACACTCTCCAGGGCTTGGTGATCCAGACAGCACCCAGTCATAATCCCGAGGAATGATTCCACGCGGGGAGAGGTGTAGTTGTGTAATTTCTCTTCCGATTTGTATGGCAGCTGGGGTTGCTGGCGCGGGCACGCTTCACGCGCTGTGAAAGGTGCACTCACTGGCACAGGAGGGGGGTGAGCATGGCTCCATCCAGAGCCAGTGAATCGGTCTGCCGACTACACTTGCATCCCTTGCGTCAAACTCTGCTGAAGCTCAGGAACTGGCTCTGCGGGGCTTGGTTTGTGGCGGCGCCACCAGCTCTGTGTGCGGCAGACCAGCTCATCCTGCACCCATTCAGGCTGGAGGTCGAAGAGGAAGAAAGGCCCCGACACGACGATGAACACGACTGTCATCCACACGCTGTTGTCGTCCACCATCTGGAAGGTGGCATGGACGCACGCCACCCCCACCACACACACAGCACACACAGCGGTGTACGCACACACCACAGGCAGCGCCGCCACCGCATGGGGCACCTCACTCAGCGGCACACCCGACGCCAGCAGCACTGCGGAGAAGGGGTGCGACGAGGGGGCCAGGCACGGCATCCACAGGGGGGGCTCCTCGGCGAACAGGGCACTCCTGGCTGCAGGGGGGACGAGGCGCACATCGATGCGCCAGGCCTGCAGGAGGGCGCACACGGTGCGTGCAGGAAGAGTGGGCAGGGCCAGTCGAGCGCCCGCCAAAGCCGCCTCCTCCAGGCTGACCCCGAAGCCCAGGTCCTGCCGCGTGCACTGCTGCAGCCGGTACAGCATCCAGGGATGCGCCCTCCCTGTGACACCGGCCATCACTGCAGGCCGGTGCAGCACACCAGAGTGGCGTGCCAAGGCGGGGAGCCTGCTGGAGCTGTGCATGACTGCCAGCAGCACCAAGCTGGCAGCGGCGGGGCGCGCCTTCCGCAGCAGCGTGTGCAGCACATCGGAGGGGGCTTCGGGGAGAATTGTGATGTATTCGGACTTGACGAACCCGCCTTCGGAGTTGATGAGCATATCGGGGTACCGACCCTGGCTGCGCAGCAGCTCCGCCGTGCGTGCCGCATCGCCTTCGCGCACTGCGAGCAGCAGGTCCCTCTGCGCATCCGAGGCAGACGCGGGGTGGGGGGGTGCCGCCTCGGCACACACCTCCACAACGGAGTCGCTCTCGAGGGTGAGGGTGTGCAGCGGCGTGTGTGCAGGGCCACGGAGGCGCACGCCGCCAGACGACAGGTGCACGCGCCACACCGTCCCGCCGCCCCTGCTTCCCCCCGATGCTGCAGACATCACCTCGCGCAGGGCCCGGCGCCGCAGACCCCCCAGGGAGGCCCTCTCCGCAACGCACACCACCGCGACGTCACCCGTGGGGAGGCGCATCGACAGCGGCATCCCGTCACCCGCATCCCCCCCGTCTGCAGCTTCACACCCCTCCTCCTCCTCCTCATCCTCCAACTCGTCGTCATCGCTTTCCTCCCCGCAGCTCTCGCTCCCCGCCTCGCTGCTGCCGGAGGCGGCTGACATCTCCAAGGCGTCCGCATCAGCCTCTGGAATGTCAGGGTTCCCCTCCCACGAGCCTATCACTTTGCCAAACATGGGGGTCTTTGCTGGTCGACAAACTTCGACAAACTTCTTCAGTTTTCAGCCAATTCAACAGGAAATGCACCAAAATGCACTGACGACCACCCCGTAGCGAAGACCCCCCATGAAAACGAACGTAAAGAACCCAGGTGTGGAAACGCTCCAAAACCCCAACCCACCGGGGTTGCCGAGGGGGAGCCAGTAGGAGGTGAGCGGGGTGTGCGTGGGGGTGGTTCCGAAGTACACCGCGGTCAGGACGGCGAAGGAGCCTGGCCCGAGCAGGAGGAAGCAACGCCGCCCGGCGGGGGTGTAGACGGCAGGCCTGCCGAAGAGCTTCCACCACACTGGCCACGCGACGCAGTACATCGCAGCGGAGCTGATGGCAAAGCCCCACTCCCCTGTGGAGAGGATGCGGTGTGCTGCAGCCGCTGGGGGTGCTGCCAGGGATACGACGAGGAGCACCGCACACATAGACTGCAGCATCAGGGCCAAGATCATGATGGGCGCAGGACACCCAGGGTCAGAAGAGTTGGCCTCAGTCCGAACGAAGTACATCCCTGTCAGGGTGCTGATGCCGAAAAAGGTCCGCACAGCGACCCAAGTGCAGGGTGATCGGATTGCCACATCCCAGCCTGACCCCTTGATGACGGGACGGGCAGCGTAGCAGATCATCAGCAGCATGCAGCAGGTCGAGGCGAGGGAGGAGGACACCACCCCGATGTGGCGGACATGCTGGGGTGGGTCTTTGAACCAGGTGACCATCAGACAGCACGCAGAGGCTGCAGCGGGGACAGGGCATATCAGCCCTCCGACAACGCGCAAGAAGTCAAGCCCAGTGCGGGGATCGGCATCGGGACATCTCCGGTGCCCTCCTCCGTGCCGTTCCTCCAGGCGCAGCGCAGGGTGTTGTTGGCGCCGTGCCATGCGGGTGAGGCGCAGCTGGAGAGCCAGTCGCACATCTCGACAGGCTCCGCATCTGGGTGGGACGCGATGTAGTGGGGGGCTCCCGAGTTGAAGCTCGCCGTGATGACAACCGGGAGGGCCACGGCCAGCAGGCGGCAGAGCGCAGCGGTGCCCCGCAACATGGCGGCTGCCCGTCTGCGGGCCTGCCTGTCAGGTGGGGGATGATGTGTCACAACACACTGCGCACACAGTGCGCTCCCACTGTGTTGCCGCATTGCAGCAGGGTGAGAGGAGCTTTCACCCAAAAGGGTGGGGTGGGGGAGGAAGAGAGGATGCCCCCCCACCGCCACCGCCACCGCCACCGCCACCACCCCCGTCGAGTGGTGGGCTGCATCCCACGGTGAAGAGCCGCTCTGGCTGTTGCTTGAAGAGGGAGGGGAGGGTCACCACCACCGCCACCCCTAAGCCACCCCTCGTCACACCCATCCGCTTCTGGCGTGTAAAGGTACGTCAGAAGTGGGGGCGAACAACAGTAACACACAAGGGTGCTGGCCACTCCTCCTTCAAAGTGTGTTGTTAGCGCAGTTCGCTCTGCTCTTCTGCATGTTAGGGGCGTGAAAGGTTAGCCCCGCCGCCGCCCCCCACCCCCCCCCCCCCCAGCCCCAGTGGGAGTTTTTTTGTTAGGGTGGCACAACACAGCAGCAGAAAGCCAGGGCACGGCTCCAGGGGGGGGGGGGGGGGGGGTTGACACGCGCGACAACCGTTGTGGGATGGCCCACCGGAATATCTCCAGCCAGGGCCATGGCAGAAACGGCATCGAAAACACGGGGGGAGGAGGGGGGGGGGGGGGGGTGTGTGTCTATTTAGGAAAAATTCAGGAATGTCTCTGAACATCTCCCTTGTGGGGTTGCCGACCACCACCACCCCACCCCACCCCCACCCCACCTGACTCTTTCATTGCCGTGACAAGCAAGCTTGTGGAGGCAAATAACCAACAGGCAGAACACCCCCCTCACCCACCCACCCACCCACCCCAGAGACAAAGACTGTCTTATGTGGCCCAGGCCATCTGCTCCCAAGGGAAATAAAAACTGCGACAGGGTGCACCGCCCCTCTGTTGATAGGGAAAAAAGCCCACTTTTGTTTTTCCCGCACTTCAGAACAGAGAGCGAAGATGCCCCCCTCCTATCACAGCCACACCCCAGAAAAAAAAACCCCCCCCCCCCGTCTCTTCTACCCAAACCCCGCCCCCCACGCGCCCCTCCCCAGCCCCACCCCCCGCAGTGCCCATCATTGCTTGAGGGCAGGGTCTCTCTCGCGCCCTCGCGTTAATCTGCCTTGGGGGGGGAGGGGGGCCCTCCGCTTCACGTTATGATCAATACTTTATCCATTTCAATTTTTCAATATTCGCTGGAAACACACCCCCCCCCACAACCCCACCCCTACAGCAGGTCTTCGTAGCACGCGATGCGGGTCTCTGCAGAGAGCACCCACTTCGCGGTGGTGCCCTGCCCATCCTCCCGGTGCCACAGGCAGGCGGTGGCAGCTGCGGGGAAGTCGCCCGCCGTGCCCTCCTCGCAGATGGCGTGGCCCGGGCAGTGGGGGTGTGAGGAGTGGGAGTCGATGGTGACGCTGTTGACGTCCTGCGTGTCTTCAGTGGCTGCCACCACCCAGGCGGGCTTCCCAGCCAGCAGGTAGCTCGAGGGGCACCAGTAGATGGCGGTCGACCCGTCGACAGAGAGGAAGGCAAGGCGGTTGTGGATGCGCCGCGCGGTTGCGGTGAACGGGCCCTCCGTGGCCGAGCCCGACCCCTCCAGCCAGAACTTCGAACAGCCCTCGGCGTCGCTCGTCGGCTCCTGCTGCTCTTCGACCCACTCCGGCCCGACGAACCGCACGTCGTAATCATACTTCCACCCGCCCTTCCCATCCTGCCTCCGCCAGTCCGTCACCTGGTGCGGCATGCGGCCCCCGTTGTTGGAGGCCATTGCCCAGCCCGTGTCCTTTGCGTAGTCCGGCCCCAGCACCCAGTTGCTGTGTGAGTCCATAAAGACCCACCGCCTCTCCTCGTTGGAGGTCCCGTCGCCCCGCCTGCACTTCCACACAGGGTTGCCTTTGATGCGCACGTCGGGGTGCAGCGAGCAGGACGCGGTGAGGTGGTCGAGATTGGGCGACAGCACCAGCATGGTCTCCAGGAGATACGGCCCCTCGGTGCTGATGCGTATGGTGGGGTCAGGCGTCCAGTCCTGCTGGAGCACGCGGCCCCACTCGGTGACCTGGTCGGGGGCGCGCCCGTCGTGTGACTGCAGCGTCACGAGCCAGCCCATGTTGTCCTCAACAGCTTCTGTGGAGCCTATCAGCCACACATCCCCGCTGCAGCGCGAACCGAGTGCGATGCGCCGCTCGGTTTTGGTGTTGGCGACGAAGCCTGAGCTGCTCCACGTGAGGTGGCCACGGATGGGGGGAAAGGTGTCGTCCACCTCGTACCTCCCGCTCGCCTCAGGCACGTTGGGGGAGGACACGTACAGCACGTCGGCCGAGCCGGCCTGCAGGCCGTCCACAGTCGTCGCCACCTGCAGCAGGCACAGCAGCACGAGGGACAGGGCTCGCATGCGCTCCACACCCTCTACCCACTGCCGCCACTCCGTCCGGGGCCTGCGCAGCGTCATCTCCGCATCAAGGCCACCCAGGGGTGCAGATGCTAGCGCACTGGCAGCCTGGTGGGGTTGTGTGTGTGGGTGTGGGGGAGAGGGGGAGATGGCGCAGCAAACAAAGAAGCAAGGGGCGGAGTGGGCCTTCGCCCCTTGCGTCAAAAAACATTCCTGGCCTGCAAAGAGCTGCCTGCTGTCTGCCAGTTAGATGGGGGCGGGGGTGGGGGCCGGGACAGAGGCGTGTGCAGATCCGATACACCGTGGTGTGGTGCAACGCCCACCGGAGCAAGGCCAGACAGGCAGGCCTTCAACACCACCTCAGGTGAGGGCTGTTGTGTTGTGTATATGGGGTGTCTTCGCATCGGTGTGCCTGCAGAAGCTCGGAGCAAGGCAACCGTGAGGAGGCGCTGAAGAAAACATGGCATGCAGCTTTGCAGGAGCGCTTTAAGGTGTTCGGAACTGTTCGGAGCTAGCGACCCTAGCTGGAAGCAGCCCAAATCACAGCAAAAGCAGGCTCCCTGTCCCACAGAAATGGCATCGCCTTGCGACAGAAGCGTGTGCATGCGTGGAGGAAGAGGAGTACGCACATCGGCAGGCAGGGCATTGTCCCAAAAGGTCTTGGTAATGCCCGTCCTACACCGCACAACAGCCCAGGTTAGGCACAAGGAAAGGATGCAGGAAAGTCACGTTGTGTATGGGATTAGATCCGGCCAGCTTGCCACGTTTCGATGGCACAGCGCCGATTGCACACACATTACACACACCCACGTGTCGCTCTCTCTCTCTCTCTTGATATCGTGGGAACTCAACACCATGGGAATACAAACAGAAAGGTCTTTCTGACGGATCCCCTCAACACGGTGAACCTGAGGCAACCGTTGGCTGGATAACCTGCAGAACCCAAGCGGTGTTAGGTGCGGCGGAAGCCAGGGTTCCTCCGCATGGCACACCTCCCCTTCATGTGCTTGTCGTCCATCTTGACCATATACGGCAGGTCGAGGATGGACGCAGAGTGGCAGCAGTCCATCACGCACACGAGACGCACGCCCTTGGGGATCTTCTTCACCAGGATGTCGTGCAGGTCGTCGTCCTTGATGACGCCCTCCTTGTTGAAGTCTTCGGGGAAGATCACCTCATCGAGACCGTCAGACTCATCGCCGTTGTCATCTGCAACCTGCCCGCCATGCCCGCTGTAATGCAGGAACAGGCAGTCCCCCGGCTCCGCCCCCTTCACCAGCCAGCTGATGCCGCTGATGATCTCGCCCTTCGTGGGCCTGCCGAGATGGCAGGAGACGCGGTCCTCCACCCCCTCAGCATCATGGTCGTCAATGAGGACACGCATCTCCTCCTGGTCGAACCCCTCCACCTCCTCAAGGTACTCCATCATGCCCAGCACGTCGTTGACACACCCGCTGAGGCGGCCCTGCTGATGCCCGACGTAGTTGATCCCGATGAGCAGTGCCCTGTGTGTCCCGTCCAGCGTACCACAGATCTCGAACTGGTTGTGCAGATCCACCTTGCGTGATGTGCTGAGCTGCGGGATCTGCTCGTAGCGCTTCTTGCGCAAGATAGTGCGCATCTGCCGCAGCAGCTGCATCCACGTCGCGTCGTTGGGTTTGTATGTCGAGGCGAGCAGGGCGTGGGTGCAGGCACCGCCAGCCCCTTCCTGCCCCGTCCCCTCAGGCAGCTTGAACTCCGACGTGTCGTGGACATCCGCGCTGGTCTGGCTGTCCTTGCACCCGCTAAACATGATGATCTCCGGGAAGTTCGGCGGCACGTAGTCATCCTCCTCGTCCTCCTCCTCCTCCTCCTCTTCGTCCTCCTCGTCCTCTTCGCACTCTTCATCCTCTTCCTCGTAGTCCTCGTCCTCATCCCCGGAATCCTCGTTCCGCCTGTTCCAACGCGGCATGGCTCTGCCTGTGTAATGTCAGAGAGCAGCGGAGGGCCTGCAGAGGTGTGGGCTGGTGTGGCAGAAGTCATGGGAGAGGGTGTCCTCGAGAGACACGCTGCTGTGAGTGGGTGCAAAGGTTAACACCCACAGTTCAGTTGCCACGATCCGCATCCGCAACAACTCCTGGAAAAGCCAGGACCTTGAGCTTTTTGCAAGGGGGTCAGGGAGGAGGTGCTGATGGGGGAGGGGTGGGGGTGCAAAGAAACCCAGACTCTGCCTGATTTGGCTCTTCTTTTATCCGTCAAAAAAGCGCGGATGGATGGGGTGAGGGGTTGTTGAGTGAAACGAAAAAAAAACTCAACAAAAAAAAAGGGATCCCACTGGCGCGGATGCAACAAATAGCAAGGGCCCCCTTTGCAAAGCGGGAAGGGGTGTGATGGTGAACTGGCGAGAGGGAGGGACGGGGGTGGGGAGGGGGGGGCATGCGAATTTCTTCTTCTGACACACCCGAATATCACGCACTCGGTTGGTTCGTCGCCCTCCAGTTCTCCCATCCCCTGTGGGACATTTCAGGCATCCCCCCTCGAGAAAGCCACGCCACTCTCAAGTTGTTCTTCGAGGCGCGACCGTTCCCTCTCTGTTGAGTTCGGTTGCATCAATATCTCCTTGAATAGAAAGGTACGCGTGTGTGTGTTTGCAAAAAAAATCCTGCAAAAAAATCACTGAAGGAGAGAAAAGCTTTGGACAAACCCCCGGATGAACACAGGGGAGAGCTTTTTTCGCAGGCAGAACGGCGAGAAGATCCCCCCACCTATCCCCACCCCCACCCCCTCCGCCTGGGGATAAAGCGCCATTTGTCTCCGGTTGTTCTTCCCACGCTCCTCCCCCCCTTCGCTCGTTCTCTGCTGAAATGTGATTCCGTCTTGGCAGGCGTTTTTTTACGCTGTTCCACACACACAAAAATACGCACGTGCAACACGCAGCAGGGGGCAGCGCTGGCTGAAGGCCAAGATGATGTTGTTTTTTTTTGAATGACTCCTCTGCTGGGGAGGGGGGGGAACAAGGTGGGGGTCGGACAGCCACAGTCTTGACTGGAAAAACCGGGTTGGGGGAGGTGAAAAGGGGATGGGAGATGATGCCGGTGAGGGAATGCACCCATCCGACGGCCATCAGGTGCTGACGCACAAAACACGAAGATCTGTGGTGCACGCATGCTGGTTTCTTTTTCACGGAGCCCCAGGTATGGGGAGTGGGAAGGCGAGGGGCGCGGGGGGGGCGAGGGCGGACCAAGTATGGCACCGCAGGTTCCAAAAAAAATAGAGGGGGGAGAGCGGGTGTGGTGGGAACAACAAACTGTGCGCGCTGTCTCAAACCTAAAGAAGAAGGCGGGGGGGGGGGGGGGGGCGGGGAATGTCCCCTGGGGGAAGTGAAGTCGAGAAAGATAAGACACAGATCAAACCTCTCCCTCCCCCTTCACTCGGTTCCACTGTCCATCTGCCGAGATCGACGCCATGCCCCTTTTTGGCTGTTGCCGTCGGTTGGGTCAACCTGGGGGGACGAGCCCTCTCATCAGATGAAACAGCCCTTGCCCGGTGTTGCTTTTTTCCTCACTCAGTTGTGGAGGGGGGGGGGGGGATACGGACAGTGTTCCCGACATTTCGTTGATCTCAGGAACACCCTACCCTCCACCCTCTCCCCTCCCTCCCTCCCGCGAACGCCTTGCTGCAGTGCGTGCATGCTTCCAGAGGTGATGCTCCCTCAGCAACAAGGAAAAAAAAGTTTGAACTGGCTGGCTGGTGCGCCAAAAGACAGTAGACAGGCAGGCCCCTCCAAAGAATCATGAGGAAGGGAGAGAAGCACTTTCTTCAGGAGGCGAAGAACCAGACTTGGTCCACTGGGCAGTAGGTCATTCGTTGATCGCGAGAACACCCCTACAAATGTAACAGCGCATGGGGTGTGCAGACGAGGCAACCTTTCGCACTGCCCCAGAAAAAAAAACCAAGGGAGATGGAGGCGGGCTGTCACGCCAATACACAAACAAAGGGGGTTCGTTTTGCTGGGTGGGGGTGCGTGATGCGAAGGTAACGCTGGTGACAGGGGAAACTCACCAACGGCAGAAAGGCTAGGTGTCGATGTTAGAGTGTGTTGTGGGGTGGTGGGGTGGTGGGGAGTGCAATGGGGGGGGGGGGGGGAGAAAAGAAGACAGGGTCGCAAATGCGCCGCCTGGCATAATGAACTGCCTGTGGGGGGGGAGGCGGGGCGGGGTGGTGGCGGTTGGCAGGCTGATTATTTTTTTTGGAAGCAGAACAAAGACTGTTGTGACACACCTTTCGTAGTTTGCTACGCTGCCAACCCACCACCACCACCCCCACGCCACCCCCCCCGCGCTCGGAATCTGACAGATGCTGTTGCTTGATGTTATTTTTGTTTTTGCCACGAAAAAAGGCAGAAAACTCCCCGCTAGATTTGAGATATTTTTACGGGTCCTGTGTGCCAGAGTTTGGGTTTTGGAAAAATGCCGGGGGGGGTTTGGGTAAACATATCACGCCAGCAGGGAGGGGGGGGGGAAAGAGAAACCGGTTGTTATCCACAGCCTTTCTTTTTGAAAAAAAAACCGCACGCCGTGAGTGACCACACTACGTGGGGGGGAAACCTTTGTGTGTCCTGCTGTCCAGGGCGGGATGGGTCTGAGCAACGGGCATCGCACAGTGTCCCCGAGAGGGCATCCCACGAGTGCGCTGCCCTCCTCCTCACCACACTATCTCGTTCTTCTCTTTCTCTCCCCTGTGACAGAGGAGGGTGTGACTCTCTCAGACTCAGAGCTCCGAAATCCTTCTCAGAGAAGCTCGGGGCCCCAACCAACGGAGGGTGATGGCGGTGGCTGGTGGTGACAGTTGTGTGGCGACAAAACGGGGGAACAAAGAGAGGATCGCCCAGAAAAAAAAAGAAAGAAAAAAAATGGCAAAAAAAAAAGGATGAGGTACAGAACGCAACACAGCAACAGTTTTTTTTTCTGGCGGAAAAAATAAACATATAGGATGGTCGGGCAGGCTAGTCGGCGATGTTAGAAAATGGCACTGGCGCCTCGGGGGTGGAGGGGCTGGGGGGACCGGCAGGGGGGTGGGTGTCGCACCACCCCCGAGGGGCCACCGAACTTCACAGGTGGGCCCGGGATGGCTTTTTTTTGGGGATGCCTGGGGAGGAGGGTGTGTCGCGGCGAGGCCTGGCATCGCCCGAAAACCCTCGGTTCAAAAGAGGGCGGGGAGGGAAGGGGGGAAGGGGGAAGAACAGGAGTCCCACAATATAACGCAGGGTGCCAGGGGGGAGAACCCCCCTCCCACCCTTCCCCACTGTGTGAGGCCTCCGCACTACTGGAAGGACCGGGCGCGCTTCGCAAGGATGATGCATGCCAGGATACGGAAGCCGATGAACATGCCCCCGAGGATCAGCGCGGAGATCCACCAGTCGTCACGGTTGATCTCGCCACGCTGGATGAGGGCCGACACCTGGGCGTGGCGGTTGTCGGGCACGACGCTCTCCGTGAACTCCGCAATGGTCACAAGGTTCACGCCGTACTTCAGCGGGCAGCACCACTGCAGCCAGCGGAGGAACACGGGGATGTTCTCACTCTTGACGAAGAACCCGCAGAACATGATCTGGGGGATGTACAGCGCAGGGAGAAGGTTCATCGCTGTCTCTGCGGCAGTCGTCGACGCACCCAGCACCAGCGCAAGGGACGCGGAGGTCACCGCGAGCAGGGAGCTCCCACCGAGGAGGTACGCAAAGTTGGCGTTCATCGAGGTCAGGAAGTAGAACACCAGCAGCACCAGGACCTGCTGGAGGATGCAGGCGGGGATGTCGACAAGCGACTTCGCCACAAGGTAGGCAGGCGCGCTGTATGTCCCCGTGGCGTACTCCCGGATGAAGGCTGCGCGCTGCAGGGGGAAGGCGAGGATCATGGGCTGCGCCGCGAGGAACATCGCGTTGATGGAGGAGAACACGAGGCCCCCCCAGTGGTTCTGGATCTTCGTTGCGGCGTCGGCCTCCCCGCCCCACTCGTCGCCGACGTCGTAGAAGATGCACCCGATGAGCAGCGACAGGAAGATGCCCATCCCGTAGCGTGCCACAAGGGTGATCTTGTCGCGGGTCACCTGGAGGAACTCACGCCTGATCAGGTATGCCATCTGGGTGGCGAGGCCTGCGACCTGCGCCTTCTTGAGGTCTGCCTTCTGCATCTTCCTGCCCGACATGTCGGCATACTTCGGCGTCTTGGCGCGCAGCAGAGGCACCTCGTCCTCCGACATCGTCTGCAGGCGCTGCATTGCAAAGTCTGCGGGGTTCACCTCGTCGCCGCAGGACTCATCCTCCGTCTCGAAGTGAGCCGCCACGCCCTCGATGTCACCATCGTAGACGATGTTGCCCGAATGGAGGAAGATCGCCCTGTGGAACAGGTCGAACACCTCGGAGGAGGGCTGGTGGATGGTGCACACGATGGTGCAGCCCGACTCGGCCAGCGAGCGGAGGATCAGGACCAGCTCGTGGGCACTGTGGGAGTCCAGCCCGCTGGTCGGCTCGTCGAGGAAGATGAGCGAGGGGGAGGAGATCAGCTCGATGGCGACCGCCGTGCGCTTCTTCTCGCCGCCGGAAAGGCCGGGGATCATGACAGACCCGATCATCGTGTCGGCACACTTGTCGAGGAGGAGTGCGGAGATGGCTGAGTTGATGATCTCCTCACGCTCGTCCTCGCTGTACTCCGGCAGGCGGAGCGCTGCGGTGAAGCGCAGCGCCTCGCGAGGGGTCTGCGTCGCGAACATCGCATCCTGCTGCATCACGTAGGCCAGCTGGCGCTGGTAGTCCACGGGGTTTGCCTCCAGCCCGTTGAGCAGCACCTTCCCGGAGGTGATCTCGCCGTACGGCGCACGCCCTGCAAGCACGTTCATCATGGTGGTCTTCCCAGCGCCGGAGGGGCCCATGAGTGCGGTGAGGGTGCCCGGCTTGAACATCCCGGAGCTGTTCTTCACAATCTGCTTCTGCGAGGCCTTGCTGAAGAGGCTCTGCTTCACAGTGACCTCGAAGGAGAGGTCCTGCCACCCCAGGGACATGGCCTGGGTCTCCTTCACGCGGAACGGGGAGTGCGGAGACTTCGGGGACTTGGGGGTGCCATCGTTCTTCGGGGAGACAGGCTCTGCCGGGATCTCCACGGACAGCTCGGGGCGAGACATGATGCGAGAAAGGTGTGTCCTGTGCGGGTCGGGTGGGTCGGTCGCATCGAAGGCAGTTGGTGGTGGATTGGAAAAACGCAGGGAGGTTCCTTTGAAAGGGAGGGGCAGGGGCCGGCAGGCAGGAGGGGGCATGTCAAAGACGCTGTGGCCGTCGCAAGGAGGCGCAAAGGGGGAGTTCCTGGGGTGGGCTGAGGTCGGGGGGGTGTGGGTCAGGCAGTGTGCCTCCGGACAACCGTTGGCTTCGCTGTGTTAGTGTTGGGTGTCGGCACAAATAGTGCGGCAGTCTTTGTAGGGCTGGCAGGTGAGGTGCCGCAGTGGCTGCAAGGGCTGAAAGGTCAACAAGGAAGAAGAAGCAAGAATGTGGGAAAGAAACCACATGATTGAAGGAAACAACACAGTGTATGTAGTTGCAGAGCAGGCTTCTTACGATGAAAGAAATCGTCCTCCTTCGCTTTAGGGCCAAATCACCGTCCGGTAAGGACAAGAAACAGATCCGGACCACCGTTGAGAACACCCCGCGCGTCTGCTGCATGGGGATGTTCTGCAAGGATTTGGAGGCACAGTTTCCTGCGAAATGTGAGCAAAACAAGACAGAATCATCAGCCATGGTGTTGCTGAAGAAGGGGTATCTGAGCACAAACGGTGCACGAAATACACGGCCCTCAGCGACACCACCATCACACATCATATGATATGCAGTTCCTTCGGATGCCTGTTCTGTGGGTCTTGGACTTCACTCGAAACGTATCAAGCAAAGCAAGACGCTGAACCACATAGCCCATACATCTGGGTAGGCTTGACTCAGGCGCTTCAGTGAGTTTACCCTGAATAAACAAGTCAGGGGAAAACCTGTATTCCTCCCTGGCTTGATTGAGCCAGGGGAAACTCAGGAGGGTCTTGACACCTTTCCTTGACTGGCATGCAGTGCCGCCCGATCCGACCTCGCTAATCGCATGTCTCCAGCACAAATGAGCTCACCTCGCCGTCCAGCAGGCTGTCGTGTGCCCAGTGGCTCCGCCCGATGAGGTTCCCGCTCCGCTGCACAGCGAGCGGTGCGATGACGTGCCCCTGCGCACACAGCACACCGTCCACATGCAGCTCTGCTTCCCCGTTGAGCACAGAGGCCTTGACATCGAAGCTGCGCCCCACAGGTGCATGCGCGTTGCATGTGATGGACTGCGAGCGGCTACCCACATACACATACAGAGACAGCCTCCCGCTGTTTCGGTTCTGTGAGAGGAACACGTTGTCGCGTGCAGCCCCATTCCCAAAGTCGAACACACGCGCCCAGGACGTGTACCTGTTGATCAGCACACGTGCCGTCATCCGGAAGTTCCCGCCGAACCTCAGTAGCGCACTCTGGTCAAACGTATCGACGGACCAGAACGCCGCAACCTCCGTCGCCTCTGGGCACTCGATGTGCCAATTGCCAGATGTCGGGATCGGCGTAGCAGGCACAGAGGTGGGTGCCGATGTAGCTGGCACGGAGGTCGGCACAGGTGATGGGACAGACGTAGCAGGCACAGAGGTGGGTGCAAGCGTAGCAGGCGTAGAGGTTGGTGCAGGCGGGACAGGTGTAGACGGCACAGAGGTCGGTGCCGATGTAGCTGGCACGGAGGTCGGCACAGGTGTCGGGACGGCAGGAGTCTCAGTCGGAGGCGGTGCACCTGTGATAGGGGACTTCCCGTAGGGGAAGCAGGGTATCACCGTGCGGCCCAACCCGTCATCGCACTGCGCAACAGTGCCGTTGGAGAGCCGACTAGAGAACCACAACGGGTTGATCCCCCCGATCACAGGTAGTCATCGCAGTGCTTTTGGTCCGAAGTCAAGCAACGAAAGCAGAGCGCTGCGAAGTAGTCATTGTATCCATTCTTTGTACGGGTAACCCGACTTCATCGGCGGCCAGTAGTTGCAGTGCACCACCACCCCCGAGTTCCACCCGGAGCCCACGACGCCACTGGGGCACGCTGCCACTGCGCACCCGACGTAGCGTGTTGCCTGGGCAACCACCTGACCCCAGTGCCCGCATGTCTCCGTATGGCACGCCCTCCGCCGCCAGTCAAACTGCTTCCCCTCATCAACCCAGGCGCTCACAGAGTTGACCAACCACGCCGTTTTGTCCTCCGATTGCAAGAACTTCTGGCTGCCCTTGAACACCGCGACTTTCTCACCCGCAGTCACTGGCGTGGCGACTCCATACGACACCTTGTCCAGCACCGCCCTGTAGTCGTCCCTGATCATCTGCGACCCACCGAAGTGCCCGTTGTAGCAGTGTGCCGCCCGCTTCTTCGCCATGGCCTCCAGCCCGGCATCCCAATACAGCCGCCCAATTCAGCCCCATCCCACCCGCACGAGGGTGCCCGGGCCCCTGCCCGCCTTTCGCCGCCAGCCGCCGGTATGTGTTGTGCGCATCCAGGATCGCCTGCTTCTCCTCCACACGCAACTCCGACACACCCCCACCTGCCGCCACACTGCACCACGCTGCCACCGCCACACTGGCCAGCACCGCCCGCTGGGCACACATGCCGGCACGCATTGTCGAAGCGCCTTGCCTGGGTCCTCTGGCAACCTGCGGCCTGATGGTGCAATGTGAGTTGCCTTCCGACTCCGCAAAACACACACCAGCAGGGCGAGGTGTGCAAGGAGGATGAGGGGAAGGGCAAAGGGAGGGCAGAGGGGAGCAGGGTCTGGGGGGTCGTAGACGTTGTGGGGGTGTGGGGTGCAGGCGGCGCACGCTAATCCGGCCTGTTTCCGGTGCCCGTGCACTACCGCCGACCTTTGGAACACAATCCTGTCTGTGCCGCCTGCCAAGAACTCAGCAGTCACAGATCATTCACGACAAAGTCACTAAGTTCAACGTTGCTCTGCCCGGTCTGATTGTGAACACGAGGCCAGTTTCGTCACACACAATACAGTCTATCACAGCAACACGTAAAGCAACATGCACATGCCGGTGCTATCTGCACCATGCATACCCCCTCCCGCCCATCAGACCTACAGCTTCGAAACTGTCGGGGGGCTCGCCAGCGTGAGCCGTGCATCCGCTGGCACATTGCACTCCTGCACATACTTCCCCTTCAGCATGTGCAGGCGGTTGATGCCACCGGGTGACGGGAAGAAGCCGTGCTCCTGGTCGCCTGGGTACGCGAGCCACTGGCCCTCCCCCTTGGCCTCGCCCTCAGAGGGCACCAGGAGGCACGGCTTGATCACATGGTCCCGCAGCAGCGACCGCTGGGGGGACGTGGCATAGGCGGGCAGGTCTGCGATGCTTCTGACATGCTGCAGCTCCCGCATCACCGTCCACTGCGGGGGCGGCATGCCGATCTGCTGCGATTCGTACGCATCCAGTGCCTGGCGTGGTGTGAACCAATCCATCACCACAGTCTCGCTGCCGCAGCAGGCCATCCGTTCCACGTCCTCCTCGCCCACCACCACAAGGTAGAAAGCTGTCTCGAAGCCGCCCTTCTTCATCCGCGCCGCCTCCACGTCTGGCGTGATGAAGGAGCACCACAGGTAGAGGCTGTTGATGTCGGGGAGCACCCCCTCCTGCTCCAGCACATCCATGAACACATTCGCGTCGTCGTTGACACGCGGGCGCCACTTCTCCACATCCACAGGCTTCGTCAGCACGCCCATGCCTGCCTCCTCGAAGGCCTCGCGCACAGCGCAGACTCGCATCGGAAGCGTGTCCAGCTCGTTGGCAGACTGGTGCGGCACCTTCCACTCCTTGAAATGCTTCGCAACAATGGCGTCGTCAACCGGGTCACTCGCACCACCGGGGAACACATAAGCGTCTTTGAAAGTGCCACGGCTGGGGCGCTTCAGCATGCAGATTTTATAGTCATAGTTGCTGTTGCCCTTCAGGGGGGCAGCAATCACGAGCGTCGCGCTGCGCCTCCAGGCAATCGGGGGGAACGCGCCTGTGAAGAGCTTCATATCGCTGCTGGGTCAGCGGGCGGCTGTGGCGGCGCCCTGTGTGCGTGAGAGGTCTGTGCTCCTCCTCTCTGGAGGGGGTGGGGATGGGCCCAAAGCCAGTGCAGAATGTGATGACGCAGGGTCCCGACAAACAACCGCGTTGGGGAGGGTGGGGGGAACGGCTGACTCCCATTGCGTGCCACCACTGCCGTCTGGCCATCCCACACGCCAGGGTGGTTGGGACACAACAACGCTGATCCGCATTCAATCCAGGTAGGGGCAGGTGGGTGTTGTCTTGGCCAAGCGGGGGGCACAGCGCAGGAACCCAGCCCCCTTCTGACCCGATGCGACAACACGCTCACCCTGCTTGCACCCCACCCCACCCCAGAGAAGGCCCTGTTCCCCTCCGCCACCACCAACCTCCAACTCAAGTCGGCAAGCGCCCCATCCGGAAGGAGGAGCACCGCCGACACACCGAACACACACAGGGCAAAACACGGAGTCAAGTCGAGAGAAAAGAGAGCGAGATAAATTCGAGACGTGACGTGCCATTTTTGATTCGGCTGACACATTTGCATTGGCTGGAAGCTTGAAGAGCTGTCAGCATGCCATCCTATTCGTTTTTCTTGGCGCTGACTTTCAATTCAACTTTCAGGATTTGAGAGAGGGGCAGAGAGGCAGATGCAGATTCCCAGACTCTCGGAGCGCTTGAAACCCCTCAGAGGGGCTGGGGCGGGTTGGACAGGATGGCCAGCTTCATCTTCATCTTATTCCGCGCCTCCTTGCTGCCATAGTTCGGCGACTCGCAGAGCCGCCCCTGGTACATCCCCATCGGGGCGGGGCGGCTCTCCAGCGCAAACGTGTTCGTCGTGAGCGATTCCGGGTTCAGGATGAAGTCATCCTTGAAGGAGATCGGCCCCCCCTTCTGCGGGTTCTGCACCCAATACTCCGGGCTGGTCCACGTCAGCGGGTTCGCCGCGGTGTGAAACGCGATGGCCTTCCTGCTGGCCTCACTCCGCTTCCCCTGCCGCAGCGTGTGCTCCTTCAGGATCTTATTCACATCAAGCTGCTGCGGCGCACTCCCTGGCGGCTTCCTCCCCGACGCCACGCCTAACGGCTGCCGCGTGCCCCCCCCATGCCCCTGCGCTGCAACCCCACCAGGCTGCGCCGGGTAGTCCAGATCATTTGACTTCGCATCGGTGAAGTAATACAAAGGAGAAGACCTCCCGGTGGTGACGGAGAAGTCATGCCCTCTGGCCTTCCGCCTCCGGATTCTTTCATCCTTATCCCCTGCTGCTGTGTCGCGCCACCCCACCTTGGCGAAGGCGGCCGCCCTGGCCAGCAGGTCCAGCTCCCGGCTGGGATGCGCCTGCGACCTTGCCTCCTTCCCGCGCAGCTCCGCTGCCTCCCCCTTCTCCCCACTCCCAGGAACCTCCCACAGCCGCACCACATCATAGTAGTCCGACACGCTGTTAATATTAAGCAGCTGGTCGCGGTAATCCGCCCCTCTCACCTTAGGCGGCCCCCTCCCCCGTTCCTCCACCTCCACGTCGCTTGAATGCGCTGCCTTCGCCGGGGCCCTGCCCTTCGGAACCAGGGACAGGGCAGGCCCGAAGTAGGGTGGGCTGTCCCTCCCGCTGCTGAGGGCAAAGGCGGGGACGTTGCGGAGGGGTGCGACGGAGAGGGTTGGAGAAGGCAGCTGGTGGTGGCTGGAGATGGCGGTGGGGGTGCTGGGGGGTTCCTGGGGGCGCGGGGGTGCGGGGTCCTTCTGGGGGAGCTGTGGGGGGAAGCGGTGGACCACGGTGCGGGGTTTGGTGAGGCGGTAGGCCAGCTCCGGGGCGAACTCCGGGCTGTCGTGGGAGCACTTCTTCATGGAGGGGGAGCGCGGGGGCCCGGCAGACAGCTTCATGTTGACGGGCGACTGCGACCTGGGCATGACAAGCCCGAACGCCCCCGTGGCGACCTGGTGCTGCCCCTCCGCGAGCTGCCGCCGCCCCATCACGAGGTGCTCCAGGTGCTGGCTGACGAAGCCGACCGCGGCCTGGTCATAACGGCCCTTCCCGCTGCCCTGCGACGCCCCCATGTCACACGGGTTGCGGAGCCGCCTCCTCTTTGAATTGAAAGTGTCGGTCGGGCGCTGCTCGGGCCATCGCTCCTCCATCGTGGGAGGGGGAAAGGGGGAACCTGGCGTTGACGTTGACACGGTGTGGTGCTGTGATGGGGGTGTGAACGGGTGTGGCGGTGGTGGTGGCAAGGTATACTGAAGGGGGTGATCCAGGTCGTGGTGTGAGCAAATGAGTGATGCCCCCACATCGCATGTGAGCTGTGTGCGTCGTGACTCAAGGTGGTGGGAAGGTGGCAGGAACCGCCCTGGCCCAGACACGGCACATCAGCCATCGTCTCCCCCCTCCCCCGCAGCAGCAGCACGGCTTCGGGTAGTCGGTGCGAGGCAGCAACAAACCGAGAGGCTGCCGTGCGGCAGGCCTCGCAGGGTGTGGAAGTGTTGTGTAGGCCTCTTTGTTTGCAACTCTGCGCAACAAGGCAAATCCCACTCCCCAACGCCTTTTCTTTGGCCAACACGCGTTTGCAAAATGGGACTCCGAAGGGGGCTAGCGTTCGGCAAGGCTAGGGAAGCAGCAGCGTAGGTTGGCAGCCAGAAAAAAATCATTTCAAGACGCCCCACCCCCCAGCCACACCGCACCACACCACATGGTGGGGCCCAACTGCCTCTGCTGTGTGAGCAAGCGGTTGGGCCGCACTGAGCGGAGCTCTGGCGGGGGGGGGGGGGGGGGGTGCACCACCTCAGGAGAACAGCCAGAGCAGGAAGACGCAGACACCCACCACAGAAGCGAGGATCACGGCCTCCCTGTTGTGCCTCCGGTTGATCTGGTTCAGCAGGTTGTGCACCGCCGGGACATGCGTCGCCAACTCCCTGGCCCGTGTCCCCGCCCGGCTCTGTGGAAGGAGAAGGCGGGGGGTGCGGTGCAGTGCAGGCAGAGGAGGGGGGGAAAGCCAGATCAGCAGATCAGAACACACCGTGTCGTCCATACCAGGAGGTTCTGCGTCCGCTGCAGAGACGCGTGGCTCTCGTTTGCCATGTCCTGCAGCATCCCGACGCTGTGCTGGGCCTTGGCGATGTGCCCAGCCTCTGCATCCAGAGCCTGGTGGCTCTCCGCGTAGTCATTCAGGCTCGTGTGTATGGTGCCCAGCAGCTCTGCCCTGTCGTGGTGTGCGGATAGCGCGCGCAACACCCGCTTGAGCTCTGCCGTGCCTTCGTAGTGCACCTGCCGGAAGCTCTCCAACTGGAGGCGCTCGCTCTGTGGGAGTGTGGCCTCGTCCATGCTCTCGTTCAGCCGCCTCAGGTCCTCGAGGATTGAACTCGTCTCTTCCCGCAACGCCTCGGTGCCCTCCTGTGGGGGGGGGGGGGGGGTAGGGGGGGTCAAATGGGGGTGACAAACACGATTTTTCAAAAAACCGGCGCAGAGGCCCCAAAGCCCCCGTAAACCCTCCAAACCCCCCCAGATCGGCCCGGAAACCCATCGAACCCCACTTTTCCACCATTCCGGGCACCTCAGGTGCCCGAATTGGGGTACCTAAATTTTGTGCCACCGTTTGGTACCGTACAGTGCCACTGTGTGGGAGGTTGGAAAAGAAAATGCCCCAACACACCACATCTGAGGGTTGCAATGCATGTTGCTTGCCAACCACGTCATCCGGTGGGTGTCAGGCGCTATGTAGGTGGCATTAGCCAGGTCTTCGATGTGTTCTGGCTTGTATATATACCTCCCTGCCTGCGGCACAGGCACTGCCTTTGTCCCCCACACCAGCCACAGAGAGCGTATTGTACTCGGTCCACGGTTGCTGATTCATTGTGATGCGTTGTATCCTCGAGTGAACGTCACACACTAGTGGCACCACCACCCGCCATCCGAGAGCTGTATTGACTTTGCGCGCTTCCGTTGTATTCACCTCGCCACGCATATTGCACCGTTCAGTACCAGTGCTCTTGGGCCAGGCAAAGTAGACCGCAGCAACTACCAATTCTGGCACAATGGGTACCACGACAGCGCACTTCATGTGTTCCCGGAATGTACAGCTCGTGTTGCAACAGTCGTTGTCAACACATCCCGGTTGTGGAGCACTGCTGCACAGGAATCACACGACCATCTGGACTGTTCCGTACCTACAGGCAGCCTCCCGGTGCATGGTGGCAGGGAGGTATATATACAAGCCAGAACACATCGAAGACCTGGCTAATGCCACCTACATAGCGCCTGACACCCACCGGATGACGTGGTTGGCAAGCAACATGCATTGCAACCCTCAGATGTGGTGTGTTGGGGCATTTTCTTTTCCAACCTCCCACACAGTGGCACTGTACGGTACCAAACGGTGGCACAAAATTTAGGTACCCCAATTCGGGCACCTGAGGTGCCCGGAATGGTGGAAAAGTGGGGTTCGATGGGTTTCCGGACCGATCTGGGGGGGTTTGGAGGGTTTACGGGGGCTTTGGGGCCTCTGCGCCGGTTTTTTGAAAAATCGTGTTTGTCCACGTAAAAGGGTGGCATTTGACCCCCCCTAGGGGGGGGGGGGGGGTGGGGTGTAGCCAGGGGGAAGCACGTAGAGAGGAAGAGACAAGGCAAAAACCTGGCAAATCTGGCTAACACACAAAACACACACAAGAAAAGTCGTCCACGTTCACCCTCCCCACCCAACCCTCATATGCCACGGCATCGCGCGAGGAATGTCATCCTTGCTGGGAGGGCGGAAGGGTTGAGATGCGAGAGTGCATGCAGGCCACACCACCCCCTGCTCCGATGCGCTGGCACACCTTGACATCGCAGCCCTCGACTGTCACGACCTGGAGCGACATCAGGTTCTGCTCCGCAAGCGATGAGAGGCGGCGTGCCTCTCGACGGTATGCCTCCCACTGCATTGTGCACCACCCCCCCCTACCCCGTTCAGAACAGCAGGTGCCGCCCTGTGTGTAGCCCCACCTGTGTGCGTGTGTATGGCAGTGGCGACAGCATCAGAGTATACTCGGTGCAGCTTACACACGTGGCACTGAAACCGCATGTCATCAGGTGCCAGCCAGCCGTGGCGTGGGGTGGGGGTGGTGGCCTGCATGCACTCTCGCATCTCAGCGCTGAAGGGTGTTCCCCCATCCCCTCCGGACTGCGGCGCCTGGTGTGCCGTGCTTTCATTTGTTCATTAATTTGGGTGGAACGCGCAGCATCACACCTGCTCTCGGGGAGAAGAAGGGCCGACCTCCTTTCAAATACCACCTACCTGCCCCCCTTCATCTCCTAGGCTCCGAGGCTTCGTCCTCTCGGCAAAGATGTCCCGGCGAAGGCTGGCCCCTGCGCCGAAAGACGCGGGGGGAGGATCCTGACACTTCTCGTTGCCTAGATCACAACGGCATGTGCAAGCGCAATGTGATGGAGGATGCCGATCGCCTTATCTTTTACTACTTGCAGTAATTTACTGTGGTGTTGCGTCGCTGTCGAACAACGCCGAGCAGAGAGCACAGCCCTGCTTGATGGCTTGATAGCTTGACGCGCTCTCCACAAGCAAATCGCACCCACGCGGGTGGAGAAGCATTTCATTTGCTAGGCACATAGACCGCACACAGCACAGACACCCACTGCCGGCCTCCATCCGAAACGCTCCCTTGGGATAGACAAAGTGTACATCAGAAGCCAGCACACAACACAGCAGCCAGGCATGGTACGAGAGCGTTTGATAAAACCACCACCCCTCCAGAGGCTTGTCGGGACAGCTCTCCAGAGAGAAGGCGGGGGTGGGGTGGGGGGGGGGGGGGTGGGGCAAAGTTAAAGCCGAAGAGGAGGGCAGTCTGCCTTGTTCGAAGAAATCTTGCAAAAGGCTCCGAAATAGGGGGAAAGATGATGTGATTTTGTGGAGACAGAATATAATGGGCCAGGCGGCAGCATGGGTAAAGGCGGATAGACAGAAGCGTTGCCTGAGAAGACGGCTAAGGCGGGTAAATGGATTGGGCGGAGTGTTCTGTATAGGCTGTGTGTGTGTGTGCGGGGGGGATATATTGGGGTCGGGGTAGGGGAGGGAAGATGAATGGAAAGGCTTTGTTAAATCCGAACGATTTATTGTCTCTCTCAACAGACGCCACCCCGCACCAGCGGGGCCAGCGAACCCCCCACCCCCCACCCCACCCCCCGCCCCCCATCACGGGGTTCTTGCTTGAAAAAGCGCAACCTCCAACCCCACATCACACCACCCACCCCACACAGGCCTGTAAACCCGCCATTAAAACGAATGCATCTGAGAGAGCGAAACACGAGAGAACGGACGCAGCGCGACAGTTAGTCGACAAAACCTTCCCCCCCCCCCTCCGCTACCCCACACTCAGCGCTGCACTGCCGGGCCTGCAGGCTGGGCTCCGGCAGCTGCGGGTGTCGGGGCGTTTGGGGTCCGGTGGGGACGGCTTGCGCGGGATAGGCGTCGGCGCCTCGTGCAGCGGGGACGGGGCGGGGGACGCGGAGGACTGCGTGTGTGGGGACTGCTGCAGCTCTTCGACGATCTGCTCCGCCGCCTCCTTCCGCAGCTGGCTCAGCCTGTCGCGTGCGATGGACATCCGGCGGCGCGGCTCGGCTGCAGGTGCGGCGGCGGCGCTGCTGATCATCTGGTGGCCCCCAGGCATCTCGGGCTCCACACCCGCGCTGTGTGTGTGCGCGCCACCCACCGTCGGGCAGCTGCTGGTGAGGAAGGCCCACAGGGCGTCCACCTGTGCTCCTGCCAGAACGCCGTCCGACGCAGCGTGCTGCAGCAGCGTGCGGTCGACCTGTGCGGATGGCTGCCTGTACTGTGGCGTGCACTCTGCCTGCAGGAAGCCCCACAGCGCTGAGGAGGTGTCTGTGTCCAGGCTGCTGTGTTGGCACATGCTCTCGTCGACAGCGTACTGCACGTCGCCGTCCTGCCACACCGGGTCGGGTGGCTGCGGGTGTGCCAGGGGTGATGTCGTGGGGCACGCGTCCTGCGGTGGGGCAGGGTCGGAGGCGGTGCTCTTGGTGCTGCGGTCGAGGGGCGGCAGTGACTTGTGGCTCCCGTTGAGTGGGGCCTCGGCGGCGTGTGCCGGGGCTGTGAGGGGCTTGCTGCGGCTGTCGTGCTGCAGGGGCTCCAGCCGCGGTGGGATGCGCTTCGTGTCTGCAGTTTTGGACCGGGCGGGTGAGGTCTCGCGCTGCTTCTCACGCCGCAGGTCGTCCATCAGGCGCTCGATGGCTTCCTGGTCGCCCGAGGAGGTGTCGTTGCTGGGTGGTGCGGCCTTGGTGTCGCGTGTGTGGCCCAGGCGCTGTTTGCGCTTCTCGGCTTCGCGCTTCCGATCGAGTTCCTTGCGGTCAAGATCTTCGCGGGCCCGTTCGCGCCGTGCTATTTTTTCTGACTCCTTCCGCTCCAGCTCCTCTCGCCGTGCCTTCGCAACCCTGTCCATGCGGTCCTTCTCCTTGCGTGCCTGTGTCTCCTGCAGTTCACGAGATGACTCGGCGGCCTCGCGGTCGCGCTTCTCTTTGGATTTCTGCCGCGACTCACGGTCACCCCCTTTTGCCCGGTTCCGTGTTTGTGACAGCTGGTTGCCACTGTCGGCACGCGACACCTGCGGGGCATTGCTGGGTCCTTCGTAAGGCGTGCTGCGGTCAGGCTTCGGTGGTTTTTGTGGCACAGTGGCCTGATGTTGCTGCTGCTGCTGTAGGTTCGCCACGTCCTGCTTGCGCGCGTCAGTTGCCTCCTGTTGCAGGCGGCGTATCATCTCCTGCTGCTCATGTATCCTGCGCTCCTGCTCCTTCTGGTGATGGAGGGCCTGCGCCTGCGCCGCCATCTGCATCTGCAGCCCTGCTCCGGGAGCCTGTTGTTGCTGTTGTTGTTGTTGTTGTTGCTGATGCTGCTGTTGTTGCTGCTGCTGCAAGTAATGTTGCTGTTGTTGGTGCTGCTTATGCTGTTGGTGCTGTTGCTGCTGCTGCCAGTGCAGCTGCGATGCAGCGGGAGGCGTTGGTTGGCCTAAGAGGCCATACACACTCTCAGGGGCGGCCTGCTGGTACCCCTCCCTCCCATGTGGCTGCACATGCTGATGCTGATGCTGCTGCTGCTGCTGCTGGTATGTGCCCACAGGCTGGGCAGCTACGGGATGCGCAACAGCCCCTGCCTGCGAGTAGCCGCTCTGCGGGGCACGTGCCGCATGCTCGCCCTGCTTGGCAGCAGCCTCCTTCTGGGGTCCGAGGGAGATCTGCGAGTATGAGTGGTGGTGCCCCGCCCTGCCCCGCGTCATGTTGGCCTGAGGCTCAGGTGTGCATCGCCTGCAGGCGACCTGCTGTCTGTGGTGTGTCATAGCAGAACAAACCGCCTGGACAGGCGTGCAGACGGCAGAGGCAAAGGCCGAAGGTGTGCTGGCAAGGCAACGCCAGTCAGGGGTCTGGGAGGGGGGATCACCTTGCGATACCGACAGATGTCAACCGAAACCAATAGCCACCACGTCGAAGGTGCCCAACAGGCGGCGTGCCAGCAATCTCGAAACATCGCAGTGTCGGAGAACACCACTCAAGACAAGTAGGACAAAGGAGGCCCTTCCTGGGCCTTGTTTGGTGCGACGGCAGTTGCGTGCGTGTGTTCGAGCGAGCCAGGCCAACGCACTGGCTGATGCATCCCGCTGTTATCATTAGGAACAAACCTGACAGGCGCAAAAAGGGCGATAAAGCAACGGCAATAAAACCAAGCACCGGAATCACGGAATCACAGGCTTCCGCCAGCGGTACCACGGTGCGGGCTGTAAAGCCCAACGGCCCGCGGCGCCGCAAACAGGCGACTCTGCACGCAAAACAGCCATGCGGGTGGGTTAGAGGAGTCAGGGTCAGGGGGGGGGGCCTGGTGTGCGCAACTTTGCCCACCACCGGCAACACCCAGCTGGCACAGCCTGCATGCCGCCTACAAAGGTTGCAGCAGCAGCACGTTGCCTGCGGAGTCACCGAGGTACGGAGTGGTGTCGTCGGTGGGGGACGAGATGCAGTAGATCGGGTAGCGGTGGTAGAAGTGCAGCAGCTGCAGCCCTTGCATGTCGTAGATCGACACTGCCAGGTCATACGACGACGCGACGATGTAGTGGTCATACGGCAGCGGAAGGAACTGCGCTGCTAGCCAGGACTCCTTCCCGGAGCGTCCGTTATGTCGCTCCCCAGACGACACCTCGATGGAGCAGTGCAGCTCCGCAGCACTCCCATCCATGTGGTTCAGCCCCTTCCACACATTCACGCGCCGCTCGCACACAGACAGCATGTTGTCCGTAGTGCTGGGCCTGCAGTGCAGCATCCAGATCAACGTTTCGTGACCCTGCAGCAGGCACAGTGGATGTAATAGCATCACGATACGGACTCTGCATCACAGCCGCGGCTGTGATGCAGTGCGGTGAGTGCATACCGAGAGGCAGGCCAGCGGGGTTAGCGTGGCGTAGGACAGCAGCTCCACCTCCACGACACGTGTCCTGGTCAGCGCCACGACCTCGGGGGTCGCGAGGATGGTCACTATGACACCCTTCGACTCCTCCGGCTCCGGTGTTTGCTGCAGGGGGGTGGGGTGGGGATAATTACAAATTATAACGCAGCCAGGCAGCAAGGGCTGCGGCGTGGCAGTGCCATCACTAACATGGAGTGGCAACGATGCGGCACCCCCAGGGCTTGGTAGGCAGCGTGATGTATTGGCTCTCCACTCCGCCACGTGTTGTCAGGCACCTCGTTTCACCCGTTTGCGCTACATGCCGGGCGGCTGGAACAGCCGCTGGCTGCTCGTTTGCCCCTCTCCACGGGAGCAGCACGGTCAGGGGGAAGGCGAGAGTGGAACGGTGTGGCAGGGAGCATGGCAGCTCCGCTTCTCTGAGCCGCGCTCAGATCGCTGGGGAAAACTCTCTGGTTGCATACCATCAGGAACCCTTTGGCGACATCAAACTTCCGCACAACGGAGTCATAGCAACCGGTGAGGATCTAAGGAGTGTGGGATGTATGTTGCAGGACAAAATCAGCGGTACGGACAGAGATGGCAGCGGCAAGGTGTGCGAAACCTTGCGGAACATCACTACACAACAGGCATACCTCATGCTTCTCGCAGAAGGTGCAGCACGTCACAGGCCCAGGGTGCGAGAACTGCTTCACGAGGTATCCGCACTGCAAAGGGGTGTACGTGGTGGGGTGGGGTGGGGTCGGGTGGACCCCCCCCCTATTTTTCAAGCAAAACCCCCCCCCCCCCGATTCGAGAGTAAGCCCCACAGGGGGTACAGCTGCATAAAGCGAACTCACCCCCCCCCCCTACCCCCACCCCATCTCTCACATCCCACAGGGCCCTCCTCCATACCGTGAGATCCCATATGATCAGCGTGGAGTCACGCGACGCGGTTGCGAGATACTTCTTGTCAGGTGATATGCACACGTCAAAGATGCAGTCGCAGTGCCCGGAGTAGACACGCTCCATGTTGCCGGTCGCGATGTTAAACACCTGCGCCGTGATCGAATCTTTCATGCAGATGGCGACCAGCGGGCAGCCCTCCTGATGTCGGATACACTTGATCCGCTTGGAGTAGGCGCAGAAGGGCTGGATACGGTACCCCTTCAGCACGGCAGGCTTCCTCCTCCTCAAGGCCAGCCGCAGCCGGGCCGTGGGGCTCATCGCCTGCTCGAGATCCGGCTCGGAGCTGCGGTAGAGGCACCCCAGCATCTTGAGGCTCAGAAACGCGTCGATAAACTCCACCCGCCCGACGTGCGCATGCCTGGGCGAGGAGAGCGATGAGTGCTCCGAACCCGCCCTCCCCCCGAGGGGGCTCTCGGCCCCGGGGATCACAACAGAGAGGCCTGCGGCGCGCTTCTGCGGGATGTCGTTCAACGCTTCACGGCCGACCTTCTCTGAAGGCTCCGCCGTGCGCACCTCCGACTCCACTTTGTATTCGCGTGGGCTCAAGGGGCTGACCTCGTCGACCCAAGAATCCTGCCGAGGTGAGGGCTGCGCGTCGTGTGGGCTGATGAGGTTTTTCAGCTCCTGGCAGCCCTGGAGCCAGCCGAATCGGTGGAATTCGTCCGTCATGCACCGTATATCCAACACGTTGTGGTGGGTGTTGAGGATGTCATAAACATTGCCGATCAGCCGCCGCTTCTTCACCAGGTCCGGGGTGGCGGTGGGGGGGTTGTCGACGGATGGTTTTGACTTCCCCAGCTGCTCGTCCCGAGTGGCTTCGAGGTATACCGCAAGGGCTTCAATCGCATCGCGGAGGCGTTGAGAGCGGCGGAGGAGCATTGACTTCTTCGGGCTCAGCGGGGAGAGCGAGTCGGTTGTGTTGTGGCTGGGGGACAGGTCCTGATCTGCCTCGCTGGCGCGGGTGCCCTGCTCCTTCAGGATGCCCGACTCCGCCAGCACAGCGTCCATACGCCGGATGCTGTGCGATCGCAGCCTTTTCCGCTCCGGCCGCACCTCAGTGGTCTCTGTGGACAGCCCCTTCCCACAGGCACACCCCATTGGACCCAAAGAGGACCCAGGGGGTCCACGCAGAGGTGTCTACCTCGTCAAATTATCGAGAAATGTCAAATTCGGGGAGAGGGGGGGGGGAGAGAGGCGGTAAGCCTACCCCCACACACACACACCCACAGGGTGGGCTATGATCCGCGCAGGATCTCCCCACACAAAACGTGGTCACCACACACACACCCACACAACACACGGCAGTGGTGGTGGGGGTGGGGGGGTGGCGCAAAAGGCAGAAGTGATTGTTCCACGGTATTAAATATCCACACGTGGGGGGGGAGGTGGGGGCGTTAAGGTGGTGGATGTGCCCAGCGGCAGAAGGGGTGCTACACCAGACTTACGTCTGTGTAGGGCTCAGGGCTTGGGTGTGTAGGCCCGGCGTCGATCATCAGCCCACTGGTGGTGTGTGTGTAGCCGGGTTGCCGCCAGTTTGAGCTGGCGGAAGGGAGGGCGCAGGGCAGAAGGATCCCACTGCACGCTTCTCTTGGAAGATGTGTAAGAAAACGCCCTGCAGATGGTGGTGGGGGTGGAAAGTTGCTGCATATTTGCTTCGACTGGCTCACCATCCCGGCAGAGAGAGAGAGAATGTAAGAGGGGTGGAGGGTGGGGAGGGGGAGGGGGACTCCTGGACTTCCTGGGCTCACCTAAACTTCCAGGAGACCGACACGGCAGAGACCTGGCGACTGCGACGGCGAAACCCTTACCAGTACTGCGGCATGGTGGCACAACCCAGAGTGCTGACAGAGCGTGTGGGGGCTGCAGTCAGCTGTCAGAAGAAGAGTGTTCTGCACTCTGAACGATAGACATCTGGAGCGTCAAAAGGGAACAAGGGTGTAGGGCAGCACAACGGACAACAGGATGGGAGAAGAACGTTAGACGAAGCTGTTGACGTGCTGGGGGTGGGTGGGTGGGGGCAAAGAACGCATGACACATTATCACGCAATCGCGCAGCAGCTACAGTTTTTGTCATCAGTCTCGGCAGGACGGTTCCGAGGCAAGCGGGGAGGGAGCCGCCCTGTGCTGGGTGAGGTGTCGGGCTGGGCAGCAGCACTGTGTGCCTCCACCACCGCCTGCATGTCGTTCTGCTTCGAAGAGCTCACTTGACTGCCTTCCCAACCACCACCCACGCGGGGTGAGGTGTTGGGCCTGCGGGGAGGGAGCTGCCCTGCGTTGGGTGAGGTGTGAGGCTGGGCAGCAGCACTGTGTGCCTCCACCACCGCCTGCATGTCGATGTTCTGCTCAGAAGGCCTCACCTGACCGTGCCCACCACCACCCGCGTGGGAGTTGAGGTATTCAGCGATGCTGCGCCTGTCGCGTGACCTGAAGGCCACCACATCCGCAGGTGTTGGCACGACATGGCCCCCCTCGACCAGCAGCTCGACACACCGCTGCGCCGACCCACCCGAGACAGGCTTCCTCGACATGCCGACCTCACGCAGCGCTCTGGGAGGCAGGGGTGCACGGTGTGCCAGAAGGATCTCCAGCACAGTATCCTTAGACTTTTGCAGGACAAACTTCACCTGTTCCGCTGTGGGCTTAGCGCCTGCATCGAGGAAGAGGCTGACCAGCGTGGTGTGCAGCTCCAGGGACTGGGGTGTGCGAGCCCCCTGCCTGACGTAGTGCGTGTACCTCTTCGTCAGATTGGCGTGCGACGAGCCCGGCTTCAGGATCCGCATGCCGCACAGCGCCTCCCGTGCGTCCTCCGGGCTGAGCCCGACCCGGCCTGGGAAAGAGAGGCGCGTGATCTCCACCTTGTCACCCGGCTCGATGCAGAGATCACACAGCCTCTGTGACAGGTCCGTCAGTTCTGTGCCGTCGGTGAGCGACAGTGTGAAGTGCCGTGATGCGATCGCAGTGCTGGAGTCCCCACTGATCACACGCGCCACAGCGCGGTACAGCGCCGACACATCCCCGTCGTGCGGGACATCGATCGGGACGGTGTCGCCTTCCGGCAGCACCACAAACAGGTCCATGCTGCTGCTGGGAGAGGTGGTTGGGAGGGGTGTCACGCTCAGCTGCCTGCCTCCCCTACCACCACCCACGCCGCGTGAGGTGTGAGGCTGGGCAGCAGCACTGCGGGCCTTCACCACCGCCTGCATGTCGATGTTCTGCTCAGAAGGCCTCACCTGACCGTGCCCACCACCACCCACGTGGGAGTTGAGGTATTCAGCGATGCTGCGCCTGTGGCGTGACCTGAAGGCCGCCACATCCGCACGAGTTGGCACGACATGGCCCCCCTCGACCAGCAGCTCGACACACCGCTGCGCCGACCCACCCGAGACAGGCTTCCTCGACATGCCGACCTCACGCAGCGCTCTGGGAGGCAGGGGTGCACGGTGTGCCAGAAGGATCTCCAGCACAGTATCCTTGGACTTTTGCAGGACGAACTTCACCTGTTCCTCTGTGGGCTCAGCGCCTGCATCGAGGAAGAGGCTGACCAGCGTGGTGTGCAGCTCCAGGGACTGGGGTGTGCGAGCCCCCTGCCTGACGTAGTGCGTGTACCTCTTCGTCAGATTGGCGTGCGACGAGCCCGGCTTCAGGATCCGCATGCCGCACAGCGCCTCCCGTGCGTCCTCCGGGCTGAGCCCGACCCGGCCTGGGAAAGAGAGGCGCGTGATCTCCACCTTGTCACCCGTCTCGATGCAGAGATCACACAGCCTCTGTGACAGGTCCGTCAGTTCTGTGCCGTCGGTGAGCGACAGTGTGAAGTGCCGTGATGCGATCGCAGTGCTGGAGTCCCCACTGATCACACGCGCCACAGCGCGGTACAGCGCCGACACATCCCCGTCGTGCGGGACATCGATCGGGACGGTGTCGCCTTCCGGCAGCACCACAAACAGGTCCATGCTGCTGCTGGGAGAGGTGGTTGGGAGGGGTGTCACGCTCAGCTGCCTGCCTCCCCTACCACCACCCACGCCGCGTGAGATGTGAGGCTGGGCAGCAGCGCTGCGCGTCTTCACCACCTCCCGCATGTCGATGTTCTGCTCAGAAGGCCTCACCTGACCGTGCCCACCACCACCCACGTGGGAGTTGAGGTATTCAGCGATGCTGCGCCTGTGGCGTGACCTGAAGGCCGCCACATCCGCACGAGTTGGCACGACATGGCCCCCCTCGACCAGCAGCTCGACACACCGCTGCGCCGACCCACCCGAGACAGGCTTCCTCGACATGCCGACCTCACGCAGCGCTCTGAGAGGCAGGGGTGCACGGTGTGCCAGAAGGATCTCCAGCACAGTATCCTTGGACTTTTGCAGGACGAACTTCACTTGTTCCGCTGTGGGCTTAGCGCCTGCATCGAGGAAGAGGCTGACCAGCGTGGTGTGCAGCTCCAGGGACTGGAGCGTGCGAGCCCCCTGCCTGACGTAGTGCGTGTACCTCTTCGTCAGCTTGGCGTGCGACGAGCCCGGCTTCAGGATCCGCATGCCGCACAGCGCCTCCCGTGCGTCCTCCGGGCTGAGCCCGACCCGGCCTGGGAAAGAGAGGCGCGTGATCTCCACCTTGTCACCCGGCTCGATGCAGAGATCACACAGCCTCTGCGACAGGTCCGTCAGTTCTGTGCCGTCTGACAGCGACAGTGTGAAACGCTGTGATAATGCCGTGCTGGAGTCCCCACTGATCACATGCGCCACAGCGCGGTACAGCGCCGACACAGCCCCGTCGTGCGGGACATCGATCGGGATGGTGTCGCCTTCCGGCAGCACCACAAACAGGTCCATGCTGCTGCTGTGTAAGGTGCCTGGGGGGGTTTCGGGTGTGTGGTCCGCCCCAACACTATCTTCGCCCGAGGTGATTCCCGAGGGAGTGTTTTACGGTGTTATGCTGCTGTGGGTTTTTGAGCCAACTTATAATCCCACTCCCGAGCTACCCGATTGGATTCCTTGCGACGCAGGGTTGGCACAAACATCGTGGCCGTACCCTGGGGAGGGGCATCTCATTCACATGCACGATTTCTTTTGGTTTTGCAGCAGTCCCGACTGCCTTGGACAACACACCAACAAAGCCCTGCTCTTCGTGAAATGCCGCCATGTGCTTGCACACACAGTGACTCCTTTTGAGTTCTTCCCGGAGCAGTATCACACACCGACAGCTGGTAAGGTGGACAGGCTACCCACCTGCCGCCCTTTTGCTCGGCAGTGCAGACGCGCCCCTCCAGGCCATTGCAATGCAACACCCCAGGCACACAAACACGCGCGAATCTACTTGGAGCAGTGCGACTCACCAGAGGACTCCTCTTAATGTGCACCGCACTGCCGCACACCGCCCCCCTGCTCGCAACCCCCGCGGCTCACCAGAGGCTCATGGCATCCTCCCCCTCGTCAGGCTCTTCTGCGAGGGCCCTCTGCACGTCGCTGTCGCAGAGCAGCTCTGGCGACACCCACTCCCCGCACTCGTTGTCCGCAGCCAGCGCCGCAAGCACGACAGCCTTGTCCGCACGCAGGGCACCGCTGGCATGCTGCAGGGTGTTGGGCTGCCGCACCGCCGCCAGCACCACCTCCCTGTCTGCCCGCAGGGCATCGCTGGCGTGGCGGAGCGCCGCACCCGCTGACCCCACCGCAGCCAGCACCACCTCCTTGGTGCCCCGCAGGTCGGGGTGGGCATACTGCAGCGCAAGACCCGCGCTGCGCACCGCTGCGGTGACGATACCCGCATCCGCCCGCAGCGCATCCGACGCATGCTGCAGCGCCGTGCCGCAGCTCGCAACGGCTGCAGCAACCACCTCGCGGTCCGCCCGCAGGCGGGGCGCTGCGTGCTTCAGAGTGTAGCCCGCACGCGACACGGCGGCAGACACCACCTCCCTGTCGGCACGCAGCCCCTCCGAGACACAGGCCAGCAGGGCGGGGTAGCACTGCACCGCAGGCAGCGCCACGTCGCGCAGGGCGAGCTCAGCCCCCCCTAGGCAGGCGAAGGCCGCGCTGGGGTCGTGCCGCGCAGCAGCGAGCACGACGTGGCTGTCCTGCCGCAGCCTGGCGCTGGCGAGGTGCAGGGCAGGGCCGTGCGACACCGCCTCCAGCACCACCTCCGCGTCGTCGCGGAAGTGAGGCGGCATGGCCAGCAGGGCGCCAGGGCTGTGCACCGCAGCCAGGGCACAGCCTCTGTCCTGCTGCGCCCAGGCGGGCAGCGCGGCGAAGGGCAGCGTGCCCTCCCTGAGGCGGGTGTGGAAGCGCCTGCCGCACAGCTCCAGGCGCACCTGGGCTCCCGACTCCAGCGCGCGGCACTCCGCGATGGGCGTGCCGCTGCTCGGGCTGCCGAGGGGCTCCGTCCCCACCAGCAGCTGCACGTCGCAGGGGTCGTAGCCCAGAGAGGAGGCGGCTGTTTCGTAGAGACTCTGCAGGGTGTCAACGTCCCCCACCTCGATCAACACGTCACACCCTGTGTGTGCATCGACTATGCACACCTCCATGTCGCACCGTGGGGGTATTGAAAAATAGAAGTGGAAGACGAAGACGAAGAATCACAAGGTTAGTCTCCCCCTCCACTCGCTATGCAGGCTGTACGCGCCGTGGGGTGGGGGCGGGGTGGGGAAGACGACAGCGGAGTTCGTCGCGATTATTTATGACAGTGTCGGATGGAATTGCTGCATGGACCCCTCCCTCCCCTGTGTTGATAGGGAAATCATGTTCTATATTCTTCTCCGGACACCCCCCCCCCTGAATACAAATGGCTAGCCTCCTCGGGTGTCTCAGAGGACAAAGGGAGGGGGGGTGGGGAGAGAGGGTAGGGAGGGTCTGCTGCCTGCGATCTGTCTGTGTATTCTAGCTGGGGAGGGGGGGGGCAGGGGGTCTCTGCGAATCGGGTTTTTGTTTCTCCTCCCGCAATGCGCCGCACCCACACACAACAACATGTGTATGCAACACCACACCACACCCCCCCCCTCAAGGGGTCTGCGCACAGCCTCGTGTGCAGACCGCCTCCGGTGATTTTCGGAACATCAATGGACAAAGGGCAATACAAAGAGTACAGCGGGGGGTGGGTGGGGGGGGAGGCAAAACTCACCGTGCCCTGCCCCAACAACAGGGCCCCCTCTCTACCCACCGCCCACCCCCCCCCACCACCACCACTTCTCTACGGTTTTTCTAACAGCAGTACAGCAAAGGTATGGCACGCAACACACAGCGCATCGGACAACGCACACAGAAACACACACACAGCATCCGGAACTGACAGCCCCCACCACTCCTGCCCGGGTGGCTTTTTTGAGGGCTGATCTGCTCCAGGGGATGCAGATTCGACCTGTCTCACCTCCACCCCAACGGCCCTACCACCGCTGGGCCCTGCTCCGCAACCATTCCTTCCTTCCGGGGTGGGGAGGGTGGGAGGGAGGGAGGAGACCCTACCCCCCGTCTCACGGGCGGAAGCCCGTCAGCCACTCCTTCATCGAGTGCGCCTGCTGCGATGCAGCCGCAGGGGACGTCGCCCAGATCCCGGCGGAGGCTGGAGCGGCGCCGTCGCTGCCGCCGCCACCACTACCCCCTCCTCCTCCTCCGCCTCCACCACCTGCACCCCCGCCTGCTCCCAGCAAACCTCTCTGCGGCTCGCGGACCGGCGAGAGTCTGCGCGATGGGGCACCGCCCTGCTGGGGGTAGTGACGAGACGGGGCGGGCTGCTGCTGCTGGTGGCGATGCAGCGGCTGTGGCTGTGGCTGCGCCTGCTGCTGCTGCTGCTGGCCTCCCTGTGGCAGCTGCTCGGCAAGGGCAGAGGGTGCGGCGGCGGGGAACAGCACCTGCGTCACCTCGTTGTGGAGGCTGCGGGCCTGCAGCGCAGCCACCTCCTCCTCCAGCTCCCGCATGCGCGTGGTGAGGCGCGCCTTCTCCAGCGCGTGCTGCTCCTTCAGGTGTTTGATGTCGTCGTCGGCCTGCGCCGACAGCTCGCTCTCGATATGCCGCACCTTGTCCGCCAGGCGCTGCACCATGCCCTCCTCCACACGCGCCACCTTCAGCGCCTCCTCCAACCGGGCCACCTCCTGCAGCAGGCGTGCAACCTCCTGCGTCAGGCGGTCCACTTCCTGCTGCAGCTGCGCTGCCTCCTGCTGCAGCTGTGCCGACTCCTCCGCCTGCCTCTCTGCAGTGGCCTCCGCCGCAACGAGAAGCGAGTGCTGCTGGGTGTCCTTGCCCTGTGGGGTTGGGTGGATATGTGTTGGCACGGCAAGGCGACACCCCACCCGACTGGCTCACTCCCCAGAACCTTATTCTGCTCTAGCCCTCACCTGGCGTCACCTGGGCATACCTGGAGCTGTGCGGCATAGTCGTCCCTCTCTGCGGCAAGCGAGTCGAGCTGCTGTGCCAAGGCGTCAGCACGCTCTAACGCTGTGTCGCGCTGCTCCGCAGCGTCGTTTGCCTGCTGTCGGAGGTAGTCTGCGTTCTCCCTGGCCTCCTCCAGGTCACGCTCGTAGTCCTCGATGCGCTTCTCGCAGCCGTGTATGTGCTCCTCCTGCTGCTGCAGGCGGTCCGACAGCTGCTGCACACACGCTGCGCTGTTGGCAAGGTCTGCCTCTGTTTCGCTGAAGCGCGCCGCGAGGTGCGACGTGATGGTGTCGATCCGCACCGCCAGCATCGCAGGCTCCTGCAGGCAAAAGGGGGTGGAGAGGGTGGCGGTGCCACAGGGTGCAGCCTGGCAGCGCAGCAACACACTCGAAGCGAGGCACAGGGCAGGCATACAGAGGCAGCGTCTCTGTCACGTTCGATGAGGGAGGCGGGCACCTTTGCCGTGACTGCCAGGAGGTCGAGGCGCGATGCGAGATCTGTCGGTGCGGGGGTGGTGGTGGAAAATCGCGATGTGTGTTGCTGAAAAATTGGACACGCACAACGCTCTGCCCACACACGCACGCTCTTTATACACACATGATATACGCGGTCTCTCCACGTAGAGCAACATTGCCACCACACACCCCTGTGGGCATACTCTCCCGCAGCAGCGCGCTGTTGTTCTGCGCGTCGCGGCGCGACTCCTGCAGCTCATACAGCAGCTCCTCGCGCACACGGCTCTCCGTTGCAGCAACGCGCTTCATATCCGCCAGCTGCTCGCGGAGCTCGGCAATCACATTCTGCTTCTCCCCCTCCAGGTGATCCGCACGCAGCTGCACCGCCTGCAGCTGCGTGGCGAGGTGCAGCACCTCCGCATCCAGCACCTCGATGCGCTTCTGCGCCTCGTCGCGCTCCTCCGCCGCACTCTGCAGCTTCATCTGCGCCTGCAGCTCCTCCTGCTGCAGCGTCTCCTTCACGTCATTCCGCCACGTCTCCAGCTCCTTCGCCAGATGCTCCGCACCCATCGCCGTCTTATGCTGCGCGTCACGCTCCGCCGCCAGCTGCTTCATCCAATCCTCCCTCTCCGCAATCAGCACCTGGTTGGCCTGCATCTGCTGCGCCAGCTCCGCCGCTGTCGCCTCATGCGCCGCCCTCTCCGACCGTGCCGCCTCGGCAGACGCCTCCTGGAAGCGCTGCAGAGGCACGCTGAGCCAGAAGAGGGCAGCCGCCAGCTCCTCCGCCTCCTCGAAGAGGATGCCCACACGCGCCTCGTTCTGCTGCGCAAACAGCAGCTCGCGCTCCAGCCGCGCCAGGGAGGACTCCACCTCCTGCAGCCGCTCGTTGGTGCGGCGCGCCTTGTGCCCATACACGTTGCGCTCCTCCTGCATCGCATCGCGCACGGCACCCAGCTCCCGCCGTGTCTCATCCAGCTGCCGCTCCAGCGTGCGCTTCACATCCTCTGCATACTGCACGCTGTGGCGCCGCTCGTCATCCGGGTGCCCACCTGCTGCTTCTGCCGAAGGTGCTGGTGCCGGCGGAGGTCGGGAGCGCTCGTGCATGCTGCTGGGTGCAGGCGCGGGAGTCGCAGGGGGTGGCGCGCCGGAGTCGCGGGTCCTCGTCGCCACGACAAAGGGGTACGCCTCTGCAGGCGGGTGGTCCGCCCCGGTGCGGTCCGGCTGCCACTGCCCCAGCAGGCTCGGGCTGCTGCAGGCATGCGCCGCGCCTGCCGCAGGGCTCAGCTTCCAACGCCCCTCCCGGTGAGCCAGCACGCCCGGGCCGTGGGATTGGACGAAGCGGCCCATCTCCTCTAGGGTGTAGTCGCCGTTGAGATGCGCGTCGCGCCCCATCAGCCCCGTCACGGTGAGCGCTGTGGCAGGGCCCTGGCGCCTGCGTGTGGGGGAGAGGTCCCGCTGGCCAGGCATGGGTGGGCGCGACGCAGCGGTGGGCAGGCGGGGCGCAGGGGCGGCGGCGTGCGCATAGCTGGTGCCGCTGTCGGGGTGCGCTGCGGAGGTGGTGCAGCCAGGCCCGCCCGCAGGGGGTGCCGATGCCGCAGACCCGCTGACGCCGAACTTGCGGCGCGGCTGCGTCTTATACCAACGCGAGGGGGAGGCGACGAAGCCATCCGACACAGGGGGGCCCTGCACCGTCTCACTCAGGGGTGTGACTGCCGATGGCACCCCTGAAGGCTGCGCCGCTGACGGCACCACAGAGCTGCTGCTGCGGGACTGCGCCAGGTGTGGGACAGGCATGTCTGTAGAGGGCACAAACCGGCAGCATCCAGCGGTGCCGGCACCGCTCCTGCAGGTGGGTGGGGTGGGTGTGGCGTGTGTTGTGTCAGTATGCTGTCCTTGTGCAAAGCTTTGTGCGCCTCAACATGGTAAAGGGCAGTGATCGCCGCCCCGCGGCTTTAAAGCTCCTGAGGCAAGTTGAGGCAGTAAAGAAGGCGGCCGCGCTGCTGCCCATCCGCTCGGAGGCTCTGTAGAAAGCGCTGACACAGTCGGGCCTGCCTCTGTGGAAAGAAGACCGGATCTCCTCGGTTCGCCACGAGGAGCGGGTTCGCTTCGCCATGGCCAACTGGCTGACACCGGTGGTCGGGCAGGAGGGGAAGGAGAAGGAGAGTACCCTCTCAAACCTCATCGTCGACACGTCCCCAGCCCTGTTACGTGCTGAGCGGCTGAGGCGCCTGCCCCTCGCGACTCTCCACGCCCTGATCATTCTCCGTGGTTTGAAGGGGCTGAAGCCGGGGGCGCAGAAGGCTGACATTGTGGCCTTCCTCAACCGAGACGCAAACTGGTCCGAGGTCCCCGGATGTGTCGTGCCGTGCCGTGTGTCGTGGTGTGGTGGTGGTGTGTGACCCCCTGCAGGCCACCAATCAGATAAGCATTCTTCCTCAAAGACAGGGTGCACACCTTGGAGCCCCACAGGGGCCCAGGCACAGAGGCCAGAGCCTCCTGTGGGAAGGCGCCGTCCCTCCGTAGGGATATCACTTGGGTCATCATGTGGTGGTGCCATGCAGGGGGCAGGTGGGGCTGCACAGAAGGGCTGTGCATCGTCAACACAGCAACACACATGGGAGTGAAACCTGCTATGCTGTGCGGCAGAGTCGCGCCCCGGGGGGCGGAGGAGGGGGGCTGAGGGTGGGGACATCGCACTGCCAAAGCTGTGCCGGGGTCTGCACACAAAGTTCTTTTTGAGGCACGCCTTTGCCTGCCTGCCGAGCATATATCGGGACAACTTCAAACTGGACCCCCGCACCCAAAACCCTCCCTGCTAAGATCAATCAGTGAGAGTCTGGAGCTGTCCGTGGCTACTGTCAGGGGAGGGCAGGCTCGCTTGTTTGTGGGAGATGTTTTTCGGGTTTCAAATATTGCTGAGCAGTGCGAGATTCACTTGTCGTACACCCGTCAACGTAGCTACGGCTGGTGCGCGCACGCGGGCCAGACTTTGCATGCATGGTGCTGCCGTAGCTGCAGGTTGTCCCGCAGAGGGGCAGCGTGCTGGTGCACTCAGAGGGACGAATGCCGCCTCTTCTGCAGCACCGTCACGCTGCAAATCATGTTGCAGCAAGGCTCAGCAGAGCTGCATACCTGCATCATGTTTGCCGGTGGTCACTGCGTCCGGTGGACAAAAGACACAAAACGTTGTCACAGAGTGGGTCCCCAGTGACCGGCTGTCACTTGTTCGAGGAGAAACGTTCCACAGGCTAGGGTAGGGCGAGGAGAGGGGCAGAGGCTCAGAGGCAGCGTTGCCTCTTGCTGCAGTGCAGCTCAGGGAACACAGCAGCAACGACATCGCTGTCGCGGCGGAGCGTGCCAGGCACGTGGAGGAAGGCGTCTGGGTCGGCACGCACTGCCGCCAGCACCACCTCCTTGTCGTAGCACATTGCGACAGGGGCATACTGCAGAGCACACCCCTCTTGGCGCACAGCCGCCAGCACCACCTCACGTTTGTTCTGAAGTGAGTTGTGGACGAAGCGCAGTGCACTGCCGCAACTAGTCACGGCGGCGAGCACCACCTCCTCGTCACGAGAGAACGCAGGATCGGCGAACTGCAGCGCGCCGCCGTGTGCACGAGCTGCTGGAAGGACCACCGCCCTGTCGCTTCGCAGAGCAAGATCAGCGTACCGCAACGCCCTCCCGTCCTGCAGGACTGCCGCCAGTTGAAGCTCCTTGTCACGCCACAACGAAGCACTGGCACGTTGGATAGCAATCCCGCACTTGCGGACAGCTGCAAACATGAAGTCCCTGTTACTGCGTAACGTGCCATCAGCCGAATCAAGGATCCCAGAGGTGTGTGTGGACGCGAGCAGGAGTTCCTCGTCCCCCTGGAACTCCACGTGCCCAGAAGCGCTGATTGCTACCTCTGATGTCCTTGCAGCGGCGAGCACGATCTCACGGTCCTTACGCAGGTCGGCTGACGCATACTGCAACGCATTGCCATTCTTCACCACGGCCGCCAGGACCACATCTCTGTCGCCACGCGTTGTATCGTCACAGAAGTGCAATGCCAGCGGGTCCTGTGCCACCGCAGCAAGCTGCACCTCTTTGTCCCCGTTCACGGGAGGGTCGGCGTGGAGCAAGGCCATTCCATTCAGCTTGACGCATTGCAGCACGAAGTCTCTGTTGGTGCGGAGCGCCACGTCTGCTTTTGAGAGGGTGTACGGGTCACGCCGCACGCCTGCCAGGATCACCTCTTCGTCTTTGCACAGGTGGGAGGCTGCAAAATTCAGGGCGAAACACTGCCCCCGCCCTCTGCTGTGCATCGCAGCGAGCACCACCTCCCTGTCGCCCTGCAGGGAAGGGTCGGCGTGCTGAAGTGCCGCAGGGCTCGTCTCGAGTGCCGCAAGCACAAGGTCTCGGTTGCTCTTATCCATGTGTTCCAACAACCTCCCGTGCCACAGGACAACCTCGCGTTGGAACTCTTCGTCGCCGCGCAGTGATGCGGTTGCTTTCTCAATGAAATACGGTGACGCACGCACAGCGGCGATCATCACCTCCTTGTCGCCGCGCAGTGCTCGGGGGATAGAAGCTTCGCAAGTGTGCCGTCTGATGTGGTCGATCACAAGACCCTTGTTGTTGAGCAGCATTTCATCACTTGCACGATCCATGCCCTCCGGTGCCACCGCTAGCACCCCCATGTCGCCGCAGAGGTCCTCGCTGACGGAGTAGAGTGCGTCATCGGTGGATTGGACTGCCGCGATGGCCACATCCCTGTCGCCCTGCAGCACTGGATCGGCATGCTCGAGCGCCACACCGTAGCGCGCCACAACAGTGAAGACGAAGTGTTTGTTGCTGCGCAGTGCAGCCGATGCGTACTGCAGGGAGTGCGGGTTGCTGGCGACTGCGGCAATCACCACGTCTTCGTCATCACGCAGGCCTTCGGAAGCGCATTGAAGTGCGGCTCCGCAATCCTGCACGGCTGTGGTGACGATGCCCTTGTCACTGAGGAAGGGCTCAGCGAGGTACTGCAACATATGCCCGCCACACTGCACCATAGCAAGCGCCACGTCACGCAGGCGCCGTGCCCAGGGGGGCACGTCTCTCAGAGCACCGTTGTTGCGCAGGTGATCCTGCAGCATTGCGACGAAGCGTGCACCCGACAGCGCCACGTCGATGCGGCACCCCTCCGACACGCCTGCGACGCTGCAGAGAGGCGTGCTGCCCTCGAGCACCTGCCCCTCCACCGCCAGCTCCACGTCCTCCGGAAGGACATCTGCAGGCGACCCGAGCACCACGTCGAGTGCCTTTGATTTGAGATGCGCTGCTGTGTCGCCCACCCCGATGTGCACCGCATGCTGACTTGCCCCGTGCTGCCTGTCCTCCAGGAACACCTCCATTGTTAACAGATTTCCCTTGCCTGTGTGTGTGTGTGACATGTCTCTGCAGCATCGTTAGTTTGGAACACACGGGCAGGAGAGACAAAAGAAGCGGGACAGCTGTTGATCTCATCTGGCAATCATCAATCATCGAAAAGACAAGCCGCAAACAACGGCGTGTGACATAGCGGATGCAAAGCTGGGGTGGAACGACGTCCAACAACAACCCAACCTCGCCTGCCTGTGCATACTATGCACGGTGCCACACACGGCATGGACGGCCGCATGCGGCCAGGGACAGGCGGTCTCCGGTGAGAGATGAGTGGGGTGGGTGGGGTGCCAAACGCTAAACCACTGCGCACGGCAGTTCGCTGTCTTGAATCATTTGCTCCGTGCAGGAGGGGGTAGGTAGGGTGGGGAGGGTGGGGGAGGGGGGAGGGGTCTGTGTTTGTTTACGCCACAGGCCTTTCGCACCCACGCTTCTGCTGAGAAGTGTCTGATCCCGCGAGTGGAAAGCGCAAAAACGGCGCAACCAAGCAAGAGGGGATGCAATTCTTGGCACATTCTATGGCATCACAAGCTACGAGGCAGCCCTGCTGTGTATGCCTGATGAGATACTTTGTTGCCGATACACACGCCCGGTTGCATCGGTGCACGTTGAACAACACACTACTCGCCTTTCATATCCATTGGCTTCAGGAATCCGTCAACCGGTTTAAAGTCTGACTTTTGTCCACACCATATGCACACGTGAACATTGGCGCCGCAACACACACACGCGTGACTTTGTCCAGAGAAGAATGCACCGATCACCTGTTCTTGATGCGAACCCCACGCAACACCTGAACACGTCGTGCCGTGCGCACACACTGTTGATGCAACAATTATCAACACGAATGCCCCTCGCCTGACAGCTGGTCGTCTCGCCGAGCCACGCTCTCCCCACAGGAGGACATTGAGTGCGGCCACCCCACCACCGTAGACTGCAGAGGTGGCAGAGAGAGGAATCCGATGTGCGCAAAGCTGTTCTGTGCAACCCGGGCATCCCCCCCCACCCCACCCCCCCATGTGCCGGCGTTGTGTTATATGTATACCGTATACGTAAATATTATGGAACGTAAATATTATGGAACGGGCCCATTTTTGCCCGGTCCGTTCCATAATATTTACGTTCCATAATATTTACAGGGCCAGTTGGGGACTCGGTGGTGAGGATGGCTTGCCTCAGGAATCGCGCGAAAAGTGCACGAGTAGGTCCCGTCAGGGACTCTGTATGCCGTCCGATCACCTGGTCCAAGTCCCCGAGTCGCAGAAAGCCCTGTAAATATTATGGAACGAAAAAAATCTGGAACGCCAACCCACCAGCGTTCCAAAATATTTACGTTCCATAATAATTACGTTCCATAATATTTACGTTCCAAAATATTTACGTATACGGTAATAGTTAGCGATGTTTTGTATTTTTCCCGCCTGGGGTGTTTTTCACTTCTTGACAACGCCTTTTTGCGGCACGGCACGAACACCACGCGTTTCTGGTTTTGGGCCTCCCAGATGGCTCTTCCCCCTCCTATAATAAGGCACCTCGTTCGTTGGGCCCAACGATGCGATGAAGAAGGCTCAAACCGAGCCCGTTCTGTCTTTGAGTTCTTGGGGGCAGCACACCCACATACGTACATCACATTGCGGGAGCGGAGAACGCATCGGGGAAAAGAGTCCGGTTTTTTGTTTTGTGCGCACGAGCGGGAAAAAAAATCACACCCTCCCCCGATGTTTCTCGCAATACCCACTGTCAGGCACAACACCTACTCACGCGAACACACTGCTGTGGTTGGAGAGAGAACACTTCACCTGTGAGCACCCCCTGCTCTTTGGTGCGATTGACATCATTCACCTGGATCCCGCCAGCCTGTTGTCCCTTTTTTTTCATTCCTGCCACGACCCCTCCCTGGGATACACCCTTCGCGTTCTGTTGTTTGGGGCGGTTTGCAGCACACACCCACGCACCTCATCCCACCACCACCACCACACCCCTGCCGTGCGTGGGTGGGGCGGAGGGGAGAGATGGGGCACAAGGTACAACCGCGCATTCCTGAACACCCCCAGACAATTGTGCCCTGGGGGGGAAAGGGGCCTATATATGGTGGGGGCCACAATGGCATTGGGGATGAGGGTGCTCCTTGATCCCCACTCAGGGAAAGAAGCTGCGAGTGAGTGCGGTGCGCAGGGGGGGGAGGGGGGGGGGGGGGGCGTCACCACGGCCACACTGTGCTTTGTGTGGCGAATCGAGAGGAAGGCAGCGGGAGGGGTTCTTATAAAGGGGTGACTACCCCCACAGCCTCAAAGCTGTGTCAGAGTTATTTGTCGCCTGTTATGTGGGACAGAAACACCCTACTGGTGGGCGGGGCTAAATAGAAGCCCCCCCAGTAGGTACTGAGTAATTCTAATAAAAAAAAGTGCTGCGATGAGCGGAGAGGGAGGGAGGGGGAGGGAAGTGGAATGCACCGAAAACTGCACTTGTACTCCTGTGCAGCTGAGCAAAAATAATCAAAGACTTCCCTCCTCCTCTTCTCTCCGGATGAAAACTAAGTTAAAAACTCGAAGCAACAAAATATAGACGCCGTATCCAACACAACACCCGTGAATATAACCGATCTGCCACACAGACGGGAATACGGCGGGGACACCTAACGTAATCGTGTGTTACTCGCAACAAGCGATTCTTCGCTTCGAGACGATGGTCGACTTATGCGGCCACCAATTGCCGTTGAAGAACCGCTGAAGAACAATCCTGCGGGCAGGGCCCAACGTAGAAAGATTCGGACAGACAGAGAAGACAGGTGTCAGTGTGCACCTGCACACACACACCTGCATTCGCCCCAGACCCCGCTGGAGCTTCGTTTCTTTTGTTCTGTTGAACGATATTATTTTGGCCGCGTCTCCTGCAGGCCACACGGTGGCATTGCCTCCTGTCGCATCCTTCTCCTGTTTGCAGGATGACAGCCAACAGTCCGACGGCTGTGGCAGCGATACCATCCCCACAGCGATTCGCTGACGACAACACTGCGCGTTGATGGGCGTTCCGTGCACGAACAGCAACAGAGGCTAGTGTTCATCGGTAGAATCTGGGAGCTATGCTGGCCCCATTTCCAACACTGCTGCCGACATCACGGCCTGCGCCACACCTCGACGTGCTGCTCTCAGCTGAATAGCCAAATGCAACGGCGATATTGGGCTGCACTCTGGGGCATGCAGGGGTGGGAAACAGACGAGAGCACGTTGACGACTGGCACTGGGTGGGAGGTGGGGTGGGGTGGGGTGGGGGGGGTTAATTGTCGATGTGGCTGCTCCACACAAGCGAGGGGGTGGCGTTAAGTACGTATCGGCAGGAAGACGGGGGGCGGCAGATGACGAATCGGGTGCACCGTCCACACAAAGGGGGTGGGGGGGTAAGGACAAAAACGGATGTGCACACAGTGACGCACACGCACAAAAATAGACTTGAATTTTGCGTTCTTTTTGCACGAACGGTGCCTGCGAGTGCCTGTGTGCAGGGTACCGAACGCCGTCACAAGTCTGAACACGCACGGCAGTAGTCCTGCCAAAGAAACCCTTCTCCGGGAGGCCACCCATACTTTTTCAGGCAGCTGATCCCCAGGTGATTCACCCCACCCACCCCACCCCTAAAAAAGACAAAATCTAGACACAGACACACGGCAAGGCGTGCAGCTGTTGACAACCACAGGGACTCGCCTTCAATCAGCTATTTTTTTTGGTGTTGACAGCCCCCTGGCCTTACCTACGAGCGACATGCACAAGATCGCCACCTCACCGAAGGAAGCCTTTTTCCCCTCATATTTTGTAACGCCTCGAGGCCCTCCCCACCATTGTTTTTGCCTGGAGGTATGTGCAGCCACATTCGATGGCTGTATTTCCCGTTCCCCATTTTTTTTGGGAATCCCCACCGGCATGTCACGTGCACACACGCAGATCTCTCTTTGGAAAGCTGTCGGTGCAGCATCTAAAGCTTGGGACAGACATGCCACACGCACATGGCTTGCAACTCTCTCTTGGAGACGGGCTTCTCCACCGGAGACAAAACCTCCCCGATGGAGCGAGCACCAGCCCCAGACTGAACGAACACGCAGGACCGAGGCATCCTCTTTCCTGCTCAATAGAACACAAGACCACACATGGCATGAAGCGGGGGACAGGGGTGGGGGAGGGGGTGTACTTTCCCCAGTCTCCACGAGAGTTTCTCAAAGAAATATCCACCCCCCCCCCCTCCTCCACCCCCCCGCCCGCCGCACGGGATGAAAAACACAAGGCACAACAAAACACGTCACAGCGGGGCCTTCGCTCTGTTGTTTGCACTGTTGTCACTTTTTTTTTGCAGCCGATATTTGTGTGGCACGCAGATCAGCGTTTCCCACATAGCCCTGCAGTTCTGCAGTTCTGAGCGAAAGCCCCGGTTCACACACAGACAGAAAGCCAGAAAGTGGACATGTCGACAGGGGGGGGTAACCCCATCAGAAAAGTCTCGGCTGGCAGGAAAGACACAAGGTAACATATGCACACGGCACGCGGATATTTTTTTTAAAAGCAGCTTTGCAGAGGGAAGGGATACGAGGAAGAAGGAGGGGGGGGACTCCCCCATGGCACCCCTCCTTGATACTCCTATCCTTTCGGGCAGCAGAGACGCACGAGACACAACACGAATCGCAGGTGGCGTGCGTCGGGGTGGATATAATGTCGAGATAAATGATAGGGCGGGCGGCGCCTGTGAGTGGGGAGCCATTGCCCCCACACCCAACCTGTCCTGTCACCCCACACACCCCCACACCCCCGCTTCCCCCAGAGGTGCCCTGCCCACCCTTTTTCCCAATCCCGGGGGGGGGGGGGGGTAAAATTAAAAAAATGGCCCCGTCTGTATCGCTTTCAACGTGATGTACCGGAGGCGCGCACACCCCCCTGCATGCGCTATTGGATATCCCTCCCAGCCCAGGCAATCCCAGAACACGCAACACTGGATGGATACACTCTGCCATGTATGATACACAAGCACACAACACCACCCGACAACGGGCAGTGCTTGGGCCCCCCGCACCTTTTTTTTGAAGGATCGGGGTGCCCGGGTTGGGGTGATGAACGACACGAATAGGGGAGAGGGATCGGCGGCAGAGAGGCGGAGGGGGTGTGTGGTGTGGAGGTAAAAGTTGTGCTGAAATCGCTACTCCATGCCGCTTTACTGTAGTAATGCGAGGCACCCTGTCCCAGCAGCAAAACTGCGGAGGGTACAGTTCCCGGGCTGCTTTTTATGTTGAGCGCACACTCCTGTGTCCCAAGGCTGTTGTTGAAGCCTTGTGAAGTGTCATGGAGGTGATCATGTCGTCTAACGATTTCCTTCGTTACTTTGCGACTTCGCTATGCTCCGTCGCTCGTAACTAACAGTGTCACCGGTGCGACAACTGCACGTGAGGAGGGTGGGGAGTGGGGTACTGTTTGGTTGAAAAATACCTCGGCTGCTGCGGCAAAAAAAAAACTTGCGCGGATGAGGCCTGGAGGGGGCGGGCTTTGGGTCTGCAAGGTGGCGCAAGCGAGGCAAATTGAACAGGCGGTTTGACCACGACATGTGATTTTGCATCACCAAAACCGGCCTGCAAAAAAGTGTCCGGCGAACACACCACGCGTGACAGCCTGCCGCACCGCCCCTGTCCAGAGCCAGAATACTGCTGCCGCTGTGTTCCTCAAACAAACGAACAAGACAAGCAAGACTCCTTTCCGCCTCCTTGTATGCCAAGCGAATCAGCAGATCGCCACCATTGCTCTGCACATTGAAGCGAAGCACAACACCCCACCCCCCACCCCGTTTCCCGGCAACCACACACCCAACACCTCAACACGGCATGGACAGCCCAACCCACCTACACAAAACATCTCTCTCGGGCCAGCAAGACGGCACCCGTGACAGCACTTTTGGTTGTTTTTTTGCACCGGAACAGAACATATCAGAAGAAACTGATGGCATCACGAGAGAACCGGCGGGGGACGGGGGGGAGGGACGGGAGGGCACGGGGCACAAAAGCGGAGCCTTCCCCACCCCTTCTTAGGGGCTAACCAACCCCACCGGGAACTGAAGGGACCATCCCCTTCCCCACCCCTGCCTACTTGCAGCAGCCGCCCTTCTTCTTCACAGGGGCCTTCACCGGGGATGAAGGCTGCAGGCCTGCCCGGGGGTTCGTGTCGGAGATGTTCTGGCAGATGTACTCCACGGCGGAGTTGAGGTTCTGCCCCGTCACCGCAGAGGTGTCGAAGTAGTGAACGAAAGCGTGCTCAGCGAGGAGCTCCGAAACCTCCTTCGGGGCGAGCAGGCGGGCGGTCGGGAGGTCCACCTTGTTCGCCAGCACCACGCAGGGGGGAAGCTTGCCCTCGGTGTGCTCCAGCAGGGTGGCACGCAGCGTGACGAACTCCTGCAGAGATGCGAAGTTCGCTGCGTCGTAGATGAAGAACGCCCCATGCACATCCTTGAAGTAAACCTTGGCAAGGTTGGCCTTCGGCTTCGACGGGATGACCCACAGCTCCACCTTGATGGGGCCCTGGCGGGTCTCGATCTGCTTGATGGCAATCCCGAGGGCGTCGTTCGACAGCTTCTGCACAGTCGAGAAGGAGTCGTTCGCAAGGCGTGAGGCGATGCTCCGCTTGCCACACGTCGCACCGCTCATGAGGACCAGCTTGTAGGTCTTCATCGCAGCCCGCGGGGACTTGTCCTCAAGGGTCACGGTCTTCAGAGGTGCGGCATCTGCATTCACAGCCTTCGCGCCCTTCGCAGCCTTGCTGCTGTTGTAGACGTGGGACACCAGCCAGTCCATCGACTCGCGGATGTTGAGCCCTGTCTTGGCGGAGGTGAAGAAGGACCCGACGAAGCCGTTTTTGTCGGCAAATGCCTTCAGCTTCTTCTCAGAGACGCAGGAGGAGTCGAGGTCCGCCTTGTTGCCCAGCAGGATGCAGGGGATGGGACGGCCGTCGGGGAGGGTCACCTTCTCGTCGATGTCGCGCTTCCACTCCTCCACGCCCTCCAGGGTGCTGTGCTGGGTGCAGTCGAACACCACGATGGCGGCGGCCGCCTCTTTGTAGTAGACGCGTGTCAGACTCTTGTAGCGCTCCTGCCCTGCCACGTCCCAGAGCTGCAGGCGGATCAGCACGCCGGGCACCACGTCCTTCACCTCCTTCAGCACGAAGTCCACCCCGATGGTCGGCTTCGTGTTGGAGAAGATATCCTTCACATTCCGCTTCACAATCGTTGTCTTCCCTACGCCGACATCGCCGACCACGAGGAATTTGTACAGCACGCTCTGCACCATATTGCCCAACAGACGGAGTGACTCCTGGTGGTGGTGGTGGTGGTGGTGGTGGTGGTGGTGGGAAAAACAGAGACGCAACAACCACCCAGGGTGTAAAACCTGATGAAGGTCTGCCTCTCACCGCTGCAAATTCCACGTAAACTCAGATGGTGGTGGGTGGGGAAATACTAGCAAGTGACACACTTCAGGAAGCTGTCACTTGCTTGCACTGCACGCATCCAACCTTTTTTTAAAAATACTTATCTCTCTCCCCCACCCCTGTGTGCGGCGCCTCGGCTGACCTGCCTGAACAGATGGCAGAGCGAAGGAGATGGAGAAGACAATGAAGAGCGTTCAAGGTTCAAAAATAAAGTGAAGGTAGTCCTGAGGTGCATAGAAGCGGCGAAATCAGCCGCACCATACACGGATTCGGAGATACTCTGGCGAGCACACCTCGTCCCGAGAGAATAGGAAAAGACGAAGAGACGGCATTTGGCGATGCCGCCGTGTGGCATAGGCAACCCGGAACAGCCCCTCTCACCGGGGGCAGTCAGAGACACCAGGCAGAGAAGCAAATGATGCAGAGAACACGCCCACATTGCTGCCACAGTTCCTTTTTAGGCTGAACACACTTCTCGCCCGAGCGGGTGATTTGCGCGTCCTACCAAAAAAAACGTTCGTTCAATATACGTTGGGCAATGCTGTGCAGCCCCAGAGCCAACCCAAGGCCGGTAGCCCCGCTCACGTCGGGTCACAGCACTGATTTAACAAACCGTACTCCGTTCGCTTTCCCGTAGACACCCTGTCCAGCAACCTGCTTTTTGTTGAGCACACACTTGCTGTCTCAAGGCTGTGTTGAGGCCTTGTGAAGTGGCATCAAGGTGCTAATCCAAAAGCTTCAGTCGTACGATTTCCTTCGTTACAGAGCGACTTTCACTACGCTTCGTCGCTCGTAACGGGTAAACAATGAAATCAAACACAACAGTCGCATTACAGCACACGTCAACTGGGACAACCGTGCCACCCCCGTGTTTAAGCCCCCCCTGTGTTTAGGTCCCCCCCGGCCGAAAATCGCCTCCAGGGGGGGGGGGTTTGATAGGGGTTTGATCGTCGAGAGTGAATGGAGAAGCAAGTCACCCAGCACCTTCTCGCAAAGTTAGTCCTTTTTGTAGTCACTACCCCAGATATGTTGTCCAAGGCAGATAAATGCACAATGGGAGGGTGTGTAGCAGTTGTCTGTTAGTGGCTTGGTGTTGGACCGCAACACAATATCACTAAAACACGTCCAGGTGTCTGTTCGTAATACGTAGTCTCTCCTTGACACCGTACACTTTGCGCACAGTTTCTGTATTGTATCTGGAGTCGTAGGGCTGAGCGCACGTTCAGCCACCGAGGGCTCAGGGAGTGCGGTGTTGCCGACTACACAGAACTGGGTATTGCACCCATCTCCCGAGGAGAAATATGGGAGACCGTCCTTTTCCGGGCTCCACCAGCAATTTTGGCCCCTGTGAGGACAATACACTCCTTCAAGTGCGGAGAAAACAGAGTAAAATCCGCCATGTGAAAAAAAAATCCGGGGGGGGGGAAAAGGCGAAATTCGCCACGCAAAAAAGTACCGTGAAAAAAAAAAGGCGAAAAAAACCACTTTTTCGCCACCGCGAGAGCACTGGTAGGGGGGTAGGGGGGCAGGGCGGGAGAATATGCAAAGAAAAGCAACAAGACACCCACTCCGGGATAGTCAAAGCGGATAAACAGAAAGGCACCGAGAGGGCAGGCCTCTGGAAATGGGAGAGTGGGTGACAGAGAGAGCGTGTGAGGGGAGGGGGGGTAAGGTGGGGAAGGGGGAGGGGGTGCTTGCGGGTTTGCGGGGCTGATTGCGGAATGCGCTGTTCTGGAGTGGGGGGTGTGGGGCACAGCGTATGAACACTGCGCATCCCACAATCCCCTGCGACACTTCCCCAGGGATGTGCTGGAGAAGTTCAAAACAAAAGCGCAGTTTTGGGGTGTGGTTGGGGGATTGGGGTGTGTGATTGTCAAGTGTGAATGCAAGACAAATCTCTTGTCTTGTGTGTGTGATTGTGTGGGGTGCGTGTTTGGGCAAGGCCCAGAATTGACCTCACCTTCACTCGCTATGCGGGTTTGCGTCCAGGGGGGCGGGGATGGAGGGGGGTGGGGCGGGGCGGTGACTCGAAAATATGAACATCACCACCTCTCCCCCCCTCCCTCTCCCAGCTCCACCACCAATGGAATCCAGCCAGACACGAAGCTTGCAACATCGATCCCTGGCCAGGATTACTTCCCCACATTCAGCGACGAAGGTGATGAAGGGTTGGGGAAAATACAAAGGCTCAAAGGGAAGAAGATGAAGTGGGGGGGAATGGGGGAACATCGGAAAGGGAAATCTTGTGGCGTTGCCAGAGGGGAACGCCGGGAAGGGGAAGGGAAAGTAAGGAAATATGGTTTTGGTGGGTGGATGGCTCTGGGGCACGTTTTTGGTGACTCTAAGTACGGGGTGCAGATAGGCACCCCATGTCCAAAATGATCCCACCACGATCCGCACAGATTCCAAACGTTCAAACGAACGGTGGTTTGGCAAATCTGAGAGGGGGGTCATGCTGGGTGGGTGTATGGGTGGGCAAGCTGCCTCCCAGTCACCTTTTCCCTTCACAAGTGCCTGAACCCGACCCGCATTTCATGGGTGAAGCTTGGCACTTGAGCCACCAAAATGACCCCACTACGATCCGCACGGATTCCGAAAAGTGCAACGGGAGCCCTCAAAACGCCCCTTTTCACGAAATTTCGAATCGTACTACGAGAATGAACGCAAAGGGGAGGAAGTGAAGGACCCAGCACCCGCCGCTCCACCATCAACGAGGCCCCGGCCCGCCTCGGCGCCCTGTTGCTCTTCAACAGGGCCCCTAGGCAGGCGGGAGAGTGACATTAGGGGGTCTTCGCTACGGGGTGATGCTGCATTTTAGTGCATTTCACGGATGACGTACGAATCGTAATGGTGAAATACGAATCGTGCATATCGTATTTTATATCGCATTATATCGTATACGATTACGATATAAAATACGATATTATGCGATATTACGAATCGTTTAGGATGATGCATGGCCACACGGGGTGGGCACCGGGGAAAAAGGCACCCAGCACATCAACGAGGGGCGGCGAGACTACCACCACCACCCCAGATGAGTCACCCACTCCGAAGCCAAAGGCTCTCAAAGAGCAGCTGGCGAAGCAGAAAGCAGGGGCGCGAGTGAGCTACGTGACAGCGAAAACACGTCATGATAAGCTGCAAGGCGATGCCAAAGACGTGTACGCCGTCAAGGATGTCGCGTCTCTGCAAACCCGCAAACCCCAGTGTTCTCCCGATGGCGAGTTTGGGGGCGAAATTCTCCATTTGTATTTTTTCCCCCGAAAACCCGACGGCGAGTTTCGGCATTTTTTTGGGAGTGGAATTTTTCACAGGTTTCAGACAGTTTCCCACTCATCGACCTGCACAACTTCCCAACAACGAGCGTCCCTGGGTTCGTGCCCCACTACGAACCGCAATTGATCCAAAGAGTCCCAGAACGCGAAGGAGAAGGCCAGATGTTCGCTACCGTGGCCTCCGGCGGCTGGGGGGCTCCGCCCCCTAAACCCCTGTGCTGTGCACCTGTCGAGTGTGCATGTACCATTTGGTGTACCATGGCAAGTGGGAAACGGCACAACACCAGGAGTGCGACATGGTCGTGAGTGAAGACGGAGTACGTGCAGACTACCATCCCTGCACAACGAAGTCTGTACGACTTCCTCGTTGTCCACTCACACCGCACATTGCAAAGCGTATCGATCAGAACGAATGTTGTTGCGGATATACGCGTGCATTGCATGAGGTGCTCGCGCGCGAAGCGCGCGAGCAATTTTTTTTAGCACCCCTTTTTCCGGATCAAAACTCGCCATCACCCACCCGTGCGGTCGAGCACCAGAAGAAGAAGCAGTCGGGCGGTGAAGACAAGAACGGCGACAGGCAAGGGGGGCAGCAGAAGGCGCACGGAGCCAATCCAGCACCGGAATTCGTGAGTGACCTGTCGTATTCACTTTGCGTCGGCAATACCACGGCCAGCCAGGCGGAGCTTGTGGTGTTGGCGATTCGGAAACACCTGTACCCGAACATGCCCAGCGGACGCGCCCTCTTGCAGAAACACAGCAGCCACACGGATGCACTTCTGAAGGCGCTGAAAGATGCTCTCAAAGGTCGCACCGTGCCTATTGGCATCGACGGAACTACAGCAGCATCGATCCACACCTCGTACCTCGCTCTGACTGCATATGTTGAGCAACAACCGCTGCTGGTGTGCGTTGAGGTGTTCAGGCTGGGGTGAGCCCTGACGCAGTGATGCTTGAAGATGTGCTGCAGCGGCTCGAATGCGACTACTCGTTTACGATCGCGTCTGTCAACATGGACAGATGCGCGACAAACCAGCGCCTCATCAAGCTCACAGGGCGTCTGTCGGTGTGGTGTTTGGGGCATCACGCCAACAAATGTTGCAAAGACTTCTACACGAAGCGCTTCCCCCTCGCCATCCACTTCGTGACCTTCTTCTCACAGGCGCCGCGCACCACCTCAGAAACGAGGTGGTCAGCGCTGTTTCACGTCGTTGAGCATGTGGCACCCCGGACCGACCTGCTTGCAAGCTTCTTGCACGAAGAGCTTGAGCGCGCCTACAAACCGCAAAGTGTCCGAGAGTTAGCACATTTGATCGGAGGGGATGGGTGGGGGGACATGCTCTCGGAGATCCAGACGATGCACAGAGCCTCCTACAGTTCTTCCTCTGGATGAGCAACCCCCCCAGCGATCAGAAGTCCTGCTTTGTCGTGGGGGAAGTATGGAAGAGCATCCAACACGTCACCAACGAGGAACAACAACTTCTCAAAGAGCTGTGGGACACGTTTTCCTCAAGAGAGTTCTTTAAACTCATGGAGGTGATGGACCCGGAAGCAGTTGCCCAGGAGGTGATTGCTGATGAAGTGCTGGAGGCGTCGGAAGAGAGGTGGCGGGACGTCTTGGGGCGTAACACCACTTAGCCGGATCCCATCCTTGTGGTGTTGTCTCATGTGGCCACCTAGCCATCCCATTGCCTCCCTCAGAAGCCTGTAGTAATAGTGCGATATGGGCATATCGCATACGATATCAAAGCTGACTAAACACGATATAAATACGATATATTGCGATATATTGCGATATCGCCTTAAAAAATACGATACATATCGTATTTACGATATGATACGATATTACGATTCGTACGTCATCCGTGGCATTTCCTGTTGAATTAGGTGAAAACTGACGAAGGCTGACGAAGGATAACCACCAGCGAAGACCCCCTTAGTGCCCATTATTAGTGTTCCAGCTCAGCAACTGCTTCTTCACCTTCTCTGTCTCCCCGTGATTCACCTCCTCCAGGAACGCCATCGATTCGTCATGTCTTACCCGCAGGCTCTGCTGGCGTTCCTGCGTCACAACCCAAGAGTCGCAGAAGGTCTCGCCACGGCGCTTCATGATGGTGTCATGCAAAGCGGCTCTCTGAGAGGCCTTCCTTGCTTCCGCCAAAGCCTCTGCGTCCATCCCGATCTCGCCCAGCTGCGCCTCGTCCAGCATGAAGGAGAAGGACCCCGGCTCGCCCTGCCGCCCAGAGCGCCCCTTGACCTGCACCTCTTCGCTCTCCGGTGCCACGAAGGTCATGATGGTGTGCACGCCCCCCGCTTCCAACACGCTCTTGCTGGTGCAGATGAAGTCTGTCCCGCGCCCGAAGGACCGTGTGCAGAAGGTGTAGTTCCCCATCATGGAGGCGAGCCCCACCTTGCGCTCCTTCTCCTCGTTGTTGTCGTGCTCCGTCAGGCATGTAATGCGGCCCCGCAGGTGCTCCAAGGCCGGGTGGTTGTGGCACTCCCGCAGGCGATCCTCGGTCTCGAAGAACACCAGCACCGCACGCTTGCCATCCTTCATGCGTGTCTGCATCTGACTTGCCAGTTCCGCCATGAAGGTGTCCGTTGGGACGACGATGGTGTCCGTGTCGGGACAGAACACAAGGTTCGTGCGGTCTGTGCTGCTGGTCCCGAACATGCTCGGCATCTGCACAGTGCGCTTGATGTTGTACTCGCTCATCAGCATCTTCTGCTCGCCCGACCCCTCACGTGGCAGTGTACCCGACACACCTACGACCTGCTCGAACAGCGGCTGCTTCCCCATCTGTGCGTACGAGAAGAACCCACAGTAGACTTGCAACTGCGTTTGCTTCACAACAACATCCCTTGTGACATCCCCGCGGTCGTATGCTTGGTAGTAGTGGAACAGCGTGTATTCATGTACTGTAGCACTCTTGTACTGATCGAATACTCGGTACATCACCTTCTCCCCCTCCACCTTCCAGTCGGTGTGGTCCTCATAACAGCGCACGCCCCGCAGCAGCTCTCTGGCTGCATCCTCTACCAGCACTCCCCGAACGCTGTGCAGCACTGCTTGTACACGTCTGTCGTGCTCATCGTGTTGAAGTCCTGCGGCTCTGCCCGGTTGGCCCACACGTAGTCCGCAAGCTCCACAAACGCCGCATTCTCAATACTCACTATAGGGTTAAACGACGTCCCGAGGAACACCTTCGAGAGGACGACGTCCACCTCGTCTATGAGGAGCAGGCTGCGCTTCGCATCTACCTGGGCCGGCTGCAAGGGGGCTGTGCCTGTGAGGGCATCACGCACCCGTGCACGGAAGTTGCCCGTCCGCTCCGACAGAACACGCTCGCACAACTCGTTCACTGTGCCGTAGTGCACAACATCGACCACCTTGAACACCTCAAACAGCGACAGCGAGTTGTCGTAGTCGCGGCGGCTCAGGTACTGCGAGTAACACACGCAGTTCACGTCGAAGCCCTGCAGGGCGAGTGTGGTGGCCAGCACCCCCAGCACCACAGACTTGCCCTCACCCGTCATGATGCGTGTCAGCAGCCCCTCGCCCCGCCGCACTGCCATCACCGCCTCGAACACCGCCAGCACCTGTGTCGGGTGAGGCGTCTTCTGCACAGTTTCTGTGAGGCCACTGGTGCAGCAGTGCACTGACCACACTGCGAACACACCCGCCAGTGCTCCGAAGCAGCCAGCCTCTACAGAGGTTTCGTAGTTGGCGAAGTCTCTCACGGCCTGCGCACACTCAGACACAAGGCGCTGGAATGACCCAGGGTCTTTCGAACGAGACGCAAGAAGGCGGGCGGCCACCTTCCTGTACTTCACCAGGTACCCGTCGTACATCAAGAAGAGCTGTTCATACCGCCGTTGAGTCAACCCTAGGTTGTTGAGAACATACTCGATGCCGTGTGCACCAACCTTTGTCATGAAGGCTGTGATCTCCTCCGCCACGAACAGGTCTTTCCTCGAGGCAATTGCCTTCCCGCCATACCCAGTGTCCTCAGACTTCAGCCGCTGGTACAGGTTTCTAAGAGGGGAAGGCACGCTACGCCTGGCTTCGTGGTACTTTTTGAGTATGTCGTCACGCTGCAGCTGTGCTCTCTTCTGACACGCGGGGATGTCTGTGAGCAGCTGCAGCTCCACCAGCGAAGACACAACCAACTCGTCCATCTTGTCGCCACTGTACCCCCCCACCTTGACCCATGATAGGGCCCGCACTTGATCGGCGAGGTGACGCCTCTCAGCTTCGAAGTAGCTACGTGCCTCGCGCTGCACACACGGCACATCCCTGCACGCCCGCAGCATCTCCAGAAACAGGCCGTACGGCACCACCTGCTCGGTGCACGACACCTTGATGGACTGACGGGCTCTCTCGGCTGCTGTGGCCACATCCTTCACGAACTTCTTCACACGTGCCTCCCCACCCTCGAGGGCGGCACTGTTGGGTAGTTCTAGGAGGTGTGCCTCTGCTGCGAACGACAAGCACTCTTGCAGGGTGGCGATCAGGTCGTCAAGGTCCTTCTGGTTGTCACACATACCGACGTGCAGGGGGGGGCAGCACTCTGTCAGCCACTGCTGACTCGACTGTTTGGCGCATGTCTTCCGCCCGCAGCACACACTCGCCTGCATCAGTGGGGCCTGCAAAGGCCGCGCGAAGCTTTGCAAGTGCGTCTGCAGCGCGGAGCAGCTTTGCCACGTGACCTAATACCCCACTCTGCAACGATTTAGCCAGTTGCTGCTGCGCATAAACTAGCTGCATCTCGATGTCTGTGGCCAGAGGCTTGCCCCGATCCCCCACGAGTTGCCACAGGGTAGCCTTTGTGCGTGCTGCGATCACCATGGCTTCATCCGCAGGGTCGATGTCGCTGTGTTTAGAGAGTGCCACCGCCACACTGTTGAGGCTGTACAGCAGCGTGGTGGCAATCCTATGCTCCAAGTCACTCAGACGCGTGCCTCCCAGCTGCAGTTCTAGCTTCTTGGACAGGTCCTTCAACTGGTTCAGGCGGCTCAAGGTAGCATCCATATCGCGGCTACAGACAGCGTCTTGGCACCGCTTCACCATCTGTGTGATAATGTCATCCATATCATCCTGCAGCCGGAACTGCTTGCACACAGAGAGGGCGCCTTCGTAGTCTTCCTTCTCGACGAGCATCTTGCATCTGGCATGCGCGTCATCTGATGCCGTCTTCATGTCTTTCTTGAAATCAGATATCACACGGTGTGCCCAGGAGTCCTTCGGGAGGTACATCTCAAGGTGCGACAGCGAGCGGATGTCCCAGTTGTGAGCAGTCACGGCCTTCTCCTCCACATACACCTGCACCTTCTGGTCGACAATCGCCTCGATCTTCTGCGTAAGATCGTCCCACTGGTCTAACTTGCTCAGCACCCATTTCAGCTTCATCAAAGCGGGCGACTTCTTGTCTGCCGCATCCCAGTTGTGGTACTCCTTCAGCAGCGCCTCCCGCTCCTGCTGGTACTGATCCCGCACACTTTTGATGTCTTGGCGCAGACCGTCTGACAGGAGATTGCGCAGCGCGTCCTCTGTCTGATCCAGATGACCGAGGATACAATTTGCTTCAGCGAAAAGACGGTACTTTATTGCGCACTTGAGTGGGTCAAGCAGAGACTTGTACAGCTGGTCGCGGAGGTGTGATCCTGCTGCTCTGTCCTTGTACCTCTGCAGCTCCTGCAGCATCTTCGTCCCCAGGTGCGACTGGTCCCCTGGAAAGTGCAGCAGCACCTCCGTCGCTGATTTGTGGATCTTCCGCAGCTGACCGGCAGCCGCTTCGAACCCCACCGGTCTGAACGTGGGTAGCCGGGAATCAAGGAGCTCCTGCACGCGGTCCCTCCAGCGACACTGCAGGAGTTTGTAGTTCTGTTCACCCTGCGGAGACTTCTGCAGGAAGTCAAGGCGCTGCCGCACTGGCCCTGCATCCACCGCCTTGACAGCCTCTTCGAACACAGAGTCGTTGAGGTTGAACTGGTTGACGTATCTTTCTGTGCAGCGATTGTTCAGCACAAGGATCCTTCCGTGCGTGTGAGCATCCAGGGGCAGCAGGTGCCGCATCACCGCATTCACATCTGCGATGTGTGCATCGCCGACAAGCCACGTCTCCAGCACCAGCAAAACGTCCGTGTGGAGGCGTACCTCCCACTCTCGCACGGTGTTGTCCTGGTCCACCCCTTCAATTGCAGCCGCCTCCACCTCCTTCAGGCACAGCAGGCCACGACGCAATGTACCGACATGGTCTGACAGACGGGGTGGGATGTCACTTGCGTCAGCCTCGGTGTGGGTGTCAGCACCACATGATTGACACGCTGCAGCAACTGCAGACATGCTCTTCTCCAGAACTGTACACACGTCGCCTGCGAACGTCCGGCGCCCCGGCCCGCCGTAGATGTAGTCCCGCAGCCCTGCCACCACACGCTGCGCCGCTTGGGCAGCAACGCCGTGCACCATCCGCTGCACCTCGCCGACGCGGGCCAGCGCCGCCACCCCGCGTGCAGCCTGCTGCCTCTTGAGCCTGTCGTAGAAGAGCTGCAGGTCGGGGTCCTCCTCGCCTTGCTTCCCCTCGACATGTGCCGCCAGGGCCGTCTGCGCATGGTCCCCACTGGCAGGAATCACCGCCTCGATACAGGCGAGGCGCTGCAGCACACACCTCGTGTGTGCAGCCTCGGCCGCAACCAGCTTGTCGTGCATCTCAGGCAACACCTGGCCTAGCGGCACCACCGCCATCACCCCACACATCCGTGTGCAGTACGCCAGCAGCTCGTCCGCACTGCCGCACACCGGAGGCGCATCCTGCTCCAGGTGGAGGATCTCCCTGCCCACGCGCTCTTTGCACGCCTGCCGCACCGCCGCCAGCAGCCCCTGCCCCCCTTGACTGTACCGCGACAGGGCGGGCTGCTGCTGCAGCTGCTTGATGTACCGAACCAGCTCCGCCGCCTGGTCACGCTGCCCGGCCCCTGTGCCGTCCGCCGTCACGACAGCGTCCACCTGCCGCCCCACCTCGGCCACCGCGACTGCAGCAGCCTCGTTCACGCGTACCTGCATCTCCGTGTAGATCGCCTGTGTGTCGGCTGTGACACGGCAGTGCACCTTGTGTAGCACGTCGATGATGTCAGTGCACAGCTGCACATCCTCGCCCTGTATCTCTTGTGCGCACTCTCCGTCTGCACCCGTGCCCACCTTGACCGCACGCACCACCCTGTCGCACAAGGTCTGCACGGCAGAGACACACGCACCGTGTGCGTTGCGCACAAACTCTTGGAGCACAGACGTCTCGATGTGCTGCCAGCACACACCCTCCGCCTCCACCAGCACAGTCAGGCTGTTCCGCAGCTGTGCCGCCAACCGCTGCTGCCGCTCGTCGTCACGCTCCCGCAGCCCTGCCAGCTCTTGTGCATCGCGGACACACGCCTGCTCCAACCCCGACAGACCTTCGCGCAGCGCCTCCGCAGAAGCCTCGTAGCCCGTGGAGGCCAGGTCCCCCAGCCCCAGCACCGCGTGCAGGTGCGTGTGGTGCACGCACATGACCGACAATGCCGTGGCCATGCCCTGCAGCGCCTCCGTGGTGTGCCACGCACCCGTCTTGATGTGTTCACGCACAGCCTTGCACAGTCTTTCGAAGTGCAGCCGTGCACAACTCACCGCCGCATCACGGACGTTCGCACCAGTGTGACCTTCATGCGGCACCTCGACACACGTCTGTGTCGCCAGCATCTGCAGCTGCTGCAGTGCAGCAGCTGCGTCTTCTGGCCTGCTGTCCTTCAGTGCAGCATCGGCGAGCTTGCCGTACTCACGCAGGTGCCACATCACCTTCTCAGCCAGCACATCCCATGCCACATCAGGCACAAGCTTCTCGAGCACCACGCGTGCAGCCGCAATCCCGTTGCTAACACACTGCACCTGGCGTGTGTCGTCGTCCGTCAGGCGCGCGTCCGGCCCTGCAACACGCCCCACGAGCGCCTTTGCATCGTCCAGCCGCTTCTGCAGACTGGTGCACACTACGCTCAGTGCCTTCTGCAGCGCCTCGTCCACCCGCACGTCGCGCAGCAGGTCCCGCATCGCGACAAGGCGCTCCAGCCGCCCCGCCACAGTGCGCCACACGGCTGCCTCCTCCTGGCCATGTTCCGCCGTGTCAGCACCGCCCGCGAGACTTGCGCAGTACGCCACGCTGCTCTGGATCGCTGCCACGTCCAACGCCGCCTGCTCCCGCACCGCAACCGTCGTCTGCGGGCGCACCCCCCCACTCAGCCCGAAGACGTCGCGTGGCGCCTGCACGGCACGCAGCACCTTGCCCGCACACGCAGGGTCCAGAGGGCACACCGACACACACGGGCCCAGGAACAGAGGCGGTGCCCCCGCCTCTGCCAAGGCTGCAAGCAGCTCGTCACGCAGCTTCTCCTCCAGCTTCCTGGGGCGTGCGTCCCCAAGGTGCGGCAGCGATACCGTCGCGTGATGTTCCGTCCCATGCCCCCCGTACACCACGTCGTAGCGACCCTCGCCGCACGGCCGCAGCAGCACCGCCTTCCCGTCCGCTGCGTCCTGCACGTCCTCCTCTTCGAACTCGTAGCAGCTGTCCAGCATGAGCACCCGCGGCTGCGCGGCCTGTCGCTTCAGCTCCCCGAGGATGCACTGGACGACCTTGTCATCCTCCTTTTCCGCCACCTTGTACACGTCGCACACCTTCTTGTACATGCCCTGGTGCGTGTCAAACACTTTTGTGTACAGGAAGGTGGTGCTGCGCATCGCCACCTCTGGGTCACGCAGCAGCGACCCCAGCATGCCTGCCAGCAGGCGCAGCCCCTGCCCCTTGCTCACCTCCGCCTCCCCGCTCACAAGCACCACGAGACGCACACTCCTGCACGCCTGCAGGAACTCCGCCACCCCGAGCACGTTCGCCACCTCCACCTCCGGCCCGTCTGTGTCCTGGAACCCAGGCGTGTCTGCGAACAGATGCCCAGCCACATCCACCAGCCTGACGAAGCGCGTCTCCGATCGCCCCTGGTCCATCCCCACACGAAGGTCGTTGTTGCCCGCCGCATACACGGGGCGGAGGTGCCCGTGCTCGTCCTTCTCAAACTGCGACCCACGCAGCACGTGCATGAGGGTGGTCTTCCCTGCACCGGTGTAGCCGAGCACCACCGTCACGTCGCGCCCCGCCACTCCCGCTGTCGCCTTGCGCGACTCCCCAATCAGCTTGGCGCAGCGCCCGACGCTGAACTTCCTGACGCACCCCCACATCGCCTTCAGCAGATCCTCGCGCTCCGGACCCGACACCGACTGGACCTGACGAGCCTCTGACTCCAGCGCCTCCCAGAACCCTTCGCGCCTCAGCCGCTGCGGCAGCTCCCCGCCTGCCGCACTGTTGCCCCGCAGCATCTCGGCAAGCAGCCACTCCACGCTGTCCGCACAGGCCCCGTCTGCGCTGTAGTCGCTACCGACATCCACAGCCTCAGGCGGCACATCTGCCGTGCCTGGCAGCCCCGGCATCTCCTTCCCTTGCCCCACACCCTGGCTGCGATGCTATGTGTGCTGAACCGCTCAGACCTGCGAAGGTGGGTGTGTGTCCACCATGCAGAGTGTGCAGGAGTGGGTGGGTAGTGGTGGGTAGGGGGACGTGGCTGTGACGCCTTCCTTGTGTGGCCTCCCGCAGGGCCAGCCGTGGCTGCCCCAGGGAAACCCAGTCAGTTATCCTTCGCAAGATTTCCTGAATAAAATCTCAAAAATCATACTGGCGCGTTATACCCGGTATGTACCGGGTATTTTCGGTATTTTCGGTATTTTGGGTATACCCGGTAGATACCGGGTATACCGGAAAAAAAATCGTTATACCCGGTATGTACCGGGTATCGACCCGGTATACCCGGTATAACTGGTATCCTACCCGGTATACCGGATGCATACCCGTGACATACTGGTGATCCTACGTGTACATGGTGGACTCCGCTGGCGAGGGGGTGTCTGAAAGCGGGTGTTTGGGCGGACCTGGTCTTCAGGTGTACAACACCCTCTTTCAGACACCCAAAAAACGGGTGTTTCTCGGCAAAAATGAGTGAAAAACCATCCGGACGAGGACCTTGGGGGCTCACTGGGCCGGAGCTTCATCTGGGATTCGCACTGAGTCATCTCAGACCAGAGATGGCCGCTATTCCACAGGGGAGGTGTACGTGTTTCCCCCAGGAAGAACGCACGGGTGTTGACGTTCTCCCAAGAACTGATGGTACAACGTCGGTTATCCCAGGGGACATGCCATCTCCAATAGCATCGAGGATAACCTGTGTGATCCCATCGGTTCTCCATGGGATAACACGTACGCCTCCCCTGTGGGAGAGATGGTCGCCTGTGGGATATCCCATCCAGTTCTCCCATGCGGGATATCCCATGCGTCCTGTCCACAGTGTACCGCCACCAAAGCTCATCCGCGTACAGAACCTGCAACAGAAGTCAACCTGAATAAATAAAAGGTCAGAGGGGGCCCTCGCTGGTCGTTATGATTCGTTATTCTTCATCTTCGTCAGTTTTCACCTAGTTTCCTTAGGAAATGCACCAAAATGCACTGACGATCACCCCGTAGCGAAGACCCCAGAGTTCCACAAGTGATTGCAAATACGTGAGGGTGTACAGGCACCATGGACAGATTGAAGCTATCAGGGTTTCCAGACAGGTTGAACAATGGCGATCTCGGGAGAGTAGTGTCCGAGGGGACGGTTCGCCTGCCTTCTTCTTACATGACATGATGCGTTGACAATATATGCATGCATGACACACACCGGATGGGGATACTTTCAGTGGAGCTTCTTTGTGACTATGAACCACATCATCGGTGGAGAAACCAGTCAGGAGGGTCGGCGTCGGAGTATGCAACGGTAGGTGTGAGGACTCAGCCACCCGACAGGCCATCTTCCAAAAGGGTGTCTTTGACCAAAGGCAAATACCTGCCCGTCATGATTCTGTACCACAGATAGACGCTTATTGCTCGTGCGTCTGTATCCGTATGTGATGACGGGGGATGGAACCTGTCGAGACCTAGCTACTCCAGGAACCTACAGCAACTCGGTGCCGTGGTGAAAAGCATAGCAACCGTGTTCCCTTCTTCCTTACATGCGATGCGTTGACGCTAACCACCCGCATGTGAACACGGTACCGCTAGGGCCCACACGGTCTATCGCGTTACAAGACAGGCACACGGCATAGGGGGGCCGCTGGAGGAAACGTAGTAGCATCTATTCCTTGCAGTCTAGATTCCCTCGGGTTCGCGATGCTTGCAAGTAGGAAGGCCCCGCTGTCTCGCAGGAGATCACTGATCCTTGAGGGTTCATCCTTCAGGGCTTCACCTACCTCTGGCTTGTACAATCGTGGACAGTAGCAGCCACCACAGATTACATAAAGTTCCCACTCAAGGAAGTCGAGGAGTTCGAGCTGTTGAACTGAACCAGAGGGCGACAAGCAGAGTGAATAACATGACGCAAATCAGTGATCTCTGGTGTACCCCTTCGACCACCCACTACCACTCTTCTTCCTCCCACGCCTGCTTTGGCGGCTGGGAGGATGAACATGAAGACGACGACGACGCCGCCGCCAACTCTTCGATGAAGAGTGGAGGAGGAGGACCTCGAGTGCCTTCGTTGTGGATTTGCTGCGCACGAGAAGGCTGAGTTTTGTCCCTGTCAGTGGATAGTGACCCAGTGTATTCTTCGCTCATAACAAGCAAGCGTTGTTATCCCAAAAAATGGGTGTTCTGACCACCTGCGGCTGCTCTAGGTGAAGTTCCGCACAGAGACTACATATTTTCATCGGATTCCAACCTAACCTGGGTCGGTTGTGTGGTCTATTTGCCTCAGGATTCGGGTTTTCAGGCCAAATACCCGTCGGATACCGGGAAAATACCAGTGTTTTTGGCCAAAATTCGAAAAAAATGCCCTGGAGGCGGTCTGACAGCCCATTTTTGCGAGAAACTTGGACAGGAATTTTTTTCCAGCACATTCTGTCCAGCCAGAGGGGCAGAAAGTCACCAGAACGCCGTCCAAACGGGTCACCCCAGAAATACCGAAAATACCCGGTACATACCCGGTATATACCGGGTATAACGCGCCATGTATGAAAAATTGGCCGAAACCCTCTCAATTCCCGTGCACACCTGGGTGACAAGGTTCTTGTTTTGTGTGAAAAAACATGCCGACAAAACGAAGACAGAAGTGCACCCACCCCTGCACACGCACTGCATGCTGCGGAGTTGGCTCAAGTGGAAACAGGGGGTCGCGGGTGTGTGGGTGTGGGTGGGAGACACTCTCGTCACTGCAGCGGGGTTCTTCCATCCGCCCCGCCTGGGGGTGCTCTTCACGGGGCGGACACCATGGTGCGGGGCTGTTGTATAGAGGCGGCCAGAAGCAGGGCAGCACCCGCAACCAAAACGGTCGGCGAAACAGAGGGAACACCACACCCCGCTAGTGCGGCTGCGCAAGTGAGCGCAACAGCGTGATTCCGACACAGACACTTTTCTTTTCTGCAAAAAGGAGTTCCTTTTTCCTGAGCCCCCAACCCGAGGGCCGAAAGCTCAGAAAGGGGGCATGGGTAGGCGTGAGCGCACAGACAAGATCGGGGCTGCTGTTGAGCTTGACCGTTTCCATAACTGGATCAGGTAGGGAGACAGCACTCCCTTCCCCTCATCTCACCCATACGGGCTGCATGCCCCATAGGTGACAAATAGACGGCACCATGCCAAGAGTTCCCTGAATGATGATGATGCAGAGGGGTCGGGTGGCTGCCTCCCGCCTTTTCCCACACCCACAATGCAGCGTGCGACACGGAGATGATATGATTTGAGGCATGTTCATCTCCCTTGGTTGCAAGAGGAGGGGTTGGGAAAAAGCAGCATTTCATGAGATGCGTTTGCCATCCGAGCCACGCCCTGCCTGTAGGGGGGGGGGGGGGAGTTTGATTGTCGAGAATGAAAACAAAAGCAAGTCTCCCAGCACCTTCCAGCACGCCCTGCCTGTGGGGGCGGGGTGCAGACAGACTTCAGTCAGGGCAGAATGGCGCAGAAGGGCCGGCGAAGGTGGGCACCCGCCGCACGCGAAAACAAAAATGAGATCGTTTCATTTTGGTGGCCATGAAAACCCCCATTTTGTGCACTCCGCAGTCTGGGGGGGGAATTCAGGGGCACCCTTGTTGTGTGAACAGCAACTGCGCTTTTTTCACCTGTTCTCCTGAAGGTCCTGAAGCAGAACAGTGCCGTGGTGGGGGTGGCCTATGCGAAGTGGGAGGAGTGAGATGTGCGATCTCTTCAGCTTGTTCTCTTCGTGAATTCGTTTCACTTGGTCGCACGCCTCAACAGGAAATGGGAGTGGTGGGCGTCACCAACCTACTGGATGCGATGTGGGAGGCCAGCCCAGCCCAGACGGTAGTGCCAAATGAGGCTTCGGCACGGTACAGCGATGCCTGCTTGTCTGGGGAGGGACAGAACAGAATAAAACAATAGCAGAGGGTTCGGCAATGGCCTGCCCGACAAGATAGCGGCTGAGGGTGCTGGACAAAAAAAGGGGGTCATGTGATGCGCATCGTTTCAGCAAAACTGATGGCTGTCGCATGGCTGCCGATGCACTCATGCAGGTCTGTTTCGCAGTGTCTGGGCAGCGTCCGAACCACCAACAGGAAGAGAGGTTCGCTGCCCGACAAGCAACCCAGAGAGGGCAGTTGGCCGCCAATGCTCATGCTATCAAGGGGCACAGCACATCAATGGTGCAATGGTCCCGTGCATTCTTCGTGCTGCAACATAAAAACTGTCCACACCGTTGGGTAAGCCGCTCCTCCCGAAGGCATTTGGAAATGCATACCGAGACAAAAACACGAGCGAATCAAGAGCTCCACAGGAGCAAACAAAGAACACATCTATCTGTGGCTGTTTTGGGACAACGATCCCATCGCCAGGCAGATGTTAAGATGTAAATTTACGCCCCTGAGGCTGGAGCTGGTGGGGACCCTCAAGAATCGGGGCCCGAATCAATCACCCGAAGCAAGGCGGTGGGGTGTGCCACAGCCACTACTTGAGACCTACTTTCCACACCCGGTGAGTTGGGTGTGACAACCCAATGTTTGAGACTCCCGAGTTCGCCCCCAGCCTCAGGGGCCTCCTCGACAGTGCACCCCAGAGCCTGGCCACGCCGGACGACTCCACAACCGGAATCCGCCAGCCACGGCCCAGCTCATCCTGGGTCACTGTTCTTATCAAGAAAATCAGAATGAAGACGTGTCGGGGCAGGGCACAACAAGGGGGCCTTCCACGGAGCAGTGCACGGCTGTTGTCTTTCTGGCGTCTCTCCCCTCGTATTTTGGGACTCGGCAACCGCAGTCTTGACGTGCAAGATTGTCGAAACTTCATCCAATGATATGGACGCAGGTCGTCCTCCCGATGAGCCCTTCAGCTGACACGGGAGCACCCCAAAATCATGATAGAAACCGCCGAAGAAACGCCGAAGCTGGCTGATTCGTGGAGACCCCCGCTGTGCGCCGCTCTAACCCCCGCAAGATTGATGAAACCTTCGACGGATGGTGTCAAAGAGAATCAGGTTGGGGTGGGGCGGGGGGGTAAAGAGTAGAATGTAGAATTGCGGGGCGGGGGGTGGGGGGGGGGGGTCGAGGGTGGGTGAAGCAAGCTAAAACATATACATCGATGATACCCCCCTCCCCCCTCCCCATTCTGCTGGATGCTGGAAAGTCCTCCGAAAACAGGGGGGGCATCGCTGTCGGCCAGTTTTCGCCAAAGTCCGGCTGGTTGTTCTCCTCGAATAAGCAGAGGAACTGAACCAACACGCACTGTGGGCGCTACTGGCCAGTGCTCAGCACCGTAACTAGCGAAGACCCCATGTTGTTGGAGAAGAGACCGGGGTTTTGTTTGTGTATCACGTCGGCAGTGTGGTGTGGCCCTTGTCAGAAGGGGGCCTCTCGTCGTGAAAAGTTGGCTTTGTGTGTGTCAGCGTATCAGACCCACAGGCACGCTGTATGCGCCGGACGCTCCCCACAGACTCTTTTCGCTGTGAAGCCAGCTCGTTTTCGGCGCTGATTGCATCCGACAAGACTCTCCCACAACACAGCAGCATCCAGCAAAGAAGGGGTGGGGGTGGCAGGAATAAGCCACAGTGGCTCCGACGAGCTATAAAAAAAACTCCCACACAAAAAATCAATCGAGCAGTAATACGATTCTGACACACCGTAAGCCAGTGGTGCCCAGAAGAGGGGTTACTGGGGTGGGGGATGGGTGGGGATGAGAGGTATCGAGAGACTGCGGAGCAGGCATGGGGCAGGAGGAGCGTGGGTGGGGTAGAAGAGCCCGGGATTGAACGATTTGAACGGCATTTTTTGAAAATACAGTCCACTTTCGTTTGTGCGTCACGAGCGGCAGTGTGCTGTGGAGTGGGGTGTTGTTGTGACTCGGTGTTTACTTCTTGTGCTTCTAATGTTCTGATGTCTCAAAAGCACACTGCGCGCGCCGCGCGCTCCCGACTGACTCTTTCGTTGTGACAAAGAAAGCGTATTTGGATAAAATCAAATGAAGGAGGGTTTTGTTCAGGAGGGAGGAGCGGAGAGAGAGAGAGAGAGAGACATCACGAGCGAGGAGGGATGTGTGAAGGGTTGAGTAGGCAGGGTGCGACCCGAACCCCCGAGGGGGGTGGGGGCAGGGCCACGGGCTGCCGTCGTTGTTCACTGTGTCAAAACAAACAAAATAATTCCGCGGCGCATAACAAGAGACACTGCGAAAAGCAACACACCCATCAGGGGAGGGATCTTTGCGGTTTTCGACAGCCATCCGACGCGTTCCCCCCCTATACATACAGGAGGAAATGCACCGAAAAAACAAACGACACCCCCTCGCGAAGACCCCTCAAGGGAAACTCAAGAAGAAGGTAAAAAACGTTTGCACTACACACGGGCCACTGTAAAGGTACGTAAAAGTCAAAGGAGGGATAAGCGGGGGCCACCCCACCCGCATCACACGGACATCTCCTGCTCGTTCTGGTCAGGGGGGAAGGACACGGTCCTCTTCTTCAACACAAAGAACGCCACACCGCCCGCGACTGCCAGCAGCACCACAACCCCCACCACGATGCCTGCAATGATACCGCCCTTGTTGCTGCCACCACCGCCACCACCACCACCACCTCCTCCCTCACCCACATCAGGGCCAAGCGTAAACACCGGGATGGTGAAGGGGGAGCCGGTCCCCAGCGGCACCCCCTCAGGCTCCGGGGTGGTAGCCACTGCCGGCGGCGTGTCTGTGGACGGGATGCTCGGGGGGGTATCCGTCACCTTCGTGCAGGGCGCCACGCTGCCCTCCATGAGGTGGTACCCCCCTGCGGCGTGCTGGCGGTAGCACACGCGGTAGGACTTGCCTGCGGTAGACTCAGGGAAGGCTGGGATGTCCCACTTGGGCTTGCCCAACAGCAGGGACAGGCTCCCCAGGGCAGTCGAGCAGAGGCCGGTTGCGGTGCACTCTGCGTCCGCACCGCTGCAGTCCTCCGCCTCTGTGAGCACCAGCTTGTCCGACACGCTCGGCAGCACAGTGCCAACGTTGACCGAGATCTCCGCCCCGTCCTTTCCGGGGGCGCACTCCGTGCCGAAGTTGCGGTAGGTCGCGGTGAAGCTGGGGTCGCGCGTCTCGCAGGGCAGCTCCAGCTGGTCGGCAAAGGCGGGGACCTCGGAGGATGCGACACGCACCTCCGACACGAAGCGCATGTCGTCCGGCAGCTGCTGCTGCGGCCCGGCAGCACCGTCGAGGCTGGCACGGAAGGTCTTCTGCGCCCAGTCGAACTCCACAGAGACGAGCTGGAAGGCCCCCGTCAGGGCTGGGGAGACCAGCGTGTGGTCCACGCCCGTTGTGTCTCTGTAGAGCAGGCCCTGGCTGCCGTGCACCAGCTCGACAGGGCTGCCCGATGAGGCCAGCACGATGCGCAGCTCGCTGCTTGCAACGTCGCGGCGGATGTGGATGTTCATGGTGGCTGGCTGGGTGTCGGGCACGAAGAGCTTCGTCAGCTCGTTTGCGACAGTCAGCTCGAGAGACCCTGCGCCCTGCGCCTTCACGGCGGTGTTGATGCGCACTGCAGGGGGCAGCCCAGCGGCGTCGGCATCCGTGTCGAACGTGCGGAGGACGGAGGCGGTGCAGGTCCCCACGATGCGGAATGCCACCTCGCCGAGGTACACCTGCGGCACCGGTGCCCCCAGGAACATCCAATCCGAAGGGTCCCACCCCACCACCTCTGTGGCGGGCGCCCTGAACTCGGGGACCGCTGCAAGCGTCACCTGCAGGGTTGTGGCGGTCTCGTCGATGTCGGACGCTGGCATGATCTTGTCCACCAGCTGGTTCCACCCCAAGTCCCTCGAGGTGCGTGACTTCCACATCCGCGGCAAGAGCGGCGCGCGCGCCAGGCTCGCCTGGGCGAACCCTGTCTTGGGCTGCACGATGTAGTGCTTCAGACGCACACCGCCCTGCTGCACCATCTGCTGTGTCACCTCCGTCGCCCCGAGCTCGATCAGAAAATTGGAGCAGTGCATGTGCAGGGATTCAAGCCACCCGCTGCCTGCCAGGCTGAATGTGTCAGAACCACCCACACAGTGCGATTCGGGGACCTGGATCTCCAGCTGCTTCCCGTCGATAAACACCACCGCACCGGTGCGGAAGAAGCGGATGTCGATGAAGTACAGCCGGTTCGGCTCGAATGGGGTGCTCGTGCGCTGCCCATACACCCACAGGGCACCGCCGCGCAGCCACACAGGCAGGCAGGTCGACGTGGAGTTGCGCATCTCGAGGGTGAAGTCTGCCGCTGTTGCTGCGCCGATGAACATCGTGATGCGCCTCGACAGCCACACACCCCCCAGCGGCACCACGGCGTTGATGTCTGTGGCGCGCAGCGCACCGCCCCTCACCGACAGGCCCTTGTCCAGCGAGGCCCCCGCAATGCCCTCAAACACGCCGAGGTCTGCGTCGAAGTCCCACAGGACGTTGTCGCGGCAGGTGTCGACCTCGCTGCAGTTGCCCCCTGTCCACCCCTCGTGGCACTTGCACGGCGCAGAGGGCACGTCGACACAGTCGCCGTGCCCGCTGCACACATTCGGGTCGGTCGACTCCAGCCCAAAGCACACGCGGTCTGCGGATGCCACCTGGATGCGCACGCTGCATGACACGCTGGGGCCCCCACGGGCAGGTGCAAAGTTCGTCTGGATGGTGACCGCCTGCCCCGCCATGTCAGCCTTTGGCGTCAGAGATGCCGTCACCCACTGCAAGGAGCTGAGCGTGCTGCCCGTCGTGGCGCTCACCTTGGTGCCAGCAGTGGTTGTGGAACCCCCGTAGTCCACAGTGACGTCGTCGGTGGGGTGCATCACAGTGATCCTGACCCGCCAGGTTTTGGAGTGCGGCAGCAGATGCACCACAGAGGTGTCGACAGACGCCATGCAGCGCGGTGCCACCTCCACCCCTGCAGCAGGCGGGGCGCGGCAGCCGTCATACAGAAAGTCGATTGCGGCCTTGTCGATGCTGCTCAGCGCGTCTCGGTTCCCGATGGGATACGGCGAGATAATGGTGTCGCGCCAGTCCTTCCGAAACCCATTCTCGGGGTAGTGCATGATAGAGCCGTAGTCGTAGGCACCCAGAGAGGCGTTGTTGTTCCGCAGGAAGTTGCCCTCCTTCCCTGGCTTGATGGCGGTGAGGTCAACCTTCACATAACTGTCACGGTCGTAGCGGGACTGCTCGTGAAACAGCCCAAACATGTGGCCCAGCTCATGCGTCACGCCGCCGACAGTGCAGGCCGAAGCCAGCCAGATGTAGTTGCTGCGCGTCCTCTGGAACCCAATTTGCGCCTGGCAAGCCGACTTGTGTGCCCTCAAGACCACCCTCGGGCTGGGGCAGCCAGAAAGGGTTGGCGAAGTGCACTTGCTGAGCTGGACACAGGTCGAGTTCATCCACGCCTGCACGGCACTGGCAATGCGCGAGTCGTCGGCCTTCAGCGGGGCCACCCCCTCACCGGGGCTGTACTGCGTGTCGATGAAGTAGGTCACACGCCCCCTGGGAAACAGCTTCTGAGGGTCACTCACAGTGGCTGAAAGGAGGTCAGCCGCACGCTCGTCTGTGCCCACAGCCCAGCCAGCACTGCCGCTACCAGCAGAGTAGGGTGTATGTGTGTATGTGCGGTGAGGAGCTGTCGCAGGAGGGACGAGGGAGCGGGCAGCATTGTACACACGAGATGCCCCATAAAGAGAAAAACCTTTTCACAAGAGGGTTCCCCTTGGGATCTACTGCGCGACTTCTCGCTACGTTTGACCGCCCGCCACACCAGCCTGGGCACCACTTCCCTGCCCCCCTCCTCCCCACAGGCTGCAACACGGAGGCAGCGCAACAGACACGCGTGGCTCAGACTGCACCTCGGTATAGGCAAGAGGGGCCGAGACACAGGGGCAGCACTGCGGCCTGCAGCCTGCCTGCCGTTGTGGGGCATCAGGGTATCGGCACATGCCTCCTCCAGGTATTTCCACCAGATCAAGCCGTGTGTGTGCTACCACACCCTGGCCTATCCGTCGCGGTAAGCAACGCAGTAGGCAGGGTAGGCGCAGTCCTGCCCCACCACACGCATGGTGCTGTTCTCAAGCTTGATGCGCGAGCGGGATACAAGGCAGATTAGGATGCGCGCGACGCCAGATGTCGGGTCGCGGTACACAAAACCCCCGTTTGAATAAGCCGCGTTGAAGGCAAACCACGTCCCGAAGTTGCTCCCCCCGCTGACACACTTCTGGACGAGAAACCCGTTGCCGCGGATGCTCTCCTCATTCCCCAGCGTGCGGCACCCGTGGAACATCACGTTCTGCTCAGTCTCCCTAGACGTCTTTCTGTATTGATCAAACCTCAGAGGGTGGACCCACTTCTGGATCTCGATGATCGCCACACGGCTTCTGCGGGTGGACATGCCTACCAGCGTCGAGACGAGGAAATCTGCCACCAAGAGATACTCTGGCCCCTGGCTCAGCTGGCGCACCCCCGATTCGCCCCCCTTGGTCACCTCGCGTGTGATGAGATCCGCAAGGACCAGCTCCGCGTGGCGGAGGCGCGCCTCCCCGCCGGCCCTCTCCTTGTTCCCCCGCCAGATCCGCAGCCTGTTAGGAGCCACCACCTCGGGCACATCCTCGAAGACACGCCGCACCTTGCGCTTCTCCTCCTGGGCTTCGCCATCGCCACCACCACCACCCTTCTTCCCACCCTTCGCACCCACGCCTGCACCTCCTATCTGCAGCGCCAGGACACGGTCCATCGCCCTCTGCTGCAGGTCCCCAAGGAAGCGCTCCATCTCCTCCTCCTGCAGCATCCGCGCGAGGGACCTGTCGCTGCCAGGCCCGTCGTCGTCCCCCTCGCTGCTGACCAGCCCAGGGAGTGCCTCTGCTGCGAAGTGCCCCGCAAGGTGGTCCCCCAGGAGCCGGGCGCTCATCATGCGCTTGCAGACGTCGCAGGGGAACAGCACATCCTCGTCCGCCAGATCGTCATCAAGCTCCAGGCTCGGCTGGCGCACCCCCTCCGTGGGATCCCGCATCGCGGCGAAGCGTGTGCTATCGTAGGCCCTGGTGCCTGTCTCTCCTCGCGGAGGAGCGCCACCTCCATCCTTCGTCTCTTGCCCCTCTCCGTGGCCCTGTTGGGCAGGAGGGACGGCGACGCCTTCCGGGCGCTCCGACCCGCAGACACAGCAGTCTTCAATGTGTATCGCGTGTTCTGTCGAGCACCCCTCGCAGCGCCACGTGGAGGATGCGGTCGTGCTGGGGGAGATGTGTGTGTCGGGCTCGGTGGTGTAATGCTGCTGCTGCTGCGGCACGCCGCATGCCGTCTGGCTGCCGCCGGCCTGTGTCTCGGCAGGAGGGCCAGTGGGGTTTGTGTCTTGGAGCCTGGCCTGGCTGGGGTCGGTGTACCTCCCGCAGACGTTGCAGACGACGTGCATCGCGGCGTTATCCGCAGAGCAGTGCAGGCAGACCCAGCCGCATGGGTCGTGCATTGTGTGGCGGAGGTGGGGGTGCGTCAGCAGTGGCAGGAGAGGAGGAGGTAATCAAACCACCCCCCCACCCACCCACCCCCTGGCCCCCCGTGTAACGGGGGTGGCCCAGCGATTCGCCTCGCCTGTGGGAAACAGCGGGGTGGTGGTGGTGGTGGTGGTGGCTTGTGGTGGTCTCTTTGACACTGAACAGAAGGCCCCTGCGGTGGTTATAATGGGGGCGGTGGGGGGGGAGAGCGGGGGTGAGAGAGATGTCCCCAATTCTTCTGCGCAGGCAGTCCCCCCCCCCCCCTTCTGTTGCCTCTCCAGGCCTGCCGCGTGTCGGCTGTCAGGCCCCGCTGCCACACACACACACACAACCAAGACCCCCCCCCCCTTCGAGAAAGAAGCGAAGAAGAACATGACGTTCAGTAAAACACGCGGGGAACCCCCCCCCGCTCCTGGCACAGGGTGGATACACGAGAAGGGGGGGGGGGGGGGGGGCATGCATGCGGAATGGGGAGGATATGTGCTCCCCTTTCCGTTCCGTTCCCCTTCCCAGGTGGAGGCGCGCGGAAGCTTTCCTTTGCCCTCAGCGTTAAGGGTTCACACCACCGAGCGAACTCTGGTGGGAGAGGGCGTGACTCCACAACAGAATTTGGTGACAACACACCAACACCCACACAGCTTGCAGGAGGGGGAAACAACTGCTGGTGAGGTGCCACGCTCGGTATCTCTCTTGAGGAAGGAGCGGCTTGTGTGGTGCAGATGCAGCACGCCGTCCTCCTCCCATCCCCCTTCCCCCGGCCCAGTGAGTGCAGGTATCGCCTGTAGGCATCCGCCTCTCGGTGAGAAAAGTCGAATCAGCGCAACACACACACAGACACCCAGAGAGAGGAGAGAGAGAGGGAGACACCACCGGAAGATAAAATACAACGAATTGCACGTTGGTCCAAACCCCAAAAACAAGGGGTGTTGTGTGCGTGCGTGCGATCCCCCTCACCACCCGTTTGTGATGTTTAAAGTTCTGGTTTGTTTTTTTTGTTTTGTTCTGCGAGATATAAAGATTATTTTTTGCTTTGTTGACGTGCCGCCGATAAACGCGTGCGTGGCAGAAAACCAAAGGTTCGGAATGGGGGGAGTGGTGGGGAAGAGTCAAACAAAAGGAGACGGGGGGGCGCATGCAAGAGGCGCGCATGCTAACACAGCGGTGCCAAGGAGGGTGCGAATGCACGGCGAAAGCGGAAGAGGTCGAGACGATATCAGTGGGGACTGGGAGGGGGGGGGGGGGCAGGAGACTCGCACGCCCCACACTTCATTTTCGAATGCTTGGGGATTCGAGGGCAGTGCGGATCCAGCCCCTCAGAGCTGCATGAGCCACTGCACCGTATATTTTCGGTGTTCCCGGTGTTTGATATCCCGCCGACAGGCCATAGCCCAAACGGATAAGATAACCGGGGGGGGGCAGTGCCGTGCACAAAGGAACCCTTTTTGTCGAGTCCTTCATCCACCCAACACAACCCCTCCCCCTCCTCCCCCCCTCCCTTTCGTGCATGGGAAAAAAATGGAATAAATCACCCAACACGCCGGGTGGCCTCTGCACACTCCATAGCCTTCGCCCTCCCCTCACCCCGACCCACCCCAACCCACCCACCCCACGCGTCCTCACCCTTCTCTGGGCACGCTGCAGCCAGGAGGGTTTTGGGCGCAAACAACAGTGAAGAAGGTTTCAACATGAGGGGTGCAACACGGCACCTTGCTACATCTCTCATCTCTCTCTCTCTCTCCCCCTTGGACCTGTATACCACTCTCACGCCAGGCGCGACTGCATCATCTTGGCGATGGTGGTCAGCTGGATGTTGCTGGTCCCCTCGTAGATGGAGCCGATCTTCGAGTCACGGTAGAACTTCTCCGCGGGGTAGTCCTTCACGAAGCCCACGCCGCCCATCCAGTCGATCGCCTGGGAGGCCACCTGCTGGGCGACCTGCGAAGAGTAGAGCTTGGCCATGGCGGCGTCCGCAATGAAGTCCTCACCGTTCTCCTTCTTGCGTGCCGCGTTGTACACCATCAGGCGTGCCGCCTCGATGTGGGTGGCAGCCTGCGCCTGCTGGTGCTGCATGCCCTGGAAGGTGCCGATGGTCTGGCCAAACTGCTTGCGCTCCATGGTGTACTTCACAGCCGTGTCGAAGGCGCCCTGCGCCAGACCCACCATCTGCGCGCCGATCCCAATGCGGCCCTCGTTGAGGGACTCGATGGCAATCTTGTACCCCTTGCCCTCCTGCCCCACGATGGCGTCGGCCGACACGACGCAGTCCTCCAGCTCAACCTCGTGGGTGCTGCTCGCGCGGATCCCCAGCTTGTTCTCCTTGCGCCCCACCTTGAGGCCAGGGTTCGTGCCCTCCACCACGAAGCAGGTGATCCCCTTGTACCCCTTGGAGGGGTCCACGTTGGCCATCACCAGGAAGATGTCGGCCTCCCCAGAGTTGGTGATCCACATCTTGCGCCCGTTGAGGACGTAGTCGTTGCCCTTCTTCTCCGCGCGGGTCTTCAGGGCGAACGCGTCGGAGCCGGACGACGCCTCCGAAAGGCAGAAGCAGCCGAGCTCCTTCTGCGACAGGCGGGGCAGGTACTCCTTCTTGTGGGCGTCGTGGGCGTAGTTCTTGAAAGTGTTGTTGACGAGGGTGTTCTGCACGTCCACCATCACAGACACGGAGGGGTCAACCTTCGCAAGCTCCTCGATCACCAGGACAGAGCCGAACAGGCCGAGGCCCGCACCGCCCAGGTCGCTCTCCACGTCGATGCCCATGAGGCCCTGCTCGAAGCACTGCTTGATGACGTCGGGGCACATCTTCTGCGTCTCGTCCATCTCAGGCACCTTGGGCCCCACCACCTGCTGCGCAAAGGCGGAGACCATGTCCTGCAGCGCCTTCTCGTCCTCCGTGAACTGGTGCAGCGAGGGGTGGGTCGAGGCCCTCCTCACAGAGCGCATGGCTGCGGCGCGCGTGGCACGGAGCGTGGTCTGCATTGTGCTTTCGGGGGTGTGGTTTTTTGCTTGCCCTGGGTGGGGGTGGTGGTGGCGGTGGGGCGGCATGGTGCTGCAGAAACACAACGAAGGAAGAAAAGACGCAAAAAAAATCAGCATGCCGCCTCCTTTCAAGTTGCAACGTTGCGTGAGGCAGAGGTGGGGGAGGGGAGGAAGGAGGGAAGGAGGGGAAGTTACAGGGAGAGGAGCTGGGGGCGTCTGCATCATTCACGGAGCGATCCGCGCGAATTTGTGTGTCCGTGTCCTGTTCGCTGCAAGTACGAGAGGCGCGTAGCGCGTTAGTTTCGGGAGGGAGTGGGGTCGGGGGGGGGTCAGGGGTGGGAACAACACTGCAAAGAAGCTCCTGTTTCGGAGCCTCCTCCTCCTAGGTGGACACAGGGAGGGGCGGGTGGTGGGGCACAGAGAGCACCGTGGCAAGGCAGGAGCAAACTCTATGACGCGGCCCGCAGCGCCGTGCTCTCCGCACGCACACACACACCCACACGAGATGATGTGCCGAACCCCCTGCCGGGAATAAGCTGCATTGCACAGGAGATCACAACGAGACCTGCCCTAAAGCGATCTCCACAGCCATACAGGCGTTCAGATTTATGTGAGTGTCGGCCGAACTGAGCACACTCCGATTCACTGCCACGAGGGAAGGCCTCAGACATCACACATGGGGTGCCGCGAGGCCTCCCCATGCATGCTGGGATGAAGCCAGACAACGAAAGAACTCGTGGTAAAACAGGGTCTGTCAGAGCCTGGACACCAGGCCACAACCCCTGCCAGGAAGCATAGGTCGCTGTGCCGCGTCGCAGCCAGAAAGATCGGCTGGCAAGAGGCAGAGCGAGTCTGGTTCTCTGGGATTAGTCTGCCGCGGACAGAGCGACGCCGTCTCGCTATCACAGCGGGAGGCAGGGGGCATGATTTGGGCCAAGGGGGACCCTCGCTCCCAGAGGTGACGGGTGAAGTGAAGAAGAGTGAGGAACAGGCAAACCTCGCCCCACCGACACACAAGCTGTGACGCGCAGTGACCGGGAGCAAGACCCCAACGGGGGGTCTGACTACCGTTCACAGCTCAGTCAGGCGAGTAAGGGGAATTGGGCTGTGGCTCAGTTCTTCTGACTCAGTCACAGCTGGGAGGGAGCCCAAGGGATACGCCCTCCTGGGATGGTCGGGCAAATGCCTTGGCTGTACGTCGGTTGTAGGTACTGATGGCGTGAAGTGTCGGAAACGTAATGTGCCTTGTAAAGAACGGGGTAGAGGCTGCTGTCTGCTTGGCAAACCCAGGCAAACAAGGCAACTCCACAGGTGGCTGCGGAGACTGTCTTTGTTGCCCAAAGCGCCACACGCTCTCCCTTTCGTTTCCGACAGCAATCCTGTTGTGGTATAAAAGTATCGGCCATCGATTTCGCAAAGAAATGGAAGGGTGAAGCATGGCCTTCTGCAGGCTGGGGTTGGAGGCCCAGGCACACAGCAAAAGGGGTTCTGAGGCAGAAAATGGAGCGCCTCCCGGCTCAGGGCCTCACACACTGCCCGCACAGCACAACACCCACCCAACCCCCCCTTCAGCACAGGATGTTATGCCTGCGCCTGCGGCAGCCCAGGTGGGTCTCTTGGGGGCACAACACTGCGTCAGCCAGCATTCCCGTGTCGCACGGCGGTGCGTGAGGTGCGCGTGGCAGAACCTGGCAGACGCACCCTCCACCCTTTGTTGTGTCGGGTGGAGGGGCCATCTGCCAAGGAGGGCCCGCCATTATCACGCACGCCATGCGGCACAGAAGGCAGGCGAGCAGCAGGCGTTGCAGCAGGGCATGGTGACCGGCTGCAACGGCACCCCTCGTCTGACCCTACCCAGGCCGCCTGGGGGGGGGGATGGTGGGCACGGCGGTGTGGGTGGTGGGAGATGAAGATAGATGGGGGAGGGGATGTGTTTTTTAAGTTCGCCGGTTCCGGACACACAGAAGGACGGGGAGGGGGTGGGGAATCAAGGGGTGGAGTATCAAAGCACAAAGCACAAGGCACAAAGCAAGGGGAGAAGAAGGCACAGGCGTCGTCCTAGTTAGAAGCAGTCGCAGGCTCGGTTCTTTCTTGAGTGCGTATGTAGGGTTGTGTGTGTGCGTGTGCCTGTGATGTTGCCCTGTGATGACACAAGCAGCACACACTGTGTGTCGGCTCTGTCCTGCTGTGATGCACACATGACGAGGAGAGAGCACAAAAGGAGGGACGAGCACGGTGCCTTCTGCCATAGAAGTGATGCTGGGGTGATGTATGTCGTATCCACCATCACATATACTGAACACTGAACACTGAACATCAACGACTCACACGAACAACGGAGTGGACACACCGAGCGAACGCTGTGCGGACTCCACCAATATTCCAGGTCCACGAGTCTCCTGAAATCACAAACACCGCACACACAAGATGGTACTCAATGTCTTTGCCTGGCCCGCTCACACTGTGTGGCACGTCGGTGTGTCGGCGTGCTGCATGTCTGTCTCGCTCCCCACCAGGGCCATGAACTGCGCATCCGCCTCCTGCTGCTGGTGGTGCCTGCGGTACACCGTCAGCGCCACCAGCCCGCCCATGCACAGCGCGCCCAGCGAACCGGCCACGGCATACACCCATGTGTGGGAGCTGCTCTCGTCCGACGTGCCCGATCCCGACGACGACGCGACCACCTCGTTGCCAGCACCCAGCGGGCGGAGCGGCAGCGCAAGCCCGTCGGAGGTGGTGGTGGCGGTGGTGGCGGCAGCGGTGGTGGCTGCAAGCTCGGCATCGACCTGCTTCACAGCAGCGTCCACAGCACCCTCGCTGTCCCCACCCACGAGGTACTGCACGTAGAAGCCCTCCTCCGCCGTGGTTGATGCGTCCTGCTGCACGGAGGCCACGCGTGCGCCACTGCGCGCCACACCCGCAGCCCACTGGTGCTGCTGCACAGCGTCGCGCTCCTCCGCGTGTGCCTCCGTGTTCCACGCAGCCGGGATGGGCACAGCCCAGTCCTGCTCGCGGTCTGCCGGCGGCACACGCCCGCCCGCCATCAGCGCCCCCAGCAGCGTCACCACCAGCTTCTCGGGGTTCTCGGCAAGGGCAGGCGACGCCTTCAGCAGCGCGAGGCGCACGCGGCGCAGCAGCCCCTTCGGGTTCTCGACAACCAGCTCCACCGCACCGCGCAGCGACAGCCGCAGCGACCGCCACGCCTGCCCGGGCACCTGTGTGGCAGGCACGCCGTCCGTGACGTTGCCCTTCGCCTTGCCGCTGCCCTCGCCCTCGCCCTCGCCAGACAACGACACGCACGCAACACCCTTCGCCTTGCAGCAGAAGTCGCGCTGCCCCTCCGTCATCGCACGCACGGACGCAGCATCCGCACTGCAGGCCACCCTGCACCCCTCGCTGCGCACACGGCAGCACCACTCGCGCTGCTGCTCCGACTCCGGCGCGCTGCAGTTGTAGCGCGCCGGTGCGGCACACAGCAGCCCGAAGCTCGAGCAGCACTCCTTCGAGAGGGACGTCGCCGCACCCGCCGCACCACGCAGCACAGCCTCCTCGCACTTGCCGTGCAGGTCGGCCTCCCCACCGCACCGCACCCCCTGCTCGCTGCAGCACCACGCACGCTGCTTCCCTGTCCACACACGCTTCGTCTTCTGCGACCACTCGCAGTCGTACGTCGACGTAGCCGGCACAGGCACGCATGCCATCTCCGTGCAGGCCAGCTTCCCGTCCCAGCACCTGCACGTGTTGCAGTCCACGGCACTGCTGTTCCCGTGTGCGACCAGCTTCCCGTTGGGCAGCTCGCAGTCCTTCTTCGGTGCAGGTGCAGGCGGCTTTGTCTGCAGAGACTTCACGCACTGGTGGTTGCACCCGCCGCAGTAGTTCGCAACACACTCGTAGCCGTCCTTGCAGTCAGCAGTGGTGCAGGGGTCGACCAGACACCTCGTGAAAGAGTCCTTCGTGCACTCGCACTTTGCGGCGTTGTAGCACACGCCCGCAAGCGCAACGCACACCTTCGGCTCAGAGTACGGGGTGCACTTCTCGGCAGGAGGGCACGCCATCTCCGTGCATGCCAGCTTACCGTCCGAGCAGCTGCACGTGTTGCAGTCCACCGCAGTCCTGCTGCCGTGTGTGACCAGCTTCCCGTTGGGCAGCTCGCAGTCCTTCTTCGGTGCAGGTGCAGGCAGCTTCGTGGAAACAGAAGACTTCACGCACTGGTGGTTGCACCCACCACAGTAGTTCGCAACACACTCGTACCCGTCCTTGCAGTCAGCAGTGGTGCAGGGGTCGACCAGACACCTCGTGAAAGAGTCCTTCGTGCACTCGCACTTTGCGGCGTTGTAGCACACGCCCGCAAGTGCAACGCACACCTTCGGCTCAGAGTACGGGGTGCACTTCTCGTCGGTCGGTGTGTTTGTCACAGGGACGTTCTTCGTCGGCTCGGGCGTCTTGGCAACAGTCTTCACGCACTGGTGGTTGCACCCGCCGCAGTAGTTCGCAACACACTCGTACCCGTCCTTGCAGTCAGCAGTGGTGCAGGGGTCGACCAGGCACCTCGTGAAAGAGTCCTGCGTGCAGTCACACTTTGCGGCGTTGTAGCACACACCTGCAGGCGCAACGCACACCTTCGGCTCAGAGTACGGGGTGCACTTCTCGGCAGGAGGGCACGCCATCTCCGTACAGGCAAGCTTCCCGTCCGAGCAGCTGCACGTGTTGCAGTCCACCGCAGTCCTGCTGCCGTGTGCGACCAGCTTCCCGTTGGGCAGCTCGCAGTCCTTCTTCGGTGCAGGTGCAGGCGGCTTCGTTTGCAGAGACTTCACGCACTGGTGGTTGCACCCACCACAGTAGTTCGCAACACACTCGAACCCGTCCTTGCAGTCAGCAGTGGTGCAGGGGTCGACCAGACACCTCGTGAAAGAGTCCTGCGTGCACTCGCACTTTGCGGCGTTGTAGCACACACCCAAGGCAAGCGCAACGCACACCTTTGGCTCAGAGTACGGGGTGCACTTCTCGGCAGGAGGGCACGCCATCTCCGTGCAGGCAAGCTGCCCGTCCGAGCAGCTGCACGTGTTGCAGTCCACCGCAGTCCTGCTGCCGTGTGCGACCAGCTTCCCGTTGGGCAGCTCGCAGTCCTTCTTCGATGCAGGTGCAGGCAGCTTCGTGGGAACAGAAGACTTCACGCACTGGTGGTTGCACCCGCCGCAGTAGTTCGCAACGCACTCGTACCCGTCCTTGCATGCTGCCGCGTCGCACGGGTTCATCTTGCACCTGGTCACTGTGTGGTTACCGCACTCACAGGTCGCAGCGTTGTAGCACACACCCGCAAGTGCAACGCACACCTTTGGCTCAGAGTACGGGGTGCACTTCTCGGCAGGAGGGCACGCCATCTCCGTGCAGGCAAGCTTCCCATCCGAGCAGCTGCAGGTGTTGCAGTCCACTGCAGTCCTGCTTCCGTGAGCCACCAGCTTCCCGTTGGGCAGCTCGCAGTCCCTCTTCGGTGCTGCAGGTGCAGGCAGCTTCGTGGGAACAGAAGACTTCACGCACTGGTGGTTGCACCCGCCGCAGTAGTTCGCAACGCACTCGTACCCGTCCTTGCAGTCAGCAGCGGTGCAGGGGTCGATCAGGCAGTTGGCCAAGGTGTCCTTCGTGCACTCACACTTTGCGGCGTTGTAGCACACGCCCGCAAGTGCAACGCACACCTTCGGCTCAGAGTACGGGGTGCACTTCTCGTCGGTCGGAGTGTTTGTCACAGGGACGTTCTTCGTCGGCTCGGGCGTCTTGGCAACAGTCTTCACGCACTGGTGGTTGCACCCGCCGCAGTAGTTCGCAACACACTCGAACCCATCCTTGCAGTCAGCAGTGGTGCAGGGGTCGACCAGGCACTGCGAGAAGGAGTCCTTCGTGCACTCGCACTTTGCGGCGTTGTAGCACACACCCGCAAGTGCAACGCACGCCTTCGGCTCAGAGTACGGGGTGCACTCGACGACAGATGTCGGTGCGGGCACCTTGGTCTCCGGTGCCTTCACGCACAGGTAGTCGCAGCCACCGCAGTAGTTCGCCTCACACTTGTAGCCATCTTTGCACGTTGCGCTGTCACAAGGGTTCGCCGCACAACGCACTGCCACCAACGGAACGCCGCACTTGCACGACGACGCCGAGTAGCACTCCCCGTCGTTGCACTTCTCTGCTGGTGTGTAGGGCGAGCACACAGCGGTGCCTGGGCTGTCGGAACACACGCCGTTGGAACAGCCGTATGCACACCGCATCGTGGCACAGGGGTCCAGCTGTGCCGCTACATGTGCGGCACACACCAGGAGTACAAATGTGCGCATTTTTGCCTCTGTTGTGGTGTTGGTGGTGGTGGTGATGATGCTGGCTGGCCATAGACGCTCTCACCTGACTTTAAATTGTTGCCAAAGACAAAGCCACACCGTATCCACCCTGGTGCGATCGACAGGTTGCGTATGGTGGGAATCCTCTGCGCAGTGCCCCCACGCGCTCCTCGCAGCGCGTAGAAGCCTGTACTCAGTGGTACCTACCTGCGGCCTACAGGCCGCAACACAAGAACAACACCACTGAATAGGACGCGGGAAATCACAGTCAGGCAGCGCCTGGCTCATTCGATGTTACTGCCCCAGGATGCCCACCTCCTGGACGCCGTAGCCCTGCCTAGATATGAGCACGTGGCATGCGGTTGCTGCCGACGAACCGGGCTTGATGAACACAAGCACAATCCTCCCTATGGCACACCTCTGCATTCCAGACGGGCCTTGCGGTTTCCAGTCCGGAAAGGGTACTCTGCGTTTTTTGGCACGAAGAAGACGTGACCACTCACCACACCCCTGCCCGCCCCCTAACCCGTTGGTTGCATATCCTCCGATGATTCTGCACACCGGGTGCCCTGCATGCTGCGGGTATGCCAGGCCCTCATGTCAGCCAGTTCAAATGGGCCCAGTGAGTGGGGGTGCGACCCTCCTCCTGCTGCACCCATATGTGGACAGCACACTAGGCACACCGGGGCGGCGGTGGTCGTGGTAGTGGTGGTGGCCCACACAAATCGAAAAGTGCGCACGTGTGACAGTGGGTATCACAACAACAGCAAGACGATCGGTGACATCCCGCACCACTAAACTATCTGTGCTCCCGCTGGATCGTAAAGTCACAGCAGAACGAGGCAACAACTCACTGCCCGGAAGTTGTTGTGTTGGAAAGCATACCCCAAGGCACGCCTGCATGTGCCTCCCTGTGGTGTGCGCGAAGGCAATCCCACACCCCCCCCCCCCCACCCTTGGCTTTGGCCTACGTGTTGCCGCTTCACACACCCCCACATCGACTTGTGTGAAAATGGGCGTGCGGGGCGTACGGACCACACATGACGAGGGAGTGACTGGGGAGCGACAACGGCTCTCTATATACAGAGAGATCCCTGGCAGTGCCGCTCCTTTGCCCCTCCCGCGCACCTCGGCAGGTGTCTACCCGGTGCAGCACACCAAACCGCGGGGTGGGGGGCGGGAGGGGTGGGAGGTAGGTAGAGTTCGGGGGGTGGGGGTGGGGGCGCAATAAAATCAAACTGAAGGAACGCCTGTAGTTAGACCGTCGATGTTAGAAGGAGAGAGAAAGACCAGGGGGGGGCAACGAGAAATAGGCATGGCGAAGACGCGCTGGAGGTGTGGCCCTCGGGTGGGGGTGGGGCGGGGGGGGAAGGTAAAAACAATAGGCACAGAGAGCTGACCCTTTTCACACCCTTCACACGTTTTTGCAGGTTGCCATCTCAGGGGGTGGGGGGAGGGGGGGGGATGGGGTGGGGGTGGGGTTGTTTCAGTGTTTTTTGTTCGAGATATAGATGCAGAGAGGCTTTCTTCGCTACACGGTGCCCGGCAAGCGCATTTTTGGTGCATTTTCACCCTCTCCCCTTCTTTTTGTTGGGCGATGGAAAACGTCGAATGCTGCCGAGAACTGAAGGATAGCGAGAACGACCTACACTGTGGCCTCAGGTCAGGGTGGTAACCAGGCCTAAATTGACCAGGGGGGGGGTCGCAGCCAGGGGTCCACACGACGCGGTCTTTACCTCCCTGGGCACCCGGCAGGTATCCAACGGGGTACCCGGATTGGAATCGTGAGCCGGGAACCGGGTGCCCGCCGGATACCGGAAGACCGCGTCGTGTGCGCCGCGCCACCCCACCCCACCCCGACCCCCCCCACTGCTACACACCCCATATTGACGGGGGAATGCTGATTATTTTTTGAACAATTATTTGGGCCGTGTCCAAAGTTTCGCCCCCAGTGAAGGGACCATGCCTCAAGGGCAATCCGAGCCTGGAGGCTTGTTGGAACGCAGACCCACGGACACACACCACCCTGCGCCCTGGGCCCCCCCCCCCCCCACCAGGGCTGTAAATAAGGTTTGGGGGTCAGGAGTCGGGAGTCGGGAGTCGGTTATTTACAGTCACCTAAGGTACCTGGGGTGGGGGGCTGGGGGGGACGGGCGGTCTCAAACCCTACTCAATCCTGCACGCATCCTGTAGTACGGCCACCTCTGCCGTGGAGAGTCCCATGGACCCTCCAGCAGTCGCCCACCATTCGGTCAGGGCGGACTGACTCGGAGCTTGCGGGGTCTTCCCGCGTGCGAGGTGGTCCGCGAAGAAGCACGCGACGCACAGCGCCATGTTGGCTGTCCCAGCCAACCCCCCACTTCGCCCGCAGCGCCCCACACGCTGCGAGCACCTCACTCACGGCAGCAGTATTTGGCTGCATAGCTCTCAGTATTTCCCGTGCATGCAGCGCATGCATCCACAAATTTTGTGGATGCATCCACACACAGCCTGGAGCTCCGAAGCCCTGCATGCAGGCCTGCCTGCAGTGGATGAATGCCTGTATGCCAAATCGAAAATCCATTTTTTGACATTTTCGGGCATCCCTGGATGCCGTGGATGCATGCATGGATGCATCCACACCATCCACGGCCCCACTGAGAGCTATGTTGGCTGTGAGTCAAACACTACTGCCTCTACCTGAGGCATGTTGTGTCGCAACAGTTGCGTCACATGTGTGACGCATCTGTGTGGAGTGTGTGTGGTTGTGCACGTGTGCGCTGCGGTATGATCAACCACCTGATGGGGGCGGAACACAACTCTTCTTGGGAGCTGCCAGGATCTGGCAAAAGGGGCGGGAAAGGGGCGCCGTATTCACAGCAGTGGTTTGGCAATGAACTCACCCCAGTTCAGAGACCGGTAATGAAGAAGATGACTGGGAGGCACACACCATGTCCCACCCAGCGGGACCCCCACACCCCCACCCACCCATCGGGACCCCCCCTCCTCGGGTGTTCCAAAAACCCTTTCTTTTGAATATTTGGAGTCTGTGCGGATCGCAGTGGGGTCATTTTGGCCATGGGGTGCCTAATACCGCACATTCCCTAAGGGAAGCAAGGCAACCCTCCCAATCCCAAAAAATCCGGCGCGAGTCGGGAGTCGGGAGTCGGCCTTATTTACACCCCTGCCCCCCACTCGTTGCGCACACCACTCCTCCACAGGTCTGATGAAGTGTGGGGTGGGGTTGTGTGTATAGTGTCTGCTCCGAGAGAGAGGCAGAGAAAAGCCCCCCTCCCTCCCTCCCTCCCGCCCCGTTTGGCCCACCGGAACTATCAAAATGAATCGAGGGCACGGCACTGCGACCTGCACCACCCGACGGGAGGGGGGGGGGGTCGGCGGAGAAAAGGCGAGGTTTTGACGAAACAAACAACTCGGACGCGATAACGTTTGACTATCCACACATTGAGGTCTGGGGTGGGGCGGGCGGTGGAGCGGCGGGTGGGGCAGTGCCAGCAAAGTGAAGAACAGAAAGGCCGCAGAAACAGAGAGAGAGAGAGAGAAGGGTTCGACCCTCCCGCAACCCGTCACTCTTTATGCAGGCAGGCAGCGGGGAGGAAGGGGGGGGGGGTCCCGGAGAGGGGATAAACCTTCCTGCTTTTTTTTGCGAATAATAATAATAAAATCGGGAGTGCCAACACCACAGGGATATGCCACAGAGCCAGGGGGGGAGGGGGGCAGTGAAATAGAAGTAGAAGGAAGCACAAGAATGATCACCCTTCAGGGGGGGGGGGGGGGCGGGGGTAAGGGGCTGCCGCGCGTCAAAAGGGAACAAAAACTGGGGAGAGCGGATACTACGTTGTCACCTTTATTGTTGAACGATTTTGAACGATTTTTGGCCGTGCTCGTAGCATTCCCCGTTGAGGGGGTCGCTATTTCGTGTTCTCCTGGCCGCACGGAGGCATTGCCTTACGTCGCCTCTTCCTCTTTTCCTTTGGTGGTGTGTTGGTCTGGCACAGAGGGCGGGACCGTGCTGATATGCACAGTGACGACTCTCCCTTTTGTTTTGTGCCCGCCTCCACCGAGATTCGGCTGATGCCTCTCAGACTGGGGGCGGGCGGTCGCCGACCCTTTTCTGTACGAGGTTTTCCACAGGCTGCACACCTGCCCCGCGGCTGTGTGGCAGTCTTCGCGGAGTGCAATGCGAAGGTCTGGCCTGACGTGGTGTGACTATTTAGACTCCAGGTGTCTCCACCCTTCCTGGTCTGGGGAGCCTCGGTACCCAAGCAGTTTTCGGTCATGCCCTGGACCACGGCCGTGCTAGACTCCTGGTGCAGGCACCCGTCATGGTCCGGGGACGGCCCCCCCAGGCAGTTTAACGTCTTACCCAGGACCTGGTGACAAGGGTGAGGAGGGTTGTTTTCGGGGGGGGGGGGGGGGGGGGCGGGGGAGCGGGGGAGCGGGGCGGGGGAGGGGGTGCGCGATACTCCCCAAGAGGATCTCGGAACCGCCTTACCCCCCTGCCCCCTCCCTCCCTCCCCTTTCTCCCCACACAGCCACACGCCTACACGCTTCAGCGGAGCAGGCCATCGATGAGTGACACAAACTCCTCGGGCTGGCGTGCGCCCCCGGTGGACACCTTGCGCCCGGTGGGCCCCGTGATGTCGAAGTGGGGGACGCCCGTGATGCCACGCATCTGTGCCTTGCGGTAGTACTGCGTGACTTCGGTCAGCAGGCCGTCGCTCTGGAGGAACTTCCGCGTGTCAGCCCTGTCGAGCCCCACCTCCTCCGCCGCATCCAGCACGGTGTCGATGTCGCCAGGGTTGCGGTTCTCCTGGAAGTATTGGCGGAACAGCACTTCGGACAGCTCGTTCTGCTTGGCATGCCCGAGGGTGTCCTTCGCCAGCCACAGAAGGCGGTGCGCCTTGTGTGTGTCCCCAATGCGGCAGCCGTCCTTGTGGTTGAACTGCAGCCCCAGCTGCCTGCCGTACGCCTTGAAGGGGCTCTGGTCTCCCAGCAGCAGCGCCTGCGCCTTTTCGCGGCCAAACTTCTCGCTGTAGCCCTCGAGCTTGTCGATGCCGCCATCTGGGATGTGCTCGCGCAGGAAGAAGGGGTGCCACACCACCTCGAAGTCGGCCACGTCACGCCTCTGGTCAAGCGCAGTCTCGAGTGACCGCTTCCCAATCCAGCAGAACGGGCAGAGCACGTCAGATGTCACGTTGACGAGCACCTTCGGGAGAGCCATCTTGTACTGAAGAGGCTGTCTATCTAGGGTGGTGAGTGGTGTGCCTTCACATCGTTGTGGACGGGGTGGTTGTGAGAAGGTGCGGGCGAGAGAAGGGCCCTGCGCCATAGCATCGAGTGCACCATTGGAGCCGTAGCACCAGTGTTGTGGAAAACGGTCGGGGGGTTCAGGGGGGAATGGGGGAGGGTGGGGGCGGGGGGGGTCCCGATCGCACCGAATCATGAGTTTTCTGCAGGAGAACAACAAGTCAAGGTTCAGATCACGTCCCAACGGCAACCACCGAATTGGTTCTGTTGGAACGCTTATGGGCGTGTGGTGAAGTGGTGTGAGAGGGGGGTCGTAAAAACACATCCCAGGAAAAGAGGCAGATATACCTCTTTCGCTGTGACTTTGCGCAGCAACTTTGTTTGGGCAAAACTGTGTAGGAGTGCACATCTGAAGAGAAGCAGAGAAGAATCCGTCGATTGCGAAAACACCCCACACACCTGTCATGAAGCGTGGTGATGTTCTGCAGGGATTTGCACGGTCACAGTTTCCTGCGTTGTGAGCACAACTCTCCTAAAAATGATGCTGGCGTGGCTGAGCCCAAAAACCAGACAAGGGAATCAACCGACTGAATCGTGCGAGCTAAACTCCGGAAAGGTGCGTCTTCTTCGTTGAACGCAGGCAAAAGATAAGGCTGTTGTTTGTGCGCCAAATCCGGGCAGCCAAACAAAAGGCCCAACCTGTTTTTGTCGCAGCACTGGATGCGCGTGATGACAAAGGGAAAAGTGCTCGCACGAACATGCTGTTGGTCTCCTCCTGGTTATGTCTGGTTTCTGAGAACACCTGGCGTGTACACAAAAAAAGCCAAAAAAGGAGTGATTTGAAGGTAGTTCTGGGGTGTCAAAAATATTTTCCACCCAGCGGGACGCTCCCGACCCCCTCCTCGGGTGTTCGAAACACCCTTTGGAATATCCGGGATTTGTGCGGGTCGTGGTGGGATCATTATGTGGGTGCCCGTGCCAGGTCTCATCCATGAAATGGGTGTGGTTCGGGGTTTGGTGGCGGGACCCCACCCACCCCACCTCCACCCTCTCCTCCAACCGATAGCCGAGCGGCCGAACAAGGAAACTTTGTGTCTGCAAATCAGAAAGGGGAGAGAAGAACCAGCGGGTATTCGTCGATCGCGAGAACACCCCACACGCCTGCTGCGGGTGTGGTGTGTCCTGCATGATCTGCATAGCAAAGTTTCCTGCGTTGTTAGCACAACTCCAATTCAAAAATAAGGTGAATGTAGTCCTGAGGTGCATAGAAGCGGCGAAATCAGCCGCACCATACACGGATTCGGAGATACTCTGGCGAGCACACCTCATCCCGAGAGAAAAGGAAAAGACGAAAGAGACGGCATTTAGTAGCAATGCCACCGTGAGGCATAGGCAACCCGGAACAGCCCCTCTCACCGGGGGCAGTCAGAGACACCGCCAAAAAAACGTTCGTTCAATATACGTTGGGCAATGCTGTGCAGCCCCAGAGCCAACCCAAGGCCGGTAGCCTCGCTCATGTCGGGTCACAGCACTGATTTAACAAACCGTACTCCGTTCGCTTTCCTGTAGACACCCTGTGCAGCAACTGGGAGAACAGTTCCGGACTGCTTTTTGTTGAACACACACTTGCTGTCTCAAGGCTGTGTTGAGGCCCTGTGTAGTGGCATCAAGGTGCTAATCCAAAAGCTTCAGTCGTACGATTTCCTTCGTTACAGAGCGACTTTCGCTACGCTTCGTCGCTCGTAACGGGTAAACAATGAACAATGAACTCAAACACAACAGGCACAGCACATGACAGCACACGTTCGGATGCAATATTTTGGGGAGGCTGTGGTGCCATGCACACCTCGACCTGTGCGGAGGTGAGATGTGGCTCTTCTTGCAGGAGGCACCGCACGTAAACACTGCCTGCTGCGGGTGCTGCTGCTCCTTTGTGTGCGATTTCCCCTTTCATTGCATGAGGTTCCATAAAATAAAGGTTCTGAGGTGGTTCTGGGGAAGTGGGAAATGGGAAATGGTCTGGGGACAGGCTTGCTCAGTGTCTTGCGTGATGAAGGTTTGTGTGAATGTGCGCACAGTCATATCAACAAGGCAAGGTAGATTGTGTTTGTGTGACACCGAAGCGCTGCCAACTATCTTTTTCACTGTGACAAGCTTCTCAAGGCTCGCTGGGGGCAATTCGGCTAAAAAAACACTCGAAAAAACACCTGAAAAATACGACTGACACACTTCTGGAGTCTGTCACTTGCTTGCATTGCACACATCCACTGTTTTTAAACACTTCTTTCTCTCTCTCTCTCACCCACCCCTGTGTGCGTCGCCTTCAAGGCTGACCTGAAGTACAGAAAGTGAAATGATGGCAGTGCAAAGAAGATAGAGAAGAACAATGAGGAGCGTCGCTGCGCACCGAACCCTTCCACGTGTATGTCGCATTTCCTCTGACACACAGGTGTGTCTGGTACAAAAAAAATGGGGGGAACGCTATCGCCACATGTCACTGCACACAAAGGAATGGGGAGGGGAGAGGTTGTGGCGAACACACCTCGACCTGTGATGAGGTGTGTCACGGCACTGCGCGTGCCGTGAACTAAACTGTTTTCATTTCCTTCCGCTAGAGTAGAGAAACACTCTGCCCAGCAACTGCATTTGGCCTGGGGGTGTCAAAAATATTTGGTGCCATTCTGTTGGTGTATGTGCCAGAACCTCTAATCTGTACAATTTGGCTTGGTATAAAAGTTATAGGTGAGCTGGCTTGGGGAGGGGGCACCGAGAACGTTGTGCAGAACCAGGACTATGGCCCGGTTCGCACCTCCTGAACAACTTCTGGGAATGTGATGTTGATGGAGGGTGACTCTGCAGCTCGGAGATCTGGCAGACCTTTGGGCCGGGACCAGTTCTTAGGCGTGTGAGGCAGCATCAACATCAAAGGAAACAGAAGCGAAGGTGCAGAGCGAGCACAGGAACACTTTTTCGCGCCAAACGCACCGTGCGCACGGAAGGCGTTCGTAGCGTTCAGAACAAAAAAAGATTGCAATGGGAGCAACGTTATGTTCACCTCCACTCCACGCCCGAATGAAGGTGACCAGAAGGTTGCACAAACAAAATGAAAATAAAAACCCGACAACACGAAGCTCACCCGTTGATCCCTCGGCCGGCATCGTTTGTCTGAGAAATCGATGTTCTACTCTTGAGAAGTACGCGCAAGTGACGACAGGGGTGCCTCAGGGCAGCTTCATGTTGGCCTGACTTGCTTGAGCCAGGAGAAGGTCACCCGACCCCGACGGTTCTATCATGACGATGTGTTCCAGCGCAGCAACTGCCTCCGCACCTCCGGTGTCCTCCCGTGCTTCACCTCATCCACGAACGCCATCGATTCGTTGTGTCTTACCCGCAGGCTCTGCTGGTGTTCCCGCGTCACAACCCAAGAGTCATGGAAGGTATTGTCACGGTGCTGCATGATGGTGTCATGCAAATTGGCTTCCGCCAAAGCCTCTGCGTCCATCCCGATCTCGCCCAGCTGCGCCTCGTCCAGCATGAAGGAGAAGGACCCCGGCTCGCCCTGCCGTGCAGAGCGCCCCTTGACCTGCACCTCTTCGCTCTCGGGTGCCACGAAGGTCATGATGGTGTGCACGCCCCCCGCTTTCAACACGCTCTTGCTGGTGCAGATGAAGTCTGTCCCGCGCCCGAAGGACCGTGTGCAGAAGGTGTAGTTCCCCGGCATGGAGGCGAGCCCGACCTTGCGCTCCTTCTCCTCGTTGTTGTCGTGCTCCGTCAGGCATGTGATGCGGTCCCGCAGGCGTGCGAAGGCTGAGTGTTTGTGGCACTCCCGCAGGCGATCCTCTGTCTCGAAGAACACCAACACCGCACGCTTGCCATCCTTCATGCCATCGATGCGTGTCTGCATCTGCTTCGCGAGTGTTGTCATGAAGGTGTCCGTTGGCACGACGATGGTGTCCGTGTCGGGACAGAAGACGAGGTTCGTGCGGTGGGTGCTGCTGGACCCGAACATGCTCGGCATCTGCACAGTGCGCTTGATGTTGTACTCGCTCATCAGCATCTTCTGCTCGTCCGACCCCTCACGTGGCAGTGTGCCCGACACACCTACGACCTGCTCGAACAGCGGCTGCTTCCCCATCTGTGCGTACGAGAAGAATCCACAGGAGACGTTCAATTGCGCTTGCTTCACGACAGCCTCCCTTGTGACATCCCCGCGGTCGTGTGCCTGGTAGTAGTGGAACAGCGTGTAGACATGTATTGTATTACTCTTGTACTGATCGAACTCTCGGTACATCACCTTCTCCCCCTCCACCTTCCAGTCAGTGCGGTCCTCATAACAGCGCACGCCCCGCAGCAGCTCTCTGGCTGCATCCTTTACCAGATCGCCCCACTCCCCGAACGCTCTGCAGCACTGCTTGTACACGTCTGTCGCGCTCATCGTGTTGAAGTCCTGTGGCTCTGCCCGGTTGTCCCATACGTAGTCCGCAAGCTCCACAAACGCCGCATTCTCAATCCTCACGATCGGGTTGTACGACGTCCCGAGGAACACCTTCGAGAGGACGACGTCCACCTCGTCTATGAGGAGCAGGCTGCGCTTCGCATCTACCTGGGCCGGCTGCAAGGGGGCTGTGCCTGTGAGGGCCTTCTGCACCCGTGCACGGAAGTTGCCCGTCTGCTCCGACAGCACACGCTCGCACAGCTCGTCCACTGTGCCGTAGTGCACAACGTCGACCACCTTGAACGCCTCAAACAGCGACAGCGAGTTGTCGTAGTCGCGGCGGCTCAGGTACTGCGAGTAACACACGCAGTTCACGTCGAAGCCCTGCAGGGCGAGTGTGGTGGCCAGCACCCCCAGCACCACAGACTTGCCCTCACCCGTCATGATGCGTGTCAGCAGCCCCTCGCCCCGCCGCACTGCCATCACCGCCTCGAACACCGCCAGCACCTGTGTCGGGTGAGGCACCTTCTGCACAGCTTCTGTGGGAGCACCTGTGCAGCAGTGCACTGACCACACTGCGAACACACCCGCCAGTGCTTTGAAGCAGCTGGTCTCCTCTGAGGCGACAAACGACAACGCACGCTGCCCGATACTGGGGTTCTCGAAGTCTCTCACGGCCTTCGCACACTCAGACACATGGCGCTGGAATGACCCAGGGTCTTTCGAACGAGACTGAAGAAGGCGGCAGGCCATAGTCTTGTACTTCGCCTGGTACTCGTCATACATCATGAGGAGCTGTTCATACCGCCGTTGAGTCAACCCCAGGTTGTCGAGAACATATTCGATGCCGTGTGCACCAACCTTTTTATTGAAGGCGATGATCTCCTCCGCCACGAACAGGTCTTTCCTCGAGGCAATTGCCTTCCCGCCATACCCAGTGTCCTCAGACTTCAGTCGGTCGTAGAGGTGTGCAAGAGGGGAATCCATGTCACTCCTGGCTTTGCGGTAACGCATGAGGATGTCGTCGCGCTGCCACTGGGCCTCCTTCTGACACACGGGGATGTCTGTGAGCAGCTGCAGCTCCACCAGCGAAGACACAACCAACTCGTCCATCTTGTCACCACTGTACCCCGTCACCCTGCACCAGGATAGGGCCTGCACTTTCTGGGAGAGGTTCTGCCTCTCAGCTTCGAAGTAGTCATGTGCCTCATCCCGCACACACGGCACACCCATGCACGCCCGCAGCATCTCCAGGAACTGGCCGTACGGCACCACCTGCTCGGTGCACCACACGGTGATGGACTGACGGGCTGCCTTGGCTGCTGTGTCCACCTCCTTCACGAACTGCTTCACACGGTCCTCCCCAGTCTGGAGGGCAGCCTGGTTGCGTAGTCCCAGGCGCTGTGCCTCACTTGCAAATGACAAGCACTCTTTCAGGGTGGCGATCAGGTTGTCACGGTCCTTCTTGTTGTCGCACATGTCGACGTGCATCTGGGGCACCTCTCTGTCAGCCACTGCTGACTCGACTGTTTGACGCATTATATCTGCCTGCATCACATTCTCGCCTGCAGGTGCGAAGGCCGCGCGTAAATCGGCACGTGCGTCTGCAGCGCCGAGCAGCTTTTCCACCTCCTTCAACACCCCATCCTGCAACGCTTTGTCCAGTTGCTGCTGCGCCGAAACCAGCTGCCCCTCGATCTCTGTGGCCAGGGTCTTGCCCCGATCCCCCACGAGTTGCCACAGGGCATCATTTGTGCGTGCTGCGATCACCACGGCTTCATCCGTAGAGTTGATGGTGCTGTGTTCCGAGAGTGCCACCGCCACCTTGTCGAGGCTGTCCAGCATCGTGGCGGCAATCTGATTCTCCAAGTCACTCAGACGCGTGCCTCCAAGGTGTTCCAGGTTCTTGGGGAGGTCCTTCAACTGGTTCAGGCGGCTCAAGGCAGCATCCATATCGCGGGCACGGACAGCAGCTTCGCACCGCTTCACCAGATGCGTGATCATGTCATTCATGTAATCCTGCAGTCGGCGGTCATTCGGGAACTGCTTGCACACAGAGAGGGCGCGGTCGTAGTCTTGGTTCTCGACGAGCATCTTGCATCTGGCATGCGCGTTATCTGCTGCTGTCTTCATGTCTTCCTTGAGTTCAGATATCACATGGTGTGCCCGAGAGCCCTTCGGGAGGCACATCTCAAGGTGCGACAGCGAGCGGATGTCCCAGTTAGTCCCGTCCCTTTTCTCCTCCGCATACACCTGCACCTTCTGGTCGACAATCTCCTCGATATCCTGCGTCAGATCGTCGCACTCGCTGCACTTCTTCAGGAGCCGACCAAGATTCAGCAAAGCGCGGGAGTTGCTGTCCGCGACATCCCAGTTGTGGTACTCCTCCAGTAGCGCCTCCAGCTCCTGCTGGTACTGCTCCCGCACACTTTTGATGTTCTGACGCAGATCGTCTGACAGGAGATTGCCCAGCGCTTCCTCTGCCTGATCTAACCGCTCGAGGTGATGCTTTGCGACGTTGAAGAGACGGCACCTTATTTCGTCCTTGAGTGGCTCAATCAGAGACTTCTGCAGCACTTTGCTGAAGTGCGGCCCTGCTGCTCTGTCCTTGCACCTGAGCAACTCCTGCAGCATCTCCTCCCCCAGGTGCGACTCGTCCCCTGCAAAGTGCCGCAGCACCTCCGTCGCTGATTCGTGGATCTTGCGCAACTGACCGGCAGCTGCCTCGAACTCCACCGCTCTGAACGGGGGTAGCCGGGAATCAAGCAGCTCCTGCACGCGGTCCCTCCACCGACGCTGCAGGCGTTTGTATTTCTGTTCACCCTGCGGAGACTTCTTCAGGAAGTCAAGGCGCTGCCGCACTTGCCCTGCATCGAGCGTCTTGACAGCCTCTTCCAACGCAGGCTCGTCCAGGTTGAACTGCTTGAGGTACTTTTCTGTGCAGCGACTCTTCAGCGCAAGGATCGCTCCGTCTGTATCAGCATCCAGGGGCAGCACAGGCCACATCACCGCATTCACATCTGCGATGTGTGCATCGCCGGCAGCAAGCCTTGTCTCCAGCACCAGCACCACCTGCTCCTGCAGGCGACGCTGCCACCCCTGCACGGTGTTGGCCTGGTGCACCCCTTCCAGTGCAGCCGCCTCCACCTCCTTCAGGCGGAGCAGGCCACGGCGCACTGCATCGACATGGTCTGACAGACGGACCGGCACGTCACCTGCGTCAGCCTCGGTGTCGGTATCAGCACAACATGACTGACACGCTGCAGCAACTGCAGACATGCTCTTCTCCAGAACTGGACACACGTCGCCCGCGAATGTCCGTTGCACCGCTGGCCCGCCGTAGATGTAGTCCCGCAGCCCTGCCACCGCACGCTGCGCCGCTTGGGCAGCAACCCCGTGCACCATCCGCTGCACCTTGCTGACGCGGTCCAGTGCCCCCAGCAGGTCTGCGAGTGTGCAGGGTGGGAGCGCCGCCACCCCGCGTGCAGCCTGCTGCCTCTTGAGCCTGTCGTAGAAGAGCTGCAGGTCGGGGTCCTTTCCTTGCTTCCCCTCGGCAAGTGCCGCCAGGGCCGTCTGCACACGGTCCACAGCGTCGGGCAGCCCAGCACCGCCTCGATACAGGCGAGGCGCTGCAGCACACACGTCGTGTGTGCAGCCTCGGCCGCAACCAGCCTGTCGTGCATCTCAGGCAACACCTGGCCTAGCGGCACCACCGCCATCACCCCACACATCCGTGTGCAGTACGCCAGCAGCTCGTCCGCACTGCCGCACACCGGAGGCACTTCCTGCTCCAGACGCGCCATCTCCCTGCTGACACGCTCTTTGCACGCCTGCTGCACCGCCGCCAGCAGCCCCTGCCCCCCTTGGCTGTACCGCGACAGGGCGGGCTGCTGCTGCAGCTGCTTGATGTACCGCACCAGCTCCGCCGCCTGGTCACGCTGCCCGGCCCCTGTGCCGTCCGCCGTCACGACAGCGTCCACCTGCCGCCCCACCTCGGCCACCGCGACTGCAGCAGCCTCGTTCACGCGTACCTGCATCTCCGTGTAGATCGTCTGTGTGTCGGCTGTGACACGGCAGTGCACCTTGTGTAGCACGTCTCTCCTCCTTTAATCCTCCTACGATGTCAGTGCACAGCTGCACATCCTCGCCCTGTATCTCTTGTGCGCACGCGTCTCCGTCTCCGTCTGCACCCGTGCCCACCTTGACCGCACGCACCACCCTGTCGCACAAGGTCTGCACGGCAGAGACACACGCACCGTGTGCGTTGCGCACAAACTCTTGGAGCACAGACGTCTCGATGTGCTGCCAGCACACACCCTCCGCCTCCACCAGCACAGTCAGGCTGTTCCGCAGCTGTGCCGCCAACCGCTGCTGCCGCTCGTCGTCACGCTCCCGCAGCCCTGCCAGCTCTTGTGCATCGCGGACACACGCCTGCTCCAACCCCGACAGACCTTTGCGCAGCGCCTCCGCAGCCGCCCCGTAGCCTGTGGAGGCCAGGTCCCCCAGCCCCAGCACCGCGTGCAGGTGCGTGTGGTGCTCACGCACGTCCGACAGTGCCGTGGCCGTGCCCCGCAGCGCCTCCGTGGTGTGCCACGCTCCCTTGTTGATGTGTTCATGCACAACGGCGCACAGGCGTTCGAAGTGCACCCGTCCACACGTCACCGCAGCATCACGGATGTCCGCACCAGTGTGACCTTCATGCGGCACCTCGACACACGTCTGCGTCGCCAGCATCTGCAGCTGCTGCAGTGCAGCAGCTGCGTCTTCTGGCCTGCTGTCCTTCAGTGCAGCATCGGCGAGCTTGCCGTACTCACGCAGGTGCCACATCACCTTCTCAGCCAGCACATCCCATGCCACATCAGGCACAAGCTTCTCGAGCACCACGCGTGCAGCCACAATCCCGTTGCTAACACACTGCACCTGGCGTGTGTCGTCGTCTGTCAGGCGCGCGTCCGGCCCTGCAACACGCCCCACGAGCGCCTTTGCATCGTCCAGCCGCTTCTGCAGACTGGTGCGCACTACGCTCAGTGCCTTCTGCAGCGCCTCGCCCACCCGCACGTCGCGCAGCAGGTCCCGCATCGCGACAAGGCGCTCCAGCCGCCCCGCCACAGTGCGCCACACGGCTGCCTCCTCCTGGCCATGTTCCGCCGTGTCAGCACCGCCCGCGAGACTTGCGCAGTACGCCACGCTGCTCTGGATCGCTGCCACGTCCAACGCCGCCTGCTCCCGCACCGCAACCGTCGTCTCCTGGCGCACCCCCCCTTTCGTCCCGAAGACGTCGCCTGTCACCTGCACCGCAGGGCACGCTTGCACGGCACGCAGCACCTTGCCCGCACACTCAGGGTCCAGAGGGCACACCGACACACACGGGCCCAGGAACAGAGGCGGTGCCCCCGCCTCCGCCAAGGCTGCAAGCAGCTCGTCACGCAGCTTCTCCTCCAGCTTCCTGGGGCTTGCGTCCCCAAGGTGCGGCAGCGATACCGTCGCGTGATGTTCCGTCCCGCGCCCCCCGTACACCACGTCGTAGCGACCCTCGCCGCACGACCGCAGCAGCACCGCCTTCCCGCCCGCTGCGTCCTGCACGTACTCCACGTCGAACTCCTCGCAGCTGTCCAGCATGTACACCCGTGGCTGCGCGGCCTGCCGCTTCAGCTCATTGATGATACGCTGAACGACCTTGTCGTCCTCCTCCACCACCACCTTGTACACGTCGCACACCGCCTTGTACATGCCCTGGTGCGTGTCCAACACTTTTGTGTACAGGAAGGTGGTGCTGCGCATCGCCACCTCTGGGTCACGCAGCAGCGACCCCAGCATGCCTGCCAGCAGGCGCAGTCCCTGCCCCTTGTTGCCGAACCCCTCCCCGTTCACAAGCACCACGAGACGCACACTCCTGCACGCCTGCAGGAACTCCGCCACCCCGAGCACGTTCGCTACCTCCACCTCCGGCCCGTCTGTGTCCTGGAACCCAGGCGTGTCTGCGAACAGATGCCCAGCCACATCCACCAGCCTGACGAAGCGCGTCTCCGATCGCCCCTGGTCCGTCCCCACACGAAGGTCGTTGTCGCCCGCCGCATACACAGGGTGCAGGTGCCCGTGCTCATCGGTCTCAAACTGCGACCCGCGCAGCACGTGCATGAGGGTGGTCTTCCCTGCACCGGTGTAGCCGAGCACCACCGTCACGTCGCGCCCCGCCACCCCCGCTGTCGCCTTGCGCGACTCCCCAATCAGCTTGGTGCAGCGCCCGACGCTGAACTTCCTGACGCACCCCCACATCGCCTTCAGCAGATCCTCGCGCTCCGGACCCGACACCGACTGGACCCGACGTGCCTCTGACCCCAGCGCCTCCCAGAACCCTTCGCGCCTCAGCCGCTGCGGCAGCTCCTTGCCTGCCGCACTGTTGCCCCGCAGCATCTCGGCAAGCAGCCACTCCACGCTGTCCGCACAGGCCCCGTCTGCGCTGTAGTCGCTACCGACATCCACAGCCTCAGGCGGCACATCTGCCGTGCCTGGCAGCCCCGGCATCTCCTTCCCTTGCCCCACACCCTGGCTGCGATGCTATGTGTGCTGAATCGCTCAGACCTGCGAAGGTGGGTGTGTGTCCACCATGCTGCCAAGCAACAGGGCATGCAGAGAGTGCAGAGAGTGCAGACAGCAACGAGAGGGGTGCGTGGGTGGAGGAGGGGACCCTTGGACAAGCCACACACCCCCTCCCCCTCCCCCCAGCGCAGGCCGAGGGGAGGCAGTGGGCGGGGTCGGGGGGCGGAGTGGCTACATGCTGTTCCTTCTTTGCGTGCGGCCTTCCGCAGGGCTAACTGTGTGCACCCCGATCACCCCACCTTTCGTCCGGCGCCTAAGAAGATGCAGGCAACAGACCGGGGCTGACAGGGCTAGGGCGCCACACAGTCTAGGGCAACGCACTGCGCATCAGCCCACACTATAGGTCGCAGAAGACATCCGTCACATCCAGCTGCAGGATGTCGACAGGCGAATCCAGGATGGACGCCACCGAAGGGTGGGTCCGCCCTCTGTCGCCGTGCACAAACTCCTTGATGTAGGTGCCTGCCTGTGTCACAATGTCGAGCACAAGCCAGTGCTTATTGATCACGCTGTGAACAGTGTTGGAATGCACGCGCTTCACACGGGTTAGAAGTGAGCGCCTGTGCAGCACACGCAGAGGAGTCTTCTGGTCGATATCCACCTCAGTCAGATTCAGCCTCGCAAGCATGTCATCTGTCAAGGCACGTGCGACCCACACGACACAGCGGTACTGCTTCTGCTTGCTCTCGCTCGCCTCGCTGAGCTGCAGGAAGTGCTCGCGGCGCACGAGCTTCATGCTTCCAGGCACCACCTCGGCTGCACCGTCCGAGTTGTTGATGGCTGACTCCAGCTGACGCAGCTCGCCCTCAGCGAACACCGCCTTCTGCGGGCGGGGTACCTCCAGCAGGAACGGGCGCCCGCTGCCGAACATCCGAACATCCATGTCCTCGCGCCCCGCGGAGTGGAACTGCGGGTGTGTGTGTGTGTGGGTGGGTGGGGGCCAGCGGGGAGGGGGTGCAACTGCCGAACAGCAACGGCAGCACGTAGAGCAGTAGGGATTCGCGGGCTGCTGTCGATGCTAGATCGTGGGCCACCCGCCAGCACAAAGTGCTGGCGGGTGGCGCACTCGCCATACCTTGGTGCCGCCAAGCTGCCGGATGACACCATCCGACTCGTTCGCCCTTTGTCGCTTTGTCGGCGGTGCGTCTGACTCCGCCCCGTCGCTGGGGTGCCCGAGGGGAAAGAGCAGCGGGAGCAAGGGCTGCACGAGCTCTTCCTGCAGGCTGCTGCGCCCCATCCTGTGGCACCGAGAGGGGAATGGGATGGGGCAGGCACAGGCACAAGATGCTATGACCCTTCCTTTGTGCCCCCTCCCACCTTCTTTGGGCAGGGCCCTGCGGGGCCAGCCCCCCGTTTCAGTCCAGTGCAGGGCCGCACCTCCGGACCCGTGATGCCCGATGCAGCCCCACTGACATACCTCTTGCCGTTGATCAGCCACGGCGTCTGCGGCAGCTCCCTGTCGTACTTCAGGTACCGCCCCGCCAGGAGCAGGGCTCCCCTGTCCGACGACACCGACAGCACGCCCTCCCCCGCAGAAGGGGGCGGCAGCGGGTCGCCCAGCTTCTTCAGCGCATCCACCTCAAGGTTGCGGAAGGTCTCCAGCACGTGCGCCTGGCTGGGCCAGGTGCAGGGCTGCGTCTGCACCTCCGAACCCCCTTTGTAGGCAGGGGCCGTGTAGGAGGCGCGGTTCTTGTAGTTGTGGTGTGTGTTGCTCTTCCGCTTGGGGCGGTGCGGGTCGACTTGCACCCAGCGGTCATCCAGCCCCATGTCGGCCTGCGGGAAGTCCCACACGACGTTCATCAGCACGTCCGACGAGGCGTTGCTAACGACGACACCCTGCGCTCTGCACGCAGCTGACACGGTTTCCACCGTCACCCCCCTGAGGTCCATGTGGCGCTCCAGGTAGGTTCGCACGTTGGTGCAGCCGTCAGAGCCGCCGTGGAGCTTGTAGGCAAACAGCGCAGCACGGACGCCGAGGGAGCGTGGGAACGAGATGCAGGGGGTGACATCCCGTGCCTCGACGTAGCGCCAGTTCGAGATCACACCCACCGTCCTGTTGTACACCGTGCTGAGGGCTGTGGCGCAGCCGCAGCAAACGCCGCACAGCGGCGCGTCTGGCGCCACCTCGTCTGACACACTGCGGAGTGTTGCCGTGTCACGGCAGCCGCCAGCCACCACTGCGCACACGCTGCACGCACCGGCATCGATTGCACGTTTGATCAGCGCTGAGTCAGCACCCACGCGCTCTGCCCATGCCGCCCCCGAGGCGCCAACAAGCGCCTCCATGTGTAGGGGCTGTGGTGTGTGGGTGCCAGTGGGGGATGTGGGGTGGTGTCGTATGCTGTGGCGGTTCCGTCAGAAGAAGGCAGGGTGGGAGGGAGGCAGGGGGTGGTGGTGGCTCTGTCGTGCGGTTTCGCCGCCCGCTTAACTGCAAGAATCTACGCCGTGAGAAGGGTATGGCGTGGGTAGGGCGGCCCCTCCCCGCCCTACCCACCTCCCGGGCAGGTCGAACTGCCGGGCACACAGCAGGGCCTGTTGCTTTGCACTGCTGCAAGGCAGGAAGCGCACAGGACACACAGTGCTCAGGCTCAAAGGCCTCCCTCAGAGCTGTGAAGGGTTCCCCATCCAGGATGAGGCAGCAACGCCTGATTTGCCCAAAGGCAACAAAAGACAAGGCGTTGGCTGTGCGCTGCTGGTTTGCTTGCCGGTGTGTGCTACACACAGTCATAGCAATATGGCAAGTGAGATTGCGGTTGCCACCCAAAGCGCGACCACAAATTTTCCACTGCGACAAGTAGTTCTTCTTATCGTGAACAATGCGTGAGTTGCTGAAATGGCGGTGGTTGCTTGCTAGCTCAGAACCTTGCTCCTCTTCCTGGCAGATTCCTACCAGGGAATTCCTACCAGAGGGAACGAGATTTTGCTGTGCGCAGGTCGAGGTGCATCCAGCAGCCACACGTTGCGGGAGCAAGTGGGACACGGGCTGGAAAGAGCCGACACCCACTGTGCATTCGCGGGAAACCACTCGGGGCTGCGGGGCTCAGCTGCTGCTGACGAAACCCCACCCCACCCCCCCCACCCCCACCCCCTCTTCTGACGCTGCTCGGAGCGTCCCATGGTGGTCACTTTGTGCGTTGCGGGATCGCAACACACCCCAACCGCAATACCGTCAACAAGCAAGGGCGGCCTCTGCACTCCTATGCAGTGAGGGGCAGTCGCTGAGAAGTAGAGACCCAATGCACGGCATCGAAGGTCCACCCGGCAACACCCGTGGGGTGGTGGTGGGCATCACTTCGGATCTTCATATTCATCCCACGCGATGTAGACGTGTGGCACGCTGGCCAGGGCGTTGGCCAGTGCCCAGAGAAGGGAAGTTCGCCGGGTGCGGTCGGTGTTGACATGCCGCTTGACAGGATCCACCACGTCAACGAGGTGCATGTTGTGGACAAGCAACAGCAGGAACACTTCGCGTGTGGAGTGTGCGGCGATGGCATCCACTGTTGAGCGCACAGCCTCAGCCACGCTGCAACCCTTCCCGCACCGCTCCACGTAGTCTTCGAAGCTGAGGGCGGGGTCCTTGTTGAGGGCAAAGGCGTATCCGATGCGATGAACCACACCAGCCTCAGCTGGGGATGCCATCTCCACAGGCAGCAAGGGTGGGTCGGAGAAGTCGACAAACAGCGTGCAGCTCTCGAACTCATCCAGCACGCGGCGCTGCCCGGGGAGCTGCAGGGGGTGTTGGGGATGGCAGGCGGGGTTTTTTTTGGGGGGCAGTGGCGTGATGCAGCACGGCCAATGCGAACACCACGCGAGACACCTCTCGGTGTGTTTGGGACACCCCATGCAGAACACACAGCACACCATCGTCGGGACAAAGGCAACACGCCATACCATCGGCAGATGCTGGAAGTGATCCATGAGTGTCAGCAGCAGGCTGCCATCCTGTCGGTACGGCAGATACTTCACCGAGCGGGGCTTCTGTGGGTCCGCTTCGAGGCAGGTCCGCAGCTCCTCCATCAGTGGGGCATATTCGGAGAAGTCGGCGCTGAGAGCCTCCTTGTAAGCTGTGCTGTATGCAGAGGACGGGGCGGCGTGCCCTTGGTACTCCTGCTGAAACAGGTCGACAGCGAAGAGCAGCTCCTTCTTGTTGACCTGCAGCGCCTTCTGTATCGCTTCGACATCGACAATCTGCTTCCTGCGCTCCTCCTGCCCCATGCCTGGCAGGTCGTTCACAAGCTGGCAGTACCGCTCCTCCAGGATCTCGCGATTCTCATGCAGCTCGAGCAGGATGGTCTCCACCCTGTCCAGCATGCAGTGGCAGGGGCCCTCATGGCCTGCATGCGAGTGCCCCTCGAGGCCACTCGCAAGGTCGTAGGCAGTGAGGCGAGGCATGCCTGGCAAAGGGTGGTGAGTGGTGGAGTGGCGAAGAAGAAGACAATCAATGAAAAGCTGGGGCTGGCCTCCCCTTCACTGGATATGCATGTCTGACGGGGCCCCATCCAGCATGAGGCAGCAATGCCTAATTTTCCCAAAGGCAAACAAGACAAGGCGTTGGCTGTGCACCAAGAGTCTCACTGGATAAGTGTGTCTCTTGATAATGGAGCGTTCCTCGCGTGTGTCGGGAGGCGTGTAGACTGCGAGAGGCCTTTGTCGGGTGCCTGTTCTCCGTTGAATAGTGACACGCCACACACCCAGCATGCAGAGGCTGAGGGGGGGAGGGGGTGCCCCAGGTGTTGCTGTGAAATACCATCGAAATTTGACGAAACCTGCCGAGCAGCGAAGACGCCACTGCTGGCCGGGAGGCAGGGAGTGAAATAAGGGCACACCCCAAACCCCACCCCCCCCCCCCCCCCCAGACCCCAAACACCAAGTGCCCTTACTGATACCCAGTCGCACACGCACAGACGCGAGGCCGAACCTGCACCCGAGTGCAGGAAAAAAATGTCCTCGGGCCAGAGGCCCGAGGCCTTTTTTTCCGGCTCGAGGGTGCAGCTGAGGCTGACTCGGGGTAGAGGTGATGGTTTCTTGCTATCACCCGGCACTTTCGGCACATCTGGGTGCGTGTGGGCTGAGACGGCAGCTGTGGCTGTGTGTGTGGGTGCTGAACCTGCAGAGGGCCTGAACCTACCCAGACGTGGCACACTGGGCCGGACCTGGGTGTGGGTGGGCTGAGTCTGACAGTCTGGCTGGATGTGTCACATTGTGTGGGGTGTCGGGTGTGGGTGCCTGGATCCAGTCACTGGTGAGACTGTGAAGCCTGCGAGAAGGGACGTGGAACAGCCCACAGACCATTTCTGTGGCTGACAGTGCACTTGGCACACTGCACTCCAACCCGGTTATAGGGCACATTATTGCACTGCAGGGATCCCCATACTTGCACCGCAGTGCAATCATGAGACCTGGAGTGCAATATTGTGCGACTGCGGGTGCGAAACTGAACTGGATGTACTGGCAGAGGCCACACCCACATCCCTGTCCCAGCCCCTTTTGGATGGGGTTGCCCTGGTCCACCCCACCCACCCGCCTGAGAAATAAGGCGAACCCCAACCCCAAACCCCGCGGCCCAGTTCTTATGTCACACCCTGCCGGGAGGAGGTGTGTGGGAGAATGGGGAGGGGGGCGCTGCCAGGGCTGCTCACCTTGCCTCCCCTCCGACCTGTCTGCCTCTGCTCTCCCAGGCTGAGGCTGTCTCCGCCACTGCACGGACCAGCCTGTGCTGGGTTGCCTTTCGGGGTTTGATGTGTGCTGCTTGGGCCGAAGGCGATAGAGGGTACAGCAGGTATATTTTCGTAATGATTTCAACGTGTCGCCGGATGCTGCAGTATGCGCAAAATCAGAGCAAGTTCGTCAGATGCAAGACGCCACGTGGCACCAGCTCGGAGAGGAGTGGGGCAAGAGGGGAGCGCAGTACCCCATCCACTCACCGCTGACTGCAGGAACTTCAACATGCGAGCGCGTGTTCAGTTGTTGCTCGGCCAAATGAGGTCAAAAAAATTGGGCAAAAATACGCGGATTCGGAGATACTCTGGCGAGCACACCTCATCCCGAGAGAACAGATAAAGAGGAAGAGACGGCATTTGGCAATGCCACCGTGTGGCATAGGCAACCCGGAACAGCCCCTCTCACCGGGGGCAGTCAGAAACACCACCAAAAAACGTTCGTTCAATATACGTTGGGCAATGCTGTGCAGCCCCAGAGCCAACCCAAGGCCGGTAGCCCCGCTCATGTGGGGTCACAGCACTGATTTAACAAACCGTACCCCGTTCGCTTTCCTGTAGACACCCTGTCCAGCAACTGGGAGAACAGTTCCGGACTGTTTTTTGTTGAACACACATTTGCTGTCTCAAGGCTGTGTTGAGGCCCTGTGAAGTGGCATCAAGGTGCTAATCCAAAAGCTTCAGTCGTACGATTTCCTTCGTTACAGAGCGACTTTCGCTACGCTTCGTCGCTCGTAACGGGTAAGAAAGAAAGTAAAAACAACACTCACATGCTCTCTCCCCGACCACAAGAGGTCACGTCGCTCGTCCTCATCCACAGCCTCGCTGTGTGCGATGCAGGTCGTGCGCCAGCCCCTCTTGTCGCACTGGAGTCGGGAATCAATTTTGCGGCACAGCGGGGCTGCTAGCAGTGGCGAGGGCCGCAGTGTGCCAGTGCCCTCGGATCCCCACGCCACCCATACTGCCACCCACCCGCTGTGTGTCCCGTCACCCAGGGTTACCACAACAGGGAACCTGTCAGTGTCAAAAAGATAGTAGGCAGCGCTTGGGCAGCAAATTCAACTTCCTCATTAGGCTGCGGAGTTGCTTTTGTTTTGCCCGGATTTGGCGCACAAACAACAGCCTTATCTTTTTCTGGAGATTCCATTGACCCCACTGGAGGTCCTAGGGTGATAGGTGTGGTGAATAACAGCAACACAACAGCAACCTCATCAGCGACACACAACTCGAGGCAGGAGGAGGTGGGGCGGGGTGTCATCCTGCAGAAGTCTCCAGTTGGCCAGCAAGGCGAAACGTACTGGGACCTCGCCAGACCCCCGCCATTCCAATATCCAAAAGGGTCCACCCCGACGTGCGGGAGTCCACCGTGTAGAAAAATAATCCAAGTAGTGCCGGGAGGTTGTGCCGGCACTACCTCCCCATTTTTCGAAACACCCAAACCATGCACTACCTGTTTCGGCAGGCCTGACGACACTGCTCACATGGCCAAGCACCTTGAATTTGATACTCGTGGCGTTGCTCACCTGGTGAGCAAAGGGAGGTCCCAGGGTGGCAGGTGTAACACAAAGCAACACACAATCGGGGCAAGAGGAGGTGGGACGGGGTGGCATCCTGCAGAAGTCTCAGTTGGCCGAACAAGGCGAAATGGACGAGGGAGAGAGGGCTCAGCCAGGGAAGACTCAGCGCTGTTGAAGGGCGTTGAGTAGACAGCAAAACGAGACAATTCCTGCCTAAAAGTTGTTGGAACACAGACCCCACTCTTTGTGCACACCACTCCCCGGTCTGAAGAAGTGGTGTGAATGGGGTCGCACGATCCAGCTGAAGGCACAGTTGGCTACGCCGAACTGGAAGACCACAATGCACTGCCTTGCAGAGGCTGTTACTGGGGGGGGTCAAATAGTACTACCGGGTAGTACTAATAGGCGGGACCGCTTGCCTAAATCGTGAAAATGTAGATAAATGGCAATTGGTGACGATGAGTCACTTTTATGACCCCCAGGTCGCCAAAACGCTGTTTATCGGCATGTTTGGAATCCGTACGGATTGTGATGGGGTCATTTCAGTTGTGAGTTGCCTAATTTCAACCTTGTTTATGGGTTGGCTTCCGGGCCAAAGACCCTCCAGAGGTTCAATGGGATCCAAGGGGATCATACACATGCAGATCCCTTCGCCGGTACACTACCGACACCCAGTAAACACCCGCGTCACTGGTGTTCAACACGGCGGCGAATCACGTGTCGCGCGCCGTGCTCGAGAGGGCCCCACCTCGCTCGGCGGGGTGGAAGGGGCGTCTCTTGAGGTCGATGACCTGCTTGCAGAGGCTCGAGCGAGACCAAAGGATCGTTAGGCCATGCTTTCACACCGAGGATCGGTACTGAAGATCATGTATCGAGCAAGCTTTTACCCTTATGCTCTACGTGAGATTTCTGTTCTCACTGAGCTTGCCTTAGGACACCTGCGTTAATGTGTAACAGATGTGCCGCCCCAGCCAAACTCCCCACCTGACTGGTGTCTCCAAACGAGGACTCACTATCCCCCACAGCCAGTGCCCCCATGCAGGTTACTGCGTACTGCAGCTCTTCCTTGCGATCCTTCAAGTTCGCATGTATGCTTGTATTTGCCCCCCCCCCAGTAAAAAAAGAGCAGTTGTTTGAAGGTAGTTCTGGGGTGCATAGAAGCGGCGAAATCAGCCGCACCATACACGGATTCGGAGATACTCTGGCGAGCACACCTCATCCCGAGAGAAAAGGAAAAGACGAAAGAGACGGCATTTAGCAATGCCACCGTGTGGTATAGGCAACCCGGAACAGCCCCTCTCACCGGGGGCAGTCAGAGACACCGCCAAAAAACGTTCGTTCAATACACGTTGGGCAATGATGTGCTTCAGTCGTACGATTTCCTTCGTTACGGCGCGACTTTCGCTACGCTTCGTCGCTCGTAAGGCGCAAAAGAAAGCAAACGCATCAGTCACATTACAGCCTTCGGATGAAATAGTTTGGAGAGGTTGTGGTGCCATGCACACCTCGACCTGTGCGGAGGTGAGATGTGGATCTTCTTGCAGGAGGCACCGCACGTAAACACTGCCTGCTGCGGGTGCTACTGCTCCCTTGTGTTCGATTTCCTCCCCCGGGAGTACATATATCGGGCGCGCGATTCTACGTGGAAATGGCCAGTTGCATACGCTCAAGGACTTGCGAGACTGGCCCACCAGGGGGGGGTGCCCCCCCAGCCGCCGGAGGCCCCGGTAGTGAAACTGTGCTTTATGTTGGCCTGACTTGCTTGAGCCAGGAGAAGGTCACCCGACCCCGACGGTTCTATCATGACGATGTGTTCCAGCGCAGCAACTGCCTCCGCACCTCCGGTGTCCTCCCGCGCTTCACCTCATCCACGAACGCCATCGATTCGTTGTGTCTTACCCGCAGGCTCTGCTGGTGTTCCCGCGTCACAACCCAAGAGTCATGGAAGGTGTTGTCGCGGTGCTGCATGATGGTGTCATGCAAAGCGGCTCCGTGAGGGACCATCCTTGCTTCCTGCAAAACATCTGTGTCCATCCCGATCTCGCCCAGCTGCGCCTCGTCCAGCATGAAGGAGAAGGACCCCGGCTCGCCCTGCCGTGCAGAGCGCCCCTTGACCTGCACCTCTTCGCTCTCCGGTGCCACGAAGGTCATGATGGTGTGCACGCCCCCCGCTTTCAACACGCTCTTGCTGGTGCAGATGAAGTCTGTCCCGCGCCCGAAGGACCGTGTGCAGAAGGTGTAGTTCCCCGGCATGGAGGCGAGCCCGACCTTGCGCTCCTTCTCCTCGTTGTTGTCGTGCTCCGTCAGGCATGTGATGCGGCCCCGCAGGTGGGCGAAGGCTGCGTGTTTGTGGCACTCCCGCAGGCGATCCTCTGTCTCGAAGAACACCAACACCGCACGCTTGCCATCCTTCATGCCATCGATGCGTGTCTGCATCTGCTTCGCGAGTGTTGTCATGAAGGTGTCCGTTGGCACGACGATGGTGTCCGTGTCGGGACAGAAGACGAGGTTCGTGCGGTGGGTGCTGCTGTCCCCGAACATGCTCGGCATCTGCACAGTGCGCTTGATGTTGTAATCACTCATCAGCATCTCCTGCTCACCCGACTCCTCACGTGGCAGTGTGCCCGACACACCTACGACCTGCTCGAACAGCGGCTGCTTCCCCATCTGTGCGTACGAGAAGAATCCACAGGAGACGTTCAATTGCGCTTGCTTCACGACAGCCTCCCTTGTGACATCCCCGCGGTCGTGTGCCTGGTAGTAGTGGAACAGCGTGTAGACATGTATTGTGTTACTCTTGTACTGATCGAACTCTCGGTACATCACCTTCTCCCCCTCCACCTTCCAGTCGGTGTGGTCCTCATAACAGCGCACGCCCCGCAGCAGCTCTCTGGCTGCATCCTCTACCAGATCGCCCCACTCCCCGAACGCTCTGCAGCACTGCTTGTACACGTCTGTCGCGCTCATCGTGTTGAAGTCCTGTGGCTCTGCCCGGTTGGCCCACACGTAGTCCGCAAGCTCCACAAACGCCGCATTCTCAATCCTCACGATCGGGTTGTACGACGTCCCGAGGAACACCTTCGAGAGGACGACGTCCACCTCGTCTATGAGGAGCAGGCTGCGCTTCGCATCTACCTGGGCCGGCTGCAAGGGGGCTATGCCTGTGAGGGCCTTCTGCACCCGTGAACGGAAGTTGCCCGTCTGCTCCGACAGCACACGCTCGCACAGCTCGTCCACTGTGCCGTAGTGCACAACGTCGACCACCTTGAACGCCTCAAACAGCGACAGCGAGTTGTCGTAGTCGCGGCGGCTCAGGTACTGCGAGTAACACACGCAGTTCACGTCGAAGCCCTGCAGGGCGAGTGTGGTGGCCAGCACCCCCAGCACCACAGACTTGCCCTCACCCGTCATGATGCGTGTCAGCAGCCCCTGACCCCGCCGCACTGCCATCACCGCCTCGAACACCGCCAGCACCTGTGTCGGGTGAGGCGTCTTCTGCACAGCTTCTGTGAGGTCACCTGTGCAGCAGTGCACTGACCACACTGCAAACACACCCGCCAGTGCTTCATGCTTCAAAGCAGCCAGCCTCTACAGAGATTTCGTAGTTGGCGAAGTCTCTCACGGCCTTCGCACACTCAGACACATGGCGCTGGAATGACCCAGGGTCTTTCGAACGAGACTCAAGAAGGCGGCAGGCCATCGTCCTGTACTTCGCCTGGTACCTGTCGTACATCGAGAGGAGCTGTTCATACCGGCATGGAGTCAACCCCAGGTTGTCAAGAACATATTCGATGCCGTGTGCACCAACCTTTGTCATGAAGGCTGTGATTTCCTCCGCTACGAACAGGTCTTTCCTCGAGGCAATTGCCTTCCCACCATACCCAGTGTCCTCAGACTTCAGCCGGTCGTAGAGGTCTGCAAGAGGGGAAGGCACGCTACGCCTGGCTTGGCGGTACTTTTTGAGGATGTCGTCACGCTGCAGCTGTGCCCCCTTCTGACACACGGGGATGTCTGTGAGCAGCTGCAGCTCCACCAGCGAAGACACAACCAACTCGTCCATCTTGTCGCCACAGTACCCCATCACCCTGCTCCAGGATAGGGCCTGCACTTGCTCGGTGAGGTGCTGCCTCTCAGCTTCGAAGTAGTCGTATGCCTCATCCCGCACACACGGCACACCCATGCACGCCCGCAGCATCTCCAGGAACTGGCCGTACGGCACCACCTGCTCGGTGCACCACACGGTGATGGACTTACGGGCTGCCTTGGCTGCTGTGCCCACCTCCTTCACGAACTGCTTCACACGGTCCTCCCCAGTCTGGAGGGCAGCACTGTCGGGTAGTCCCAGGCGCTGTGCCTCTCTTGCGAATGCCAAGCATTCTTGCAGGGTGGCGATCAGGTCGTCACGGTCCTTCTTGTTGTCGCACATGTCGACGTGCATCTGGGGCACCTCTCTGTCAGCCACTGCTGACTCGACTGTTTGACGCATGTCATCTGCCCGCAGCACACACCCTTTATCAGCAGCAGTCGGGCCTGCAAAGGCCATGCGTAGATGGGCACGTGCCTGCGCTGCGCCGAGCAGCTTTGCCACATGAACTAACACCCCATCCTGCAGCGCTTTGTGCAGTTGCTGCTGCGCATGAACCAGCTGCCCCTCGATCTCTGTGGCCAGGGTCTTGCCCCGATCCCCCACGAGTTGCCACAGGGCATCCTTTGTGCGTGCTGCGATCACCACGGCTTCATCCGCAGGGTCGATGGTGCTGTGTTTAGAGAGTGCCACCGCCACCCTGTCGAGGCTGTCCAGCATCGTGGCGGCAATCCTATTCTCCAAGTCACTCAGACGCGTGCCTGCAAGCTGTTCCAGGGTCTTTTTTTTTTTTTTCATGTCGCTCCCGTTGGTCACTTCGCTGCTTTGAGTCAGCCACGTGGCGGAAGCCGGACCGCAGGGAGGGGCGTTGCGCCCGTTGACGCCTCTCACTCCTCATGTGCCTTGAGTAGCTGCCAGGTGGGTCTGCTTTGAGGCGGGGAATCGCGTCAGGCCAAACAGCCACTGCGAGGACGTCTCCCCTAAAAGAAAAGAAAGAATGTGGGAAGGGGACGGGGGTGGGATGGGTGGGCAGCGCAAGCCGGAAGGAGCGCCTCCCATGGGGCGGAAGCTCACCCGACAGCATAAAATGCTGCGAAAACAACAAAAAAAGGGAAAATAAACCACGCACACCACAACATCAATAAAACCAAAGCCGTGCAGAAAGGGCCCCTCCGCATATATGAAACAGGGCACACAGCGGAAAAAGAGTTACCAGAGCTTGCTTTAGTTTCCCCTCGGAGGAGGGTAATCACAGGGGGCGCCACGTGAAGGCAGCAAGTTGGATTTTATCCCCCCTGGTGACGAGAGTGGGGTTCTTCAACTGGTTCAGGCGGCTCAAGGCAGCATCCATATCGCGGCTACTAAATGCGTCTTCGCACCGCTTCACCATCTGCGTGATAACGGCAGCCATATAACCCTGCAGCCGACCGTCATCCGGGAACTGCTTGCACACAGAGAGGACGCCTTCGTAGTCGTCGTTCTCGAAGAGCATCTTGCATGTCTCATGTGCATTCTCTGCTGCCGCCTTCAGGTCTTTCTTGAGATTAGATATCAGAAGGTATGCCAGGGAGTTTTTCGGGAGGTACAGCTCAAGGTGCGACAAGTCACGAGCAGTCCCGGCCTTCTTCTCCTCCGCATACACCCGCACCTTCTGGTTGACAATCATCTCGATCTCCGGCGTCAGAATGACGCATCTCTTCAGGTGCCGCTCCAGATTCATCAAAGCGGACGACTCCCTGTCCGCGACATCCCAGTTGCGATACTCCTCCTGCAGCGCCTCGCACTCCTGCTGGTACTCCTCCCGCACACTTTCGATGTTCTGGCGCAGACCGTCTGACAGGAGATTGCGCAGCGCGTCCTCTGCCTGATCCACCAGCTTGAGTAGATCACTTGCTTCATCGAAAAGTTGGAACTTTACTGCACGCTTGAGTGGGTCAAGCAGAGAGTTCTGCAGCTTGTCACTGAGGTGCGGCCCGGCTGCCCTGTCCTTGCACCTCTGCAGCTCCTTCAGCATCTTCTCCTCCAGGTGCGAATCATCCCCTTGAAAGTGCAGCAGCACCTCCGTCGCTGATTCGTGGATCTTCCGCAGCTGACCAGCAGCCGCTTCGAACCCCACCGCTCTGAACGTGGGTAGCCGGGAATCAAGCAGCTCCTGCGCGCGGTCCCTCCAGCGACGCAGCAGGCGTTTGTATTTCTGTTCACCCTGCCGGGACTTCTTCTGCAGGAAGTCAAGGCGCTGCCTCACTTGCTCTGCATCCACCGCCTCGACGGCCTCTTTCAACGCAGGCTCGTCGAGGTTGAACTGCTTGAGGTACTTTTCTGTGCACTTCTGCTTCAGCGCAAGGATCGCTCCGTCTGTGTCAGCATCCAGGGGCAGCACATGCCACATCATCCCATTTACATCTGCGATGTGTGCATCGCCGGCATTAAGCCATGTCTCCAGCACCACCACCACCTGCTCGTGCAGGCGATGCTGCCACCCCTGCACGGTGTCGGCCTGGCGCACACCTTCCAGTGCAGCCGCCTCCACCTCCTTCAGGCGGAGCAGGCCACGGCGCACTGCCTTGACATGGTCTGACAGACGGAGCGGTACGTCACCTGCGTCAGCCTCGGTGTGGGTGTCAGCACAACATGACAGACACGCTGCAGCAACTGCAGACATGCTCTTCTCCAGAACTGTACACACGTCGCCCGCGAATGTCCGTTGCACCGCTGTCCCGCCGTAGATGTAGTCCCGCAGCCCTGCTCCCGCACGCTGCGCCGCTTGGGCAGCAACCCCGTGCACCATCCGCTGCACCTCGCCGACGCGGGCCAGCGCCGCCAGCAGGTCTGCGAGTGTGCAGGGTCGGGGCGCCGCCACCCCGCGTGCAGCCTGCTGCCTCTTGAGCCTGTCGTAGAAGAGCTGCAGGTCGGGGTCCTCCTTGCCTTGCTTCCCCTCGGCATGTGCCGTCGCCAGGGTCGTCTGCACACGGTCCCCACTGGCAGGAATCACCGCCTCGATACAGGCGAGGCGCTGCAGCACACACGTCGTGTGTGCAGCCTCAGCCGCAACCAGCCTGTCGTGCATCTCAGGCAACACCTGGCCTAGCGGCACCACCGCCATCACCCCACACATCCGTGTGCAGTACGCCAGCAGCTCGTCCGCACTGCCGCACACCGGAGGCACTTCCTGCTCCAGGCGCGCCATCTCCCTGCTGACACGCTCTTTGCACGCCTGCTGCACCGCCGCCAGCAGCCCCTGCCCCCCTTGGCTGTACCGCGACAGGGCGGGCTGCTGCTGCAGCTGCTTGATGTACCGCACCAGCTCCGCCGCCTGGTCACGCTGCCCGGCCCCTGCGCCGTCCGCCGTCACGACAGCGTCCACCTGCCGCTTCACCTGGGCCACCGCGACTGCAGCAGCCTCGTTCACGCGTACCTGCATCTCCGTGTAGATCGTCTGTGTGTCGGCTGTGACACGGCAGTGCACCTTGTGTAGCACGTCGATGATGTCAGTGCACAGCTGCACATCCTCGCCCTGTATCTCTTGTGCGCACGCGTCTCCGTCTCCGTCTGCACCCGTGCCCACCTTGACCGCACACACCACCCTGTCGCACAAGGTCTGCACGGCAGAGACACACGCACCGTGTGCGTTGCGCACAAACTCTTGGAGCACAGACGTCTCGATGTGCTGCCAGCACACACCCTCCGCCTCCACCAGCACAGTCAGGCTGTTCCGCACCTGTGCCGCCAACCGCTGCTGCCGCTCGTCGTCACGCTCCCGCAGCCCTGCCAGCTCTTGTGCATCGCGGACACACGCCTGCTCCAACCCCGACAGACCTTCGCGCAGTGCCTCCGCAGCTGCCCCGTAGCCTGTGGAGGCCAGGTCCCCCAGCCCCAGCACCGCGTGCAGGTGCGTGTGGTGCTCACGCACGTCCGACAGTGCCGTGGCCGTGCCCCGCAGCGCCTCCGTGGTGTGCCACGCTCCCTTGTTGATGTGTTCATGCACAGCCTCGCACAGGCGTTCGAAGCGCAGCCGTCCACACGTCACCGCCGCATCATGGATGTCCGCACCAGTGTGACCTTCATGCGGCACCGCTACACACGTCTGTGTCGCCAGCATCTGCAGCTGCTGCAGTGCAGCAGCTGCGTCTTCTGGTCTGCTGTCCTTCAGTGCAGCATCGGCGATCTTGCCGTACTCACGCAGGTGCCACATCACCTTCTCAGCCAGCACATCCCACGGCACGTCAGGAACAAGCTTCTCAAGCACCTCGCGTGCAGCCGCAATCCCGTTGCTAACACACTGCACATGATGTGTGTCATTGTCCGTCAGGCGCGCATCCGGCCCTGCAACACGTCCGACGAGCGTATTTGCTTCATCCAGCCGGTGTTGCAGGCTGGCGCGCACGACCCTCAGTGCCTCATCCAGCGCCTGCTGCGCCCGCACGTCGTGCAGCAGGTCCCGCATCGCGACAAGGCGCTCCAGCCGCCCCGCCACAGTGCGCCACACGGCTGCCTCCTCCTGGCCATGTTCCGCCGTGTCAGCACCGCCCGCGAGACTTGCGCAGTACGCCACGCTGCTCTGGATCGCCGTCACGTCCAACGCCGCCTGCTGCCGCACCGCAACCGTCGTCTCCAGGCGCACCCCCCCACTCAGCCCGAAGACGTCGCCTGTCGCCTGCACCGCAGGGCACGCTTGCACGGCACGCAGCACCTTGCCCGCACACGCAGGGTCCAGAGGGCGCACCGACACACACGGGCCCAGGAACAGAGGCGGCGCCCCCGCCTCCGCCAAGGCTGCAAGCAGCTCGTCACGCAGCTTCTCCTCCAGCTTCCTGGGGCGTGCGTCCCCAAGGTGCGGCAGCGATACCGTCGCGTGATGTTCCGTCCCGTGCCCCCCGTACACCACGTCGTAGCGACCCTCGCCGCACGACCGCAGCAGCACCACCTTGCCGCACGCTGCGTTCTGCTCATCTCCCTCGTCGAACTCCTCGCAGCTGTCCAGCATGTCCACCTGCGGCTGCGCGGCCTGCCGCTTCAACTCCCCGAGGATGCACTGGATGGTCTTGTCGTCCTCCTGCATGGCCACCTTGTACACGTCGCACACCTTCTTGTACATGCCCTGGTGCGTGTCCAACACTTTTGTGTACAGGAAGGTGGTGCTGCGCATCGCCACCTCTGGGTCACGCAGCAGCGACCCCAGCATGCCTGACAGCAGGCGCAGTCCCTGCCCCTTGTTGCCGAACCCCTCCCCGTTCACAAGCACCACGAGACGCACACTCCTGCACGCCTGCAGGAACTCCGCCACCCCGAGCACGTTCGCCACCTCCACCTCCGGCCCGTCTGTGTCCTGGAACCCAGGCGTGTCTGCGAACAGATGCCCAGCCACATCCACCAGCCTGACGAAGCGCGTCTCCGATCGCCCCTGGTCCGTCCCCACACGAAGGTCGTTGTCGCCCGCCGCATACACAGGGTGCAGGTGCCCGTGCTCGTCCTCCTCAAACTGCGACCCACGCAGCACGTGCATGAGGGTGGTCTTCCCTGCACCGGTGTAGCCGAGCACCACCGTCACGTCGCGCCCCGCCACCCCCGCTGTCGCCTTGCGCGACTCCCCAATCAGCTTGGTGCAGCGCCCGACGCTGAACTTCCTGACGCGCCCCCACATCGCCTTCAGCAGATCCTCGCGCTCCGGACCCGACACCGACTGGACCCGACGTGCCTCTGACCCCAGCGCCTCCCAGAGCCCTTCGCGCCTCAGCCGCTGCGGCAGCTCCTTGCCTGCCGCACTGTTGCCCCGCAGCATCTCGGCAAGCAGCCACTCCACGCTGTCCGCACAGGCCCCGTCTGCGCTGTAGTCGCTACCGACATCCACAGCCTCAGGCGGCACATCTGCCGTGCCTGGCAGCCCCGGCATCTCCTTCCCTTGCCCCACACCCTGGCTGCGATGCTAATGACCAAAAAAGGCAGTCTCTCGGGGTACCCCGGGTGTTGCTGTGAAAATGCTGTCGAAACTTGACGAAACCTGCCGAGCAGGGACGACGACACCTAGGCTAGCTTGCACTGCGGCTGTCTTGTTTGCCGTGTTTGTAGAGTGTTTGCCGTCTCTACAGTGCGGCTGCATGGGGCGGTGTGCTCATTCCAACCCATGAGGAGGGGAGGACGGAGCGCAGGGCGGCGCATGCAGCGGCGGGTGGGGTGGGGTGGTGGGGGTGGAGGCTGGGGGTGGGCGACAAGCGCGAGGGGGTCTGGTTCTCACAGACCCGCTGCACGCCTTGCGCCCCCACACCGTGCCCCAGGTCTTTTGGTTTTGCCTGATTCGGTGTTTTCAGAAACGTGCAGAATAGAAGGCAGGCGGGACACGCACAACAGCATCATCATCATCACTATCATCAGCAACAACAACAAACACAGCCAGTGCATTGCTGCACATTCACCACCGGACAGGCCTAGTACTCCTCGACGTCCTCCTCGCCCTCGATGTCGGCAGACTCGGCACCCACCTCCTCGTAGTCCTTCTCCAGGGCGGCAAGGTCCTCACGCGCCTCCGAGAACTCACCCTCCTCCATACCCTCACCGACGTACCAGTGGACGAAGGCACGCTTCGAGTACATCAGGTCGAACTTGTGGTCGATGCGGGCGAACACCTCGGCGATGGCCGTGCTGTTCGAGATCATGCACACCGCGCGCTGCACCTTGGCCAGGTCGCCGCCCGGCACCACCGTGGGCGGCTGGTAGTTGATCCCGCACTTGAACCCGGTGGGGGACCAGTCCACGAACTGGATGGTGCGCTTCGTCTTGATGGTGGCGACGGACGCGTTCACGTCCTTCGGCACCACGTCACCGCGGTACATCAGGCAGCACGCCATGTACTTCCCGTGGCGCGGGTCGCACTTCGCCATCATCGACGCGGGCTCGAACGCCGCGTTCGTGATCTCGGCCACCGACAGCTGCTCGTGGTACGCCTTCTCCGCAGAGATCACCGGGGCGTACGACGAAAGCATGAAGTGGATGCGCGGGTACGGCACCAGGTTGGTCTGGAACTCCGTCACGTCCACGTTCAGCGCACCGTCGAAGCGCAGCGACGCCGTCAGCGACGAGATCACCTGCGCGATCAGCCGGTTCAGGTTGGTGTAGGTCGGGCGCTCGATGTCCAGGTTCCGGCGCGCAATGTCGTAGATCGCCTCGTTGTCCAGCATGCACGCAACGTCGGTGTGCTCCAGCAGCGAGTGGGTCGACAGCACGCTGTTGTACGGCTCCACCACGGCCGTCGACACCTGCGGGGACGGGTACACCGTGAACCCGAGCTTCGACTTGCGCCCGTAGTCCACCGACAGGCGCTCCAGCAGCAGCGCACCCAGACCAGACCCGGTCCCACCGCCCACGGCGTTGAACACCAGGAACCCCTGCAGACCCGTGCAGTTGTCGGCCAGCTTCCGGATCCGGTCCAGGCACAGGTCCACGATCTCCTTCCCGATGGTGTAGTGCCCACGCGCGTAGTTGTTCGCCGCGTCCTCCTTGCCCGAGATCAGCTGCTCCGGGTGGAACAGCTGGCGGTACGTCCCAGTCCGCACCTCGTCGATCACCGTCGGCTCCAGGTCCAGCAGCACCGCGCGGGGCACGTGCTTGCCAGCACCCGTCTCGGAGAAGAAGGTGTTGAAGGCGTCGTCCTCCACACCGCACGTCTTGTCCGACGGCATCGCGCCATCCGGCTGGATCCCGTGCTCGAGGCAGTACAGCTCCCAGCACGCGTTACCGACCTGGCAACCGGCCTGCCCGATGTGGATCGAGATCACCTCCCTCATTGTCGCTGTCTTGTTCTTGCTGTGGAATGTGCCTGCACGGTGCGCTAGGTGTGGTCGTGGAGTGCCCCCACCCAACCCGGAAGTACACACCCCGCACAGCAGCAACAGGATCCCGTGAGAGACTCTAACAGATGCAAGAGGAATCAGGGGGCGGGGTCTCGCTCTCGACGAACTGCTTCATGCCCTGTCGCAAGTATGTCGAAGGCCATCAAGGCCATCCCCCCCCCCCCCCGCAGCGAGTGTGAATGAGTTTTGGGCCGTGCCGCTGTGAGGGGGGGACGGCGGTGGGGGGTGGAGGTGGTGAGGAAGGGAGGTAGATATCTGTTTTGTCTGTCCTATTTTTTTTGTTCTAAAAAAAGAGAGAATCATAATAAAACCCTGTGCCTGGAATTTTGACCGAGTTAGATAAAATTTTCAGTGCAATCCTTCAGCACCTCCCCCCTAGATTTTTAGGTTTTCTTGACCCAATGGTCGAAATCTGCGACATAGTGGAAATCCCGGGGACATGTCGAATTCGAAAATTTTGGGTTAAAAAACCCCAGGGGGGACCCTTTGGTTTCACCCCCTGTTGGGGGGCCTGGTGGGCGTTCAGGTGAGCTGCGACCCTTGGTTCTGACAGAGTGCGGCAATGGTAATCAACCGTCGTGAACGTACTTTCGTGCCGGCATGGCTATTCATGGGCACCGTGGCATGTCGCCGCATCCGTTCCGATCACAAGTGCCAGAGGCAAATCAGGAGTCCTGGTCCAGTGCAGGCACCTGCGCTGCAGATACCCAAGGGACTGTTGTGCACAAAAATGCACACAAGGACATCAACTGACCGAGGCAATGCAGCTCGCAGCCTATCGATTCGATTCGGGGCACAAGCCTCACGAGCTGGTCACGCGATACCACGTTACTCTGCGTGGCGTATTCCGTGCAGCCGAAATGGCTTGGGCAGCAGTGCACAGGGGACCTTCTGCTGCACTGCGACAGGACAACCCAAGCACGTGCCGCGTACATCCAGAGGTGAAGTTGGATGAGGAAGATCAGTGGCTTCTGGGAGGAAGAGGGCGACCGCGTCCACGTCGCGGATAGCACACTCAGCACACGAGCGGGCGTTGCAAGAAATCCCCCATGTGTAAACAGGGGAAATCGGGCTTTTAGGGGATCCTGGTCAGGAATAAAAATTTCCACACATATTTTTCGACTTCCTGAGGCCAGTGGTTACGCTCCGCATGCGGAACATGCGGATTTCCGTAGGGTATTTTTTTTGGCGAAATCCGTACGTACGGTTTCCACATGCGGATTTCCGCATGTGCCTGGGTAATTTTCCCCGCCCCCCCCTCCGAACGTCAACCAAGCGTCAACCCATATACACTGGGGCGACGCTAACCTAGCGTTACACCGGAACAGATGCTCACTACCGTGGCCTCCGGCGGCTGGGGGGCTCCGGACCCCCCTGTAGTGCGCGTCTCGTACTCCGATCTCAGAAGGTCAGGGAATCCAACCGCTCCAGTAGTCTCAGTAGGATGCAGCCAATTCACACAGAATCTGTACGTCCACAATGAACAGATGTTCACTACCGTGGCCTCCGGCGGCTGGGGCTCCGCCCCCCAGACCCCCCATGTAGCGTGTGCCCGTCTAGTGACCATGTCCTGGGTGGGTGCCGTCCGCAATAATTTAGTTCGGCGTAGCCAACTGGGGAAACTTTCTGTGCCTTTAGCTGGATCGTGCGTCCCCACTCACACCACTTCATCAGACCGGGGAGTGGTGTACACAAAGAGTGGGGTCTGCGTTCCAACAAAACAACTTTCGGCAGTAATTGGTTTGTTGTCTCGTTTTGCTGTCACTTTACGATCCAGCGGGGGCACAGATAGTTTTCAACTGAAAAAAAACGGCACGTGCGGTTTTCCGTATGTAATTGTTTTTGCGTTTCCAAAACTGCGTAACCACTGCCTGAGGCCAAAAACCGGTGTTCCTGGACCCAGATGTGACATCTGGATGACATAATAAAAATCCAGAGTGCCTTAGAGGCGCGCGGGACATTTTTTTGGGGTTCGTGACTGGGGACCCCCTATTTTGGGGGATTTCCCGTAGGTGGAAAATGTCGATTTTCCAATTTTAAATCACTCTGGGGGCACCTGCGGGGCCATATTTTGCATTTTCAGACAGGGGACATATACCCTACAAACCCGATTTTCGGGTTTTTTGACTATTTTTTGCCTTGTGCGAAAACGTGATATTTTTTGGACAAAATTCCAGGCACAGGGTTTAAAGAAAAATGCAATAAGAATCCCTTCCCGGCGTGCAACACACCACCGCCTCGTTCGTTTCTCGTTTTTTGTTTCTTCTTCCGCCTGTTTTCCACCTCAGCAGCTGCCCAACGCGGCGCGTTGACACACGCGGGTTGAACCCTCCACAGATTCACCGCGAGAATGAACCCTTAGCAGCACGTGGCCGACGTCAGGACCTATCTTAGCATTGAAATGGCGGGTCTCCTGCAACGACAAAGCCAAAAGAAAACAAACGCAATCAATCGCTGACAGCCTGAGGCCTGCCGAGGGGTATAGAGGGGCTTGCAGGGACGACACACTAAAGATTTGCCAGGAGGCGGCTATGCGGTGTGTGTGTCTTGACGGTGGCAATCGCGGTTGGTGAGAGCATCGAGGGGTTGCCCCCGCTTTCCCCACCCGATGCCATCGCAAGATGCACGTGTGAGTGCGCTGTGGTGTGCCTCTCCCCAGCTGAGATGGGGAAAAAACCACGGCGACGCTCGAATCAGGAAGTTCGATAACCGATCGAACACACGGCAGAGGCGATCGCATCAATCCCTCGTTGTTTCGGCAACTTTTTCAGCGGAAGGATTTCGGCGCTTTTTCTCACACAGCTGCTGTCAGCAAGGAGAAAAATGCACAAACAAATCGCCTCTTCAGGACGTGTCGCAAAGGCACCCGCCCCCATGCTGGTGTTCTTTAATTTTCTTTTGTGCGCGCCACCGGGAGAGGGGCCCGCGTTGAAACACACAAGACAGGTGTGTGAGTGAGTGCGAGGATCATCTTCCAATTGGTGCAAGAAATGGGCAAGAATTGCAGGCAGATTATCTGCCCACCCCCTTTTCCTGCAGTTCGATAAAGTGTTCGGAGCGAGTCTGGCTTGGTCTCTGCGTCGCCTATCCACCCCTCCCACACCCACACGCGAATCCTTTTGTGCAGTGCAGTGCAGTGCAGGTCACCACCGAGTAAACCCTTGTTGACCCGATACACACATACTCTGTGGGGGCAACATTTCGCCCCCCACCTCACCCCTTCCTGTTGCACCATCTTCATGAGTCTAGTCAGTGGCACCCCTCGCCCTCCCCCATCCCGCACAAAGGGCCAGAAACAACCACTCCACAGAGCCCTGCCATGACCTGCTGTGTGAGCGCGTCTTTAGGGTAGGTCGAAGGAGGCTGTGCTGCGTTGCACACACCCCCACCGCGCTGACTCCACAGCAGAACACCGGGGAGGGTGGGTGGGTGTGGGGTGGATTTTGCACGAGCTGAGCTGAATGCAAAAAAAAATCAATCAAGATCTGAAGGGGGATCAATAACGTGCACACCCCCCCGTGTTTTTTCATTCGATATTTTTTTTGTGTTGATGCGGGTGACGCTTCCACAACTCGTAACACACCTGCAGGGTTGAGTGGTTGCATAGCACGGGTACATCGAGTGATCAACGGTTGACACACCCTCCCGCTCACCACATAGCAGAAGGAAAACCATTGGGTGGGTATGGAGGTCTCGACAGGTATGGAGTAGATCATACACATCACCATCACTTTTTTGTGCAATTCATTGTCTTTTTCTATTTCTTCTTCACCTTTTCTTTTGTTCTTTTCGGGGGGGGGGGGTATTTTTCCCTCTTCACGGCATCACGTGGTGTGCCTACTGGATAAACCAGCGAGTGCCTCGGCTACTGCACAGACCCATTCTGTCCCATTGACCCCCACTGGGCAATTTTATTTTGCCTCCCACCGGATCGGACAAGCCGGGCAATCCCCCTGCATGCCCCACATCCCTGCCCCCCCCTTCCTCCCTTTGCGATGAATCAATCCAACGCTGCGCTGAATGGAAGCCATCGCAATTATAATGCCAACCCAAGGTCGGGAACAGGCGCCGGCGGAGGGGCTGCGGACTGCCAGGGGGTGTTTCGGTACGTGTGCCCGAGAAATCGGGATCGCAGCGATAAAAAGACAACAGCAACATCAGCGGGAGAAAAGTGCTGCGGGCCGTGATTGGTGGTGGGGGTGGTGGTGGTCGCGGTAAGGTAACCGTCTCGCTATCGAACGTACACTAAACAGACACGAATGAAAAGGCAAGGATGGGGGAATTTTGTTTTTTTTGAACTGCTCCACGAGAAAGCAGGCCATCATGGGGAGACACAGATGAAGTGTGAGGGGGGGGGGGGGCGATCGGTTGTGCGAAGGGGAATGGGGGGGGGGGGGGGTGGTATTGAGAAAGACAGAGGGGGTGGTGTGTGAGAAGAGAAAAGAGACAGAACAGGCGTGTGAGATACAGTCGAGAGATAGTGGGGGAGGGGGCGGGGAGTGGGGGACCCCGGGGTGTAGTATATAGGAGTAGGGAGCAGGGGTGGTATCACGCAGAAGCACTGCTAACGATACAGCCACATAGCATAGCCCACACACACACCCCCCACACCGAATCCCAAATTTTGTTTCCATTGTTGTGTGAAAAGGAGGGGGGGGGGAAGCGCTGTGCAGCCTGGCCCCGAGGGACCATACCGTGAGTAACCGGACCCGCTATCCTACTCTTGCTCTACGGTAGGACACCATCACAACACGCGGGTTGGTAATACGCAGTTCGACAGGTCGCCCTGCTGAGTGGCGCCTTTTTCGAACATTCCCCCCCCCCCTCTCTCCCCTCCGACAGTGCAGCGCACAGGCAGCTGTGTGGGATAGTGGGATCCTGCGGGCAAAAAATGCGCAGGGGCGTCAGCTGGAATGGAAATGACCAGGGGTGTGTCACAGGTGCCCTCATCCTAGCTGTCCATCTGAAGGACGCCGTGAAGACACCCCAGCTGTGTGCGCGTGTGGGTGGTGTGTTGTGTGTGGGGGGGTTGTGCCTGCCGCAACGTTTGTTTTTCTTTTTCTTTTTCTTTTTGTTGTTTTGAGAGGGGGGGGGGGGGGAATCACACAACAAGTGACAGCCCAGAGAAGAAGGCTGAAACCTTTTTTTGTGGATGCTGCGCCACCAGGAGAGGGATCTGGCATCTCAACCGCGGGAACACCAGGTTTCGCTGGAGGGGAAAAAAGAATAAAGAACGAAAGCCAAAGTGAATGTGCCGGGTTTTTTTTTGCATTTTTCACCCCTCTCCTCCGCCCTGGCGCTGTGCGCCAAACCCGGGAACAAAATAAAAACCTCCCCCCCCCCCCCCCGAGACAAAGGGATGGGGGGGTGATAGGCAAGAAAATCTGTTTGCTTTTTTGAAAAAGGGGGGGGGGGGGAGCGCTCCATTTCAAAAAAGGGGTTTACGAGAAATCAGCAATGCATGGCAGAGGGAGGCAAAGGGATAGGGGGGGGGGTGCTGAGAGTGAGAAAGTGAGAGTGGCGCAGACAATAAATATCTCAGCCATCCCCTTTGCTTCGGGAACATGCTTTGTTACAAGCGTGTTTTGTTTGCATGTGTCGGTTTTTCGTATTTTTTTTTTTGGGGGGGGGGGGTCGGGGATGAGAAACGGCGGGGGAGGGGGTGGGAGGCTATAATAATATACGGGCAGTGGGGGGGGATCAATATCCAGAACGAAAGAAATCACCTCCCCACCCCACCCCCACCCCCCCCACCACACACACAGATCACGCACAACAGCAACAACCCTTGCGGCTTTTGCTGTCGATTCGACACGGGGGGAATCCAGATTTTGGCTCGAGATGTCTCTCTCTCTCTCTCTCACCGATCCTCCCACCCTCCCTTCCGCCTCCTGCATTGCTTTGAAGCAACTCTACAGGGGGGGGGGGGGGGGGAGTGGTCTGTCTGCCCGCCATCCCCCCCACAACACCCTCCGCTGCTGTGCCGATGGGCACAAATCGTGGGGTTGCAGTCGGAGGGAGTGGTTTCATCGAGCCGTGTGTGGAGTGCTCGGTGAGGTTTGCACATCAAATTTGCACAATGCTGTGGAGAAGAAGAGGAAGAAGAAGAAACAATGCCAGAGCACTTTGGGGGGGGGGGGGGGTGGGGGTGGGGGTGGGGGTGTTGGGCCACCATACCGCTCGATGGGGCGTCTCTATGAAGCTGCCCTGCCACCGTTCCTTCCAAGCCTTTCCGCGCCATGCCACTGCAGGGCGGGTGGAGGAAAAGAACCTGCTGGGGTAATTTTTTTGTCAGCAAATCATAAGGGAGAGAGAGAGAGAGAAAGAGAAAGGCGAACCAGCGGGTATCTGTCGATCGCGAGAAACCACCACACCACCCCACACCCACCCCATCACATTCCCCCTTCCCCTTCACACAAAGAAAGATTGGGGAAGAATCGTACCCTCATTGAATAACGGGCAGCAAAGGAAAACAAGGGGCTCGAACGATTTTGGTTGCCCCTGCCATCTTCCGACCCGGAAAGAAGGCTGCCTGGGCAGCGGGGGTAAAAATCCGGCAACGCTGCACAGGGGAATCACGCTCTGTCCACGGCAGGTGGGCGCGTGCCGTACCGCTGGCTGGGTTGACTGAAGTGTCGCTCCGCCATTGCGCCGTGCCGTGCATCAGCTTGGCATCACCTTCACAGCATGCGCAGGGCAAGCTCCTGTGCAAGAGGGCATGTGGTGTGGGTGGGCCTCCTCAGGTGAGGTGTGCGTGGGGGGCAACAGGTTGCCCGTTTCCTCCTCCCTCCCCTCCCGAGAACAGGTTGAGGCATACCAGGGTGCCCGAGACGGGCCCGCGACCCTCGTCCTCCCCTGTGATGGTGTAGGTCTTCACAATGGCGTCGCCGCCCTTCTCCAGCTCCTCCAGCAGCTTTGTAGCCAGCAGGTCCACACGCCCGAGGTAGTCTTTCCCCATCATCTTCTTGCCGAAGATGCTGATCCGCACGCAGTCACCCCCGGGCACGTGGAAGTTGAACTTCTCACCCCATGCGGGGCTCAGGCTCTTGTTGACAACCTTCGAAGACTGTGTCAAAAGGGTGTTGCGTGGTGCGGTGTTGATTTGGATCCAGACCCCCCCCTGGTCCTGCCACGAAGAGGCACTTCAGTTTGTCGGAGGAGTTTCCAACACGAAACTGATTTCTCACAAAACATGGGGAAGGTGTTTGAAACCATACCTGCTTCTGAGGGTTGGGGTGGTCCGAACCCACAACGCCGTTGCTGACGGTGCGCAGCTTCAGCTCGCAGAACGGGTTCTGCGAGCCCTTGCTGCTGAGGTTGGTCGCCTTGACAAGCTCCACCTCGATGGAGATGTTCTGCGAGCGTGCGGCGGCGGGCTTCGGCGACGACGCTGCGGCAGGGGCACCTGCCGCACCGCCGCCGTTGCTCTTGGGGACTGCGGAGGTCTTCGAGCGGAGAGCTGCTTTGGGCGGGCTGCTCCCCAGCAGCGACTTGTCAGCCGCAGGCCCAGACCCACTGCGCACACGCGCCTTCTTCGGCGCTGCCTCGTCACCACCAGCAGCAGGGGCTGCGTCCCCCGCTGCCTTCGCCTTCTTCTTGCTGGCCACCTCGCGTGTCGCAGCTTCGCCCTCACCCACCTGCTTCGATGTCACGGTCTTGAAGCCCGACGCCTTCCCGAAGGTCTTCCCCTCCAGCTGCAGGTGTGATGATGTGTGGATGGAAAAAAATGTATGTGCTGAACGAACAAGCGAGGTGAGGAAATAGCTACGACCCACAGAGGGGAAATAGAACCCCAGGCCACCATGCGTCAGAAGGTAATGAAATAAACCACGTAAAGTTGTCGTCATGCAGTGCAGTCGGGTACTCTTATCGTTGTTGATCATCATGCGGAGCGGACAGCGAATGGCGGATGTGGAAGTTATTGGCAAAGCAAGCACACCCCCTCCCACCATACTTGGTGTGTCATAGGGCTGATCTCCCAGTCCGAGAGGCTCACCTCCTTGGCCGTCTCATAGTGCTTTGCACCCGCGTTGGGCTTGTTGAAGAAGAAGGTCGCTGCAGAGACATCCTCCACGCAGAAGGAGAGGACGAAGTTCTTCTCCGTCGCAGGGTCCTTCGGCACACCGAGGATGAAGAGCTTCCCGTTCACCTCAGGGTCGATAGTGATCTCGCCGAACCGGTCGCGCTTCCCACTGCCGGGTTGGGTGTGGGGTGAGGCGGGGTGGGGTGGGACCAGGGGGACAGGGTGAATCTCTCAATGATGGTTTGACAGTCAGGGGAGAGGGGGCCTTCGGTTGTGCAAAATGCCGTGATGTGCAGCAGCACGGCACTTTGCAGGGTGTGTTGCTGACGGGGTGTTGCAAAGCGGCATACGTTCCGAAAGACTCCACCACTTTCACACCCTCCTTCTTCGGCGCCACGACGTAGAGGTTCATCGAGGCGTAGGAGGAGTCGGGCGAAGACCCCGGCTTGATGCCACGCGTGTCCTTCTGGTGCAGCCCCACCCACATCTGCGTCTTCTTCTTCACGTCGAGCTCCACACACACCGAGGGGACGCCCTTCTTCCACTCACCCTTCACGCGCATGCTCTCCCAAGAGGGCATGGCGTAGCCGGTGGAGAGGGAGTCGAACCATTTGGAGCAGTCATCCCAGCACATCCAGAACAGGCCGTCGCCGTCGCGGTAGTTCACCTGCGGGTGGGGGGGTGAGTGGATGGGTGGTGGGGCTTGGGCAGGAGGGGTTGCAGAAAGCAGGGGTGGCAAAATGGGATCAACCAGTCAAGAAAAAAGCCACCCCCCCTCCGCCCTTCCCCTTCCACAAAGGGAAAGGGTGGCTGTTTCACACACCTCCTTCTTCAAGGCTGCTGTCCACGCAGAGTCGTCTGCCGCCCACTTCCCCTTCCAGAGGCCGTGGTTGGTGGTCCCCCAAGGGTTGCGCAGGTGCACCAGCTTGTGCCCGTCCTTCGTCTCCACCACATCCAGCACGGAGTAAGAGTGCTCGCAGATGAGCTCCACGCCGCGGTAGCCCTCCCACAGCTTCTTGTCCTGGGGGGACTGCTTGTCCTCGTCGACATACATCAGGTTCTTGCCGGGCGTGCCGAGCACCTGCAGGTGCCCCAGGCGGTGGGAGTTGAGAAGCGTGGACCACGAGTCTTCGGAGATGGGAGATGTCTTGTGCGGGCGGCCTGTCATGTCCGCGAGGGCTGCTGCGCACTGGCCGGTCTTCATCGAGAAGTACGACCCGTTGAGCTTGGAGTACGCCTTCTCCACGAGGGCCACCCACAGCTCGTTCGGCTCGTCGCGGTTCCGCGCGAAGGCGGGCTTCGGGCCGCTGCAAGGGAGGAAGTCATCCACAACAACAGTCTCCCACCACGCGCTCTTGCACATGTTCATTCTGTAGATGCCCAGCAAAGGGTTCTGCTTCTCGGAGAAGACGTTGCGGATGAACTGCTCCCGTGTCGCAAGCGAACCAAGCGCACCCATGAAGTAGCAATCCGCAAGGGAACCCTGTCGGCAGGGGCAGGGAGGGGTAGGTGGGTGTGGTTGTGTGATGACCACATTTTGTGTGGGGAGATCCTGCGCGGATCATAGCCCACCCGGTGTGGGTGTGGGTTCACGACAGCAAGGCATGGCGTAAGATGGCTGCGGCAGACACACCTGGTTCACATCCTCAGGCTCGATCTTGTTGACAAACAGCTCGGGCTTGAGGTCTGCATCGATAAGGATGCCCCACTGGGAGGGCCGCTTGAAGGGGAACATCTTCATCTCGCCCTTCTGCCACTTCGCCTGCATGCTGCAGTCGAGGGGCATGAAGTTGGTGTCGATGAACGGCACCTTGTGCTTCTCGCAGAGATCCGCCACTTCGTTCGACTCCGCATCGGACTCCTTCAGGCCAGCCTTCTTGATGATCTCCTGCACCTTCTCCAGCTCCTTTGCGTTGGAGTCCTTCGCAGCGCCTGCCTGCTTCTCGAGCCACTCCTTCGAGCAGGGCCCCGTGGCGATGGACTTCGTGAGCCCGCTCCACTTGCCCTTCACAAAAGGCTGCGTCTCGCCGGGGTGCACGGACACGATCCACTTCTCATCCTGCGGGTGGCACAAAAGGGTAGGTGATGTGTGTGGCAGAAGTCATGCTGGCACCCGCCTTCGGAGGGGCACATTGGTGAGTTTTTGATTTGCATGCCACGGACAGGAGGTGTTTCCCTGCCTCGCCTCTTCTTGACCCTGGTTGTTTGAATGCGGTGGCACACACAACGAGTGGTAGTGCCCCACGGGTTGGGTGGGTGGGTATGGGTGTTGTGATCAACGCAGCCATCCTGCAGCCACACTACATACCGTGATCTTGGTGATGCCCAGCGCCTCCGGCTCTGCGCCTTTGAAGCCGTATTTGCAGATGAACTGCTTGTCAACAGTCGAGTTTGTGAAGGAGAACTCCTTCGTCCCGTCATCATGCACGGTCTCATTCAGCGTGAGCCCATCCTTGAGCTCCTTTTGGGTGGTCGCCATGGCAGCCACGCAACGTGGTTGCAGAACGCAGCTTTATCCCTGCCCCTGTGCACCGGATGCGCGGGGGAACTGCGCCGACCTGCAGTGTGACTATGGTGTCGGGAGGGAGAGGGGGGCTATAAGGCTTCGGTGATGTGTTCGGGATTCGGACCAACGAAACTATTGCAGCCCTCGCAGGGTGTGGGGGAGCGGCCAACCCGACTGTGCTTATTGCAACAAAGAGCAAGAAGGGGATTCAATCTCCTTGAGCACCAAAGGCGCCCCGCGAGGCCCCCACCCCTACACACGGCAAGATGTGGTGCCTCGCCGAGGGTCGCGACAAGCGAACTCTGATGCCACACCACACACTATAGCCCACCTCGACTTCGAGGCTCTTGCCCTGGCTTGGCGATACACTCTATGTGTGCAACCACCAAGGAGGGTGGCAGGCCAAGCTCCCGGGACTACTCTCGCCAGAGGTACCCACCCGCAAACCGATTTTGCTTCGCCGCGACGAACACAGTCCTGCCAATTTGAGACAACCAGGGCAGTGACGTACAGAAAGGGCCTTGTTTTGCAAGGAAGAACCCTTTCAACACACCCTCCCCTCCCTTGTTCCCACCGAGGGTCGAAGTAACCCCGGGCCTTTGCTTCTCTCTGGGGAGATGTCGGGTCCGAAATATCCCGTGCAGCACACAACACACAGACACAGCACACCTGAGCCCCGAGTTTCCAAAAAGACACCACCGGGAGGGAGTGGGACGAGGGGGGGGGGGGGCGGGGGGCGACACGGTGGGATCTTGTAAATTTTACATGTATAACTACAAGTATAATACATGTATTATACATGTATAATACTTGCATGTCAACTATTATACATGTATAATACATGTATATGCCTGAAATATACATGTAAAATACATGTATATCAAGTAAAAATACAAGTATAATACTTGCATGTCAACTATTATACTTGTATTTTTACTTGATATACATGTATTTTACATGTATATTTCAGGCATTTACATGTATTTTACATGTATAATACTTGTCATGCAAGTATTATACATGTAAAATACTTGCATGACAAGTAAAATACATGTATAATACTTGCATGACAAGTAAAATACTTGCATGCAAGTAAAATACATGTATTTTACTTGCATGCAAGTATTTTACTTGTCATGCAAGTATTTTACATGTATAATACTTGCATGACAAGTATTATACATGTAAAATACATGTAAATGCCTGAAATATACATGTAAAATACATGTATATCAAGTAAAAATACATGTATAATAGTTGACATGCAAGTATTATACTTGTATTTTTACTTGATATACATGTATTTTACATGTATATTTCAGGCATATACATGTATTATACATGTATAATAGTTGACATGCAAGTATTATACATGTATAATACATGTATTATACTTGTAGTTATACATGTAAAATTTACAAGATCCCACCGTGGAGGGGTGTTGGGCCAGCGCTCGCTTTTTTCCGCATCAACCATGTCCCTCCCTCCCCCGTCTCCCACATATACCCCCCCCCCCACTTCCTCAGGCATACACAACGCAGCAACTCTACATCTTAACATCTACATAATAAAGAAGGGGGCCACGCTACCAGAGCTTCGTGACCACCCGCCACGGCTTGTCTCTCTGATGACAAAGGGCGCCTTCTCGCTTTTTCTCACCCGGGTAGGCCCGGTGCAGGCAGTGGGGGGGATGAGCGTAGTATCGGCATCGAGCAGGGGTCGGAAGAGAGACCGCTGCTGCTGCACAGATAGGGCTGGTAGCGAGGTGCACCCCAGATGTGGGTACCCTTCCGGTAGGGAACCTTTCCGGGGGATGCCCGTAACAACACACAGAACGGGGGTGTGGAAAAGTGTCACTGCGCTTTGTTCGGCACTTTTTGCTTTGGTTTCTTTTTTGCGTTGACGCTTCCACACTCACACTCCTGCTGATGATGGTGTCGTGAGTGAGGAGCACAAGGGCACGAACAAGCACGCGACACTTTCCGCCCACATCGAAGTGTGCTGAAAAAGTGTCACTGCGCTTTGTTCGGCACTTTTTGCTTTGGTTTCTTTTTTGCGTTGACGCTTCCACACTACCCTCGTCCGAGGGGCGCTGTTGTGGAAGACAGCGGTCTGGTTGGCTGCATTTGGTCTAGGGGTGTGACATCGAGTGAGATCTGCGCCGGATGGACGACCCCTCTCGTATAGCAGTCCGCGCGTTGCTCTGTCGTCGGGACCCACACCGCATCCAGCGTGAGATTCTTAGCCGTCGCAGTGTTCACGATGTGTTGTAGCAGGATATTTCCCCGAAAGTTGCTGCAGTGTCCCTTTACGAGGCAGTGCACCAGCGGCAGGTTGTCGATGTAGCAGCGCACTGTGCACCCGCTCGCGATGATGAGTCTGAGTCCCTGTAGGGCCGCGTAAGCCTCCTTCAGGAAGATGTGCGCCCCGCGTTCCTGCTCGGAGAACACTCCCTGCGACACCCTCTCTGACGTCCCCTCGATCGCGATCGCCGCCCACGCTGTGCTCGACGCGTCGCTCCAGACCGAGGCGCCTCGTGTGTGTGGCACACATGTCAGCCAGCTATTCTGTTCGAGGAAGGACATCCGCAGGCGCAGCTCGTGCCGCACCGAGGGTGGTGCCACCGCCTTTAAGTCCCACTTTCCCTTATCTTCCAGCGTTGTCCGGGCAATCCTCCTGATGTAGGACAGCATCGCTGGCGCGAAGCAGAGCGGGCTGCGCGTCACGTAACTCTGCCACACCACACTACCGAAAATATTGAAGGCGCGCCTCGGCGTTACGTCTCCTGCGATCATCTCGGCCAGGCTCCTGTGCGCAATAGCTAGGGAGTACGACCAACCCATGCACAGTACCTGCAGGCGAGCGTCGACGAAATCGTTCCGCTTGTCACCGATACGCACCCCGAAGAACTTCTGTATATCCTCCGCCACCGGGAACTGGTAGAACCAGCTACGCGCATCGGCCAATACAACCCAGTCAGCGTTAGCCAGCCTCTGGGCCACTCTCGTGATGGAATTTAGGCGCATGTCGGGCGGGGGCTTCATCGCCTTGTTCAGCGTCCTGGCGTCCACTATAAACCTGAGGCCCCCGCTCTTTTTGGCCACGGTGTAGGCCGGGTGGATCAGCGTTGATTCTTCTTGCACCAAGACCCCGTAGTCCTCCAGCTGCCCGAGGTGCTGGAGCATGTGTCTGGACACCTTTCGCTTCTCCCTCGCGAACGCCCCTTCACGCCCCGGCAGCAGTGCCTCGCGGAACACCGCCGTGTCCGTTATCATGTCGATGACCCCGTCCAGCTCCCCGTCCGTGTCGAGTTGTCTCAATGCATCGATGTCCAGTCGTGTAGTCCCGATGGGGGCGAGCTTCTGATGTTGTCCCGTGTCTCCCTGCTCGTGTGGTCGAACAGTCGTGTCCCCCAGAGGCACTCCGATCTCTTCTCCGTATATGTGTTCCACTGCCGGCCCGTAGTCCGCGTCCTCCTGTCCGCTGCTCCAGTTTTCGTAGCCCCAGTCTCCCTCCACCGTCTTTCGCTGTGGCACCCGTGGTGGTGGAAGACGCCCTCGCTCGTCGTCGTCATCCGGTGTCGCGTCGTACATCGGTGCTGCGGCTAGAAGCCGCCTCATCTTCTTTTGCATAGGAGGGAAATGGGATGCCACGATGTCTCCGTCGCGACGCCGCCGCTTTGCCCTGCGCTTTTTAGACCTCACCAAGCCAGTCGGCTCGACACTGCCTCGGTCTCTGTGATCCGAATGTTCTCCGCCGCGTCGATGTAGCGCACCACCCCCTCGATGGTGCTGTGTCGGGACAGCAGCCTGATCTCTTCTAGCGGCAGCCCAAGCCTCGCGAGGTGCGTCAGTGCCCCCCGTCTCAACGAGTGTGGTGTCAGCGTCAGCTTCACCCGCTTCACCGCCGCCGCTATGGATGCATAAGTCACAGTCTGTGGAAACACCTTTTTCTCTCGCGAACGCGCCGTCGTGCGCAGGTGCTCTGTGAGAAGCTCGTAGTAGCGTCGAGGCATTCGCAACCCTGTCATCCGTCCGACTCTGTATGGATCGGACTTCGACTGCGTCCACCGTACTGCGACCTGTCCGTTCCCCATCGGCTTGACATCGTCCCTGTCCAAACGCAGGAGATCTGAGCTCCGAGCTGCCCCCGCCCACATCAGACTCAGCGCGATCTTCACCACGTCCCTGGGCTCTGGCTGCATGGCTTCCTTTGCCTCCTCTCGCGTTGCGGGCACAGCGTGTTTCTGGGGTTTCAGTGCCCCTCTCCGCTTTAGCGCTCTCCTGAAGTCCCGCAAAATGCTGCTGTGTTCGAGGTGGATGCCGGCGAACCTGCGGAGCGCCGCCACCAGGTTGTTGGTGTACTGCAGCGCCGACTGCACTGACAGCCCCTCCGCCTGGAGGTGTGCCATCCACAGCATCACGCCTTCGTCGTGCGACTCGACACACTCCTTCTCCTGCCACACTTCCAGGAAATCCCCGTACCGCTCCATGGTCCGCGACAGTGTTTTCCAGTAGTTTGGGGAGAGTGCGTCTCCCAAGATGCCCCTCAGCGTCGCTCGCACCACGTTGCGCGCCTTCTCGGTCAGTGGGGCTTGTGTTTCTTCTTGCGTCCCGTGCTTTTGTTGCTCCTTTCTGTCGGTAGTTGGCGGTGCAGGGTCTGAAGAGGTAGGGTTGGGCGGGCGGGTGTTTGCTTGAGTCATTGCTTTGATCCCTTTGACCCGGTGTGCCCCTTCCCCCTTCCCTTCCCCTTTCCCGACGGTGTGTGATACGGTTCGTAGCGCCAGTCTCGCTGTTGAGGAAAAACGGCTGAGCGGGACCTCTCCGCTTGCTCCTCCCGCGACGCTGCATCCACGGCGTCCTTCACAAATTTGTGGTGTAGAACAGCGGAGAAACCCGCGAACCCCGCATCAAGGCATTTCTGCTCGTACACCCCTCGGGCCGTTTTCCCCCGCACCACCGTCAGCGCCGACAACCTTGCCGCTGTGTGGTGCAGGCCCTTGCGGTGAGCCTGGTTCAGCCCGGTGCTGTTGACGAGGAGGGGGATGTTGTCCAGAGTCTCGAAAGCCCGCTTGAGGTGATCCAGCCAGTCTGCCTTGTTCTCGCCGATCGCCCCGATCGCCGCCTCGTTAAAAGCTGTAGACAGCTTGTTCCTCACCTCCCTTCTCATATGAGCTGAAGCCATGGTGCCCCACGTTGCGACTACGTGGGGACTAAAATCTGCGGGTAGCTCCTCCTCCACGGCCTGCAGGCGGTCACCCATCCCCTTCAAAGCCTTCTCCATGTCGATCACCCTGGCCTCCAGTCTCGTGTTTTGCTTCTTGATGGTGACGAGCTCCGCGAGGACTTGGTCCAGCTTGTCTGATCCCTCGTGCGCGCTGGCAGACTGCTCCGGTTGGTTCATGTCCCCCTCCTGCTGCGCGTCGTCTTCCCAGTCATCACTGTCGGAGTGCTCCACAGGGTGTTCCTCCGGCAACGCGTCTGGGCTGGCCAGCCAGGAGCACGCTGGACATATCCAGTGGGGCTCCCCCGCCGTCTGCATAAAAAGCTCGGCGGTGCCGGCCGTCGTGTGCTTTTTCATGCACGACTTTGTCGTGCGGCACCCACAGCGGTAGCACGTGATTGTCGCGCTGTGAGAGACCCCGCACGACGGGAAGATGCAGGCCTCCTGCGGTGCATTCATGCCATCGCCCGGACCTGCCAAGGACGGCACCACCCTGTCCCAGTCCACGGCGGAGTAGGCCATTACCGTTCAACTCTCACCCGTCCGGCTCCCCCACCTGTACGCGCTTCTCCTGCCCCTCTTCCTATGCCGCTCCTCTCTCGCTCGCACCCAGAGGACAGTCTCCCCGGTAGGAAGGTCCTGCCTCTTTTGATACCTCGCTTTCACAGAGTACAGTCTCCCCGGTAGGAAGGTCCTGCCTCTTTTGATACCTCGCTTTCACAGTGGACAGTCTCCCCGGTAGGAAGGTCCTGCCTCTTTTGATACCTCGCTTTCACAGAGTACAGTCTCCCCGGTAGGAAGGTCCTGCCTCTTTTGATACCTCGCTTTCACAGTGGACAGTCTCCCCGGTAGGAAGGTCCTGCCTCTTTTGATACCTCGCTTTCACAGTGGACAGTCTCCCCGGTAGGAAGGTCCTGCCTCTTTTGATACCTCGCTTTCACAGAGTACAGTCTCCCCGGTAGGAAGGTCCTGCCTCTTGGTCTCCTTGATACCTCTTGTTTTCTCCTTGATGTCGCTCCTCTTCGGTCAGTCGTAGCTTTCACTTCCACGTGTTGATGATTCTCGATAATTTGCGTTGACGCTTCCACACTCACACTCCTGCTGATGATGGTGTCGTGAGTGAGGAGCACAAGGGCACGAACAAGCACGCGACACTTTCCGCCCACATCGAAGTGTGCTGAAAAATATAATGTTGTCCCTCACGGCGGATCGACAGCTGTGATGTATAGCTCATGGGGGGCCAGGGGGGCCTTCCGGCTCGGAAGTGCAGAAAAAAAAAAGGTGAGAAAACAAAAAAAAAGGTGGAGCCGCCTCACTCAACACTGGCGTGTGGAATGGCACAGCTTGACACACACACACACCGGGTGTGGCAGAGAGAGAAGGATATCCCCCCCTATAAGATCCGGGATAAATAGTGCTCTAACTGGGGAAATACGTTGTGGGGGTGGGGGGTTGGCGGGAGTGAGTGGTGGGCATTGGGGTGGTGGTGGTGGTGGTTTGGGGGTATTGGTTTCCCACCACTCTCAGGCGTGAAAATATATTGGAGCTGTCCTGAGCAGACAAGCAGACGTCTTCTTCTCTCCCCAGCCCCCTTAACCCCCTCCGCCACCCACCCACCTTCGCACAGAACGTGCGTCTAACAAACAAAACAAACCAGCCCCATGGCGAGCGCCACACCCACGCTGTGCACAAATGTGTGTGACAACGCGAACTGCCGCCACCCCTCCCCCCCCACCCGGAGCGATGACCCCAGACCACATCAACACTTCACTCCCCCCTCCCACCCTTCAGCGGCATACACCCACCTCACTTCCTCTGCCGTTTGGACAGGGGCTGTGCCGCGGGTGGTGCCATGGGATGGTTGCTTCCGCCACCGTTGGAGGCGGTTTCCTCACCACCACCACCGCCTTTCCCACCCTTGCCCTCCTCAGAGAGGAGGGCGCGGGGGCGTTTTGCGGAGGCGGAGGCGGAGGCTGCAGCAGCTGCGGCACGCTGTTGCATCCGTTTTGCCCCCGGCCCCACCGTGGTTTGGAAGAAGTATGGGTCTGTGAGGAGTTCGGCTGCGGAAGGCCTTTGGGACACATCGCGCGTAAGGCAGGCTCTGATGATCGCCTTGCACGGCTCCGACACCTTCGGCTTCGCCGGAAACTCGACAGGCTTGGCATTCAGAATGATCATATTCGTAAACAGCTGCTTCTGCGACGAGTCATGCCCGTAAGGCCTCCTCCCAAACAGCATCTGATAGAAGACCACACCCGCCGCCCAGATGTCAACCTTCGCTGTCACCTTCGGGGTAAACTGCGTCTCAAAGCACTCCGGGGGGAGGTACCAATATGTCCCGGCGCCCTGTGAGGTCAGCTCTATCGAGGTCTCCTCTCCGTTAGCTCCTCTGGGGGTGCCATGCGTTGTCTTCGACAGCCCGAAGTCTGTCAGCTTGACCTCCGACGGGGAAAAGAAGAGCACATTCGCAGGCTTCAGGTCGTAGTGGATAACCTTCATGGAATGGAGATATGCCAGCCCTGAAAGGATCTGCCCTATCAGGGGGCGTGCAGTCGCTTCAGGGAGGTCCCGGTGCTTCTTCAGGAAGCTGTCGAGATCGCCATGCGGAGAGTAGGGCAGAATGGTGCAGAATGAATCCCTGGTGTCCAGCTCGAAGCAATCCAGCAGAGACACGACCCGGGGGTGGCGGAACCGCTGCTGGATCTCAAACTCCCGCCAGGCATGCCTGAGGTACTGCGCCTTCTTCTCAGCGCAGGTGCTCTGGCATTGGTGTACCTTGATGGCCACCATGCGGCATGTCTCCAGGTCGCACGCCCTCCACACCTCGGAGAAACCCCCTTTGCCCAGCATCGACAGCACGAGGTAACGCCCGTTGTCCAACACGGGGTGCTTTGAGAAGTGCGACCGGCGCTCCTCTCGCATCCTCCGGAACTCTTTGATGTGCAGCGCCTTCTGCGCGTTGAACTCCGTCAGGCTGGCCTGCAGCTCCTGCTCCTGCCTGCGGAACAGATCCAGCCTGCGGCGGTTGATCTCCAGCAGGACCTGTGGGTCAGGAAGGTCCTCCGCGTCAGGCGTGGAGGCGGTGGCAGCGTTTGTCGCGGTGCGGATTTCTTTGCTGTGCTCCCGCACATCCTTCCTGCGGCGCTCGATGTCGTTGAGCCTGCGCTGTATCTCGCGCGGCTCATCCCCGTCGACCCACAGGTCCCCCCCCAGCGACTGGGTCACAACCTTGCCGAGCTTGATGTCGTTCTCCGCAACAAGCCTTAGCCGCTCCTGCTGCTCCTCCTTCTCCTGATCCATCAGCACCACCACCGCCATGTCGTGCAGGCGTTGGATCCGCTCGCGGTACCGCCCGAGGTATGACGGCTGCCCCCCTGCATCCCCGCCGTGCCGCGGTGCGGAGGACGCACCGCCTGCCCTGTTATGGGACCTGCTGTCCTGCTGCTTCTTTGCAGCATCCGCCTTGGCCTTCACGCTGGACTGCGACAGCTCCTCGACCAGGTCGTAGAAACCCTTCGCATTGGCGTGGAACAGCGCTGCGACAGACGCTGCCTTGTCGCCCTGTCGGGTGGGGATTGGGTGTGTGTGCGACGGCACGAAAGCAAGGAAACACTCCGAGAAACACTCGGCATCTATGCTGTGGGTGTGCACGCTTCCACCTCTCTTCACAAGCGTTCCTCCCTTAGAGAGGCCCTTTGGCCTATGGGCCGAGGGTTTGCATGCTTCCGCAAAAAATCTTTGCTCCCAAGGGCACAAGGGCATACTTGGATCACGGGGCTGACGCGAGCTCCGTCGGCCGACATCGCGGCGGAGGGGGGGTGGGGGGCGCGGTGTACGTGTATTGCAGAAACCACACAGTGTAATGCGCGGTGGCCGTGCAGGGGGGGGATGGAAGCGATGGGTGGGGGGGCCAGAGGGGCTCGCCCACCTCCCTCCCACAGGTGCACGGCCTGTCCCACCCTGTATAGTCGGGCGTGGTGTGTCGTTGTGTGGTGCACGTGGGAGCAGGGGCTGTGTGAGGATGTGACCCACGTGCGCATGAGCGTGCACATGGGGGTGAATGTGTGTGCAGGCGGGGGGGGGGGGGGGATGGAAGCGGTGGGTGCGGGGTGCAGGTGCACACCCGAGCCTCCGCGCTATATTTGCCACAACCACACAACAGCAACAAGGGAACAGCCGAAAAGGCATGCCAAAGGAATGAGGGGGTGTGTGCGAACCGCCCGCGGGGGCCCGCGGCACATCGCAGAGACTCGGGAGCACAGTCTTCTCTTTTTCTTCCACTTTTCTTTTTCTTTCCTGCGTCGGGTGAGGACGGGAGGTGCACGGCAGGGGAAGGGGAGCGTGTGTGTGTGTGGAGCGCAAACTCCACACCACCACCCCCTGCTTGGGAAAAGAGAGAGCGGCTGCTGTTTGTGCGCCAAAGCCGGGCAAAGGCATGTGCTGTGGAGGTTGTGCCTCCACATTGCCCAAAGCGCTTTCCCCCCGCCATCTTTTCGAAACTGGTAGGAGTCGTGTTGCCGCAAACTACCAATAAAACAACGTGTGTGCGGTGTGCATATCTGAAGAGAACAGAAGAGAAGTGCCGGAAAAAAGGGGGGTCGCGAGGCCAACCCCCACCCCACCCCCCCCCTTTAACTTTGCAAGCACAGCTCCCAAACAACATCCCTTCGGCGAAGCAATAACACTACGCCGCTGCCAATATCTGCCCCCACGTATCTATGCTCGATGCGCGGTTTTCGCATCGCTGCCCAAAAGGGGGCGTCTCGTGGCGACATGGCCGGGAACGGGGGAGTGGGGGAGAGAGAGAGAGAGAGAGAGGACGGGAAGAGGAGAACGGGAAAAGGGGAGACCTTCCCACTGACGTAAAAAAGCCCCCCCCCCCCCCCCCCACCCACCACTCTGTCGGTTCCCCCCATTTTTGAGGGAAGTGATGGGGGGGCAGCCACGCTTCCTCGAGAGGCACCGTTGTGGGTCACCCGCGAGGTCAGGGCAAACCCGACCCAACCCGACCGCTATGGAGGTTCGTAATCATAACAACAGCCCACACCACAACCCCTAGCCACAGGCGATTCTTCGGAATGGAGCGGGCATGGTGGGGCAGAGGCCACATATGAGTAAGGCAGGTTGGGTTGGTTTTGCTCAACGTATAGACCACCACACAACCCTGGCGTCCGGGTTACTTTTTCCCCCCCGTGCAAATACCTTTTTTGCAGCATAAGTAAGACTCTCTCCTTGGCCCCAGTATGCAGGAAGTGGGGGGCGGGGCGCAACCAATTTTGTTTTGGCTTTGTTTGTGGTGGAACAAGGAACAACACCTGTGGTGCCCCTGAAGAGTGGGGATTTAAGTGCCGGGAATAAAGGAGGCCAGACAGACAGACAGAGAGAGATCATCGCATGGCACAAGCCACATGCCCGTTCCGAACAGACCAGGACAGGTGGGAGTGGCGGAGTATGTGGGGGGTGAGCGTGTATGGGTGGGGGGACCGGCAGAACAAGAAGGGGCGCTTTTTAGCTGCCAGGCTAGATGTGTCCCCCCACCCTCCACCCCGTATGTTTGCTCCCACCTCCCAACCCCCCCCCCCTCCCGGAAAAACTGATCAAGCACGGATCGTGTCAGTGTGTTTTGAGGACACGGAGGATTTTGACCCCCCGGGGATATTTTTTTCGGGGAGGGGGTGGGATGCGTGTGTACTTTTCGTTCTCTCTCGCGGTGGGGCACGCCCCGAAAGGCGTGCTCACTGCTCGAACTCCAGGATGTCCGTCTCCTTCTTGCCGGGGGTCACCGTCATCAGGCGCGGCTCCTGTGCAACAGCGTGGTGTTGGGCATGTCGTCTTCGTCTCACATAGCCATGGCATAGCAGATCATCGCACAACAGAACATAACATAACAGAGCACAGGCATTGCGTATCATACCCCCACCGGCGGGATGAAGACGCGGATGTGGTAGAACTGGTCGGCCCCGACACGCACCTTCACGAACAGGTTCTTCCCTGCGACAATCTGCGTGGCCATCATGATGGGGTTGAACTCCTCACACCCCTCACGCCCCTCGCCGTAGCAGATGTCCTGCTTCATAGAAGTGGAAACGCGCTGGCACCTGTGGTGGGAGGAGGGGGTGTGCAGCCGGATAAAGCAATTCCCAAAGAGAGAGGCATGAAGCCATAATGGGGCTGTGGTGGTGCTAAACACCCCCCTCGGTTCCCACCTGCGAAACCCACCCCAACCGCTCCGACATAGGCCTGTGTTGGCCAGCATACTCGGCGTCGCATGCGCGCATCCTGCCGACGCCGCCCAGAAGCACAGCGGACGATGTGCAGCACATCAGCAGCACAACCAGGAATGCGAAGACGGCCTTCATATTGCTTGCAGACGAGAGGGGTTTGCTGCCGCCTTGTGTATAGACCTGGGAGGGGGGTAGGTGCATGGGTGGGGGGGAGTCTTGCTCGGTCAGAGGATACAAAGGAGGTAGGGGGGGAGGTCAGGTCATCCAGGTCTGCTTGTTGAGTCAGTTCGGTGGCGGAGGGGCTGGGGCGGGGGGACAAAGAAGCAACAAATCTGGCACAAATCCTGCCAAGTTGTGCGGTGTTTCCGCTCAGCCCCCCTTCCAACCCTTGCGTATTGCGAGTGGTTGTAAAAAGAAATACACGGCAGGACATATCGTCCGTCCCTCCTCGACCCTCACGACTCCCCCCGACGCACCTCAACATAGTGATCGAGACGGCGACGACGCTGAGCCCCTCACAGCAGAAGTGCAAGTGCCGAATCCCGAAGCATCCCGGGAGCTGGTATTCTTTGCGGGGTTGCAGGGTTTGGATATACCGTGACCGGAAAAAGTGGGAACCTAAAAATGATACAAGTTGGGCCGCACAGGACGCCACGGAGGTGGGTCGTGTTCGGGAAGCCATGTCCGACACAAGGCGGCGAAAAGGTGGCACGCTGTTATTCCGCGATGACGGCGGTTCGGTGCGTATACGGAGATACGGATTCGGAGATACTCTGGCGAGCACACCTCATCCCGAGGGAACAGATAAAGAGGAAGAGACGGCATTTGGCAATGCCGCCGTGTGGCATAGGCAACCCGGAACAGCCCCTCTCACCGGGGGCAGTCAGAGACACCGCCTTTGTGCGCCAAACCCGGGTGAATAAACCTCACGTGTTTTGCGTGATGGAGGTTGGTGTGAATGTGCGCACAGTCATAGCAACAAGGCAAGGTAGATTGTGTTTGTGTGTCACCGAAGCGCTGCCAACTATCTTTTTTACTGTGACAAGCTTCTTGTTGTGTGAAAAACGTTCGTTCAATATACGTTGGGCAATGCTGTGCAGCCCCAGAGCCAACCCAAGGCCGGTAGCTCCGCTCATGTCGGGTCACAGCACTGATTTAACAAACCGTACCCTGTTCGCTTTGTAGACACCCTGTCCAGCAACTGGGAGAACAGTTCCGGACTTCTTTTTGTTGATACATACTTGCTGTCTCAAGGCTGTGTTGAGGCCCTGTGTAGTGGCATCAAGGTGCTAATCCAAAAGCTTCAGTCGTACGATTTCCTTCGTTACAGAGCTTCGTCGCTCGTAACGGGTAAAAAACGTTCCAAAAAAAGGGTCAAAAAAGGGCTTTGTTTGTGCGCACGAGCGGCAGTGTGCTGTGGCTCCTGTGAAAGGCGGTGCTGTGAACAAACAATGGTCTTGTGAATGTCAAACCATTTAGCAGCAAGCAGGCCAACCCCATTTGCTAGTTTTTCTTTTGATATCAACGACCACACCCCGACGCGCGGGACGACCGGGAAGTGACGTGCTATTTTTTTTGGCATCGACGACCTCCAGCCAGGCACGTAGCTTGAAATTGGATTTTCAGATTTTTGCTGGTTCTGCTGGTCTGGGGTATTTTCCGGCGCTTCCCCCAAAATCCCGTCCTGACCGAACACCGGGTTCTCCGGGGCGCGTCCGGAGGCACGGAGTAGACAGCGCCACCGTGGGTCTTCGCTACGGTGCCGAAACGATGTGTTGGTGCATTTCCTATGTGTATGCATAGGGAGAAATCGCCGAACTTTGACGAAAACTTGGCGGTAGCGAAGAACCCCACAGTCGCATATTGACAAGCACAAGCCACAGGGGGGTCTGGGGGGCGGAGCCCCCCAGCCGCCGGAGGCCACGGTAGTGAACATCTGTTCGTTCCGGGCTGGACACGGCGTGGATCTCTCCGACATCAGGTCGGAACCCAGTCCTGCAGTCCTGCGCGGGAAGCAGTCATCGGGAGCCGAAATCCTCGTGGTTCGGGCCTGCTGCAGGGTACATCTTCGGCCTGGTGTGAGGGAAAACTCCCCCACCAAAAAAAAATTCTGGGGTTTCCCGGATTTATACATATTTTTTTTTCCCCCAGACCAGCAACATAGGCAACTGCTGGTCTCGAGACCAGCTGGACCCCCCAAGCTACATGCCTGCCTCCAGCCTGACGTACAAGACGACCAGACCGTGACGTACACAGTGTTGCCTTAGAAAGGCGTTGTTCTCACGGAGTATAGACGCAGTTCGTCCTCACACCTCAGCAAGATAAACTCACCTAAAAAGGGTGGGAAACAGCAAGGTTTGGTAAGCATCGTTCTTCTCAGCAGGTTGGCACAATTCATCCACACACGTTGTTTCGCTTCCTAACGCATACATTGTCGTACCAGAGGGGGAAGCTCTTCAGTGCAGTCCCTCCGCATGTGTGGATTAATGGCCTCTGTGGTTAAAAATCTCACAGTTTGTCTAGACATCGCTTCAAGAATTCCGTACACCATAATCACCGTGACTTCTGTTTAAGTGAGTAGCTGGCTAAGGGGGGTGTCGCTAGTCACCCGTCCCGAAGGACTGCTGCCCTTTTTGCTATTTTTTTGCGAATTGATTTCTGACCAGGCGGCATCACCACAGAACGGCTCTTTCCTCGACTGCATCTGGGACAGCTCTCTGGCCACTGCTGAGTCGACTGTTCGACGCATGTGCTCCGCCAGCTGCACATTATGGAACTGCAGCACATTCTCGCCTGCAGCAGTGGGGTCTGCAAAGGCCGTGCGTAGATTGGCACGTGCGTCTGCAGCGCGGAGCAGCTTTGCCACATCCCTCATCACCCCATCCTGCAGCACTTTATGCAGTTGTCGCTGCGCATGAACCAGCTGCCCCTCGATCTCTGTGGCCAGGGGCTTGCCCCGATCCCCCACGAGTTGCCACAGGGCATCCTTTGTGCGTGCTGCGATCACCACGGCTTCATCCGCAGGGTCGATGGTGCTGTGTTTAGAGAGTGCCACCGCCACCCTGTCGAGGCTGTCCAGCATCGTGGCGGCAATCCTATTCTCCAAGTCACTCAGACGCGTGCCTGCAAGCTGTTCCAGGTTCTTCACCTGGTTCAGGCGGCTCAAGACAGCATCCATATCGCGGCTCTGAACTGCGGCTTCGCACCGCTTCACCATCTGCGTGATAACGGCAGCCATATAACCCTGCAGCCGACCGTCATCCGGGAACTGCTTGCACACAGAGAGGACGCCTTCGTAGTCGTCGTTCTCGAAGAGCATCTTGCATGTCTCATGTGCATTCTCTGCTGCCGCCTTCAGGTCTTTCTTGAGATTAGATATCAGAAGGTATGCCAGGGAGTTTTTCGGGAGGTACAGCTCAAGGTGCGACAAGTCACGAGCAGTCCCGGCCTTCTTCTCCTCCGCATACACCCGCACCTTCTGGTTGACAATCATCTCGATCTCCGGCGTCAGAATGACGCATCTCTTCAGGTGCCGCTCCAGATTCATCAAAGCGGACGACTCCCTGTCCGCGACATCCCAGTTGCGGTACTCCTCCAGCAGCGCATCCCGCTCCTGCTGGTACTGCTCCCGCACACTTTTAAGGTTCTTGCGCAGACCGTCTGACAGGAGATTGCGCAGCGCGTCCTCTGCCTGATCCACCAGCTTGAGTAGATCACTTGCTTCATCGAAAAGTTGGAACTCTACTGCACGCTTGAGTGGGTCAAGCAGAGAGTTCTGCAGCTTGTCACTGAGGTGCGGCCCGGCTGCCCTGTCCTTGCACCTCTGCAGCTCCTTCAGCATCTTCTCCTCCAGGTGCGAATCATCCCCTTGAAAGTGCAGCAGCACCTCCGTCGCTGATTCGTGGATCTTCCGCAGCTGACCGGCATCTGCTTCGAACCCCACCGCACTGAACGTGGGTAGCCGGGAATCAAGCAGCTCCTGCACGCGGTCCCTCCAGCGACGCAGCAGGCGTTTGTATTTCTGTTCACCCTGCCGGGACTTCTTCTGCAGGAAGTCAAGGCGCTGCCTCACTTGCTCTGCATCCACCGCCTCGACGGCCTCTTTCAACGCAGGCTCGTCGACAGCCATATAACCCTGCAGCCGACCGTCATCCGGGAACTGCTTGCACACAGAGAGGACGCCTTCGTAGTCGCCGTTCTCGAAGAGCATCTTGCATGTCTCATGTGCATTCTCTGCTGCCGCCTTCAGGTCTTTCTTGAGATTAGATATCAGAAGGTATGCCAGGGAGTTTTTCGGGAGGTACAGCTCAAGGTGCGACAAGTCACGAGCAGTCCCGGCCTTCTTCTCCTCCGCATACACCCGCACCTTCTGGTTGACAATCATCTTGATCTCCGGCGTCAGAATGACGCATCTCTTCAGGTGCCGCTCCAGATTCATCAAAGCGGACGACTCCCTGTCCGCGACATCCCAGTTGCGGTACTCCTCCAGCAGCGCATCCCGCTCCTGCTGGTACTGCTCCCGCACACTTTCGATGTTCTGGCGCAGACCGTCTGACAGGAGATTGCGCAGCGCGTCCTCCGCCTGATCCACCTGCTTGAGGAGACCACTTGCTTCATCGAAAAGTTGGTACTTTACTGCGCGCTTGAGTGGGTCAAGCAGAGACTTCTGCAGCTTGTCACTGAGGTGCTTCCCGGCTGCTCTGTCCTTGCACCCCTGCAGCTCCTGCAGCATCTCCTCCCCCAGGTGCGACTCGTCCCCCTCAAAGTGCCGCAACACCTCCGTCGCTGATTCGTGGATCTTGCGCAACTGACCGGCATCCGCTTCGAACGCCACCGCTCTGAACGTGGGTAGCCGGGAATCAAGCAGCTCCTGCACGCGGTCCCTCCAGCGACGCTGCAGGCGTTTGTAGTTCTGTTCACCCTGCCGATACTTCTGCAGGAAGTCAAGGCGCTGCCGCACTTGCCCTGCATCCACCGCCTTGACAGCCTCTTCCAACGCAGGGTCGTCGAGGTTGAACTGGTTGACGAATCTTTCTGTGCACCTCTTCTTCAGCGCAAGAATCGCTCCGTCTGTGTCAGCATCCAGGGGCAGCAGGTGCCACGTCACCGCATTCACATCTGCGATGTGTGCATCGCCGACAGCAAGCCATGTCTCCAGCTCCACCACCTGCTCCTGCAGGCGACGCTGCCACCCCTGCACGGTGTCGGCCTGCTGCACCCCTTCCATCGCAGCTGCCTCCACCTCCTTCAGGCGGAGCAGGCCACGGCGCACTGCATCGACATGGTCTGACAGACGGACCGGCACGTCACCTGCGTCAGCCTCGGTGTGGGTGTCAGCACAACATGATTGACACGCTGCGGCAACTGCAGACATGCTCTCCTTCAGAACTGTACACACGTCGTCCGCGAATGTCCGTTGCACCGCTGTCCCGCCGTAGATGTAGTCCCGCAGCCCTGCCCCCGCACGCTGCGCCGCTTGGGCAGCAACCCCGTGCACCATCCGCTGCACCTTGCCGACGCGGTCCAGTGCCCCCAGCAGGTCTGCGAGTGTGCAGGGTGGGGGCGCCGCCCCGCGTGCAGCCTGCTGCCTCTTGAGCCTGTCGTAGAAGAGCTGCAGGTCGGGGTCCTCCTTGCCTTGCTTCCCCTCGGCATGTGCCGTCGCCAGGGTCGTCTGCACACGGTCCCCACTGGCAGGAATCACCGCCTCGATACAGGCGAGGCGCTGCAGCACACACGTCGTGTGTGCAGCCTCAGCCGCAACCAGCCTGTCGTGCATCTCAGGCAACACCTGGCCTAGCGGCACCACCGCCATCACCCCACACATCCGTGTGCAGTACGCCAGCAGCTCGTCCGCACTGCCGCACACCGGAGGCACTTCCTGCTCCAGGCGCACCATCTCCCTGCCGACACGCTCTTTGCACGCCTGCTGCACCGCCGCCAGCAGCCCCTGCCCCCCTTGGCTGTACCGCGACAGGGCGGGCTGCTGCTGCAGCTGCTTGATGTACCGCACCAGCTCCGCCGCCTGGTCACGCTGCCCAGCCCCTGCGCCGTCCGCCGTCACGACAGCGTCCACCTGCCGCCCCACCTCGGCCACCGCGACTGCAGCAGCCTCGTTCACGCGTACCTGCATCTCCGTGTAGATCGTCTGTGTGTCGGCTGTGACACCGCAGTGCACCTTGTGTAGCACGTCTACGATGTCAGTGCACAGCTGCACATCCTCGCCCTGTATCTCTTGTGCGCACGCGTCTCCGTCTCCGTCTGCACCCGTGCCCACCTTGACCGCACGCACCACCCTGTCGCACAAGGTCTGCACGGCAGAGACACACGCACCGTGTGCGTTGCGCACAAACTCTTGGAGCACAGACGTCTCGATGTGCTGCCAGCACACACCCTCCGCCTCCACCAGCACAGTCAGGCTGTCCCGCAGCTGTGCCGCCAACCGCTGCTGCCGCTCGTCGTCACGCTCCCGCAGCCCTGCCAGCTCTTGTGCATCGCGGACACACGCCTGCTCCAACCCCGACAGACCTTCGCGCAGCGCCTCCGCAGCTGCCTCGTAGCCTGTGGAGGCCAGGTCCCCCAGCCCCAGCACCGCGTGCAGGTGCGTGTGGTGCTCACGCACGTCCGACAGTGCCGTGGCCGTGCCCCGCAGCGCCTCCGTGGTGTGCCACGCTCCCTTGTTGATGTGTTCATGCACAGCCTCGCACAGGCGTTCGAAGCGCACCCACCCACACGTCACCGCCGCATCACGGATGTCCGCACCAGTGTGACCTTCATGCGGCACCTCGACACACGTCTGTGTCGCCAGCATCTGCAGCTGCTGCAGTGCAGCAGCTGCGTCTTCTGGCCTGCTGTCCTTCAGTGCAACTGCGGCGAGCTTGCCGTACTCACGCAGGTGCCACATCACCTTCTCAGCCAGCACATCCCACGGCACGTCCGGCACAAGCTTCTCGAGCACCACGCGTGCAGCCGCAATCCCGTTGACACCACACTGCACATGCCATGTGTCGTTCTCCGTCAGGCATGCATCCGGCCCTGCAACACGCCCCACGAGCGCCTCTGCTTCGTCCAGCCGGTGCTGCAGGCTGTCGCGCACGACACTCAGTGCCTCATTCAGCGCCCACTCCACCCGCACGTCGTGCAGCAGGTCCCGCATCGCGACAAGGCGCTCCAGCCGCCCCGCCACAGTGCGCCACACGGCTGCCTCCTCCTGGCCATGTTCCGCCGTGTCAGCACCGCCCGCGAGACTTGCGCAGTACGCCACGCTGCTCTGGATCGCCGCCACGTCCAACGTCATCTGATCAACATCTGCCGTGCCTGGCAGATCGAACATCTCCATCCCTTGCCCCACACCCTGGCTGTGATGCTATGTGTGCTGAATCGCTCAGACCTGGGAAGGTGGATGTGTCCACCATGCTGCCAAGCAACAGGTGCATGCAGAGAGTGCAGACAGCAATGAGAGGGGAGGGCGTAGCGGCTACGATGTCTTCCGAGAAAAATATCTCCGGCAATTCGCCATGACCAGCGGTGGTGGAACAGGTGCCCCTGCTGGGCATCCTGCTCCTTCACCAACCCAGACAGGTTGATCGAGACGGCGACGACGCTGAACCCCTCCACAGGATGTGCTTCTCGATCGCCACGAGGTTCCGTGGCAAGTTCTGCAGAGCTGCAAGTGCCGAACCCCTAAGCAGGGATCTGGTGGGAGGGTTTTTTCACTTTCGCGCTTTCGCGCCACAAATAATGCCCAGAGGAGGGCACCCAGGCACAAAAGGATAAGGCCTGCAGATGCAGATGGGTGAAAAATGGGCCAGGTTAACAGCTTACTGGGGGGAGGGAGGGTCATAACTTGAAATGGAAGGCAACCCCAGAAAAGAAACACAGGGCAAACCGGTTCTTCTGCCCACACACTCCTGGATAACGTGCTGGCAGCTACTGAGACCATGCCTGGTCGCAGCTGAGCAGCTGTGCCCCTGCGTCGATAATAGAAGACAGCTCCCTCCATGTGCAACATTCGTCGTCTACCAGCTCTGCCCGCGCCTCCTGTGTGGCGGCGAGTGTGGTGCGGTGGTGGGGGTCGTGCCAACAACAGACAACACACGACAACACCGAGGTACGCCTGGTGTCTCAGAACACAAAGCGTGCCTGCAAGCCACCAAAACAAAACTGCACAATACCTGCTGCGCATCCCACAGGCGAACCTGCCCCAGCCCCAACACATAGACACCCGCGAGGCTCTCCAGCAGGGAGTGGTGCAGCCAGTCGACGTGGTGGCGGAAGCACGCCTCCTCCTCCTCCACCATGTCCAGGGAGCACGGCGCGTCCACCGCGAAGAACTCCGCACTGCACTCGCTGGACGCGGTGGGCACAGAAGCGGATCTCTGCGTGCGCGGGGTATACCGGGGCGACACCAGCATCTGGCACGCCCCCCGGATGTCATCCGCCGCATTCAGCGCCGCATGAAACACAAACCGCGCCACAGCCTCATCCCCGGCAATGCCGACGGCACCCATATCCCACTCCGCCACCAACGCCCCACGGCACTCCTCGTTCCTCTCCGCACGGACCTCCGCCTCCAGCCGCGACTGCGCGGACAGCACCCCCACCTCACACCACCCACCCCCCTCCTCGGCCCGGAGGTCGACACGCCCGCCACGCCCCGCCTCCTCAAACTCCAGCACTGAGTAGAGACATGCCGACAGGGAGGACAGCTCGCACTCCATCTCATCTTCATAGGCACGGCGGCGCGAGGCCTCCTCGTCGCCGAGGCATTCGATGCGGGTGCCCAGCAGGCCGAGAATCTCTGCGTGCATCAGGGCGATGCGGCAGTGCGCCTCCTCCATCTGCGTGCAGCTTGCGGATCGTGGGGAGACCACCTCCTGTTCGATGACGCCACGCAGGGAGCCCTCTGTGTCCGACAGAAGGTCGGGTGATGAGAAGAAGCCGACCGCATCGCTGGCGATGATGCTCCGGATCACCGTCTCATGGTCCGACACGGCCTGCATATAGAGTCCTTCGAACATCGCATCCTCGAGGGAGGCCCTGCAGTGCTGCTCGGAGGTTTCGAAGATGCGGCGCCTCGCCTGCGCCTCCGACAGGAGGGTCGCTGTGCGCCCCATGCACTCCATGGAGGAGAGCCGGAGGCGGCGCCACTGCAGCCGCCACGACATGTCGAGGGCGTGGCGGAAGAGGTCTTCGTGCTCGCCGAGGAGGGCGCGTGCGTCGCACCGCTCCCACAGCCAGAGGCGGAGGCGGTCCGCATCCTCAGGCAGAAGCACGATGCGGATGTGGCGGTGCCCCTCCACGGCCTGCAGGGTGAGGGCGTCGCGCAGGCAGGTGTCGCCGCCGGGCAGGAGGGCCATGACTGCGGCAGCCTGCTGCTGCTCGAGGGTGTCGCGGCGCGCGGCTTCCGCCGAGGCGAGCATGGCGGAGCGGGCCTGCAGGCCCAGCCTGCGCATCAGGGAGATGCGCTCGGCATCCTCGGCAGACGCGGCGCAGCCGCGCCAGGAGGCCTCAGCCTCGTGGAAGGCTGTGATGCGTGAGGCACACTGCGCAACCTCGAGGGTGCAGCGGGAGAGGGATGCGCTGTGGCACAGCAGGGTGCGTGCGTCGGTGGCTTCAGACAGGGCGGTGGTGGCGTGGCAGCGCTGTGCCCCGAGCTCTGTGCGGGCGTGGTGCTCTGCGGTGGCGGTGGCGTGGCGTGCGGCGGCCTCCCCGCTGCCGGAGGTGTGGAGGAGGAGCGCTGCGATGCGGCGGCGTTTGGCTGCCCTGGCGAGAAACATCCTGGCGCAGCGCTGCACGGGCAGCACAGCCGTGTTGAGGAAGGCCTGGTGTGACAGCGCAGCGACGTGGCACCGCGCGCGGCCCTCCTCCTCGCCGAGGCGGGCCCGCCAGTAGTCCTCGTGGGAGCGGCAGCGGCGGAGGCCTGCGAAGGTCAGCTCCTCCACCTCGAAGGTGAAGCCGTCCTTCACACGGCAGAAGGCCCAGGTCTCGCTCTCGTGGAGGGAGGCGCGGCCCACAGCCTCTGCAGCCAGCGTCTCTGTGAGGAGGTCGTTGAGGCGGGTGCGGAGCATCGCCGCCAGCTCGCCCTGCTCTGCGGTGATGAGGTTGTGCCCCCGCTCGATCTGGAGGCGGATGAGTTCCCGCTGCTCGCGGGTGCGGCGCTCCATGCGGATCCTGCTGAGGTGGTCGCGGAGCCAGGCGTTGCGGGCGACACGCCCCACCACGCCGCGGTGCACGCCGCGCACAAAGCGCTGGATGGCGATGGCCTGGGGGGCCTTGCGCATCAGCACCGCGTTGCACTGCAACGCAAGGCGGCGCGACTGCTCGACAAATCCGAGGAACACCTCGTCGCACTGCAGGTCCATGCGGTAGCGCGCGGAGCGCTCCATCGCCAGGGCGGTGTGCAGCAGCTCGGTGTAGGCTGATGCCTGCAGGGCGCTGCGCGCCGCAAGCTCGCGCTGCTCGGCGATGCCGCAGAGGCCTGCGAAGAAGTGCCACACCAGGACAGGCCGGTGCACGCCCTCTGCGACCTCCAGGTCGAACATGCCGCGCCGCAGCACCAGAGAGCCCCGCCGCCTGCGCTGCGCCTCGATGAGGCGGTCGATCTGGTGCCGGATGTGCAGCTGCTTCGTCACCTGCCCCCGCTCCGCGCTCTCCGCCACCATAGCCCTGTAGTGCCACAGCGCCCAGCCGGCCTGCCTCTCGCAGTGCGACTGCACGGCGTGGTCGGTAAACGCGTCGAGTTCGATTGAGTGGCGCACCCGCAATTCATACAGCAGGAACTCCTCCTTGCGTCGGGAGCAGGCAAGGTGACGACGTGCCGTGCGCGTTAGAGCCGCAGTGGCAGATTCATACTCCGTCTGTGCAAGGGGAGGGGGGGGGAGGTGGTGTGGTGCCATTCCATTTTTATGATGACGATGAAGGTTGTCCACTAAAGCTTCCACACAACCACACAGACCCAGACAGGCCGTCAACATCCGCAAACCCTGGCCGTCACCCCCCCTGCTGGCGGTGAGACATACCAAGATTGCATCGCGCCGCATGGGCTCCACACTGCCCCCGAGGTGCCTCCTCTGCGGCACCAGCAGCTCCTCCACCAGGTGGAACCGCGCCGCCCGCACCAGCTCGTTGCGGCACCACCCCTCGTCCTGCAGCATGCACTCCCGCGCCCCCACCTCCCCCTCCACGGCCGCCAGCAGGGCACGCTGCAGCCGCTGGGGCCCCGCGCAGTCCTCCTCCTCACGCAGCACCCTCTCCAGGCCACCCAGATACCGCCGCCGCTCGGCACGCTGCTCCCCCAACAGCGTTCGATGGGCCTCTGCCTCCGTGTCGCCACCACCACGGCACACCGGCGGATGCGGCCGCACCACAGCCCCAACCTCAATCCTCTCCTCGCGGCTCGGCGGCCCGACGTAGCACAGCGCGATGGCGGAGCGCTCAAACATCTCCGACCTGACACAGGCTGTGCGGAGGGTCGCCTCAAACACCACCAGCAGCTGCTGTCTGGCTTTGCCCTCCGCCACCAGGGTGCCTTCGAACTCCCGCCGCTGCCTCTGCAGCAGGCTCTGCGTCTGGTGGAGCAGCACGCCCCGCGCCACCGCGCTGAACGTCGCGAATCTCGCGAGCAGCGCGAGCCGGGAGCCTTCCTCTATTACACCACGCTCCCCCACCTCCTCGGCCATCACGTCGCGGATCGCCTCCCGCAGCGGCTGCGGCAGCGACCCCAGCGAGGTGTAGGAGCACGCGCTGCTGCCACTCCTGCAGCTCGCGGAGGAGATGGGGCGGGTTTGCGGTGCCCGGGCGCACCCCTCGCCCTCCCCGAGGCCCTCCTGCATCTCGCGGGCCAGCGCCGCCTCCTCGAGCAGCAGCCTGCGCTGCGTGAAGTCGGCGTGCAGCGTGTAGAAGTTCATCCCGCGCGAATCCTCCATCACCTTGCGGTCCACCGCCTCCAGGGCGACCAGGTACTGCATCCCCTGCTCCAGCTGCCCCAGCCTCTGGCACACATCCTCAAACCCATACAGGTTCTGCCGGAGTGCCCTCTCCCCCCTCGCTATGTCCCGCCTCGCCCGCGGCTCCTCCGCATCCGTGATGAAGCGTGCCTTCGGGATGAGCACCTCCTCCAGCAGGTGGTAGGCACGGTACTGCCGCACCTGCATGAAGGTCCAGCTCTGCTGCTCCGCCAGGACCTGGCGCTGGCACCGCTCGTCCCTCTCCAGGTCGGCGAGGTCGAGGGTGTCGGCCCATGCGTCCTGCGGTGGCGGGGCCTGCTGGGTGGGGAGTGCGGCAGGCGCCGCAGGCACTGTGGCGGCGGCGTGTGTCGGGGGCAGCCAGGCGGAGGCCGCCTTGCTGTGTGCTGTGGAGGCGAGCAGGGCGGAGGAGGGTGCGGTCGCGGCGCGGCGGAGCAGCAGCGAGCTTGCGGAGGAGGGGGGTGGGGCTGCCGCGCAGTCCCCGACGCAAGCGGCTGTGTGCCTGCGGAGCCCCCCCGCACTGGCATGCCGCACAACCCTCCGCGGCGGGGGTGGGTGTGGGACGGGCTCATGCATCGCTGGGTGGGTGGGGGGTGGGGGGGTGGGGTGGGGGTGGATAGAGAGGAGAGGGGCAGGGTGTTTTGTGTTCACCCCAAACGCGTTGATAACCGCATTGGGTGCGAAGGGTGTGGAGGGGGGGGGGGGGGGGTGCGTGGGTGTGGGGAGGCGGGGTTGGGTTGCAACAAACCCCTCCCTCCCGGCCTCTCCCCCACCCACCACCACTCAAGCAACCCCTTCACCCGCCCTCTTGTGTAAATGCAAGTGTAAATGGACTGCGGAGGGGTGTGTGTGTGTGTGTGTGTTTGTTTTGAAACCAGAGGTTGCGTCGCGTACTCTTAATAAGGTACTGACCACGCCGTGTGTATGTATGTGTGTATGTGTGTATGTGTGTTGAAACCAGTTTTAAGGCGGTGTCTGGCTAGCGCAACCTTTCTCGACAGAAGCACCTCCCCTCACGTCCGACACTTCGTGAGGTATGTATGTATGTGTGTGTGTTGCCGATGTGGATGCTGGGAGGAGATCTGTTGCGTTTGGGGGAGGGGGTGTCGCAGTGACACACCGCACCCTCGAGTGATGGGGGGGGGGGGGCGGGGGATTTGATTGTCGAGAGTGAATGGAAAAAGCAAGTCTCCAAGCAGGGGGGGGGGTAGCGTAGGGGGGGATGGGGTGAGAGCAGCCGCATTGTACACCCAGACGCTCGACCCACTCGGGGGTGGGGGCTGTCCGGCTCGCAAAAAAAGGAAACAATCGCACCCTGAGAAGGGGTGGGAGAAGGAAGCGAAAACCGCTGCAGGGCAAGGGGGGGGTCTTTGTGGCTGGCGAGGCTAGCGAGGGGGTAGTGAGGGGGCGACAAAGCTACCGGGGCTAGATGTAGTGCGCAGCGTCTGCCGCATGGTTGGCATACAGCACCTTGCAGAGCTCGATGTCGCGCTCCAGGTCTGCCCAGCGGGAGGAGTGGGGGCAGGCTGCCTCTATCACTCGTAGGTCGCTGGACGCCGAGTCGCACACACGCAGCATGGCTTGGGCACTCAGCAGGTTGTGCTGGAAGGCCTTCAGCGCTGCGCCAGGATAGGTCTTGAAGAAGCAGATAGGACGCCCGTTGCAGTTGGCGTCGTGCGGCACGGATGTGCTCGCCTCATCCGCACTGACACAGTGCATGAACACTGCCATCACGTCCTGTGCATAGTTCTCAAGCATGAGTTCCCCGCAGTGCAGGTCCCACTCGCCTGTGTCCCCAACCAGGATGTATTGGTTGCGCTCCACCCCGCCCACATCCGGGTGGGTGCACGTGCTGAGCGTCTCCCGGAAGTTGTGAAATTTCCGCAGCCCCCGGTTCTCCACACGCACCCACTCCGCGACGCTGCCGTAGAGCACGCAGCCCTTGTCCCACCCGATCCCCCAGTTGGGATGCCCGTTCGCCTCGCCGACCTGCTGGAACACCTTCACCACCGAGTGGTGCTGTGTGGGTGTGGGGGGTGGGACAGATTCACCCCGCTTCAAGACGAGAATACCCACCCTCACCCACACACCCCCCTGCTGCACATCCGGGTCTGGCATACCGGTCCCAGCTTCAGCGCAGGCCCCAGTTCTTTGGCTCGCGCCGTGAGGACTGCGACAGGGGCGGGATGTTCGCCTGGGGGCAAGCCGTGACTGCTAAGCTCCAGCGCAAACTGCGCCACACCCGGGTAGATCGCTCCCCGTGAATACTGCGGCAGGGGGTGGGTGTGACGGTGTGGAGAGTGGAGGGCATCAGCAGGTCTCTCCCTTAACAGAAATACGCTCAACAGAAAGGTTGGCGTGTCACTCGTGTTGTGTGCCATCGGCATACCTGAGAGTCGACGCCGCCCAGCGCGTACCCCATGATGTTGTAGTTCCCAGAGGATTTTATTGTGTCGTCGATGTCGAAGATGGGCTGCATGCGGCGCGCCTCCCGCGACGACGTCTCCGCAAAGCCCTTCCGCTGCGCAGGGTCCGTCGGCGACGGCACCTCGCTGCCAACCCCACCCCCCCGTGTGGGGCGCCGCGTCAGCCCCACCGAGCTGCCCCCCGCAGCAATGCTCTGCAGACGTGGCGTGGTGCACCCCCCACAGGCAGACACGCCCCCCCCACAGTAGAACCTATGGCCAGGCATACCTCGTCGCCGATTGTTTTATACGTCGGATGTTTGCGCCGGCGTTGCCCGCGGAGGCAGACGAGGGCCAGGACTATCAAGGCTGTGGCGTGATGTGATGTGGTGTGAAGGCCCCACATAGGGACCACACCAAGAGCGGGTTGATCGGTGTGATCTGTACAGTACTGTGCTGCACTGTATATAAGAAGATGGCGATATGTGTTGCGAGGCATACAGGTAGGCCCCAAGATGAGCACCGCTGGGTTGAGTGTGGACGCCCCTCTGCGTGGCAGCTGTGTGCCGTGGGTCTGCGCCGCACCGCCATCTGCCCCTGCCTCCTGCCGCAAGGAGGCGCTCTCGCGCGCACGGCGGTGCTGCCTGTGGCGGTGCCCGCCGTGGTCTGCCATCAGCCTGCGCCGATGCTCGCCACAGGGCGAGCCGTCACACGCCCCGTCCCCCAACCACGCCCCGCGCTTAGCTTACCCCTGCACAGCGGGCGGGCGTGCGACCATGGGGAGGGGGGTGACGGGCGGGGGTGGGTGTGGGCCGGCAGGATGCCTGCCAAGTGCACCCGTCCCCCTGCAGGAGGTGGTGGGTGGTGTGTGGTCTGGCAGCATGGGGGCATGGAGGCAGGGGGTTGGAGGTGCAGTGTGAGGTGGGTGAAAATGAAAAAAGGGAACCGCAGAGGCGGCGGGTGGCGGGGCACTGTTCTAGCACACGCAAAGGCTGAAGCTATCGGGTGCCCTTCGTTGGCCACCGCTGGCATCCATTCCCGACCCCCGGGGGGGCTGTTCGTTCGTTCTGATGGTGCTGTCTGGTGACAGCTGGGCTCAGTAGGCTGGCGGAAAGATCGATTGCCGCCATGTCATTTATGAAACCTTCACCCTGCCTACTTTTTCCGATGTACTCTTTACGAAGATTTTTTTACTGTTTTCGTTCGCAGCGCTGTTCCGGGCTTTCAAAAAACCCTGGAGCTTGAAGGTTGAAAAGATACAAACTGCACTCTTTGACTCTCCGCCACACCACAACACCAATACTAGATCCGCACCCCCCCCCCTTCTTGCCTGTTGTTACGACAACACGCTTGTCTGCCCACCCGACCCCACGCCACCCCTCCACTCCACTCCAACCACCCCGGCCAACCTACCCCAGACAATTCGGCAGCTCCACCACAGGGCAGTGGAACAGGGGAATACGGAGACGGTTATTGGCTGGCATTCCAAACTATATCGCACCAAGAGAAAGCAACGGCGGCAGCCTCACAGGGCACGCAGGGCATGCCTGTGTAGAACCGTGGGACGAGAGGCAAAGAGGAGAGAATACAATTGACGTACACCACATTGATCGGGGCCGCTCCTTCTGCCAGGCGCCCCTTTTGCCAAAAACGGCATTGCGGAGGGCCCACCCCCCCAGAATAGTGAGAAAATGTGAGGCACCCACCGAAAGGTCGAGGCGATCTGCCACAGTTTGCCACGACACACACACAGTGAAGGCACCTCAGTGGAAAGAACTCAGTGGGGGGGGGGGGAGACCTTCACTCAACGGTGCAGAACGGTGAGCCGGCTAACGATATAGGTTGCAGCGCGCCTGACACACTTTTGACACAGAGTGAAGGCACCCAGAGATGTATGGTGCACCCGCAACAAGCGGTTGGAGACCCGTGAAGAGGAAGGTAGAAGGGGGCAAAAGGTGCGCTTTGAAGGCTGGGCCTTGAGAATCAGCGGGGGGGAGAGGGGTGGAAGGACCCAGCGGAGGGGATTCGTCGGATCGTGAGGATCCGGTGAACACCACCACCCGCCTGTTTTGTTAGGTGCCGTTGTGAGGTCCCGTTGTTAGGTAACGGGACATCTCCCCTCCGCCCCCCCTCCCCCGCCCCCCAAAAGTTCCCACTCCAAAAAATAGAGATGCACAAGAACCACCACCACCACCACCACCACCCCCTCCAGGCACAAACAGGGATGCAAATCCAAATCCAAAATAATAGGAGGGCGCCGGACGGCAAACCCTCCGAAGCGCACAGCACTCATCTGCCCGCCCCCCCCCCCCCCGCTCCCACTCACCCATTACAATTTGCAGATTGCTTTGCGCTGCAGGGAAGCACAAACGCGAGCGCATCAGCACCCTCCCAACACACCTTCCTGCCCTTTGATGCGATCCTCACTCTCCACACAACGGTGCTGCCTCCACCTACACTCCCCCACCCCACACGCTCTCAATACGCAAGGTGTCGCGGCTGCAGCGGCGAGACACGCCCGGAACCCGCCGGCGAGTCACGGCGCCTCTGCCCCGCAGGGCCGCTGCGCGACCTCCGCCCTGTGGACCCCTTCCCAGCGCTGCGGCGCTTGCCCCCCGGCGGCGTCAGGTCGGGGGAGGTGGCACGCACAGGGCGCCCCGTCGAGGGCCAGGCTGAGAACGGGCTCCCGGCAGGAGACTGCTCCACGGCAGCACCCTGGGGCGACAGCCCCACAGACGATATCCCTGAGATGCCTGACGAGGTGCTGAAAGACTGCTGCAGGGTCGCTTGCAGGCCATCGCCTGCGGGGCTGTCATCCACCAGGGAGCGGATGCTCTCCTGTGCGGCTGCACGGCGCTGGTCAGCAAAGGTCCAAAACACAAGCGCTTTGTTCTTCTGCGCCTCCAGCGCGGCGCACCGCTGCATCAGCGTGCCGCACCGCCTGCACGACCTGAGCTCCCCCGGCGCGGACTGGGGGGTGTGCAGCGCGTCGGGCTGCGCCGTCTCCCCGTCGCACTCCTCATCCTCCGCGCTTGCCGCGTCGTCCCCCCCAGCGGCACTCCCCCCTGTGCTCTCGACGAGGCGCTCGACGCGGTCCGCGGCCTCGCAGCGCCGCCGCGCCGCCTCACCCCACAGGCGCGCAGTGTGCTGCCGCTGCCCGCACAGCTGGCGGTAGGCTGTGTCGAGTTGCTCACGCGCCTCTCGCTCCTCCTGCAGCTGGCGGCGCAGCTCGGGGGTGGTGTCCTGTGTGGTCTGCGCGGATGATTCTGTGTAGCGGCGGCGTGTGGGGAGGCACTGCGTCGCGGCGCTGCGGGTGTGCGGCGCGCACTGCGATGCGGCGTGTGAGGCAGGGGCGGGTGGGGTGGCCAGCTGCTGCTCGAGGGACCTGGCGCGTGCGTCGCGCTCCCGCGCGAAGGCGGTGCACCGCTCCACCCCCCTGCGGAGGGCCCCGCGGTTGCGCGACATGCCGTCGACCTGCTCCGCCAGGTGCTGCGCCTCTGCGCGTGACAGACGCAGAGCCTCGCCCTGCCGCTCCAGCAGGGTCACCAGCTCTGCGTTTTGCGCGTCCGTGTCCTGCAGGGCTCCTTCCAGCGAGGCGGCATCCTGCGACGCCATCGCAGCCTGCCATAGCGCTGCGAGGCCTGTGTGCCACTCGCTGTGGAGGGCGTGCCGTGCTGCGGTCTGTGCAGTGTCGAGCTCTGCCAGGCGCCCTGCAGCCCACCCGGCAGCAAGGGCGGCAAGGCTGCTGCTCGCTGCGGCTGTGAGGCGGCTGCGTGCCGAGCATTCGATGTCGGCCACGGCCTGTACAGGGGCTGGGCCTGTGGTGTGGGTGCCGCACGCTGCTGCGACCATCTCGACAACGTCATCCCACTCTGCAGACAGCTGCGTGTGTGCTGTGATCTGTGCTGTGTGTCCGGTGCCAAGGATGCCCCGCAGCAGGTGCTGTGCGGAAGCGCCGTCCTGCAGGGTGCGCTGTGCGGCCTCGGCAGCCTCGATGGCCCGGTCTGCCAGGCCCTCTGCCGCCCCGCCCTGTGTGTGGCCCAGCACCTCCGACACGCGGCACAGCGCGCTGCCGTGTGACGCTGCGGTGCACTCAGCAGAGGTGTGGCGTGCCTGTGCCTCGGAGGCAGTAGAGGCCAGGCGGCGGCACTCCTGCAGTGCCGTGTCGCGTTGGGACGTGCACTCCGCCACCTCCATGCGCAGGGTGGACACAACGTCGGCGATAGCCGTGTCGATGTCTGTGGGTGGTGCCCCCTCAAGAAGGGTGATCTGGAGGCAGCTTGCCAGCTGGGTGCGATGTGACTGCGCATGAGCAGCGGCGGTGTGGGCGGCTTCGACGAGGTTGTCGTCAATGCTGCCGGCGTGCAGTGTGGAGATCAGCATGCGCAGCGTGGTTTCCATCTCGTCGGTGCGGTGTTGTGCTGCTGCTGTGGAGCCCCTCAGCCTTGCAGCCTCCTGCTGTGCACCGCCAGCTGCTGCCTCTGCGGCCACCGCCACAGCCCGCAGGCGTTGTCTGGACTCCTCGTGCTGCCGTGTGTGCACCTCCTGCGCAGCGGCTGCTGCCCGCACCGCCTGCGTGTGCTCTTCAGACGCCTTCGCAGCTGCCGCTTCGGCTGACACCACCACGGCCTGCAGGCGCTGTGCCTCTGCCCGGCAGGCAGCACCCTCCTCGCGCATGCTGCGCACCGCTGCTGCGGCAGCCTGGACGAATGATTTGAGGCCGGGGCTAGTGCATGTCTGGGGAAGAGCAGCAGCGAGTTGCGACATCACCGTGGTGGATGTGGCCACTGCTTCTCCGTGCAACCGGCTGGCCGCAGAGGCAGCCTGCTGGGCGAACAGGGCAGTGCAGTGCGACACCTCTGTGCAGGCAGCGGCATGGAGTGCGTGTCTTGCCGACACCTCCTGGTCCGCCAGGAGCTGTGCTTCGGCCGCACACATCTGCACCCTCGCATCCTGCAACGCACGCACAAGCCCTGCAGCAGCAGTTGCCACAGCACATGCATCCTGTGCCTCGTCAGATGCGACACCGAGCACATCTGCCACGGCTGCCAGGGTTTGGCCCTGCTGCTCTGCGGCTGCTGCCGTCTCAGCAGCTGCGGCACGCAGGCTGTCGAGCTCTGCAGACAACTCCTGCGCCATCAGGTGTGCCGCTGCCAGGTCCTCCTGCACAGCGTCCGCTGCCAACTCCGCCTCGGCAGCCTCCTGGCGTGCAACGTCTGCAGAAGTCTCGGCTGACACCACCACGGCCTGCAGGCGCTGTGCCTCTGCCCGGCAGGCAGCACCCTCCTCACGCATGCTGCGCACAGCAGCACACACGGCAGACAGGGCACCTGCCCACCCCTCCTCCTCAGGCACCTGCACCTCACGCGCAACGAACAGAGAAGCTGCCTGCAGGATGCAGGCCACCGTGGCAACAGCGTCGGCCTCGAGGCTACACCTGGCCGCTGCCTCTGTGCCCACCACGTGCTGCACCTGTGATGTGCCTAGCTCTGCACGCAGCTTCTCCACCTCACGCTGGGCTGCAAGCCGTGCCGCCTGCTCGTCTGCCAGATGACTGTCGTGGCTGTGCAGGGCTGCACCCAGTCTGCCGATCTCCTCCTGAAGGTGACCCGCCTCAGCAGCTTGCGACACGTGCACCTCGTGTGCCGTGCGCTGCGCCTGCAGCTGCTGGTGCATCATCTCCAGCTCTGATCCCATCTGCTCGGCCTCGCCACGGAGCTTGCCGACTGCAGCCTCGCTGACCATCAGCGACACCTGCAGGCGCTGCCCTTCCGACTGCAGGAACGACACCTCGGATCGGAGGCACGCAGCCTCCCGTGCGGCAGTGTCGAGCTGGGCTGTCTGCTGCTGTGTGGACTCCTGCTGCCGTGTGTGCACCTCCTGCGCAGCGGCTGCTGCTCGCACCGCCTGCGTGTGCTCTTCAGACGCCTTCGCAGCTGCCGCTTCGGCTGACACCACCGCTGCCTGCAGGCGCTGTGCCTCTGCCCGGCAGGCAGCACCCTCCTCGCGCATGCTGCGCACCGCTGCTGCGGCAGCCTGGACGAAGGACGCGGTGTCGCCTCCAGACACCCAAGGGACCTGGACTGCAGGGGCGAGGTCAGCCTCAAGAGCGTCGATCGCAGCACGGAATCCAAGCGGCACCTGCGGCAAGGCGGCACGCACCAGGTGATCCAGGGCCTGCGCCTCGGTTGACGCGGCAGCTTCTGCGGCCTGTCGTGCATCGGTTTCCTCGCAGGCGAGGTGCAGCAGGTCTGCCGCTAGGCTCTGTGCTTGCAGGGCGTCGTGCCCGCCGCGGATCTGCACCTTCGCATCCTGCAACGCATGCACAAGCCCTGCAGCAGCATTTGCCACAGCGCATGCATCCTGTGCCTCGTCAGATGCGACACCGAGCACATCTGCCACGGCTGCCAGGGTTTGGCCCTGCTGCTCTGCGGCTGCTGCCGTCTCAGCAGCTGCGGCACGCAGGCTGTCGAGCTCTGCAGACAACTCCTGCGCCATCAGGTGTGCCGCTGCCAGGTCCTCCTGCACAGCGTCCGCTGCCAACTCCGCCTCGGCAGCCTCCTGGCGTGCAACGTCTGCAGAAGTCTCGGCTGACACCACCACGGCCTGCAGGCGCTGTGCCTCTGCCCGGCAGGCAGCACCCTCCTCACGCATGCTGCGCACAGCAGCACACACGGCAGACAGGGCACCTGCCCGCCCCTCCTCCTCAGGCACCTGCACCTCACGCACGAGCTCCGATACCGCAGCGGCGGTTCCCGCCGCCTCCTCGCACGCCAGCACCAGATCGCACCGCAGCAGGGCACACTCTGCCTGGCCCAATGCCAGGGCAGTGCCCACAGAGCAGCCGAAGGCATCTGCCTCCAGGGCGTGGCGTGCCGCCGCCTCTGCCTGCTGCACCTCTGCTGCGCGCAGGCCGAGGCAGGCCTCCGACTCGCACTGCAACGCCGCCTCTTGCTGCTCGCGCAGCAGGGCGCACTCGGCTGCAAGGTCGGCCGCACCGCCCTCTGCACGCTGAAGGGCTGCACGCTGTGCCTCCACCGCAACCGCAGCCTCCTGCCGCAGCGCGTGGGCGGTGCCGGCACTGGGCCCACCACCCGCCACCTGCAGGATGTGCTGCAGGCCCTGCTGGTACCCCTCGGCACCCTCGCGCAGCCTGTCGCACTCCTGGGACACGTCGCGCAGCTCCTGCTCCGCCTGCCCCGCTGCCTCCTGTGCAGCCACGGCGTCTGCGCGTGCTGCTGCCAGGTCGGTGCCGACTGCTGCCAGGCAGCACTCGAGGTCGACGCCATCACCTTCGGAGTCGAGGCCTGCGAGATCTGCCGCACACTGCAGTGCGGCGTCAAGGGTACCCAACGACTCTGCGTGCGCACCCCTGAGGCTTGTGTACGCATGGCGCAGGTGGTCAACAGTGGCATCCAACCCGCCAGAAGGAGGCAGATGCATCTCGCGGCTCAGCGCCAGCAGGCGTGTGACCCACCCCTCGAGGGCCGACTCTGCCTCCCCCAGCTTGCACACGAGGGTGTCGCGCTCTGCGCAGCAGCGCTCAGCCTCGTCGCTCTTCTCCTGCAGGTGCTGCGCCAGCTGGGCCAGGTGCGGCTGCACGTCGCGGAGCTGCTCAGTGGTGTGTGCCTGCAGGGTGGCATGGCGCTGTGCCAGGTCATCCACGTCTTGCTCCGCCGCCTGCAGCTTTGCGCAGGTCTGCTGCAGCGCCGCCTCGCTGTGTGCCAAGCGGCGCTCCGTCTCGCCAAGAAGGAGTGTCGCCTCTGCCAGGTCGTCCTGCAGCTGCCCAGCGTGCGCACGGTGCTCCGACAGTCGGGTTGCGTCCTGCTGTGCCTGGGTGTCTGCTGCTGACGCCTGCTGGCGGTGGCCCTGTGCCTCGGCGGCCCATGCAGCAGCAGCAGCCGCATGCTGGGTGCGGCACTGCGCAGCAGCCAGGAATGCTCGAGCGGCATCCTCCTCGGCAGCTAGCTGTGCACGCCGTGCTGACTCCGTGTCGCTCCACAGCGCTGCATGTGCCTGTGACATGATCTCCAGTGACGCGGTCGCGGCGTGTGCCTGGCGCTGCAGGGCGGCGCAGCGCTGTGCTGACTCGTCGTTTGCGGAAGCAGCTCGCACCAGAGCCTCGTTCAGCTGAGCAATCCCCGAGTCGGACTCATCGAGTAGGTCCTTCGCTGACAGCAGCTCGGCGCTCTGTGCCTCCACCTTTGCAGTCTGAAGGGCAACCTGGTGCTGCAGCTGCGACACCTCGCGCTTCAGTGTTGAGACGAGCGCGTCTGCTGCGGTGAGGTCGGCATGCAGCGCGTTCTCAATGTGTGCCGCTTCCTCGCACACAGAGTCGCCACGCGCCGTCAGAGAGATGATCTCTGCGTCTGCCTGTGCATTCGACAAGCGGAGGGTCGCGACCTCCTCCCGCAGGGACACGATCTCTGCCTGTGCTGCCGACTCTGTCAGGCGCAGCCGCTCCGCCTCGTCACGCAGCGCGTCTGTTGCCACCTCTGTGCTGTGGTGGTCCATCGTGCGCTGGCGTGCCGCCCGGTCCAGCTCGGCAGCAACTGCAGCCAGCCGCTTGCGCAGCACCGCGCCCTCCGCATCCGCCTCCGCCACACGCCGCTGCAGGGCACCCACCTCGCCACGGCTGTGCTGCAGGCCGTGCTGCAGCAGTGCCGCCCCGCAGCTGCCCACAAGCGCACCCCACTCCGCCGACTCGCTGCTGGACACACGCTGCCGCGCCTGCGCCTCTGCTGCCGCCACCTGGTGCGCCATGTCGACGGTGTGCCTGCCGCAGGTGGCTGCGACAAACCTCTCGTGCAGCAGGTTGTAGTCCTCCTCGATCCCCGCACGCTGAGACCGCTCGCGCGCCGCTGCCGTCTCCACCTGTGACACGCGGTGCGACAGTCGCTCGCTCTGGCGCTGGGCGCGCTGAGCTGCGGCTGCAAACACATGCGCAAGGTGGGTTGAGAGATCCGACACGCGCTCTGCCGCAGCCAGCTCCAGCTTATAGCGCGCTGTGGCTTCTGCAGACTCCAGCATGCGGGCCCCGCCAGACATGTCCAGCGACAGGGCGAAGAGCTGCTCCTGCAGGGCAGCCAGGTGGCGGTCCGTCGCCTCATCCTGCTCGGCACGCTCAGCCATCAGCGAGTGGTCTGCGACGCTCCGCTCACGCAGGTCGGCAGACAGCTGCAGATTCTTCTCCCGCAGGTCCTCTATGTCGCCCTCGCGCTGCGCAAGCAGGGCGTACAACGTGTGCACCTTCGCACGCCTGCTGGAGGGCTGTGATGAGCCTGACGAATCGCTGTCGTGCCCGTCACCCGCCTCCACAGTGTGGCCCAGCTGGCGCAGGCGCGACGTTGTCTCCTGGAGCTGCGACGCAAGGCGCCTGTTGGCATGCTCGAGGGCTGCCAGCTTGTCTTCGTACGATGCCTGCATCTCTGCATACCGCGCATGTGAGTCTACTTCGCGGTGCACCACAGGCGCGTTGCGCACCTCCCGTGCACGCTCTGCAAAGATGAGTGTGTTCTTCGACTCGAACAGATGGCGCTCGGAGGGGGCGAGCGTCACGACGAATGTGGCAATGCCCGTCCCACCCAGAGAATCCTGCAGCAGCCGGGTCAGCTTGGAGTCGCGGTAAGGAACGTGCCGCTGCGTCTTGTCAACCAGCGCCTGCAGCACGTTGCCCAGCGCCGCAAGGGATGTGTTGATGGCCCGCGCCTCCACCTTCCGCAGCCCCTCGCTGCCGGACTTCTTCAGGCGCTCGCTGCCTGCGAGATCGACGACACAGAGGCGCCCCCGCAGCACGTGCCGGTGGGCATCCCCGAGGGTCGTGCCCTTCAGCGCGGCATGGTCGCACAGAGTCATCTTCCGCCTCCGTGCAACCGTCACCATCAGGCAGGAGTGCGAGCGAGACGACTTGGCATTCATGCGTGTCAGGGCTGTGATGCGCCCCTTCTCCGCCACCTGCGCCACGACGGCGAAGTCTTCGGGCTTCTCAAGGGTAACAGACTTGGCGCCCACCAGGAACACCCCGTTGTCGGGGCACTCCCGGATCTGCAGGGGTGCCGACAGCGGCAGCGACGCGCTGTCAGCCTGCAGCGGCACCGCAAGCAGGTCGTGCACCGTGTCGTTATACAGCTGGATCCACTCCAGCGACACGCGGTACTCATGGCCAGGATCCCCAGCGATGCAATCAAACACAGCACGCACGCAGCGCGGCACCAGACCGGATTGAGGGGTGATCGCAGCAGACCCACTTCCGTTTGCAGCTGTGTAGGTCTTGCCAGACCCTGTCTGCCCGTAGAGCAGGAGCGTAGAGTGGTAGCCGTGCATCACGTGGTCCACCCCATGTCGCCCGACGTGCTCAAACACGCTTCCCTGCCCCACGGAAGGACCAAAGACGCCGTCGAAGCAGCGTCCCTCCCTGTCACCACGCAGGCGGACAGACGTCGAGGAGCACACGATCCCAGGGTCCCCATCCTCGGCCTCCGGTGAGTCGGGGTCGGCGTCGTTGTGGATGAAGGGGCGGACACGGACAAAGACCTGCAGATTGATCCGCTCGGATTGGTAACCTGGCGTGCTGGTCATCAGCACTCCCAGATGCAGCAGGTCCGCTGCTGTGTCACGCAGACACAGACAGGACAATGCCTGGCGGAGGTGGCTGTGTGTACAAGGGAGGGGTGTGCGGGCAACTAGGGCGGGGTGAAAAGACGGAGGAATGTTCCGGAAAAACTGGGAGGATGGGGTTGGAGGGACGGGGGGGCGGCGAGTCTTGCAGTGCTGGTTCTGGTTCTGGGGCATCTCGTTGTGCTTCTCTGTTGCTGTGGCTGCTGTGCTGCCGGGGGGATGGAGGGGCACCGGTGGCCCTGCCCTGCACCCCGCCGCTTGGTGGCCCTCTCTGTTCGGAGGCAGATGCCACAAGACGCAGAGGCGAATCACACACACGCAGCGGGGGGGGCGAGGGGCGCAGCACGGCTGGGGCAACACACAGGACACACATGCCCTGCCTGGGGTTGGCGGGGACGTTGCGGCAGGGGGGCAAGGGTCTTACACCCACACACCCCTGCACGCACGCCCCGCTGGCGATGAAGCGCCACACGCACGCTGTCCAGGACACCAATCAAGGCGTAAGACGAAGGGGTCCGCGTGTGCTGCGTGTTGGGTAGGCAAGACAGCACAACAAAGCACGCTTGCTGCCAACCGCAGACACACGGCACCCTCAGGGGGAGGGGGTGGGGTGGGGTGGGGTGGGGTGGGGTGGATGTCCGGGATGGGTCCCTGGGACAACAGTGGATGGTGGATGGTGGAAATGCACCAGTTCCTCACACGGGGGCATGTATCGCTGCCGACACCGGGTCTAGGTTAACTGGTTGCACTGGTGCTTCGGGTGTGTGGATTGGTTGGGGGTGGGTGGGGTGGGGTGGGGTGGACGTCAGCGATGTCAGGCTAACGAAGCAACAAGGATAAAGAAACGGCAAAGGTAGGGAACGGCAAGGAAGGCAACGCCAACAGGGGGGGAGACAGCGGGACCAGCCCGACACATCTGCCCCCCTGCGGCTGTGCTGCTGGTGTGGATGTGAGGGAGGGAGTCAAGACGCGGCACTGTGCACGCACAGTTTCGCCGCATGTCTATAAGATTCTTAAAGAACCGGAAGAAGAAACGCTCACATGCAAAGTGAGGCATGCGCCCGCTGACGCGATATTTGCGGCTGACAGGAGAGGCAGCGCACGAGTTGAAAACTAAAACTACAGGCGCACCACCTGCCGCAGGGGTGCATAGTGCGGCAGGTGCTCTTTTGGGGAAACAAATTCAAAGATGGCAGCAACGCCGCCTGTATCAAGAGGAAGGACAAGTGCCAAGAAGGAGAAGAAGAGGTGCCATTCCAGCTCTGACCGGATGTTTCCACAACAACACCCTCACCTCGCCGATTATGGGAGGGTGGTGCGCGTAGCACGGTGGCAGGGCTGACGTGGCATGTTCGCTAGCAGGTGCGCTTGCAAAATATTTGCTATTATGTGATTCCTGGAAACTGCAAATGACGGTGGAAGGATGACGGGGGGAACTAGGGGTCAAGAGAGGACCAGGGGTGAGTATTTGCCCACGCATGCCTTGACGTGTGCGCCTCCCAAATCCAAGGCAGCACAGGCCTGCCCGCCCCCCGCTTCGTAGCACGAACGCAGCCGAAAATGGGTCGGTGAGCGTTCTGCACGGGGCACAGGCACACATGATGGTTTGCGGCAACAGGCGTTCATAAAGCACACCGGCACGCGGCGGCGTCGGCAGGATGGTAGAAAGTGTATGCCGAGATGGAGGAAAGCGGCTCTCTGAAAGTGTATGAGTTCGCAAAAAAGGACCTGCAGTAGTGCCAGCACCACCGCAGCGACTGTGGCAGGACCCGCAAGCACCATCACCGCATCACCGGGTGCCACAGTTGCAGAGCCCAAGGCTGTCGGCAGGCACCACCTCACGCGTGCCGTCCGGCTTCGTCCACTCCAGCCGGAGCCCTGCCGTGCCACGCCCCTGGAAGTGCTGCACCTCGAGTGCATGCGCACCGACGCTCAGCTGCAGCTGCTGCGACGACCTGGTCTGCATCCTGTGGTTCCGGTCGTTGTCCACCACGACCCTGCCGTCGATGAGAACGCGCGACCCATCGTTGGACGTCACATGCACCCTGTAGGCACCGGGAGCAGCGACGCTGAGGAAACCAACGTGCACATCCGCGAACTGCTGCGTGAAAGACGCAGGAAGGCCGGCCCAGGCATGCCCTGTGTCCTGCTCGTCCAGGGTGCGCACCAACCGCTCTACACGGCCACGCGAACTCTCCCGGAGGGGGCTGCCAGGTGCCATCTGGGGGAGACGCTGCAGGTGCGACGTCATGGGGCTGCGCCAGAAGATCCCACGCAGCCCGGGGCGGAGGGCGCCACACGCACAGGGGGAGGGTGGGGAGGAGGCACGCAGGTCGCGGGGCTGCACCGACGGGATGCCGACAGAGGGGTACAGCCGCTCCCTGAAGCGCACAACCAGCACGGGCGCATCCGACTTCGACCCGTCGTACGACACAGCATTCCGCCTCGCCTTGTTGTTCCGCACGCGCGTCCGGATCATCAGGGACACAGCCGACGAAGCGCCATAGCCCGGCCTCGACGTGATATCCCCCACCACAGCGGACAGGTCCGGGGTCCTGTACGTCTCCCCCTTCCGCCACGCCCCCAGGTTGCCCCACTCCACGCCCGCGGCTGTCTCCGGCCGCCCCAGCGGCGACGCCTGCTTCGAGAAGCGCTCCGACGAGTCCGCCGCGTCCCCGTGGATGATGAGCGACGGCGACTCCCCGCGCTCGCTCTCGTCGGCGGTGAACACCACGTACGCCTCCTCGATCACAGCACCCTGCGGGACACGCGCCCCGCGGAAGAGCAGCGCCACAAGCTGGTCGCACTTGTCATACGCCAGGTCCAGGTCCCCGCTCCGGTCCTTGTACTGCCCGTCACGCTCGCGCACCTCGACGTCGTCGCCCTCCGTGCTGATGCGCACGCGCCGCTCCACGACATCGGACGGCCGCACCGCCGGCGGCGGGGGCGGGGGCGGCGGCACGTACTGCGACCCTCCCTCCCTGTACCGCACAACCAGCACCGGCGCCTGCGACTTCGACCCGTCGTACGCCCAGGCGCTGCGGCGGCACTTCCCGTTCCCCTCCCTGATCACAAACAGCGTCAGTGCGGACTTGGATGACCATCCACTCCTGCCTGCCACCTCCCCCACCACTGCCGACAGGTCAGGGGTCCTGTACGTCTCCCCCTTCCGCCACACCCCCAGGTTGTTCCACGCCACCGTGGCCTGTGTCTCCCGACGCCCGTACGGGGACGTGCGCGACGAGAACCGCTCGGATGAGTCTGTTGCCTCCCCCCGAAGCAGCAGCGAAGGAGATTCTCCGCCCTCCGTCGCCTCTGCCGTGAAGGTGATGTACGCCTCCTCCACCACCGCACCCTGCGGGATCCTGGCGTCGCGGAAGCGGACAGCAACCAGCTGCTCGTGCTTGTTGTACCCGAGCTCCAAGTCCGTGCTGTGGTCGTTGAAACGACGCCCCGGCACCAGCACCTCTGCGTCGTCACACTTCGTGCTGACCGGCACGCGCCGTGCCACAGAGTCACCGGCTGCCGGGCGGTAGCCCCCATACGTCCCCTCTACCCCGAGCACCTGTAGCAGCGCTGCTGCACACACCGACACCACCCAGCGATGCATGTCCCCTGCCTGCAATGTGTGTCACTTAGCGTATCTGTAGAGTGTGCTGTGGTGTTGCATGGCAATATCCGTGGCTGCACCACACGGAGCGTCCTGTATATCCGCAGTGGGCACTGGGCCTGTGTGGCAGTGTAGGAGCATTGCAGTCGTGAGCAGCAAGGCATGGAGCAAACAGGGTTAGCCGGAGCAGTGCGTGGGCCTGCTGTCCACTCAAACGTAGTCTACACTCTCACGGAAGACCTGTCACGTTCGCTCCGCTCCAGCATGCGGACAAACGGTGGTCACATTGACACTGCTCGGTCCTCCATCGACTAGCTGCTGCACACGTTACCGGGTGGTGCCTTAGTGCCAGCCTTGCGTGGCCGGCACAACGAGGGCCGCAAGAGTGGTCGGGTTTGCGTCACAGTTTGACGACCCCTATTACACATGGGATAACACCCTGTGGAGCTTCCGCTCTGTGTGACAAAATGTGTGCCAAGTGAAACCTTTCCGACGACACCACATGCCCCACGGCAACACAACCCTCATGCTGGGGGGCCCACAAGTCAAGCAAGGCATATACTGACCGCTCATGGTGGGGTGCAGGCGACAGACCTCCTTCCCCGGGCTTTGTGTGTTGTCGTGTCGAACGACACTGTACTGATTTCCGAGACCACCAGGACAGTGACGCACGCAATGTCACCAGAAGGCCTTGTACTCCAATTTTAGACACCAGATAGTACTCAGGACCAGAGGAATGTACTTTCGCTTCGGTCCGAGGGGCGTTTTTGCTTTGTGGCATTTACAATCGTCTCTGCCTCGCGGAGTTTTTTCCAGAGCCCTGGTGCCTAACGGTCAAGACGACCAGCGCAGCGGCGTGCATCACCGCTGCTCTTTGTTGCTGACGTTGGCACCCTATTGGCTGGGTGGGGTGGGTGGGCGGGTGGGCGGGAATCACACTGGGTTGCACACAAGAAACCACCACCACCCCACCCTCTTTCCTTCATTCGTTGGTGTCCGAACGGACACAAGGGGCGAGTGGGGTAGGGAGGGTGGGGAGGGGCAGGGATATGGACCACAGGCAGCTGCCACCTCGACAACACCTGGCTACGTGTGGGTCACCCCGTCATCCTATGCTTAGAAGTTGCGGTTGGAGACCAGGCGGTCCACCATCTCGAGCGCCTGTGGACGGTGTGGCATGAAGTGGGGAAACGATCTGTGCCCGGATGGCAGAGGAAAGGCGACAGCAAACCAACCGCCTGGGAGCACTTCGCCCCTTGTCCCCTCTGCCCAGTGCATACCTTGAAGCCAGCCGTCTCCGGCACCTCGTGGCGGCCCCCACGCACCGTAATGAAGGTGAAGTTGTTCTGGTAGCGCGTGGCGTAACCACCCACCTGCTTAGAGCCGTCATCCTCCGACGTGTAGGTCCACGGGTGCCACGCGTCCAGCACATCGAAGCCCATGGAGGAGGTCCACGCTTCGTTGTCGTTGTACGGCACGCAGGCATCCCAGTCGCCGTTGTAGATCAGCACACGCATGTTCTCCACCAGCAGGGGGTATGTGTCGCGGGGGAGGTTCTTGCGGTTCGAGTTGTACGACCACCCCGGGGCTGTCTGGCACGTGGCCCACTTGAAGGAGATGGGCTTCACGTGGGTGGCGTTGACAATCCCGTCCTGCGTGAAGTACTCCGTGGCGTCACGCGAGTCGATGCACGCGTCGGGCCCACCAAGCCCGGAGTAGAACCTCGTGTTGCCCAGGGGTGCGCGCAGGATCTTGTTGTCAGTCGCACTGCGCCCCTGGATGCACTCCCCGTAAATGTTGTACAGGTTCACGTTGGAGATGGTGGTCGCCATCTCGCCCAGAAGCGTCTCGCACTTCTTCGACGGCGCGGACCAGTCGGAGCACTCCGCGCGGATCTGCGTCTTCATCGTGTGGGACACAAAGGCCTGGCCCAGCAAATACTCAGTGTCGTACTGGTCACGCTGGCCACCACACACCCCAATCTCGCTCCCGGTGCACCCGTTGCCCACGGCAATGCCCGTCAGCTTGGCACCAGTGTACGTCTGGTTCCCGTTGGCCCACACGATGGCCTCGGCGAGCGTCGGGACGTAGATCCCTCCGTACGACTCCCCGGTGATGAAGAAGGGGTGCGACTTCAGCTCCGGGTAGAGCTCGAAGAACTTCATGACAGCCTGGAGGTTGTCCTGCGACGACAGGTCGTCGTTCTGCTTGTAGTCCGTCGCCGGGTCGTCGCTGTAGCTGAACCCCACACCCACGGGAGCCTCGATGTACAGCAGGTTGCCCTTCTGTGCCCACGACACGGGGTTCTCCACCAGACGCTTCGGGTCCGAAGAGTTCCCACGGAAGGGCCCATGCTCGTAGTACCACCCGTCCAGCGACGAGCACCCAGGGCCACCGTTCATCCACAGCAGCGTGGGGGTCGACTCGGCAGAGGGGTCCTTGCCGGTGCTCTCGACATACCAGTAGTGGATGTGCTTCCGGTTGTTGGGGCCGAAGGACAGGTACCCTGAGTACTGCCTGGATGGCAGGGCACCAGCCCAGCCAGGGAGGGCGTGGATCTCATCCGCAGGCACTGCCGCGAGGGCAGCAGCCGCAACAACACTGAGGAGTGCCATGGGTGATTCCTGTGGCGGGGGGGGGTGCGTAGGTGGTCAAGCAGAGGGGAGTGGAAGGGCGGGGGGAGGGGAGGCAAGCCCACTCGCTGCCAACGCAGGGGGTAGGTGATGTGGCGCCCAGTGGAGCAGAGAAGCGGTTGCAGAGAAGTGCAAAAGAGACGGCCCGGCGGGGGGTGGGCAGGGGGTGGGGTGGGTGTGAAGGAGGGGGGGTGGGGGGCACGGCAGAATGACTTGTGGCTTCAGCTTGGGGGGGTGTGGCGGAGGGGGTGCCTATAGACTATATATAATAGTGGGGAGGGTGCTGTGGGAGACAGCAGGTAGGAAACAGGGCTGAGAGCAAGGCGATACGCACTCAGAATAGAAGAGGAAAAGCAATGGTGGGGGTGTTGCAGAGGCGCGGCAACCGTGAGTCTCTCAGGGGTCGGGTGCCGCAAGTAGCTACGTGCATGGGCACTGCAGCTGTGAGGCACCCGCTCCGTATGTAACCCAGCAAACAGATGTGTGTGCCACCCACAGATTCGGGGGCGGCACACCAGGCCTCTGCAGCAACTAACAGACAAAGGGCAAGGCGGTGGTGCTGCAACGCAGCATGTATGTACCTCGCAGGTGGACACATCGGTAGTTCCGCCCAAACAGAGGCGGTGGAAGCAGGGCTGCTCGCACTAGCTGTGCCGCAACCCTGTCTGTAGGTATTGCACAGCGGGCCCCGTCTCTGAGGCACACAGGTGGCAGAGAGAGGGGGGGGGGGGGTAGGGGGGGTCAAATGGGGGTGACAAACACGATTTTTCAAAAAACCGGCGCAGAGGCCCCAAAGCCCCCGTAAACCCTCCAAACCCCCCCAGATCGGTCCGGAAACCCATCGAACCCCACTTTTCCACCATTCCGGGCACCTCAGGTGCCCGAATTGGGGTACCTAAATTTTGTGCCACCGTTTGGTACCGGACAGTGCCACTGTGTGGGAGGTTGGAAAAGAAAATGCCCCAACACACCACATCTGAGGGTTGCAATGCATGTTGCTTGCCAACCACGTCATCCGGTGGGTGTCAGGCGCTATGTAGGTGGCATGAGCCAGGTCTTCGATGTGTTCTGGCTTGTATATGTACCTCCCTGCCTGCGGCACAGGCACTGCCTTTGTCCCCCACACCAGCCACAGAGAGCGTATTGTACTCGGTCCACGGTTGCTGATTCATTGTGATGCGTTGTATCCTCGAGTGAACGTCACACACTAGTGGCACCACCACCCGCCATCCGAGAGCTGTATTGACTTTGCGCCCTTCCGTTGCATTCACCTCGCCACGCATATTGCACCGTTCAGTACCAGTGCTCTTGGGCCAGGCAAAGTAGACCGCAGCAACTACCAATTCTGGCACAATGGGTACCACGACAGCGCACTTCGTGTGTTCCCGGAATGTACAGCTCGTGTTGCAACAGTCGTTGTCAACACATCCCGGTTGTGGAGCACTGCTGCACAGGAATCACACGACCATCTGGACTTGTTCCGTACCTACAGGCAGCCTCCCGGTGCATGGTGGCAGGGAGGTACATATACAAGCCAGAACTCATCGAAGACCTGGCTAATGCCACCTACATAGCGCCTGACACCCACCGGATGACGTGGTTGGCAAGCAACATGCATTGCAACCCTCAGATGTGGTGTGTTGGGGCATTTTCTTTTCCAACCTCCCACACAGTGGCACTGTCCGGTACCAAACGGTGGCACAAAATTTAGGTACCCCAATTCGGGCACCTGAGGTGCCCGGAATGGTGGAAAAGTGGGGTTCGATGGGTTTCCGGACCGATCTGGGGGGGTTTGGAGGGTTTACGGGGGCTTTGGGGCCTCTGCGCCGGTTTTTTGAAAAATCGTGTTTGTCCACGTAAAAGGGTGGCATTTGACCCCCCCTAGGGGGGGGGGGGGAGGGCACGCCAACAGACACTCGGGTGGGGCAGAGGGTGGGGGATGTGGATAGCGGTGGGATGTTTGAAGGTTCTTCTTGTTTGGGCGTGTGGTATCTCGGCCCGCAAAGGGTTTTGGTGATTCGCTGTTCCATGGAATGGGTTGTTGTTCAACGGCGCTTGAGTGGATCAAGGGTGGGGTGGGTTGGGTTGCTGGTGCAACAAGACGGAAGTGCCACAAAGGGCGGACAACACGATCCGGTTTGCTGGTCGGTTTGTTTGCGGTTCCGGAACCGAACACCCACACACCTGCAGGGTGCGTTGCGGATCACGGGAGACAGTACGCATCATTGGCGCTTTGGCTCGCAGCATGATCTGGCAAAACACTGTGGCGGTGTGTGCTGCGGGGGAACGTGAGCAAGACACCCTTCGACGAGGAAGGGACGAAGAGGGCAACTCAGACCAAGACCTGCTCCACTTCGATGGCTTCGTAGTCGGCATCATCGCATGTGGGGTCAGAAAACTGGGAGAAGGCAACGGCACGGGACTCACGCCTGCGGTACACCGTCAGCGCCACAAGCCCGCCCATGCCCAGCGCGCCCAGCGAACCGGCCACGGCATACACCCATGTGTGGGAGCTGCTCTCGTCCGACGTGCCCGATCCCGACGACGACGCGACCACCTCGTTGCCAGCACCCAGCGGGCGGAGCGGCAGCGCAAGCCCGTCGGAGGTGGTGGTGGCGGTGGTGGCGGCAGCGGTGGTGGCTGCAAGCTCGGCATCGACCTGCTTCACAGCAGCGTCCACAGCACCCTCGCTGTCCCCACCCACGAGGTACTGCACGTAGAAGCCCTCCTCCGCCGTGGTTGATGCGTCCTGCTGCACGGAGGCCACGCGTGCGCCACTGCGCGCCACACCCGCAGCCCACTGGTGCTGCTGCACAGCGTCGCGCTCCTCCGCGTGTGCCTCCGTGTTCCACGCAGCCGGGATGGGCACAGCCCAGTCCTGCTCGCGGTCTGCCGGCGGCACACGCCCGCCCGCCATCAGCGCCCCCAGCAGCGTCACCACCAGCTTCTCGGGGTTCTCGGCAAGGGCAGGCGACGCCTTCAGCAGCGCGAGGCGCACGCGGCGCAGCAGCCCCTTCGGGTTCTCGACAACCAGCTCCACCGCACCGCGCAGCGACAGCCGCAGCGACCGCCACGCCTGCCCGGGCACCTGTGTGGCAGGCACGCCGTCCGTGACGTTGCCCTTCGCCTTGCCGCTGCCCTCGCCCTCGCCCTCGCCAGACAACGACACGCACGCAACACCCTTCGCCTTGCAGCAGAAGTCGCGCTGCCCCTCCGTCATCGCACGCACGGACGCAGCATCCGCACTGCAGGCCACCCTGCACCCCTCGCTGCGCACACGGCAGCACCACTCGCGCTGCTGCTCCGACTCCGGCGCGCTGCAGTTGTAGCGCGCCGGTGCGGCACACAGCAGCCCGAAGCTCGAGCAGCACTCCTTCGAGAGGGACGTCGCCGCACCCGCCGCACCACGCAGCACAGCCTCCTCGCACTTGCCGTGCAGGTCGGCCTCCCCACCGCACCGCACCCCCTGCTCGCTGCAGCACCACGCACGCTGCTTCCCTGTCCACACACGCTTCGTCTTCTGCGACCACTCGCAGTCGTACGTCGACGTAGCCGGCACAGGCACGCATGCCATCTCCGTGCAGGCCAGCTTCCCGTCCCAGCACCTGCACGTGTTGCAGTCCACGGCACTGCTGTTCCCGTGTGCGACCAGCTTCCCGTTGGGCAGCTCGCAGTCCTTCTTCGGTGCAGGTGCAGGCGGCTTTGTCTGCAGAGACTTCACGCACTGGTGGTTGCACCCGCCGCAGTAGTTCGCAACACACTCGTACCCATCCTTGCAGTCAGCAGTGGTGCAGGGGTCGACCAGGCACTTCGTGAAAGAGTCCTGCGTGCAGTCACACTTGGCTGCGTTGTAGCACACACCCGCAAGCGCAATGCACATCTTCGGCTCAGAGTACGGGGTGCACTTCTCGGCAGGAGGGCACGCCATCTTCGTGCAGGCAAGCTTCCCGTCCGAGCAGCTGCACGTGTTGCAGTCCACAGCAGTTCTGCTGCCGTGCGCCACCAGCTTCCCGTTGGGCAGCTCGCAGTCCTTCTTCGGTGCAGGTGCAGGCGGCTTTGTCTGCAGAGACTTCACGCACTGGTGGTTGCACCCGCCGCAGTAGTTCGCAACGCACTCGTACCCGTCCTTGCAGTCAGCAGTGGTGCAGGGGTCGACCAGGCACTTCGAGAAGGAGTCCTGCGTGCAGTCACACTTTGCGGCGTTGTAGCACACACCCGCAAGTGCGATGCACATCTTCGGCTCAGAGTACGGGGTGCACTTCTCGGCAGGAGGGCACGCCATCTTGGTGCAGGCCAGCCTCCCGTCCGAGCAGCTGCACGTGTTGCAGTCCACCGCAGTCCTGCTGCCGTGTGCCACCAGCTTCCCGTTGGGCAGCTCGCAGTCCTTCTTCGGTGCAGGCACAGGCAGCTTCGTCGACACACTCTTCACGCACTGGTGGTTGCACCCACCGCAGTAGTTGGCAACACACTCGTACCCGTCCTTGCAGTCAGCAGTGGTGCAGGGGTCGACCAGGCACTTCGAGAAGGAGTCCTGCGTGCAGTCGCACTTGGCTGCGTTGTAGCACACACCCGCAAGTGCAACGCACATCTTCGGCTCAGAGTACGGGGTGCACTTCTCGGCAGGAGGGCACGCCATCTTGGTGCAGGCGAGAGTCCCGTCCGAGCAGCTGCAGGTGTTGCAGTCCACAGCAGTCCTGCTGCCGTGTGCGACCAGCTTCCCGTTGGGCAGCTCGCAGTCCTTCTTCGGTGCAGACGACTTCACGCACTGGTGGTTGCACCCACCGCAGTAGTTCGCAACACACTCGTACCCATCCTTGCAGTCAGCAGTGGTGCAGGGGTCGACCAGGCACTTCGTGAAAGAGTCCTGCGTGCAGTCACACTTTGCGGCGTTGTAGCACACACCCGCAAGCGCAATGCACATCTTCGGCTCAGAGTACGGGGTGCACTTCTCGGCAGGAGGGCACGCCATCTTGGTGCACGCGAGAGAGCCGTCCGAGCAGCTGCAGGTGTTGCAGTCCACCGCAGTCCTGCTGCCGTGTGCCACCACTGTCCCGTTGGGAAGCTGGCACGCGTTCTTTGCCGCAGGTGCGGGCAGCTTCGTGGGAACAGACGACTTCACGCACTGGTGGTTGCACCCGCCGCAGTAGTTGGCAACGCACTCGAACCCGTCCTTGCAGTCAGCAGAGGTGCAGGGGTCGACCAGGCACTTCGTGAAAGAGTCCTGCGTGCAGTGACACTTGGCTGCGTTGTAGCACACACCCGCAAGCGCGATGCACATCTTCGGCTCAGAGTACGGGGTGCATGACGTGTTTTGCGTCGCCGCGACAGCGTCCAGTGTGGTTGCCCGCACCGCAGTGGCAGCACACACTACGAACAGCAGTGACCGCATGGTTGATGTGGGGCCTGGGCAGTGCAGGTACGGGTTTACTGGGTCTGGGGTTACTGCAGGATGTGTGGTGGTGGTGTGGTCGAAACAAAGAAATCAAAGAAGTGAAGTCTCCCGTGGCAATGCAAAGGCGGGTGTGGAGTGAGCTGGCACAGGGTGTGAGAGCGGGAGGGTCGGGTGGGACTTCCTGTCGCAGTGTTTTGATCTGCACTCACGGCACGCACAACACATTCTGACAGTCAGCTACGTTGGAACCCGCACCACGGGGATGCGGTAGTCCGCTGTGGCAGCGGGCTTACTTCTTGCCCTTCTTGTCCCCGGCAACCTTCTCCGTGGTCTTCGTCACCTTCCCAAGCATGACCACACCGTTGCCCTCCATGATGGCGACACGCGACAGACCCTCGCAGTTCTTGAAGGTGTCGACAACCAGGGGCTGCACGGGGGCGAACACGACCTCAGCCATCTCGTTGGCCTTCAGGCAGTGGGGCTCCTCGGCCTTCTTCCCGCCGGTCTCCTTGCCCATCTTCCACACCAGCTGCGTCATGCGCACGGCGGAGCGCCCGGTACGCACGAAGCACACGGGGGTGTAGCCCACCTTCAGCTCACCGGGGTGGTCCAGCACCTGCACCTGCGCGGTGAAGGTACCAGCCTCCTTCAGCGTCGCGTCCTTCTTGTACACCATCACGTCACCGGTGCGGGGCATGTTGTCCTTGTTCAGCCCCTTCACGTTCAGACCGACGTTGTCACCGGCCTTCGCGTCGTCGCAACGCTTGTGGTGCATCTCGCACGTGAACACCTTGCCGGTGCACGCGTTGGCGGCCGTGTGGGTCGGCAGGAACAGCACCTCCTCACCCGGCTTCACAATACCCTGCTCCACACGCCCGGTGATGACATCACCGACACCCTTGATCTGTGTGTGGTGTGTGGTGGTGGTAGCGGTGGTGTGGGGTGTGAGCGATGGCAAGTGAACACACGATGACGTGAATATTTCTACAGTCATGTAGACAACACACGAGCAGTTGCTCTTGGTGCAATCCCCACACAACAACCCACCCTCACACAACAGTGTGGCATCATACCTTGTACACGCCGGACACAGGCATGCGCATGGCGGCGTCGTTCTTGCGCTCAGGCATGCGCACCATGTCGTTCAGGGCAGTCACCAGGGTCTCGATGTGCAGGTTCGACTTGTCCTGCTCGATGACGACGTCCTGGCCCTTCCACCACGCCATCTTCTCCGACTTCTTCAGCAGGTTGTCACCCATCCAGCCCGAGATGGGCAGCACGGGCACCGACTTCTCCACGAAGTCCTTCTTCCACCCCGTCTTCATCAGCATGCTCTTCATCTCCTCCTTGATCTCGTTGAAGCGCTCCTCCTTGTACTGGGCCACGTCGCAGTCCATCTTGTTCACACCCACCACCAGCTGCTTCACACCCAGCAGGTTGATCAGACGCGCGTGCTGGCGGGTCTGCCCCTGGATCTCGCCGGCCTTGTGGTTGCCACGCGCGATGGCGGACACGAAGTTACCGTCCGCGGGCACCATCAGCAGCGCCACGTCGGCCTGCGACGCACCGGTGATCATGTTCTTGATGAAGTCACGGTGCCCGGGGGCGTCGATCACGGTGTAGTGCCACTTCTCCGTGAAGAACTCCTTCGTCGTGCACGCAATCGTCACACCACGCTCACGCTCCTCCTTCTGGCGGTCCATGTAGAACGCGAACGCGAAGGACTGCTTCCCCAGACGCTCCGCCTCCTGCCGCAGCTTCTCCATCTCACGCTCCGGGATCCCGCCCAGCTCGAAGAGCAGACGCCCGGTCGTCGTCGACTTCCCGGAGTCGACGTGACCGCAGATCACGATCGACATGTGCTGCTTGCCATCGGTGGCCATCTTTGCTGTGTTTGAGTCTGTCAGGTGTGTGTGTGTGGTGTAGTGCGTCGGGTGTGTGATCTGCGGCTTGACACCCCCCGCCCCCCCCCCCCCAAACCGCACGCAGCTCTCCGCTGCGGTCATATGCAAGTCTCAGAGTTGGGTTAGATGCAGAGATCTGTCAGCGCCTGAAGAGGCTCGAGGGGGCGTGCGGATTAGGCATGCCACTGCGTCTAATCATCCCACAAGGTGTGAACATGCCATGTCACTCATACGAGCCTCCTGTATTAGGTGGGTCAAATCCTCCTGCCGACGCTGTGAGGACAGACACCCCAGAACTGATGAGGACCTCAGCTAATTGTATCAGGGCGATGGACGCTAGGATCGCGGTCTCATCCTGTAAACCTTGCGTCTGCAAATCAGTAAGGGGAGAGCTGCCACACGGGATCGGGGTGCCCACATCGTTGGCCCTTCGAGGCCGCCGTCTCACTGGTAGAGGCTAGTGCGACTGTTTTCAAGCCATCCAAGTTGTGTCAAATCAAGCCAGCAACCGCGCAGGCAGTGGCACACACACGTTGCTGCAAATATACTTCTGGCATCGGAGCCAGCCGGGGCGGGTTTGCGGCGCATGAGACGAAACAGATTCAGCCGACATCCCAAACCCGGGGCTCACACGCACAGGGCACCTGACCGTGGGTGCTGTGGCACCCGCGCACACACACCTACCTTTTCTGTTTAGTGTCGGTCACACCGAGCGAACTGATGTCTACCTCCACTGGGCACACACATTTGAAGTGTCGCGTCGAACACACCGAGCACCCACTCTTCTCGATGCGATACACCACGAGAGGTACGCTGCATGCACTCCTCGAGTGATCTTGGCCCCGCATGAGTGCGCGTCCCTCTTGTGGCTTTCCTCTCACGCCCCCACCCGGAACAAACACCACATACTAACGTGTGAGTGTTTCTGACCGAAAAGACACGAGTGCCTCCAACCCTATCGCGGAGGGGTGCCTCGGAATAAAAAGGCAAGACGTTGTTTGCGCCAAACCCGAAACACTAATGCAACCGGGTGAAACACAAGAGACAGGGGATATCGACAGTTGGTGTTCTTCGAACGCTGAACACCCCCACAGCCGGGCGTGTGAAGTATTCGCAAAGTGAAAAGTTGTGTAGACTCATACAATGAAGGGGGAAATGGAACTCGAGAAAGCAGGTCCAATTTGAGTCAACGGCATGCGGAGTGCCGTACTGCAGAGCCACATCTCACCTCATCACAGGTCGAGATATGCAGATTTTCAACACATCCCCCCCTCCCCCCAGGGGTGTAAATAAGGCCGACTCCCGACTCCCGACTCGCGCCGGATTTTTTGGGATTGGGAGGGTTGCCTTGCTTCCCTTAGGGAATGTGCGGTATTAGGCACCCCATGGCCAAAATGACCCCACTGCGATCCGCACAGACTCCAAATATTCAAAAGAAAGGGTTTTTGGAACACCCGAGGAGGGGGGGTCCCGATGGGTGGGTGGGGGTGTAGGGGTCCCGCTGGGTGGGACATGGTGTGTGCCTCCCAGTCATCTTCTTCATTACCGGTCTCTGAACTGGGGTGAGTTCATTGCCAAACCACTGCTGTGAATACGGCGCCCCTTTCCCGCCCCTTTTGCCAGATCCTGGCAGCTCCCAAGAAGAGTTGTGTTCCGCCCCCATCAGGTGGTTGAGCATACCGCAGCGCACACGTGCACAACCACACACACTCCACACAGATACGTCACACATGTGACGCAACTGTTGCGACACACAACATGCCTCAGGTAGAGGCAGTAGTGTTTGACTCACAGCCAACATAGCTCTCAGTGGGGCCGTGGATGGTGTGGATGCATCCATGCATGCATCCACGGCATCCAGGGATGCCCGAAAATGTCAAAAAATGGATTTTTGATTTGGCATACAGGCATTCATCCACTGCAGGCAGGCCTGCATGCAGGGCTTCGGAGCTCCAGGCTGTGTGTGGATGCATCCACAAAATTTGTGGATGCATGCGCTGCATGCACGGGAAATACTGAGAGCTATGCAGCCAAATACTGCTGCCGTGAGTGAGGTGCTCGCAGCGTGTGGGGCGCTGCGGGCGAAGTGGGGGGTTGGCTGGGACAGCCAACATGGCGCTGTGCGTCGCGTGCTTCTTCGCGGACCACCTCGCACGCGGGAAGACCCCGCAAGCGCCGAGTCAGTCCGCCCTGACCGAATGGTGGGCGACTGCTGGAGGGTCCATGGGACTCTCCACGGCAGAGGTGGCCGTACTACAGGATGCGTGCAGGATTGAGTAGGGTTTGAGACCGCCCGTCCCCCCCAGCCCCCCACCCCAGGTACCTTAGGTGACTGTAAATAACCGACTCCCGACTCCCGACTCCTGACCCCCAAACCTTATTTACAGCCCTGCCTCCCCCCCATTCCTTCGTGCTGAGTGACATGTGCTGATAGTGTTCCATTTCCTGACCTGGCTACGCCGAACTAACAAAACAGAAATCTCGCGTGCTCTGCCTGTGCGCTCAGTCATCGCAACAAGGCAAGGTAGATAGTGCTTGCACCCAAAGCGCGGCCCCAACTGTATTATTCATGTAGCAAGGATCTTGTTGTCGTGAAAAAACGTTCTAGCGCCTTTGGCGCGCTTGGTTTCTTTTCTGGCACACCGAGTGGATTCCACTCGAGCAGAGACGTCGTCACAACAGGCGGCACGGTAAGGGCACGGCGGCACGATCACGCCCTGCACATCATTGCTGCGAGGCGAAAAACTGTGCCACTCTCTCGTCTGCCGACGTGTGGGCGGCGTGCCAGGCAGGGTTGTGCCCGTCACCGTCCACGGCACCGACCTCCCCGCCACACTCGACAAGCATGCGGCAGATTTCGACTCCGCCGGAGCACGCAGCCACGTGGAGCGCTGTCTTTCCCTCCTTGTCTGCGTGACGCACATCCGCACCCCGCTCGACGAGCATTTTGCAGATGCCAGCCTTGCCGCCCGCCGCCGCACACATCAGGCTCGTGCGACCCTTATCTGCGTCGGGATCGTGCGCTGCTGCCCCACCATCGAGAAGGACACGGCACAACGCCTCAGACCCATCCCGCACAGCTGCACGCAGAGGTGTCAGCCCTGCATGGCTGCTGGAGGACAGCACAGCCCCTGCGCCAATCAGGCTCCGCAGAAGCGCCTCGTTGCCTGCCTGCACGGCATAGATAAGCACATCGGCAGAGACGGGGAAGTGGTACTCCAACAGCAGGTTCACGATGTCGCGCCCATCATGTGTGAGAAGTGCAGACGCGAGAGTGTCAGAAGGCAAGCTGTTTATGCTGGCGCCGTGCTCCAGCAGCTTCCGAGCCACGTCACAGTGACGCCCGTTAACGGCAGCCGTCAGAGCGGAGTGCGTCACGTTGTGGAAGACAGGCGCGCCACGGACCATGACGGAGCGCCTGACGTCCCGCGAGGTGTCAGGGTCCACCCCTGCGTCCAGCAGCAGGGAGGCCACCTCCGCCTCCCCCTCGCGTGCCGCCGTGACTAGAGACGTAGCCTGAACCGCGACGCCGCGCTGCTGCAGCTCTGCACGCGCCATCCCGCCGCGGCTGGGGGTGAGTGTGAGAGCGTCGCCGCTGCTGAGCGCATGCATGCCCTCGCCGGTCAGCGCGTCGCCTTCAGCCCCGCATAGGTCGAAGTCGTCTGCCTCGATGCCGGTCTTCTCTGAGACAGACTGCTTCAGAGCCGTAAGGGTGCAGGCCTCGCCCACCTGCACCATGTGCTTGTCACCGAGGTGGCACACAACGACATCCATGCCGGGCAGAGGGGCAGGGCGTGTCGCTCCTGGCAGTGGGGTGTGTGTGGTGTGCTGGGTTTCTACCAGACAGAAACAGTCGGCCCGTGGTCTGGGCTGTGTGGTGAGTAATAATACATGTATTGTGGCGGGGCGGGGGGGAGGTGCATTGCAAAAGGGGTGGGGGGGGGGGGGCGGTCATATGCAAGTCTCAGAGTTGGGTTAGATGCAGAGATCTGTCAGCGCCTGAAGAGGCTCGAGGGGGCGTGCGGATTAGGCATGCCACTGCGTCTAATGTAATCATCCCACCAGCAGCACCTCAGTAATGCCAAACTTTGGCACAAGCTCCAGCCTCAGACCAGCTGCACCCACAGTGTTACTGAGTGAACTCTGGCGTGATCGCCAAGACCACCAGGAGCACATAACGAGATCTGGCACAGCAGACGGGCGGCTGCAGTACGACCAACAATACGCTTGCAGCAGGCCGAGGGGAGGGGGAGGGGGGGGGGGAGTGGGTTCGAGGCGGGGGGTGTCTCCTATCACCTTGCTAGCTGTGCTGCCATACAACACATCCCACACCCCGCCCGCTCTATATCCCCCCCTTTCCGACAGCTTTTGCGATGACTACTGCACATAGAAGGAACGGAACAAACCGGCACGCCAAAAAAAATGGGGGTGGGGGGGGTATAAGGGGGCGACAGCGGGCCACTGAGCGGCTGAAGAACGCGGTCAGAGAGATCGAGAAAAGGGGTGGGGGGGTTTTTTTTTATCATTCTACAGGGATGGAGGAGGGGGGTGGGGCGGGGCGTATCAACACAGAGAGAGAGAGAGAAATGAAGGGCCAGTCTCCTCTGGGCCTTCACCGTCAAAATCGCAGAGGGGAGTGGGGTGGGTGGGGTGGGTGCACATGGTGGTGGTGTTGGTCATGAACTGCAAGTCTCTCTCCTACGTGGGGTACTCACGCATGACATCACAGAGGGGAGTTTCGCTCGGCGTCAAGCTGTGTGAGGCGATTCACGTTTCTGCACTTCTGCCGAGCGAAGGCCCCAAAGAGAGGAGAGAGACAATCGGCATCAAGCAGAGAAGCCCACGAGAAACCGCTGCTTATCTTGTTTGGCAGAGAGGTGGGATTGGATCGAGTGCCGCATCCAGAACAGCGTAGAGAATGCACAGTGTATAAGGTCAGCGGATGGGGGGGGGGGGGGGGGGGAGTCGGTGGCGGTGCTAGCAATCCCGATGTGTGTGCAAAAGCAGGGGTGGGGGTGGGAGAGAAAGACAGCCAGTGGGTTCGTGCAGGATCTGTGGGACTGTCTTTTTGTCCAGCGGAAAACGGGGGGGGGGGGGGGGATACACGAGCAATGATTAACATCGCTCGCATGAGCACAGAAAGATTTCCGATGACAGCCGTTTGTGAACCAGCAGGACAGATCGAGCTTTCACTCAGCGCAGGAAAAGAAAGCAACAGCGATGCTCCTAGTAACGGCGAGTGAACAGGGCAGAGCCCAAGCCTGAACCGGCACTTGGCATCGCAAGCCCCCCCCCCCCACCAGAGCGACCACGAGTCACACAGGGCAGCTGTGGTGAACATGTGGGGGAGTGGGGGGCGAATTAGTATAGCGGGTGCTCTACTTTCTCCGGGCACACAGCTCTGCACGTCTGCAAACAAATCATATTCGTGTGTGATGGCAAGGCAACCCCGATGAAGTCGCATGTCCCCGTTTGCACCTCGGCATGGCAAGACTCCTTGCTGGAGAGAAAGAGAAAAGGACAGGGCAAGGTGTGGTGGTCGTGTCACAGAGTCAAGCAGTAAGGCACACAGCGAGCTGTCGTCTCTTCGCCTCTCACTTAGAACAGAGCAGGCCAAGGGGAAGGGGCCAGTGAAGTAGAAGTAGAAGGAAGGGCTTCACTCGGTATGCAGGTTGTGTCCGAGATCCAATGCGATACTCGGCCTGTGTCGTCTGGGAGAGGGGGGGTGGGGTGGTGCCGTTATCCCCCCCGGCGCATCGCGTGATGGAAACGATCTCAACAAGGAGTCGTATGCGACCCGCCAGATGCAACGGCATTTGGATGATTTTCTTGGCAAATTTCTGGCTGCAGAAAAAAAGGGTGGGGCGCCATGCAGGGTTTTCGCTAGCACCGGGGGGGTCAGGCGGTAAAAATATCGGTGCGGTGCTCTTCGAACCGAAAATCGGAGGGGGGAAAAAAAACTTTCCGCGGTGGTGATTTGGGTGGTGATTTGCACCGAAAAATCCCCACCCCATCGGGAGCGCACCACGCGAACACGCGTTCCGCTCTTTGCTGTAGTGTAGGTGCACTGATGGTACACCGCAGCGCGGTGTACCATCGGTGTACCTACACGAGTGTATGGGCACTGGGTGCCACTGACCCCCGATTCGAATGGTTTCGGGGTCGTTTTGTCCAACGACGCCCCTTTCTCGACATGTTGCCGTCGCATCCACGCAAGGTGGTGGCGATCTCGTAGACAGGCATACGGCACAGGGGGGTCTGGGGGGCGGAGCCCCCCAGCCGCCGGAGGCCACGGTAGTGAACATCTGTTCCTTGCAGTCTCGGGCAGTCGGGATTCCCTCGGGTTTGCGATGCTCGTAAGTAGGCTTCGCTGTTTCGCAGCCCGACCAGCAGGAGATCACCGGTCCTGGATGACACCAAAAAAAAATCGGGGGGGGGGGGGGGGGAAACGGTGCTTTGCACCAGAGCTATTCATAACTAGGGGTCCGGATTCCATGATTTTGAATTTCAGATTTTTCCTCTGTCTGGCGCGTTTTTTTGCACTCTGTTTAGCGCGTTTTTTTTGCACTGCAGGAAAAAAAAATTCTGGGGAGGATTCACCGGAGTGGAGGGTGCTGAGGGGCTGAGCGGCTGGGGGGATGCTGCCTGTGAGGGAGAAGATGCACCAAGCAAAGACACACGGCCCCGGAGGGGCCGTGTGTCTGTGTTCAGTGGTGCATTCCTCCGCACCTCAGTGCACTCTCCGACCTGCATGTCTACGGGGGTCTGAGCCCACATGGCAACCCTGAGTAAGGGGTGCAAACAGACACCCCATGGCCAAAATGACCCCACCGCGATCCGCACAGATCCCAAATATTCAGAGGAACAGGGTTTTGAAAAACCTGTAAGTGGGGTCCCGCTGGGTGGGTGGTGTGGGTGGGCTGATTTCTGGCCTCCCAGTCACATCCTCCCTTCAGAAGTCCCTGAACCAGACCCACATTTCATGGGTGAAACTTGGCACGCACACCACCAAAATGACCCCACTACGATCCGCACGGAGCTCAAATAATGCAATAACGCCAGTCATGTGCGGCGATGCGATCAGTTTTGAGCCCCCCAAACAGGTGCCTCAGTAGCGCGTTTTTTTTTGTATCCGATTTCGGTCACCAGCCCCCCGGACCCCCAGATTTAGGAAAAGCCCTGCTTTGCACCGCTCCCAAGGGCGGTGCTTTGCACATTCCGAAAAACCGAAAAAACCCCAGAAAAAAAACAATTGGTGCAAAGCACCGGTTTTCGGTGCTAGCGAAACCCCTGGCTCCATGGCAATTTGCAATGGCCATTTGTTTTGCTTCCCTCCAGCGGAAAAACATTGCTTGGATTCAGGAAGTGGCGACAGTGGGAAGCCAGGCGTGGAACCACACGCGTTGATTTCTCATGTGGGAGCGTAGAACGCACAATCACACCAACTGAACATCACCACCGGCACATATACACACGCCCTGCACTTCTGCAGGGCCAGGAACACAGGAGATATGGGAACCTCCTGGGAACCCATCGTAGCCGAGCGCATGCGGAGCTCCGCTGCACGCGCTTCCTTGCGAGATGGGATAGAGTGTGTTGATTATCGAAACCTCCTGCCTGAGTAGGAAGGCGCAGTGCCGCCTTTGCCTTGTCGGGCGGGTGGGTGGGTGGGGGGGGGGGGTCTACTTTGTGCAACCGGACGAAGGGGAGATGACACCCCCCCCCCCCCCTAGGCATACTTGTACCCCCATATGGGGAAGGCCAAAAATATGGGGAAAATATGGGGGGAATATGGGGGGTTTTTCAAGTCCTGTTCCCCCATATTTCCCCCATATGGGGGATATATGGGGGAAAACCCAGGGGTTCCTCAGGTGGAAGCAGTCAACAAACAGTTCTCTTCGTTCTGCTTTTCACAGGGTGTGAAGTCAGCGACTGACAGGAGACGTCTAGCACCTTGCAGAGCCATCTCGCATCGTCGCTTTCTGCGGAGAGGAAACGCTCGGCTGAAGTGCTCGAGTCAGACCACAAAAGGTGCTGTGAGAGCGCCGACCGCCACTTTCTTCAAGTCTGAGTAGCGGTCATCAGAGCATGCTGTCCAGTAGTCCTGTCTTTGCTGGCAGAACAGTTGCGTCCTGCAGCCAGTCCTTGTACTGGCCTTCACAGGTCTCATTCCACCCGGCAGATGCAGCTTGAACATGTCAAGCACTGCCTGGTGACGAGCGTCGACTCCGACTTTTCGGCGCTCGGAGCGGTCAAAAGTGGCGGAAGCGCCTGACACCCCAGAATGCACTGCTTGTGAATTCCCTTATCTAATAAGGATCTCAGGGGGCAGTTCGCAATCGCAAACACACCAGAGGAGGAGGACAGCGAGTGTGAGAGTGACGTGCCAGACAGGACTTAAAAACACAAGAGTGTGTGTTGTGAGGAGCTGTTAACCCTGAACGCGCTCTGTGTGTCTGTGCGTATGTGTCCACCACCGCTGCCGCTGTCACTGCGGTGCCCCGCCAAACCGGGAAGCGTTCGCCCTCCGCTGCCGCTGTATCGGCGCAGGAGAGGAACAGGAGGTCGGTGCGACCCACCTGGGGGATCTTCCAGGGGGGGGCCAGACCTGGCCACACCTGAACGAGCGCGCACCCCCCAGGATCGGACTCCTGGAGGATCCCCAACAAGGCATGATGCCGGTTTCGACGCGCACTTCGTGTGTGTGTGTGCATGAGTGGTTTGATGTTCTCCCGTTGCAGCACGAATACCCCCATATCCCCCCATATGGGCCCCATATTTCCCCCATATTCCCCCATATTTTACCGGTTTTTCCCCATATTTTCAGCCTTTTTCCCCATATGGGGGCGGGGTTTTGCGACCCCCCATATTTCCCCCAGATTTAGGGGGTTCCCCATATGGGGGGACAAGTATGCCTAGGGGGGGTCATAAGCCCCCCTAAAAACGTACAAATACCAAAAATTTCAACATACCATCAGAACCGCCCTAATACCTGATCTGACCCGAAAATCCGACCCATACCCCCCCGGAAACCGTCTGGAGCCCACTTGTGACACCTGATGCGCACTTTTGTGATGATTTTTTGGGGTCCTAAAAAATGTACCTCAGTTTCGTACCTTGCCTTTGTACCTGAACCACTCCCGACCGCAATATTTCGTTCTTTGCCTTTTCTGCGGTGGTTCCGGCTCAGGTGGCACGATGTTGCCTCCCCAGTGCCTCGGCAAGGTCTTTCTTGTACCTGATTGGTGGGAATGTTGTGTTGTTGCGCCAGCTGAATGAGTTCAGCCACCTTCTGGGTGTAGTACACCACGCAGTCTCAACAGCACGTATGAGAGTGTACCATGTGAGGACTCAACAAAGTCATTGGATAGGCATCTGCCTGCCGACTCAACCCCCACAGTGCGACCGCAAGATCGTCAGGGATGTCTCAACGCCAGGGGAATACTCTCCCCTGGCGTTGTACAACCCTACTCTTAATCCTCGGGTCCTCTCCTGGAGGCGGTGGTGGCGGGCCCGCAACGCTTCGTACTTCCGGTACGGACTGGGGTAGTCTGCCCGGCTGACCCGCTCATCGCTTCCTAGATCATCTGCTGCTCTGGAGCTGCCATCACTCACTGCCCACATCAGTTGGTGTAGGGGTAGGAGCAGGAGGAGTGGGAGGAGTAGGAGTGCAGGTGACATCTTTCTTGGCCAGCAAGGAACGCCGCTTTTCGCACGTGCGTGCAGTTGATGCACCACTGCATATATCTGTCGTCACCACGTCCCACTCGCTCTCCTATGTACCCAGCCCGACGGAGCGCCCGAAATAATGTCGCCTCACGGATGTCGTGTGCCGTTTTCTTCTGACGCAGGTCTGCCACAACGCTCTCTGCCGGGACCCCGCACATCTCCCGTTTGGCGAGCGTCTTTCGAGCAAGGTACCCCTCTGCAGCAGCATCTGACACCTCTGCGAGGCCCTAGGCACACGGCATGTGTTGCTCGGCGTGCTGGGTGAGCGTAGTGATACCCTTTCCTTGCAAAGAACGAAATACTGCGGTCGGGAGTGGTTCAGGTACAAAGGCAAGGTACGAAACTGAGGTACATTTTTTAGGACCCCAAAAAATCATCACAAAAGTGCGCATCAGGTGTCACAAGTGGGCTCCAGACGGTTTCCGGGGGGGTATGGGTCGGATTTTCGGGTCAGATCAGGTATTAGGGCGGTTCTGATGGTATGTTGAAAAATGTGGTTTTGTACGGGCTTATGACCCCCCCTACCCCCCCCCCCCTCCCTCCCCTGTGCCACTTTGAGCCATCCTGAGCCGGTCTGGGCCTTGTTCGTCTGATGGCACGGTGGCATTTCCACCCCCCCCCCTTCTCCCCGTGACCTGAAATCTAATTGTGCGCACGAGCAAAACTTAAAAAAACACCCTTAAGATTCGTTGTCGCTGTGGTAACCAGGGGGAGGGGCGTATGTCATCAGCGGAGACAAGCCTCAGACGAATAAGAACGGGGGGTGTGATATATGGTCGTATGTGGTTTGCCACCCAAATGCAGCCCACCCGCACCTGCACTGCGTGGAATGGGGACGAGAGGGTGGGGGTGGGGGTGAGGGGGCAACGAACCGGAACTAAAAAAACAGAAGCTTTGGCAACCGTGGGTGGGGGTTGGTGGGGTTTCGGGGATGGCAACAGGCGCACACCACTCCCCGCTGCACACACACACAGACAAGGCGCCTCGATCAGAGAGGTGTGGTAACACGCCCAGCCACCCCCACACCCCCTCCACCCATCGAACCCGTCACTCTAAGAAGCAATCATCACTGGCCAGCAACACCACAGAACTTAGCAGATGCAGTTATCCACGGAAAAGAAGCAAAAAAAAACCAACAGGAAAATAACCCGAAACAGCGCCCCCTCTCACAGGGGGTGGCTGCCCACGGGCCACGGCCCCACTGCTGTTGTGCGGCAGCGGCTGTGATCTGGAGGAACGGAAATGCGTGTGGGTGTGACCCACTCTATACCCGGTCTGGGCAGAAAAAGGGTCCCCACCCCCCCATTGCCTGCAGGTTCGTTTTGTAAAACGACACACGCGTGATGGCCCCCCCCCCCCCCTCCCGCTACAGACACTCCAGACACAGATCGTCACAGCTCGTCGATCGGTGAGGGGGCAGGCTGCCCCACCACCATCACCTCTCACTCAGTCACACCTGGTCGCGAGGGCCCCATCAACCTCTTTGCATAGTGTAAGTTGCACCAAGCGCGCTCTGAGGATGAAGGCACCGCGGGGGCGTGATATGCACTGGCACACGTGAGTGTCTTTTTTTGATGCAGTGCAGAGAACACACAGAGAGAGCCCTTTGTTTCTCTGAGTGTGTGATCTACACACACACACACACACACCCATCCCAGTCCTGCATCCGAACCATGCTGTTTTGCCTGGCAAAGCCTGGCAGGCAGGGGGTGGGGTGGGGCACCCCCCCCCCCAACACCCGCCTTTCTCAAATCAAATCGCACAATTAGCCACTGCCAGCCGCACGCCCTGCCCCGCCCCCACAACCCCCGCAACCCCCACGCTCTCGCCCGTGTGGTGCGGCGCCTGGGACGCCCTGCCTGGAGTACAAAAGGCTCTTGCCCTTTGAGGGGGCAAACAAAAAGAGATTGAGCAGAACTGCCACAACCCTGTGCATATAGAACTGTGTCAGACAAACGTTGACGAGGGCACGGCTAGTGGGTTGTATGGACAGTGCGGGATTTCCTTGCTTCGAGGGATGGCCTCCACATAATGATGGTTTGAGTCGTGGTTAACGCGCCGAACATCCCCATCTGTGCTCGTGGATGCGATGGTCTTGGCTGACCGCACACACCACACACATCCCACACGCATCACCCGGAGCGAGCAGCTTCCGCACACCCGCCAACACAGATTGACATAAAAAGAAGGGCTTGCGGCAAGATTTGTGGGTGCATGGCGCGCGTGTGGAAACTCCACCACCAGCCCACCAGCTGTCCCAATCTCGACTGGCGACACCACCACACACAGCCTAAGCGGCATTCACAGGGCTGCGAGATCGTGACCGCATTGCAGCACCCGGTGGTGCCCTGGCAGCCTGCAGCGTCTTGATGTGGGGCCCAGAGCTGAACGATCGTTCCACCGCAGTTTTGGATCGGCTTGCCTGTGTGATTTTGTTGACGTGACAGATATCGAAGTGCTGGCGGTACATGGTTGGCAATGGGGAGCAGGCCCTGCTGATACTAACCACAACTGTCATATGCTGGGCTCTCTTCCAGGGCGACCTGGGGGGCAATACTCTACTACATTGCATACCGCAGTCGTGCCGGTCTGCGTCGCTGGGCGCGGGAATGGCGTCACCTTTGCTGTCTGAGCCCGGTGCAGCCCGCTGAGATCTGAAGATTTCTCATCTTCCGACAGACCATGGCGCCGCAGCACCTCCTTCAGCTTCTTGACATAGGCAACACACGAGGGCTGTGAGTGTACCTTTGAGACCTGCTTCAGCTGTACGGGGGGAGGCAGAGTTGAGTAACCACAGTAAATAGGGGAATCGCCCAACACACACACGTGAATATTGTTACATCAGTGTAGACACACACCGAGCACTTGCTCTTGATACGCCCCCCACTGCCACACACACCCACCCCGATGCGCGGGTGACCGGCACACGACAACCTGCCACCCTTCACTCAACCCAGCCCACCCCCCACTGATCCCCAACGCCACCCCACATGCAACCCTTCCTCTCCCCCTCCCGCTCTGCTGGAGCCAACCCACGAGTTTTCGCACACCTTTTCCAGCAGGTCATCTGGCAGGGCGCGCTGGGGAGGCGGGAAGGAGGACACCGACCCTGCGCCAAGGGAGGCCCCGCTGCGATTCCGCGAAGGGAAGATGATGGAGCCGGAGGCGCTCTTCCCGAGGCGTTCCCGCCCGCTGCCGGTGGCAGAGCCTGGGCGGGATGCGTCCTGCGAGTTGATCGAATCTGTCGGGTGGAGGGACTGGGACTCGGAGGTGGGCGAGCTGGCCTTCATCGAGAAGGTGCCCGACGCCACAACGCGCGCAGCCTGCACCTCCACAGCACCGTTGTCGGCAGCGGGATCGGCAGTGCGCTCCAGCGCCTGCTCCTCGAGGGCGGCGCACCGCGCACGCACGGCTGCAAGCTCCGCGGTGAGTGTCAGCACCTCAGTCGAGTTGGTGGCAAACCTGCCCTCGAGTGTCTCGTAGAAGCGTGTCAGGGCGGCGAGCGACTGGTCTGCAGAGGAGGTGGGTTGCGCCTCGGCGCCGGCCAGCTCCTGCAGCTTGGTGACGTGGGTCTGCAGCACGTCGTCGAAGGGGAAGGGCGATGTGGCAGGCGTGTGAGAGAGCCCGCCCACAACGTCGCCCCGCGCCTGCCGGGCAACCGCCTGGCGGAGGTGCGTCGCCTCGGCCTGGCTTGACTCCAGCTTGCGGGTCAGCTCCGCGTTCTGCTGCCGCAGGTCGTCGACAGTCTTCTGCATGTTCAGCATGTGAAGGTCGGGGGGCGGCACTCCGGAGAACACATGGCTGCGCGGCGTGTGTGGCCGGCGGGGCTGTGGGGCAGCGGCTGGTTGCCCCCGGCTGCGCAGCCCAGTCCCCCTGGAGGCCATGGCCCCAGAGCAGCACTGCTGTGCCTGCAGAGGGATGTGTTGAGGAAGAAGAACTGTGGAACAACTGCACGTCAAAGCAACATTGAAGGGAGGGGGGATCAAAGCGAGTAACATGGGAGGGGTGCAGCATGGCACCCTGTAGAATCACAAACTCTCAGAAATACCGGGTTGGTGTGTGGGTGAGCGCGCCGGAGAAATAGCTGGGACATCTGGAGGGGATGGGGGGGAGGGGGTGAGGGGGGGGGGGGGGGGGGTGCAGGTGGCGGAGGCGGGGGGCTCAAAAGCAGGATGTTGGGGCCACAGCTTGTGGCAAGTTGTCGCACGCACTCGGAATAGAAGTGGGGATTGGGTGCTGTGGGAGACAGCAGGTAGGAAACAGGGCTGAGAGCAAGGCGATACGCACTCAGAATAGAAGAGGAAAAGCAATGGTGGGGGTGTTGCAGAGGCGCGGCAACCGTGAGTCTCTCAGGGGTCGGGTGCCGCAAGTAGCTACGTGCATGGGCACTGCAGCTGTGAGGCACCCGCTCCGTATCTAACCCAGCAAACAGATGTGTGTGCCACCCACAGATTCGGGGGCGGCACACCAGGCCTCTGCAGCAACTAACAGACAAAGGGCAAGGCGGTGGTGCTGCAACGCAGCATGTATGTACCTCGCAGGTGGACACATCGGTAGTTCCGCCCAAACAGAGGCGGTGGAAGCAGGGCTGCTCGCACTAGCTGTGCCGCAACCCTGCCTGTAGGTATTGCACAGCGGGCCCCGTCTCTGAGGCACACAGGTGGCAGAGAGAGGGGGGGGGGGGGAGGGCACGCCAACAGACACTCGGGTGGGGCAGAGGGTGGGGGATGTGGATAGCGGTGGGATGTTTGAAGGTTCTTCTTGTTTGGGCGTGTGGTATCTCGGCCCGCAAAGGGTTTTGGTGATTCGCTGTTCCATGGAATGGGTTGTTGTTCAACGGCGCTTGAGTGGATCAAGGGTGGGGTGGGTTGGGTTGCTGGTGCAACAAGACGGAAGTGCCACAAAGGGCGGACAACACGATCCGGTTTGCTGGTCGGTTTGTTTGCGGTTCCGGAACCGAACACCCACACACCTGCAGGGTGCGTTGCGGATCACGGGAGACAGTACGCATCATTGGCGCTTTGGCTCGCAGCATGATCTGGCAAAACACTGTGGCGGTGTGTGCTGCGGGGGAACGTGAGCAAGACACCCTTCGACGAGGAAGGGACGAAGAGGGCAACTCAGACCAAGACCTGCTCCACTTCGATGGCTTCGTAGTCGGCATCATCGCATGTGGGGTCAGAAAACTGGGAGAAGGCAACGGCACGGGACTCACGCCTGCGGTACACCGTCAGCGCCACAAGCCCGCCCATGCCCAGCGCGCCCAGCGAACCGGCCACGGCATACACCCATGTGTGGGAGCTGCTCTCGTCCGACGTGCCCGATCCCGACGACGACGCGACCACCTCGTTGCCAGCACCCAGCGGGCGGAGCGGCAGCGCAAGCCCGTCGGAGGTGGTGGTGGCGGTGGTGGCGGCAGCGGTGGTGGCTGCAAGCTCGGCATCGACCTGCTTCACAGCAGCGTCCACAGCACCCTCGCTGTCCCCACCCACGAGGTACTGCACGTAGAAGCCCTCCTCCGCCGTGGTTGATGCGTCCTGCTGCACGGAGGCCACGCGTGCGCCACTGCGCGCCACACCCGCAGCCCACTGGTGCTGCTGCACAGCGTCGCGCTCCTCCGCGTGTGCCTCCGTGTTCCACGCAGCCGGGATGGGCACAGCCCAGTCCTGCTCGCGGTCTGCCGGCGGCACACGCCCGCCCGCCATCAGCGCCCCCAGCAGCGTCACCACCAGCTTCTCGGGGTTCTCGGCAAGGGCAGGCGACGCCTTCAGCAGCGCGAGGCGCACGCGGCGCAGCAGCCCCTTCGGGTTCTCGACAACCAGCTCCACCGCACCGCGCAGCGACAGCCGCAGCGACCGCCACGCCTGCCCGGGCACCTGTGTGGCAGGCACGCCGTCCGTGACGTTGCCCTTCGCCTTGCCGCTGCCCTCGCCCTCGCCCTCGCCAGACAACGACACGCACGCAACACCCTTCGCCTTGCAGCAGAAGTCGCGCTGCCCCTCCGTCATCGCACGCACGGACGCAGCATCCGCACTGCAGGCCACCCTGCACCCCTCGCTGCGCACACGGCAGCACCACTCGCGCTGCTGCTCCGACTCCGGCGCGCTGCAGTTGTAGCGCGCCGGTGCGGCACACAGCAGCCCGAAGCTCGAGCAGCACTCCTTCGAGAGGGACGTCGCCGCACCCGCCGCACCACGCAGCACAGCCTCCTCGCACTTGCCGTGCAGGTCGGCCTCCCCACCGCACCGCACCCCCTGCTCGCTGCAGCACCACGCACGCTGCTTCCCTGTCCACACACGCTTCGTCTTCTGCGACCACTCGCAGTCGTACGTCGACGTAGCCGGCACAGGCACGCATGCCATCTCCGTGCAGGCCAGCTTCCCGTCCCAGCACCTGCACGTGTTGCAGTCCACGGCACTGCTGTTCCCGTGTGCGACCAGCTTCCCGTTGGGCAGCTCGCAGTCCTTCTTCGGTGCAGGTGCAGGCGGCTTTGTCTGCAGAGACTTCACGCACTGGTGGTTGCACCCGCCGCAGTAGTTCGCAACACACTCGTAGCCGTCCTTGCAGTCAGCAGTGGTGCAGGGGTCGACCAGGCACTTCGTGAAAGAGTCCTGCGTGCAGTCACACTTGGCTGCGTTGTAGCACACACCCGCAAGCGCAATGCACATCTTCGGCTCAGAGTACGGGGTGCACTTCTCGGCAGGAGGGCACGCCATCTTCGTGCAGGCAAGCTTCCCGTCCGAGCAGCTGCACGTGTTGCAGTCCACAGCAGTTCTGCTGCCGTGCGCCACCAGCTTCCCGTTGGGCAGCTCGCAGTCCTTCTTCGGTGCAGGTGCAGGCGGCTTTGTCTGCAGAGACTTCACGCACTGGTGGTTGCACCCACCGCAGTAGTTGGCAACACACTCGTACCCGTCCTTGCAGTCAGCAGTGGTGCAGGGGTCGACCAGGCACTTCGAGAAGGAGTCCTGCGTGCAGTCACACTTTGCTGCATTGTAGCACACACCCGAAAGTGCGATGCACATCTTCGGCTCAGAGTACGGGGTGCACTTCTCGGCAGGAGGGCACGCCATCTTCGTGCAGGCCAGCTTCCCGTCCGAGCAGCTGCAGGTGTTGCAGTCCACCGCAGTCCTGCTGCCGTGCGCCACCAGCTTCCCGTTGGGCAGCTCGCAGTCCTTCTTCGGTGCAGGTGCAGGCAGCTTCGTGGGAACAGACGACTTCACGCACTGGTGGTTGCACCCACCGCAGTAGTTCGCAACGCACTCGAACCCATCCTTGCAGTCAGCAGTGGTGCAGGGGTCGACAAGGCACTTCGAGAAGGAGTCCTGCGTGCAGTCACACTTTGCTGCGTTGTAGCACACACCCGCAAGTGCGATGCACATCTTCGGCTCAGAGTACGGGGTGCACTTCTCGGCAGGAGGGCACGCCATCTTGGTGCAGGCCAGCTTCCCGTCCGGGCAGCTGCAGGTGTTGCAGTCAACTGCAGTCCTGCTGCCGTGTGCCACTAGCCTCCCGTTAGGCAGCTCGCAGTCCTTCTTCGGTGCAGGTGCAGGCAGCTTCGTGGGAACAGACGACTTCACGCACTGGTGGTTGCACCCGCCGCAGTAGTTCGCAACACACTCGTACCCGTCCTTGCAGGCTGCCGTGTCACACGGGTTCATCTTGCACCTGGTCACCGTGTGGTTACCGCACTCACAGGTCGCAGCGTTGTAGCACACACCCGCAAGCGCAATGCACGCCTTCGGCTCGGAGTACGGGGTGCACTTCTCGGCAGGAGGGCACGCCATCTTCGTGCAGGCCAGCTTCCCGTCCGAGCAGCTGCACGTGTTGCAGTCCACCGCAGTCCTGCTGCCGTGTGTGACCAGCTTCCCAGTGGGCAGCTCGCAGTCCTTCTTCGGTGCAGGTGCAGGCAGCTATGTCGACACACTCTTCACGCACTGGTGGTTGCACCCACCGCAGTAGTTCGCAACACACTCGAACCCGTCCTTGCACTCAGCAGTGGTGCAGGGGTCGACCAGGCACTTCGTGAAGGAGTCCTGCGTGCAGTCACACTTGGCTGCGTTGTAGCACACACCCGCAAGCGCAACGCACATCTTCGGCTCAGAGTACGGGGTGCACTTCTCGACAGGGGGGCACGCCATCTTCGTGCAGGCGAGAGTCCCGTCCGAGCAGCTGCAGGTGTTGCAGTCCACCGCAGTCGTGCTCCCGTGTGCGACCAGCTTCCCGTTGGGAAGCTCGCAGTCCTTCTTCGGTGCAGACGACTTCACGCACTGGTGGTTGCACCCACCGCAGTAGTTCGCAACACACTCGAACCCGTCCTTGCACTCAGCAGTGGTGCAGGGGTCGACCAGGCACTTCGTGAAAGAGTCCTGCGTGCAGTCGCACTTGGCTGCGTTGTAGCACACACCCGCAAGCGCGATGCACATCTTCGGCTCAGAGTACGGGGTGCACTTCTCGGCAGGAGGGCACGCCATCTTGGTGCACGCGAGAGAGCCGTCCGAGCAGCTGCACGTGTTGCAGTCCACCGCAGTCCTGCTGCCGTGTGCCACCACTGTCCCGTTGGGAAGCTGGCACGCGTTCTTTGCCGCAGGTGCAGGCAGCTTCGTGGGAACAGACGACTTCACGCACTGGTGGTTGCACCCACCGCAGTAGTTGGCAACGCATGCGTACCCGTCCTTGCAGTCAGCAGTGGTGCAGGGGTCGACCAGGCAGTTTGCCAGAGTGTCCCTGGTGCAGTCACACTTTGCGGCGTTGTAGCACACACCCGCAAGTGCAACGCACATCTTCGGCTCAGAGTACGGGGTGCACTTCTCGGCAGGAGGGCACGCCATCTTGGTGCACGCGAGAGAGCCGTCCGAGCAGCTGCACGTGTTGCAGTCCACCGCAGTCCTGCTGCCGTGTGCCACCACTGTCCCGTTGGGAAGCTGGCACGCGTTCTTTGCCGCAGGTGCAGGCAGCTTCGTGGGAACAGACGACTTCACGCACTGGTGGTTGCACCCGCCGCAGTAGTTGGCAACGCATGCGTACCCGTCCTTGCAGTCAGGAGTGGTGCAGGGGTCGACCAGGCAGTTTGCCAGAGTGTCCCTGGTGCAGTCACACTTTGCGGCGTTGTAGCACACACCCGCAAGTGCAACGCACATCTTCGGCTCAGAGTACGGGGTGCACTTCTCGGCAGGAGGGCACGCCATCTTCGTGCACGCGAGCATCCCGTCCGAGCAGCTGCAGGTGTTGCAGTCCACTGCAGTCCTGCTGCCGTGTGCGACCAGCTTCCCGTTGGGCAGCTCGCAGTCCTTCTTCGGTGCAGGTGCAGGCAGCTATGTCGACACACTCTTCACGCACTGGTGGTTGCACCCACCGCAGTAGTTCGCAACACACTCGAACCCGTCCTTGCACTCAGCAGTGGTGCAGGGGTCGACCAGGCACTTCGTGAAGGAGTCCTGCGTGCAGTCACACTTGGCTGCGTTGTAGCACACACCCGCAAGCGCAACGCACATCTTCGGCTCAGAGTACGGGGTGCACTTCTCGACAGGGGGGCACGCCATCTTCGTGCAGGCGAGAGTCCCGTCCGAGCAGCTGCAGGTGTTGCAGTCCACCGCAGTCGTGCTCCCGTGTGCGACCAGCTTCCCGTTGGGAAGCTCGCAGTCCTTCTTCGGTGCAGACGACTTCACGCACTGGTGGTTGCACCCACCGCAGTAGTTCGCAACACACTCGAACCCGTCCTTGCACTCAGCAGTGGTGCAGGGGTCGACCAGGCACTTCGTGAAAGAGTCCTGCGTGCAGTCGCACTTGGCTGCGTTGTAGCACACACCCGCAAGCGCGATGCACATCTTCGGCTCAGAGTACGGGGTGCACTTCTCGGCAGGAGGGCACGCCATCTTGGTGCACGCGAGAGAGCCGTCCGAGCAGCTGCACGTGTTGCAGTCCACCGCAGTCCTGCTGCCGTGTGCCACCACTGTCCCGTTGGGAAGCTGGCACGCGTTCTTTGCCGCAGGTGCAGGCAGCTTCGTGGGAACAGACGACTTCACGCACTGGTGGTTGCACCCACCGCAGTAGTTGGCAACGCATGCGTACCCGTCCTTGCAGTCAGCAGTGGTGCAGGGGTCGACCAGGCAGTTTGCCAGAGTGTCCCTGGTGCAGTCACACTTTGCGGCGTTGTAGCACACACCCGCAAGTGCAACGCACATCTTCGGCTCAGAGTACGGGGTGCACTTCTCGGCAGGAGGGCACGCCATCTTGGTGCACGCGAGAGAGCCGTCCGAGCAGCTGCACGTGTTGCAGTCCACCGCAGTCCTGCTGCCGTGTGCCACCACTGTCCCGTTGGGAAGCTGGCACGCGTTCTTTGCCGCAGGTGCAGGCAGCTTCGTGGGAACAGACGACTTCACGCACTGGTGGTTGCACCCGCCGCAGTAGTTGGCAACGCATGCGTACCCGTCCTTGCAGTCAGGAGTGGTGCAGGGGTCGACCAGGCAGTTTGCCAGAGTGTCCCTGGTGCAGTCACACTTTGCGGCGTTGTAGCACACACCCGCAAGTGCAACGCACATCTTCGGCTCAGAGTACGGGGTGCACTTCTCGGCAGGAGGGCACGCCATCTTCGTGCACGCGAGCATCCCGTCCGAGCAGCTGCAGGTGTTGCAGTCCACTGCAGTCCTGCTGCCGTGTGCGACCAGCTTCCCGTTGGGCAGCTCGCAGTCCTTCTTCGGTGCAGGTGCAGGCAGCTTCGTGGGAACAGAAGACTTCACGCACTGGTGGTTGTACCCACCGCAGTAGTTCGCAACACACTCGAACCCGTCCTTGCACTCAGCAGTGGTGCAGGGGTCGACAAGGCACTTCGAGAAGGAGTCCTGCGTGCAGTCACACTTTGCTGCGTTGTAGCACACACCCGCAAGTGCAATGCACATCTTTGGCTCAGAGTACGGGGTGCATGACGTGTTTTGCGTCGCCGCGACAGCGTCCAGTGTGGTTGCCCGCACCGCAGTGGCAGCACACACTACGAACAGCAGTGACCGCATGGTTGATGTGGGGCCTGGGCAGTGCAGGTACGGGTTTACTGGGTCTGGGGTTACTGCAGGATGTGTGGTGGTGGTGGTGTGGTCGAAACACAGAAATCAGAGAAGTGAAGTGTATCCATATTCACCGTCCCGTGGCAATGCAAAGGCGGGTGTGGAGTGAGCTGGCACAGGGTGTGAGAACGGGAGGGTCGGGTGGGACTTCCTGTCGCAGTGTTTTGATCTGCACTCACGGCACGCACAACACATTCTGACAGTCAGCTACGTTGGAACCCGCACCACGGGGATGCGGTAGTCCGCTGTGGCAGCGGGCTTACTTCTTGCCCTTCTTGTCCCCGGCAACCTTCTCCGTGGTCTTCGTCACCTTCCCAAGCATGACCACACCGTTGCCCTCCATGATGGCGACACGCGACAGACCCTCGCAGTTCTTGAAGGTGTCGACAACCAGGGGCTGCACGGGGGCGAACACGACCTCAGCCATCTCGTTGGCCTTCAGGCAGTGGGGCTCCTCGGCCTTCTTCCCGCCGGTCTCCTTGCCCATCTTCCACACCAGCTGCGTCATGCGCACGGCGGAGCGCCCGGTACGCACGAAGCACACGGGGGTGTAGCCCACCTTCAGCTCACCGGGGTGGTCCAGCACCTGCACCTGCGCAGTGAAGGTACCAGCCTCCTTCAGCGTCGCGTCCTTCTTGTACACCATCACGTCACCGGTGCGGGGCATGTTGTCCTTGTTCAGCCCCTTCACGTTCAGACCGACGTTGTCACCGGCCTTCGCGTCGTCGCAACGCTTGTGGTGCATCTCGCACGTGAACACCTTGCCGGTGCACGCGTTGGCGGCCGTGTGGGTCGGCAGGAACAGCACCTCCTCACCCGGCTTCACAATACCCTGCTCCACACGCCCGGTGATGACATCACCGACACCCTTGATCTGTGTGTGGTGTGTGGTGGTGGTAGCGGTGGTGTGGGGTGTGAGCGATGGCAAGTGAACACACGATGACGTGAATATTTCTACAGTCATGTAGACAACACACGAGCAGTTGCTCTTGGTGCAATCCCCACACAACAACCCACCCTCACACAACAGTGTGGCATCATACCTTGTACACGCCGGACACAGGCATGCGCATGGCGGCGTCGTTCTTGCGCTCAGGCATGCGCACCATGTCGTTCAGGGCAGTCACCAGGGTCTCGATGTGCAGGTTCGACTTGTCCTGCTCGATGACGACGTCCTGGCCCTTCCACCACGCCATCTTCTCCGACTTCTTCAGCAGGTTGTCACCCATCCAGCCCGAGATGGGCAGCACGGGCACCGACTTCTCCACGAAGTCCTTCTTCCACCCCGTCTTCATCAGCATGCTCTTCATCTCCTCCTTGATCTCGTTGAAGCGCTCCTCCTTGTACTGGGCCACGTCGCAGTCCATCTTGTTCACACCCACCACCAGCTGCTTCACACCCAGCAGGTTGATCAGACGCGCGTGCTGGCGGGTCTGCCCCTGGATCTCGCCGGCCTTGTGGTTGCCACGCGCGATGGCGGACACGAAGTTACCGTCCGCGGGCACCATCAGCAGCGCCACGTCGGCCTGCGACGCACCGGTGATCATGTTCTTGATGAAGTCACGGTGCCCGGGGGCGTCGATCACGGTGTAGTGCCACTTCTCCGTGAAGAACTCCTTCGTCGTGCACGCAATCGTCACACCACGCTCACGCTCCTCCTTCTGGCGGTCCATGTAGAACGCGAACGCGAAGGACTGCTTCCCCAGACGCTCCGCCTCCTGCCGCAGCTTCTCCATCTCACGCTCCGGGATCCCGCCCAGCTCGAAGAGCAGACGCCCGGTCGTCGTCGACTTCCCGGAGTCGACGTGACCGCAGATCACGATCGACATGTGCTGCTTGCCATCGGTGGCCATCTTTGCTGTGTTTGAGTCTGTCAGGTGTGTATGGTGTGTAGTGTGTGGGGTGTGTGTTGCGTGTGGCGTATGATCTGCGGCTTGACACCCCCCGCCCCCCCCCCCCCAAACCGCACGCAGCTCTCCGCTGCGGTCATATGCAAGTCTCAGAGTTGGGTTAGATGCAGAGATCTGTCAGCGCCCGAAGAGGCTCGAGGGGGCGTGCGGATTAGGCATGCCACTGCGTCTAATGTAATCATCCCACAAGGTGCGAACATGCCATGTCACTCATACGAGCCTCCTGTATTAGGTGGGTCAAATCCTCCTGCCGACGCTGTGAGGACAGACACCCCAGAACTGATGAGGACCTCAGCTAATTGTATCATCGCTGGACCCTCGGATCGCGGTCTCATCCTGTAAACCTTGCGTCTGCAAATCAGCCAGGGAAGGGAAGAACCAGCGGGTATTCATCGTTCGTGAGAAAACCAAATCAAATTGTTACTGTAGTAAGGGAGGCTGGGGTATGGGGTGGTACTTGGCCGCCGAAACTGAGACATGAGAATACACCGAACCGTGTCACCCCACGGCGCCTCCACAAGACACCCCTGGCAACCTCGTCCGGGAAATCAATCCTGAAGCCCAGTCCTCGCCACCAGAGCAGCACGTTGTGGAGACAATATGCTGCCAAGGCGGCACCGGGTTCGTGTGGTCCGATCAGCGCGGTAGCACTTTCCTGTTCGTCGACCACTACATTCAATACCGCGCATCGGTTGAGGGGAGGGGGGGGGGGTGACTAGTAGAATGTAGAAGTGATTCCACAGGCCTGCCGCTAACTTTTCGAGTTTGGAGATTTGTGCAAAGTTACCGCTTCCGACTCAAAGGCTCGAAGGCTGTCCCTGGCACACCTGAGTTCGACTGTCGGATTTGGTGTGTGGCTATGGCCGTCTCCTGTGATACATAGACTGCCGGACGCACGCGCTGTCCGCGTACGCGTCCGCCGTGTATCGACAATCCGCCCTGGCGGACGGGACAGCCGGGTAGTGACATACAATGGTGTAGGCGCAGGTTATATGTTTTAGACTTCGAAAGAGGTGTGATGTGCCCCCACCCCACCGCGCACCATTCCTTTGCAACACTGCAAGGCACACACCCAGCCCCCCCTCCTGCCCCGTTCACCTGGGTCAACCACGAGACAGCACCAACCCCGCCCCCACCCCACCCCACTCCGTCACTCCAACCGAAACTCCGAGACAGTTGCCCCACAACCCGTGAGGATGCGCTCTGCCTCAACCTTGTGCAGGTTCTGCGCAAAACCGAGCGCTGTCCCCAGCTTCGACTCGAAGTTCACATCACACCCTGGGAGCTTCACGATCCTCTCGAGAATACCGACATGCCCCTTCAGCACCGCCTGGATCAGCGGGGTCGTGCCATCCTCCAGCGGCGCTGTCGGGCGGAGCGACTCTGCTGGGCGGTGCTGCAGCAGCAGGGTGTATATCTCCTCATCACCTGACATGCACAGCCTGGCAAGGAGAGAGGGCTCGCTCCCGAACTCCAGCTCCTCGACATTCAGGCGGACAGACGTGGCCGACAGCAGGGCCTCAACACAGGGGTAAAGCTCTGCACGGTCCTCCTTCGCCAACGCCTTGCCCGGATCCGCCACAGCAAACAGGAATTCCTCGAGGGGGGGGCGGATGTCTTCTGCAACCTCTGCCAGAGCCACCTCCGGTGCCAGGCGCAGTGCCGTCAGCACCAGGGGGATACGCGCAGTCTGCGAGAACGTCGCAGCCGCCACCACCTCCGCCAGGTCAACGCCCTCTGCGCGGTGGGGCGCCCCCTCGTGGTAGACGTGGCGCAGCAGCGTGGCGAAGAACTTCGCGTTGCCGTCGACGCAGGCCTGCACCAGCAGCCCTTCGTTGCAGATGAGGCTGGCGAACAGCGGGGTGGAGGTGCGGGAGAGGAGCAGCTGCAGCACAGCGTCGCTGTGGGGCCTCTGGTCGCCTTCGGCGCAGAGCGCGGTGATGAGGGCTGTGGTGGGGTCCTCGAGGTGGTGGGGCAGCGGCGTGGGGGCGTCCGGAGGGAGCCTGCCCAGCAGGTCTGCCATCTCCCGCTTCAGCTCGTCGTACTGCGCGGCGCAGTCGTCCCGGCGGTCGAGGTCGTCGTCGGAGGGGCTGCCGATGGCGGCGAGCTCCACAGAGAGGCTGCGGAGCTCGTCCAGCTCCTGCATCTGCTTCCCGCACTCCAGCCACAGCGACTCGAAACCCCCCTCGAGGGGGGCAGGCGTCGCGTCAGATGGCAGCTCAGCTGCAGGGGCAGGTGCTGCAGTTGTTTCAGGTGTTTCGGGTGCTTCGGGCGTGCCGGCGTTGGACTGTGGCGTGTCGGTGCTGAGGGCATCGTCTGTGGCAGGTGTGGCGGGGTGCGGTGGGGGTGGTGGTGGTGGCGGTTGTGGCGGGTGCGGCGGTCCCGGGGCAGCTGCAGTGGCAGCGTCGCGGGCGACGTTGCGGCCCTCAGCCTTTGGGGAGACCGACACGTTGAGAGACGACTCGGCGAGTGACGCGCCCAGCGTGAATGCCCTGTGGGGTGTGTGGGGTGGTGGCATGATTGCGATGGTTATCAGTGCAGGCCACCGAATGTCCGGCACCCAAATATGATGACGGCACACCAATGAGTCCCCAATTATTAACTCATGCCGACTCCGCGTGGTTGCCGCACCGAAGGCAAGCCCCCCCAACATCGCCTGCATTGCCATACCCTGACTTCAACAGCCAGTCGCGGACAGCGCACATTGGTTCAGGCCCATCTGGCTGTGCCGCCAGCCCTGCAAGATGCGCGACGAGTGTTTCCACCTGCAGCAGGCAAGGGGTAGGGGCCGGGGTGGCGAGTGGCGGGTTCCCACCTCACAGAAGGGGCCGTATGCACATCCACGAGAAGGCACACATCACCCCACTGCCGCCTTGTTGCATACCACATCAGAGTATCTGCCCAGGCGCCTCTTGCCCAGGGGGGTGACAGTGGTGGTGTCGTGCAGCACATTGACAAGCCAGTTGTGCACAACCTCTTGTATCGTCTGTGATTCGGACGCGAGGAGGCTGGTACACAGCTCGGACACAGGCGCCTTGTGCACAGGGCCGAGGAGGGCGTAGGGCGAAGCGTTGTCAGCGGGAAATGGGATACCTGCAGCACCGCCTGTGCTGCTGGCCTCGGCGAAGTTGCGCCTCAGGTGCATTTCGGCAGCTGCGAAGGACAACGCCTTACGCACGGTCCTCCCAGTCTCGTCTCGGAACAGGACGCTGACCTCGCGGGCACCAGGGTCTACAGACTGTACCACTGCCTCTGACCACCCCCCTTCCGTCCGGCAGACGTAGACACGGTCGCCCCTTCGGTAGGTCATCATGGTGGGGCCGCAGTGTAAGGAGGCCCCCACCCACCCGCCCTGCAATGCAGAACGGCAATCTGGCTGAATCAAAACCAAAACAACGCCGGGCAAACTCAAAACCCACCGGAGGGAGGGGCGGGAGGGGCGGGAGGGGGGAGAGCAACGATTAACTCACCCACTCCGTGCCCTGATTCACCTGGGGCACTGCCCTCGGAACGACACTGTTTTTTTCCTCACTTTTCCCCCGCTGCACGCTCTGCACACCCAGTCTCTCCGTGGCAAACGCATCGTTGCAGGGCTTGGGGGGGTGCTGACGCAACAAGGCTAGTATTGGCTCCAGGTGGCTCCCGGCGTGCCACCAGGCTCGCCTCGCCACCCAATAGGCATGTGGGGTCGGGCCACTGCCACGCCTACAGGCACAGCGTGCATCATCGCCTGATGTATGGCGCCTGATCGCCACCCACACACAGGGGCAGGGACAAAGGAGGGCCTGCCATCAGCCACACTGCACTGGCCTTTTGGTTTCGCCCTGAGGGCGGGCGCAAAGGCATGTCACGGTGCTGCACAGACGATACCCGGTGAGGCTAGGTAATATCCGTCGTATCGGCGGCCAAAACCTGGCGCAGGAAGGCAGGGGGGGGGGGTGGGGGCGGAGGTGACGGGCGGGGAAGGGGGTCGGCGACAGCGGCATGCCTTGATAGGCCTCAACCTGCTCGTGGCAGTGCCACTTGCCCCCTGCCCACCCCGGGGCCTCGGTGCGCGTGTGTTGGGCACACTGCGTGGCAGGCACGGCTATTTCTTTGTGCTTCCCAGATGGCCCAGCTCCTTGGCACCCAGGGCGAACACGCGGAGGTACTTCCCTGCGCATTTGTCAACGCATTTAATCTGCACCGTGAGGGGTGGTTGTGAGATCAGTTTCCTGAGACGGCTTGAAAACATGACCCAAGGCTGCTGCACTTTCAAGGATTGCCCCACACTATGCACCTCCTGGGGGAGTGTATGTTTGGTGAGCACCAACCTGCGCTGCACTGCCAACTGTCGGCAAACCAGTGCAGCATGCGGTAGGAGCAAGGGATGCCCCCGTGTGTCGTGTGTCGCGCGCGTCTCAGAGAGATGGGGTGGAGGAACAGAAGGGGGCACACACCTCATCCGCCGTCAGGTCCTTCTGGGCACCCGGTGCATCGACACACACCTCGAAGCAGGTCTGCTGCGCGTGCACGCTCACTGCCTCGATGTACTCACTCTCCATCTTCATGTTGAGATCCATGGTCGCAACACTAGTCGCGACACACCTGAAGGGAGTGGCGGGAATGATGGCAAAGGATGGTTGCAGACAGGCACAGAGAGGGGGCAAGCGATATGAGATCCTGCGTAGATCCTGTCAGAAGCGTCAATCAGAAGTGTGGGGGTGTTGCGTGATCGCGTGACGGAGGCTTGCAGAGAGACAACGGCGAGTCGATCTGGAAAGGCGCATTCGGAAAACACGGCGCCAAATCCTTGGGGGGTGCAAAGCGGGGGTGGTTTCGGACACCTCCCACTCCCTGCCTGCCGCCACTCCGTATTGCTCGGTTTAACCAGCAAGGGTGGCACCTGTGGCCACACACAGCCATGCCTTGGAATCAGCCAGACCAACAAGACAAGGACAGGGCAAGAAACAGCAAGATGGCAAGGGGTCCAGTCCGCCAGACGAACGAGGCTGTGCCCTTGCCCATGCATGCTGCTAAATGTGAGATTTTTGGGCCAAATTTCGGAATCCCAATACATTTTTTTTGGGGGCGAGTTTGTTAGGAAAATGGGGGTGGCACAGCGTCGTTCTTCCACACAAGAGGGTCGTTTTTGGCATCAACGGTTCAAACTCTCTTCACGGCGACCCTACTCAAATTTTTTTGAGTTATTGGGGGCCATTTACTGTGCGTCAAAGTGTCGGCGATTGGCCACCTTTGGTGCCGTGGCTGGTGGGTGGCCGTGGGCACACGCTACAAGGGGGGTCTGGGGGGCAGAGCCCCCCAGCCGCCGGAGGCCACGGTAGTGAACATCTGTTCATTGTGGGCGTAGATTCTGTGTGAGTTGGCTGCGTCCTCCTGAGGCCTGAGGCTACTGGAGTGGTTGGATTCCCTGACTTGATGGGTATCGAAGGCTCCAGGGGGGTCTGGGGGGCGGAGCCCCCCAGCCGCCGGAGGCCACGGTAGCGAGCATATGTTCCTGCAAAACCTTCGACGTCGACCGTCGAACCAGTGTAGCCAGGTTGCCGCTTTTTTATGGGGGGTGGAAACCCAAAATCACCGGGTCGACGGCCGACGCTTAGCGACATGCCTGCCACCGGGTGGGTGGGTGGGTGGGGGGGCTGCGCCCACCCACCCCCACCCACCCAATCTCGCCCCCAATAAAAATGCACATATCTCGCCACCAAAAAAAATGCGAGGACCCCGAAAGTCCCAATCCCAATATCATTTAGCAGCAAGCATGCCCTTGCCCCATATTTTATTTTTTTTTCACCGGGAGAGCGAATCGGGGAGGCGGCTCGAAGGAGCCCGTTGGGTCGTTTCGAATTTGCCTCGGCGTCACACACCCCCCCAGCTTGTGCACAAGAATCATTCATGTTCTTTCCAGAATAAACGTGGCATCCACAGCAAGCAACAGGCACCGAGCTCACCCGAGAAGGACGTTGCTTCCAACCACCACCTTAGCAACAACACATTTTTCTTGTTCGGGAGGGGGGGCGATTTGCTCAAAAGAACATCGAAGCACATATGCTGTCGCAAGGGCTCCCCCCCTCTCTCTCTGCCACCCCCGGAGCATCGAACTGCTCCACTTGCGGAACACCCATCCACATAACGTGGAAGACTCAACCTCACACGCAACCTCTCACACACACGCGGAAATAATGTTTATAATGCAGCGCAGGCACCGAACACACGGGGCCTTCGCTCTGTGCTGGACTGTGTCAGATTGCCTCCTCCGCTTTTTCCGCACTTCTGAGCGAAGATCCCACAGCTTTGTGATATCCCCACCTGCCGCTATGCTAGATGTTGACACAGACACGTTTGTGAGATGCCTCCACTGCACCGCTGAGCAGCGATTCGGCCGTTTCTGAGATGGAATTGAACCCGAGGCTCAGGCGCGTGCCTGCGGGAAACGCGCTGACAACGGAAGCTATCGCCGCAGCCCCCGCGTCGGTGATGCAGTTGAGGGAAAGGTCGACAGCCACCCCGGGGGCTGCGGCTATCAGCGCATCTGCCACCGCGAGCGCCCCCTCGTCCCCGACAGAATTCCCCGAAAGCAAGAGGGAGGTGCCAGAGGGTGCGGCGCGCAGGGCCTCCGCAAGCACCGCCGCATCGGCGTCACACAACCCGCTGCGGCACATCACCAGGCTGAACCCCTCCTGCACACCCTTCATCGCCTCAGACAGCGCAACGACGCCGCGCCTCCCGATGGGGTTGTCTGAGAGGTCCAACAGAGAACACGGACCCCACTGCGGGAGCACGTCTGCCAGGGCGATGCAGCCGCAGTCACTGATCCCGTTGTAGGGCAATCTCAGGCGCCTGCCCGTTGTCGGGGCTGCGTCACTGCCCCCACACCACGCCCTGGCAATGGCCTCTGCACCGGTGTTCCCGATGTTGTTGTTGCGGAGCATGAGCTCTGCAGCCCCGGTGGAGCCCCGCATCCCGTCAGCCAGCAACGCGGCGCCCTCCGCGCCGATGCGGTTGTCGGACAGCACCAGCGATATGCCGCTGTGGCACCCCTGCAGCCCCTGCGCCAGCAGGCGGGCCCCATACGGCCCGATCCCGTTGCCCTCGAGGTTGACTGTGGAGCCCCCGGGGCACTCAGCGAGCCCCGATGCAACAGAGGCAATGCCGGCGGCATCGATCCCTGTTAGGCGAATCCGGCCACCGCTGCGGAGTTGTTCGCCGATGGCGTCGGGAGTGGGGGGTGTGGAAGGCATTCTAAATACGAAGGGGGGGGGGCGGGGAGTGAGGGGGGGCAGGGGAAGAAAGGGGAGGAGGAGGGAGGGGGGGGGGGGGTGAGGGAGGGTTTTAAAAAACGCCTCCTCGCCCCCGGTACTTTCTGCGAGAGTATATAAAGAAAAGAAGGGGAAGGAGAGAGGGGGGGGGGATGGCAAAAAAATCGCAGCGCCGTTCAGTAGCAAACCCCGATCTCAGCCTGGTACTCTTGATGCGTGTGTTGACGTTTCTACACAAAGTTCAAAGCGTCAAAAAACCCCTAAAATATTGATGATTCCACCCTCAAGCCTGATCAAAGGGCAGGGAGGTGTGATGTCTGCTGCGGGAATTTGCTTGCCTTTGCTGCTGGGGAACGGTGGGGCGCAACTCCTCTTTTTGCCCACAAAACCCCCCCCCCCCAGGGGACGGTGCGGAAAAATACAAAAAAAAGAGGGAGAGCCGGCAAAGAAAACGAAAACGAAAACGAAAAAAAGACGGACCCACCCCCCGCCCCGTTGGCCCTACCTTCGCTGGATTGAAGGCAGCGCACCCTGGGGGAGAGAGAGAGAGGGGGGGAGGAGTACGGGAGAGCTATGCCGAGAGAGAATAATCAAAAGATGCTGAGAGAGAGAGAGAGAGAGAGAGAGAGAGAGAAATGTGCAGAGAGGGAGAGCAAGAGTCCTCCCTTCACTCAAAAGGGAGGAAGGGGGAAGGGCGAGAGACTCGGAGAGGAGATGATGTAAGTGAGGTGGGTGTTTGTGTGGGGGGGAAGAGAAGGGGCGTAGCCCAGCACGTTTCTGCCTGTGACGGGGTGGGGGAGGGGGGGTGACGTGGGGTGAGGAATGCAGCCGTGGCGCGTGTCAGGATCCCACAAAAAAAGACTTGGAGTTGCTGGTGCCCCTGAAAGGGCCGATTTACGTAGTTTTTACGTAGTTCATTAGTGGGGAAGACCCTCATTTTTTTTTCACCTATTTTCCTTTTCCCAGGTTCCCCATTTCCAAGCCCCAGCACGACCCGCGCACTGCTGACGCGGCCCACCTGCACCCCGCACCCCACTCCCCCACCCCCGTTGTCGCTTTTTCTGTCCACAGAAGCCACAAGGATGGAACCACCCTTTGCAGAGGGGGGGGCCCGGCCCTGTCATCCTGTGGCTGCGTTGTGGGGCGAGCGCAGCAGGTTCTCCTTTGCTTCTACGGGCTCTTGCCACAACAGCGTCGCAGCAGTGTGTCTCCGCGTCACCGGATCTGTGCGGCCTCGTAGTGGGGGCATTTTTGAGGTCGAGGTGTCAACCGGCTTCATCTCGAAATGTGGGTCTGGCTCAGGGGCTGGTCCCACCCAGCGGGGGTCCCACCCAGTGGGACCCCCTCTTCGGGTGCTCCTAAACCCAGCTCTGTTGAACGTTTGGAATTTGTGCAGCTCGTCGTGGGGCCATTTTAGTGGTCGAGGTGCCAAACTTCTCCTATCAAACCTGGGTCTGGTTCAGGGACTGGTCATGGGAGAAGGTGACTGGGTGGCAGCCAGCCCACAGCACACCCACACCCCACCCTCCCAGCGGGACTCCCTCCTCGGGTATTCCAAAACCCCGTTCTTTTGAACGTTTGGAACTTTTGCGGATCGTAGTGGGGTCATTTTGTGGATCTAGGAGCCAAACATCGTCCATGAAATGTGACTCTGGTTCAGGGGCTGGTCCTAAGAGAATGTGACTGGGAGGCAGCCACACCCCCACCCACCCATCCAGCGGGACCCCCTCCACGGGTGTTCCAAAACCCCGCTCTTTTGAACGTTTGGAATTTGTTCGGATCACAGTGGGGTCACTTTGGTGGTGTGCGAGCCAAGTGTCACCCATGAAACACGGGTCTGGTTCAGGGGCTGGTCGTGGGTGAAGGTGGCTGGGAGGCAGTCAGCCCACACCCCACCCCACCCAGCGGGACCCCCTCCTCGGGTGTTCCAAAACCCCTTTCTTTTGAACTTTCGGAATTTTTGCGGATCACAGTGGGTTCATTTTGGTGGTGTACGAGCCAAGTTTCACCCATGAAACGTGGGTCTGGTTCAGGGACTGGTCATGGGTGAAGGTGCTGGGAGGCAGCCAGCACGCCCACACCCCACCCCACCTACCCTGTAGGGTGTGCAGGTGGCCCCAGCGGCGACAATCTGACCATAACCGGCTTCTTTTGATTTATCGGGGCTCGCTGGGGTTGGGGGTGCGACGGATGCCATATTTTCTCAAAAAATGTTACTCTTCGCACATGAAGCTCTTCCACCGTATTTCTGCTTGAAAGCCATTCAGGCCAAACCCCCAAAAACCCGAAAAATGCCACCCACCCCGTCGGGGGTGCAGGTGGGTTCCGAGTCAGCAATCTGACCAAAACTGGTTTCTTTGGACTTATTTGGGCACGCTGGGATTGGGGGTGTGGTGGAACTCATTTTTTCCCGAAAAAATTCACCATTAACCCTTTGGTACCTAACGACACACATGTGTGTCGAAAAGTCCAATTTTTTTCGCACTGGGCAACCAGAAGCGTTCTACTCATAGTGTCATAACGGCCGTCATGGAGGGAGTGGATTTTCTGAGAATTCACTACCTCAGTTCCCGCTACCGAAATATAAAAACGGCCGTTTTCATGTTTTGTTGGCGAAAAAACGGCCGTTTTTTTCCCCCTCCTATTTTCCTTTGGAGATTCGCCTCCTGCTTACCGTACCGAGCTGAGGAAACACACTTGACAACTCCCTGTTGCCTGCACATGACATTGGGCACTGCGATTCTCTGTCGACTGTACAAAGAAAAATGACTTCCGCCCTGCCTGTCGCTCGACAAGCAGCAGACACCCGAGAGCAGAGAGGAGTGTAGCAGCCCGGTTCGCCCCCGGGTTGTCCCAGAAATCCAGCACACCCTCGGAACGTGGTGGCCTAGTCGTAGATCACCCAGGCCCCGCTCGTGACCTCCCCGAAACAGAGGGGAGGTGGCACCGGGGTTCTGACACCCCTACGACTCATGCGGCCGTACGCGCTCGGGCACAGACGGCGGACCGCAAACCAGAAGGACTTCCCTGATTCCGTGCCGTCCCACCTTCTGCGCAGCTGCGGTCGCCAGCCCAGGCCAGCTCCCCTGCCAGGGGCACTGGGGGGTCGTACTTCCCCACCTCAGACACTTTCTCGATGACATTCTCAATGTCAGTGTACACTGCATCGACAGGGGCACGCCGTTGGCACACCCAGCTGCGCATCGCAGTACTTCTGGAGCAGCGATGCGAGGGGTGCCGTCAGGCGGACGGCGGCCTGCAGGTGGGACTCGAGCCCAGCGATTTCGTGGGCATCTCTGCCAACCGCAGAAGCAACGCACACGTAGCAGGGCCGCTGTCCTGCAGCGGGCCCGGAAGATTGTATAAATGCCCGGGGACGTGGTGCAAGGTGCAGATCCACTCAAGCGGTGCAGGTAGTGTGTGTCGGAGAGAAGCGGGATCGCACGGCCGGTGGTGCCGTCTTGCTCGCCTGCTTCTCCCTCTCAGCTGCGTCAGAGATGTGGCACAGCACATCCTTCAGCGCCAGTGCGGTCGTGAACCCATCCAGCTGGTGCTGCATATTGCCCGGGATGATCGCCCGTGCCTTCGGGAATAAATCAGCGAAGGCGGTGTCCTTCTCAGCCGGGGTGCTGTCGCCGAGATCAAGGGAAAGCTCTGTCGGAAGAGCCCTGATGCCAGTGAGCGACACCCACCTCTGCCTGCACGGTCATCCACGACACACGTGCCTAGATTGGCCGCAACCATGTTCAGCCCCTCCTCGGGACACACTTCTTGACAGCATCATGCACCATGCCAGCCGGTGATCCGGTGAACAACGCACCCCGGGCGATCCGAAGTTGCAAGACTGCCACTGAGGGTATCGCACTCCGACAGCGCCAGCTGTTTCCCTGGCTCTGCACTTTCAACGCTGCGTTCTTCTTCTTCTTGATATGGCGCGGTCCGTCAAAGTGGTCCACGAAGTCTGAACTCTTCGCATCATACTTGAAGGCGCGCTCACAATGCTTGCTGCAGGGTATCCCTTGCAGTGGGGAGGCACTCCTGGTGGTGGGATCTCGCCTGCTGACCCACGCCCAGTGTTTTCGCTTGGAAGATTTGGGGTGAAAAATCTTCAAAAAAAAATAAAAAAGCTGGAAATCCCAGGAAGATATCTTCCTGGGGGAAAAAGAAAAAAAAATCTGGTCGCCAGATTTTTTTTCGTTTTTTTTGGGGGGGCTTTTTGGCGGCCTGACGGTGACTTCTGGACCGAATCCGACTGGTTTTTTGGCACGGCTTCCAATCCCGTGCATGGGATACGCACAAGAACAGATGTTCACTACCGTGGCCTCCGGCGGCTGGGGGGCTCCGCCCCCCAGACCCCCCTGTGGCATGTACCTGTCAGTTGCCAAGGCCTGAGCACATGCGGCGTCACATCTTCAGGAGACGCGAGCCCATGCTGATGTGTCGAATCATGTGTCCGTGTGCCTGTTGGGGGGGAAAAGTGACCCCAAACCCCAATTTGGTGTTCCTCCAACGCCCAGAGGTCAGCACGAGCAATGTGACAATTGCTACACCGTCGCTCGAGTAGCGCTACAGTCGCTAGCGATTCAGCGATTGCGACTGCGACGGGTGTAGCGACTGTCGCTGAGTCGCTCACCCATTTTTCCAACTTCGATTTCCGGAATTTTTCCGGACTGTGGTGGGGTCACTTTGCTCTGGGAGATGAGTTTTTGGCCAATCGAGTTTTCGGGCCAAGTTTCATAAGGGCCGAAAAGTGAAATCGAAAAAAAACTTTTGTGAGAAAAAAGTCCACCACTCGGAAAATTTTTCCAAAAAAAATTTCGGGGTTGTGGGAAAAATCGAAACCCACGAACCCACTTTTTTCGAGAAAATATTTTTTCGGATTTTTCATTTTTTCCAGTTTTCGATTTCATTTTTGGGCGGTCCACAGACAACGGGAGGGAAATGTCAAAAAATTTGAATGGCCAAAAACTCATCTCCCAGAGCAAAATGACCCCACCACGATCCGGAAATTTTCCGGAAATGAAATCCGAAATTTCGGTCCAGAAACGCTCTGGCGACGATCGCTGGGCCAAAAGCGACAGTCGCTGAATCGCTGAGCGACAGTCGCCATTGTCACATTGGCACGAGCGCTGTTCCCTGGAGGGGGGAAAATACTGGGCGGGGTGGGTGGAAGAGTAAAAATCTTCCTGGGTCTGGCCCCCCCTGGAAGATTAGCGAAAACCCTGCCCACGCCCCATACAAAATTCCCAGGTAAAAAAAACGGCCGTTTTTTAAAATGCTGAAAATCAGCGGCCGTTTTTGCAAGTCCACAAAATACAAGGGATTTTTGAACGATTTTGAACGATTTTTGGCCGTGCTCGTACACGGTGGACTCCAGCGGGGGTAGGGTAACCCTTTTCGGGAGTCTCAACTAGGGGGAGTCCAACTCCCGCTAGCGGGAGTATAGACTCCCGCTAGCGGGAGTCTATACTCCCGCTAGGGGGAGTCTGACTCCCCCTAGCGGGAGTCTTTTCACCTATTTTCACTCATTTTTCCCATGATACCTATGCAATGTGGCACTCGTCACTGAAGTACAGCCACACCAAACAAAACGGACGTTTCCACCCATCCCAGCTCGCAGACCTGATTCACAAAAATGGGGAAGACGACAACGAAGCCGGCAGCGAAGCCGGCGGCAAAGTCGATTAAGAAGAAGAAGAGCGCAGAGAGCCCCGAGGCTGCGGAGGCGACGAACATTGTGCATGATTTTTGAACGGCCTTCCCTGTTAAAAAAGGGGGCAGTGTGCTGACACTGGGATCCATTAGAAGGCTCCTAGCAACGGTGTTGAGCAAGGAGCTCCACCAGCACAGCACCCAGGTGGCCAACGCAATCATCGCCATGTCTTCCCTGACATGGATAAGTTCGCTGTCAGGGAAGTCGCAACGATGCGGAAGGAGGGCGCTCTCCGTCATATACAAGGTGGAGGCGAAGTATGGCAAGGTGCAGGATACAAACGTGTCGTCGGGGGCAGCCTGAAGCCGCGAATGATCGCGACACGGGCGAACGGCTTGGCACCGTGGGTCTGGATAGATGCTGGAGTTCGGCCGGGTGAAACCGGAAGTCGCAGCAAAATTTGCCCCCCCAGATTTCTTCCTCAAACCCACCCGTGGGCTGATCCGGCCTTGCACGGTGGACTCCAGCGGGGGTAGGGTACCACTACCGGGTTTAACCCTTTTCGGGAGTCTCAACTAGGGGGAGTCCAACTCCCGCTAGCGGGAGTATAGATCAGCAGTGGGCAACAATGAGGCGATGCGGGGGGCGAGGGCACCGATGCTCACTGTGCGACATCCCAGAAGAACGCTGGTATCAACAGGTGCATCGATACCCGCACCTGACTCTCTCTGAGATGAAAGAGGCTGGCTACCCCTCCCTCTTGGCAGGTGTGCTTCCCAATGCCCGCTACGTCACCCCAGCACTCCATGACTGCAAGGGGCTCGCCATGCGGCTGATCAGGGTACTGGATGAGACAACAAAAAAATATTCGACAAGACCTGTACAAACCTTGCACTGAATGTGTCGCAGCATGGGACAGGTGCTCAGTTCCGGAAGGTCGTGCTTGCCTGTCACAGGACACACCTACAAGGGCTTGTTCCGCTACCTCTTTGTCTCCCTTGCAGACCTCATGCATTTCCGGTATGCAGACATCCCCTGGCGCTTCTGGGGATGCAAGGATGAGTCAGCCCGGATTCCCTTCTTGCGTGCTCGGATCTCAGGGCATATATTTCACTGGTTGATGGAGCATGCCGAAAAGGGATCAACGCGCAATGCCTACGTACACAGTCTCCATCATTGGTGGGCTCCAGAAGATGCAGTGCCTCTGCAGAACAACGACGAATTTGAAGAAGCAGAGAACGGACATCGCAAGAAAGATGCCGTTACAATCGCCAGCTCCGCAACTTACGAGAGAGATCTTGCGATGGCAGAAGAGAAGCGGCGCGCATCGGGCATGCCTTGGAAGGTTGCGCACCTGTCGCAGGACGGGATCCTCGGGTATAGAGAAGTCATCCTGTGTCCGTGTCTGCACACCCGACACGCTCATAGATTGGCTGTGTATGTTCTTTGCACACAGTTGACACAGCTGCAGAAGGGGTTTGTGCACTGCAACACACAGGACTTCGTTGAACCCATCAGCGCGCCCTACTTCCTGTTCCGGTTCCCCGAAGGACACCGCAAATTATCGCTCTGCTTGTGCAAAATGCCAATCCCGCTGGGGGCGACTTTCACACCATTCGTGTCATCCGAGGCGACTTTGAGCACGCTTGACCAACGCGCACAGCAGGAGGGGGATGACAGTTCTGACGAAGAAGATGAGGCCTGCAGGATGGCTTGTCTTGCCCAAGGTGTAACACAACTACGACAGGCGATGGCCGCACTTTGACACCTCAAATTCTAACCGCTCACCTCCGCAGGTGTAGCCGCTACCAGGAGGATAGGTAGGTAGTCCAGAGTCCGGGGAAACTGACAGAAGCAAAACAAGCCCCTCCCCATCCCTCTTCCACCATGATTTTACCCCCCACGCCAGTAGACTGTAACTATATCATGGGAAAAATGGATGAAAATAGGTGAAAAGACTCCCGCTAGGGGGAGTCAGACTCCCCCTAGCGGGAGTATAGACTCCCGCTAGCGGGAGTCTGGACTCCCGCTAGCGGGAGTCTTTGACACCCGCTCAGACTCCCGCTCCCAGACTCCCGCTAGGGCCGCTGGAGTCCACCGTGTAGCATTCCCCGTTGAGGGGGTCGCTATTTCGTGTTCTCCTGGCCGCACGGAGGCATTGCCTTACGTCGCCTCTTCCTCTTTTCCTTTGGTGGTGTGTTGGTCTGGCACAGAGGGCGGGACCGTGCTGATATGCACAGTGACGACTCTCCCTTTTGTTTTGTGCCCGCCTCCACCGAGATTCGGCTGATGCCTCTCAGACTGGGGGCGGGCGGTCGCCGACCCTTTTCTGTACGAGGTTTTCCACAGGCTGCACACCTGCCCCGCGGCTGTGTGGCAGTCTTCGCGGAGTGCAATGCGAAGGTCTGGCCTGACGTGGTGTGACTTTTTTAAAACGGCCGCTATGCAACCATGTCTACTACGAATTTTTGACCGATTTTTTTATGGTGAACTCAGATGTCGCAGAACGTTGCAAAGAAGCAAGAGAAAATTTACGACGCGGTCTCCCGACTAAAATGGTTGCAAGGAGGAAAAATGCGATTTCCCGGAAAATCCTGAAAATCGCGTTTTTTCGGATTTGGGGGTCCATTTTCTGTATGGCCAGTAAAGGGGACTGTACTCCACCTTTTTCCTCGATTTTTTTATGGTGAATTGTTTTTGCCTCGAAAAAGCGCGTTTTCGCCATGTTTCGAAAATCCGGGGGTGTGCAAAAAACTAGGCTGCGTAACACAGCCTGGAGAGGGTGGCCCAATTTACATAAGTCGCCCCACTATCGCCAGAAGAAAAAAATCGGGGAAAAAAAATATTCTCAGAAACGGCCAGAGCAGCGCGTTTCACGACAACAAATTTTTCCAAAAAAGTCCAAAATTGAATTTTTTTCCCGCCGAGAAAAAATTGTGAGTCCACCTATTTCCAGGTTTTTGGTGGTTTTTGGCCACCCGGGAGACCTGCGTCTGTGGCCACAGAAATGGCCTCGAAACACCCCCAGACACCCAAAAAACGTGTTTCTGGAAAGATATGCCCCAAAACTGCCCGAAAGTCACATCTGGATCTGGTGACCCGACCCCACAGACCCTGTATTTTTCACCTTTTTCACCGGAATATTGGGTCAGCAGGCAAAAGTCGATTTTTTTGGGATTTTTCAGAAACTCTGGGCATCGTGGAATGCTCTGTCCTCGTTCTGCCCGAAAAACGCATTTTTCTGACATTTTTCTCAGATCTGGGGGTCTGGTTCGGATGTGTGGTTGGGTCCCAAACCGGCGAAAAATATTTTGGGTGGTCATTGTGAGTGGCCTGCCGTGAAAAAAAATATTTTTTTTCTCAAAAAAAAGTTGATTCTCGGATCGTTCTGAAACAACGCAGTTCACCATAAAAAGAAATTCTGATTTTGGTGGAGTAGAAAAATCCTTACTGGGGAAGGTGGCCAAAATCCCGGATTTTGGTGAATTAAGTCGCCCCCCCACCGGGCTGTAAGGGTTAACCTGTGAAGGGGAAATCCTATTCAGGGGATAAGATAGGTCTGGTTTTCCGGTTTTCAAAACCAGGGTTTCCCGGTTTCCGGTTTTCTGGAAAAAAAAAAGGCCGATCGGATTTTCGCCGGTTTTTGGGGAACCTTTGTGACAGTCAACCAGTGGGACCATTAGCCAAAAAAATATGGAAAGTGACCCCATCGTGATCCGCACGGAGCTCAAACAGTCAAAAGAAAGCAGAGAAGCGGAGAAAAGGAGCCCAGCGGGACCCGGTGGGCGGTGATGTCCTCGTCATGCAGGTCTTCTCTGTTTGAAGTTTCGAGATACTCCGGTAGCTTGATCATTCCGACCGCACCGTACTCCTTCTGGGCGGCTTGCCGAGCGCATGCACTCAATCTCGTTGCGGTGCACACTGCCAAGGACCACCCTGTCATCCACGCAAGCTACGACCTTGTCTCGAGCACGTTTGCCTTGCTGGGGATGACACATGCAAACTCCGATGTTTTCGGGAGTGCATGTCCGCTTTGGAGAGGATCGACGGATTCGGGTTCTGGCGGGACCGCGATTTGTGCAGTGTTGGAGACACCCGCTGGTGTTCGCATGAGCGCACGTTGTGCGCATCGTCTGACTGACTGCCTCAAGGGGGTGGTCATGCAACAAGCTCGACCATGAAGGTAGTTGCCCTTCGTGAGGCGTACCAGCAGAGCAGCACCCTCAGGGGGGTTTGTCCTGATGCGGGAGGTGATGCGAAGCCGCGCTCCGTCAGTACGTGGACGCATTGAAAGCTCAGTTCCGTCCCTTCGGGGAGCTGCGTGGAGCAACACGCCACTGCTGTTCGGCAGAGCCTGGTCCAGCCGTGTTGGGTGTGATTCTGAGAGGGTTTGCGCGGGTCGCGCGCGCCGAAGGCGCGCGCGAAAAATTTCAAAACCAGAAAAACCGGAAAACGGCGCCAGAAAAAAAGTCTATCTTATACCCTGATCCTATTTTCAAAAAAAAAAAGAAGGTCCACCCCCGATTTACGTAGTTCTTACGTAATTCTTACGTAGTTGCGATTTCGTTTTCAGGGGCACCAGTTGCGTTCTTTGTTTGTACCAACGGTGCCTGCTAGTGCATGTGTGTGCAGGATACCGAACGCTGCCACGAGTCTTTTTAGTGCGAAAAGCTAGCTGTTCTTCCAAAAAAACTATAAAAACCAAAAAGGGGCAGCGGGTGGGGCTGGGGGAGGGGGGGGGGGGCAGGGCATCTCCTTCGCTTCTCTACCCTACTCATCCGTCTCCGCTGGGCTCCTCCTCCGAGACTGCTTGTTCTGTTTCTTCTTCTCCTTCCTCGACGAGGCTCGTTCTGTTGCTTTTTTCCCGGGGGGGGGGGGGGGGCTGTGTGACTCTGGGCCCCCCGAGCCCTGCCACAAGTCGCAAAGCTGCTGGCATGACCCGACACTGTTGCAGGGCTCTGAGGAGACGCAAGCAACAGGATTACCCGCCCCACACACACACACACACACACACACACACAAGCCCCACACCCCCGCAATTCCACACGAGAGAGACACGCGTGAGCCCCGAGGAAGTGGCCCTCTCGACGGTGGGGGGGTGGGGGGGAGGAGGGGGAGAGGCTGCATTTTGCCCATGAAAATCTGAGCGGAGTAAAAAGTGAGAAAAATAGAATGGCGGCTCTGCCCCTCACAAAACCTGTTGCAAAGCGGCAAACAGCCTCGACACACAAGAGTCGGCACAAGGCGAAAAAGCTTGGACAAAAAAACCCACGAAGACGCACGGGGGGGGTGGTGGGGGATCATGAAGTGGAAGAAAACGGAAGCACAGAGTGGGCTTCCCCTTCACTCGGTATGCAGGTTGTGTGTCCCGCACGGATGGACGGATGGGGGGGGGTCGGTTTTTCTGGAGAGGCAAGCTTCGAACGCACCGTGCGAATCACCTCTTCTGATGATGCGATCCTCCGACTGGCGCAACACAGCCGGGGGGGTGAGGTGTTCAACACAGTGTCAACCAGACACCGCCAGCGACACATATGCCCTTCGGCATCGATCAAGTGCCGATGCCGTCAGCACTATGGTGTCATGTGGGTTATGCTCATCCACATCCCATCATTAAAAAGGGTGTGGCGGAGGGAGAGGGTGTGGGGTGAATCAACACCCAACTGCTTACAAGCAGTGATAAAGCTGTTGTTTTCCTGCCTTCCCTCCCCCCCCTGACACCTTCCCACCCGCCTCTCGCACCCGGTGGGTTTTGTTTGGGCTGGTTTTTTTTAATGCGCTGGGCGCATTCCACACGTCGACATGCCAATCACACACACACCCCTCACACCCATCGTGTGTGTGAAGGATGGGGCTTGATTCCCTCAGAACGCAGGCCACCCCCATCCCACCCAGCCCCCTCCTCCGGGATTGAGAGAAGAACTAAAGGGCGCTGTCGCATCTAGGCGCTGCTGAGAAAAAACAGAAGATAGATTGAATGAAGAGAGAGGGGCGGATGGGGGCCGCCACGCCAGTGGAGACTGGGGGATTGTTTTTTTCCCAAATCCCAGCGAACCGCCATTGATTGGAATGCGTATTTGTCCCCTGCCATGCAATGATGAGCCCAAACCACCAGCAGCCGAATTCCGAGGCACGCTACATCTCGTTGGGAAAATAGACGTCCCCACTCCAACCCCCCCCCCCCACACACACACCCGCCTCACAGAGGCATCATCGGACGCTCCTTCTGCCGCTCCAACGCGTCCTCACGGAGCTCTTGGCAGCGGAGCAGCAGGATAGGGATCGACAGCACGATGCACGCAACACCGGTCTGTAAGGGAGGGGTGTGGTGTCCGGTAGGGAGGAAGGGTGGGTGGGGTGGGGTGGGGTGGGGGAGGTTTGAAGGGAGGTGAACTGATGTGGCTGGGTGCTGTTGGGGGGGGGGGGGTGGTGATGGGGTGGCACACGGTGGACTCCCACACGTCAAGGTGCACCTTTTTGGGATATCGGAATATCGGGGGTCCAGACCCCCGCTCGCGGGGGTCGTCTGGGCACCAAAAATAGCAGGGCAGACTCCCGCTAGCGGGGGTCCAGACCCCCACTCGCGGGGGTCCATACCCCCGCTCGCGATGGGTCCAGACCCCCGCCCCAGACCCCCGCTCCAGGGGGTGGGAGTCCACCGTGCAGGTAAGTTCAAAGACAAATGCTGTTCTCGACCATGTTCAAAACTGCTCTAAAATCAGGAGGCCACGACCTCCAGCAGTGTTGTTGGGGCTGGGGGGGGGGGGGGTGCAGCGATGAGAATATTGGCATACTGTCAGTGCAATCCACTTCGTGTACTTCGAGGGGTTGACAACCTGTTCGATCTTCCACTTCGACGGGTGGTCCATCGGGTAGTTAATGACAACAACCTGCGAGTTCGGCAGCAATGCCTCCCACGAGGCATACGGCTTATTCACGTTGGCAACGTGTGCCCCGCAGAAGTAGATCTCGATGTAGCTGTTGATGCTCCCGAGACCCCATGAGTTGTACGGCAGCTGCAGCGACATCTGCGACGACGACGTCAGCTGCGTGCCGATGAGGTATACATTTTTCGACTTCATGTGATCCGGAACCTTGAAGAACATCTTGTGCACCACACCGGGCATGTTAACCCCGTAGGGCTTCGGGTCCGGATTCTTGGGGGACGTCGAACAGTCAGACATGCACCTGCCGTTCAACCCCACCGCGTTGAAGAACAGGCGGGTCGTCAGATGCAGCTGATTCGAAAAGGCCTTGATAGTTGTCACCGAGGCACCGTCCTTCACAACCAAGACCAGGATGTCTGAGAACCCCTCCTCGTGCATGTCATAGAAGAAGGTCTTCTGCACGCTGTACCCTGCTGCGTTGTTGACTGCAACGAGGTTGGACACCAGACTGCCCGTCGCCTCCGCAAAGGTCGCGTCTCCCTGCCCGTGGAAGAGGGCGGGACGGACAATCGGATCGGCAGAAGCATCACTCTGCGGGACATGCACCTTTGTCGTGACATCCACCGACCTGTCGTTGTCGTAGTCGGCGAGGGAGAGGGATGACGAGTACACCCAGCGCCCCCCGAAGTCGGATGCTGCCCACGTGAAGTCCTCAACCCAGGCGCCGTCAGACAGGAGGGTCAGGCCCACTTCGCTGCTGGCCAGGATGGCCTCTGCGGTGGACAGGTCGGGGAAGTCGTAGCTCTGGCTGAAGCAGCAGTGGTAGCCAGAGCACCCCCTGCCGGGCTGCGTGTTGCGCGCAACCATGAGGGTGTTGTACCGCGCCGCGCCGCCCGGCGACCTGCAGGTGAAGTCGTTGCGGCTGGTGTCGCAGAACAGGGCGATCATGTCCATGTCGCCGTCGGAGTCTACATCCTTAAAGGTGATGTACCCCACCTCGGGTGCGATGGGCAGGACCTTTCCCGCAGACACCGCTGGGTTACCCGTCTCCTGGGCCATCCACACAGTGAGGGTCCTGTTCTGCATGGCTGTGGCTGAGGCGTCGCGCTGCGCGCGTGTCTGGTGGGAGATGACGATGTCTGCCCGGCAGTCTCCGTCGAGGTCAACGGTGCTGCTGTCGCCGACGAAGCTCAACACGTCGATGGAGCCGAGCAGATCCGCGTTGTGGGTCACCTGGTGGCAGCCAGGCACGTCAGTCTCCCACTCCGCAATGGCGACAATGCAACGCATGTACGGCCTGCACCCTTGGGGCTCGTTCCTCTCCGAACAGCCAAGATTCTCAATCAGCGTTGCTGCTTCGTCCCCATTCTCGAGTTTCTGCGATGAGGGGTGGTGGGGGTGGAGTAGCGAAGTGGAAGAGAGAAGGAAACAAGGAAACAAGGAAACGGCAAAGTTGACCTCCCCTCACTCACGGCACGGATTGTCTCGAAACTGTGTGCAGAGCTTTTGCATGTACATTTCGTGCAATTTTCTGGCATTTTGGTCTTTGGCATTTTTTTTGCCTTGGAGAGCGAAGAGAGGGACGATGATGACGCGGGGCATACCAGGGTGGCCAGCATGTCGATCCGCATCCGCCCAAACACATTTGCGGCGAGGAAGTGGTCACTCGTGTTGGGGAGCTGTTGCGTGGGGGTGATGTGTGTGTCCAATGAGACGGCGACAAACCAAAGGTGTGGCACAACACTGCAACCGTGACCTCTTTCATGGCAAAAGGTCCCAGGTTTTGTTAGTGCGCACGAGCTGCAGTGTGGTGTGGCCCCCATGAAGGGTGTTGCTGTGAAGGGCAATCCAATACGGCGCAGGATTGGTGCCCGGGTGTTTGCACTGTGGGGAATCAAGACTCGCATACATGAATAACCTGAAGGTCATCCTGGTCCGGCATCTGCAGGAAGCCTCTGTTGTGAAGCTTCGTCACAGCGTCATCCGCGTCAGAATACTGCACAACAATGTCAAGCAGGCCGTCGTGGTTGAGGTCTCCAGCGAACACATTCGCTCCGAGGCACGTGGTGCAATCGAGGGAGACATTCGCAAAGGGGGGACCGCCAAGATCCTGCCCGTCGTACACTAACACCGTCCGGCCCGACACCACCACCAAGTCCAGGTAGTGGTCAGAGTTGTAGTCGCCCAGAGCAGTCACTGCGCCTGACATGATGTTGTAGCCGTCATTTTCCGTCACATCATCAAAGGAGCCCCCATCAACCGCAGCGCACAGGGCCAGCAGCAACCAAACCTCGGCGCGGACCCCCATATCCCCCCCCCCACCCCAGACACCCGCCTCTCCCGCCCCGCCCCCACCGGTCACCTCTGCCACGCACAACGCGCCGCACTACCGCCACCACCCAGCGATGGCACACAGGGCACCCTCTGCCCCCCTCACCCAGGTGGCGTGTGTGTGTGTCCCTCACTCAGCCCTCACGTTGGGGGCTGCTCTTGTGCAGGGCCTGTTGTGGGGTGGTGTTGTGGCGAACTCTCGAAATGCTCTGCTCTCCCCCGCAAGCTCACATGCGGGGGGGATCACCCACCGTGGCGATCGAAAATCGGGACAGAAAGTCTCGCGGAGGGCCAATGGCTGTTGTGCATAGTTGCAATGGCAACGTATGCGATGCAGCCCAGAAAAGGGAAGGGGGGGGGGGGGCGGGTGTATGACAGCTTACTGTTCATTCTACCGGCAAGCAGCCCGACTGACACAAGATACGACCAGGCAGTGACGTTGCGCAGGACACTGAATCAGACTGATGTTGCCCTTCCAGAGAGGGTCAGCATCGCTCGCCTCTGGAGTCTTATTGAGAGGAGGCATGGAGTAGGACTGGGGTATTTCGGATGCAAACGAGGGATCTGCCCGTTTTCAGATGAGCTCCGGCAAAAGTTCACAGAGCAAAATCACGCCTGCAAAAAAAAAATACGAACAACGTTTTCACAAACACAATAGCGGTGCCCACCAAACTCTCAGTTCCAAAATCCGACTGACAGGGGTATCGGGGCGCTACCGAGGCATTCTGAAGGCTCGCTTCACCCGGTTGCTGACAATAAGCATTTTCACCCCCCACACACACCTCACCCCCACGCAGCATGCGATGCCAACATGACGCGCAATGCCACAGGAGGGATCCCTGACAAAGGGGGGGAAGCCGCTGGCGGCTGTACTTTTTTTTGACAACCCGTTTGTTTTTCTCTTCAGCCCGGGAGATCCCCCTCAAGGGTGCCGCGGCAAGGGGAAAACAAAGGGCAGCCACCACCACCACCACGCCCCCTCCCCGCCCCCGGCGGGGTGGTGGGGGAAGGGTGGAGCGTGGAGGGGTGAGCACCGCTCATGCAGATCGGATTTGTTTTTTGGGGGGAATTCACAGAGCTATTCAGGGGGGGCTTCTCCATTGAAAGTCTAAACACTGTTGGTTTGGAGGCGCGCGTAACACGTTTTGTTGGAGAACTGTTGGCTCTGTTGGGTGAGCGGATCCACATCGTACAGAAATCCGAAAGACCGCTGCATGAGAACGGATACGCTATGAGAACCAAGCAAAGCAAAAGCTCCGGCACCCCCCCCCACACCCTTAAGCTGCTGTGTCACATGCGAAATACGCGCTGCGTAATGTTTGGCTGCACCGGTGTGTCCTTTGAGAATCCCGCTGGCCAATTCTCCAGCACCGAGGGCTGATCTGTGATTCTCTATCTGAACACACGACACATCCCGTGCACTGTCTCCCCCCACCCCCTCCATCTCGCAACATGTTGCATCAGCGCGGCTCAAGCGTCTCCAATGTACTGCGGGTCTCCTGCAATTCCTGTTCGATTACCTCGCGCTTTTCGCGCATGCGCTTTTTGCGCTCCACATCAAACTGCGCAATCTCGTACTTTTCCTTGTGGAGTGTGCTGGTCGCGAGGAAGCGGCGGACCCGCGCCACATGGAACCTCCTTTGGATCCGCTCAATCGCGTCATGCTGATGCGACAGCGGGCTCTCGCCGCACCCTGTAATCTCCACCCGGTTGAGGAAGTGTGGGAAGGGCTCTCGCGGAAGCTGCGACAGCTTTTCCACCACGCCGTGACCCCCGAGCACCATCCCGAAGCAGGTGAAGTCGCCGTGCGTCGCAGCACGCCCCTCCTGCAGCATGATCATGAAGTTGCTGTCGTTCATATCAGCCGCCTGGTAAGTGAAGGGCCCTGCGGCATAGCACCCGAATGGGAAGCTGAAGTTGTTGTGCTGTAGGATGTAGGGGTGCGGTGGTGCGGGCTACGCTACATCAATCCCCCCACCCACCGACCTCCGGCAGGGCATTGTCAGCCTATGCCATGGCAAAGCCCGAGGCAGGCAACATCAGGGCCCCTTCTTCCTGCATTGCTCCCAAGATGAGTGTCTGGTCGCGCCGAGTGAAGAAACAGGCGCTCTCTCCGCTCACCCACCCACCCACCCGCCCTGACACCTCAAAGCGCAATCCTGCAGGGAGGGCATACATGGTCCTCGGTGACTGAGTCGCCTTCTGCGAACAAACCGTCCCTGCCGGACCCTTTCAGGTCGCCACCGTACAGCATGTTTCCGGTACACTTATAGAAGAGGGTCTTCTCGAGCGTTTTGCGGTCAGGGTTGTCACCAGTGGCCAGGCGATAGAAATTCGCGCAGAAGTGCGGGGCATCGTTGTGGAAGAGCCCGATGTGGATGCGGCCTGCAGGCACACCGTCAATCGCCACATCAAGGTACACCACGTATTCGATGTGAAGTGCGCTGCAGTGGGGTGGGCGTGTCAGAAGCGAGCGAGGCAAAAAACAACCACGAAAAAGCTCCGCGCATGAGATCACTTTGAGTGTGCTGTTGTGTGTCGTGAGCGGGCAGGGGTCCAGCTGCATCAGACAGGCGCAGCAGCGGAGAGAAGACGCGCCTTGAGAATGCATCACACCGGGGTGACCACGGATGGGTATCCACACCCGCCCCCCACTGCGTGGGCCCACACAGACACGTCACAATCTTTCTGTAGTCGGGTAAACACCGAGCAATGGTTCTTGGTGCGATCTCCACTGGTGTTGTAGGCACACATCCACTGTCGAATGCAGGGTGTATGGTGAACCCTAGCCTTAACTGCAACACCCATCCGTTATGGCCCACCCATCATACTGCTTGTAGCGGCGCATGGTGTAGACGGCGAGGGGGACAGCGTATTTATCAGGGTTATTGATAAGGGCCTCGTACAGCACCCCGGACACGATGAGGGTGGCTGTGCCGATGAATGCAGCGTGGCGCATCCCCTTCCTGTTGCAGGGTGATGTCGCAGTGGTGGCGCAGACAGACAGACAGAGCGGTGTGGCACACCGCAATAATGTGAACAAAACGCAGATGCACATACGTCCAGAATATTTTTCTTGTCCTGTCTTCGGTTCTCTTCTGCTCCTCCGTCAGCGGGTCGGCCATCCGAGGGTACACGGGATGGATGGGGTACTGTGGGCAGGTGGGTGTGACAAACTAACTACTGCTGCCACTCCACGAGGCATTGGCACATCATTTGCACCGAACCAGGGCAACCAAGCCGCACAAGCAAAATACATAACTGGCACGGGATGCCAGCAAATGAGCAACGAGGTTGAATGCATACGGGATGTTCATGCGTCTGCCCTGTCGGGGACCGGGTTGTCTCGAAGATCGACCTGCCCTGCGGCTGCTCCGCAGCCTGGCTGGGGGTCAGGCGAACCCCGAATGACTCAGACGTCTTCTTCCGCTGCTGGTTGACACGCAGCCAGGGGTCCTCTGCGGCCTGCTGGCGGTCGTCAGGGGTGATCCGTGACCCTGCACCTTCTTGGTGTCGCTTCTGGGAAAACTTTTTGAAGCGGTGGTCCTTCTCGGAAGGCCCACCGGGACGGGAGACGCAACGGCGCTGTTGGAACACAGCGTCTCGGAAGGGGCGTCCCGCCAACACCGGTTGCCGCTGGCTTATTCGTTGGGTGTGTACCTGAATCACTGAACCACCCGCACATCGTCTCACGAGACACTGCATCGTGTGGACCCTGACCCAACCAACAGCGAGGCAAGAGCCACAAGGCGGCACCCGCCTTGCGACACGAGTGCCCCTGCCTGTGGTGGCGGTGGTGTGGTAGCACAATTCGTATTTCGCCCTCACACACAACCGGCTTGTTTTGTGTAGGTCACGCCGAGCAACTCTGACACCCACACTGCACAGTTGTGCCCACATCCGGACAACAGTCCACAGAAGGGGTGGGGGGAAGGGGTTCTCGTTTGCAATACCGGGGCTCACTAAGCACAGCCGCACGTGGATGCGATATCCACTGGCATCCGCACATCATGCATCTTCCTCCACCCAGCGTTGAACCCACCCAAACACCGCCTCCTCTTGATGCGATCAACCACCGCTTGCCGCCCACACATGCACACCCCTTGCCCTCGCCCCCCCCCTCTCGACTCCACCCCCACACCCCACACCCCACCCCTCAGCTATGATGGAAACCATAACACGAGAGGAGGCGTTACATCTAGTCATGCCAATCCCACCAATCCCGTTACCCACCCCCCAACCTCATGTAGGCCTGCACCGCCGCGCTTTGCCTAGACTACGGGGAAGGCTGCTGCGGCATAAGCCACGACGGTGCTTCCCCCCCCGCTGCCCCGTGCCTTTGGGACACCCGCCGCAGCAGCGCTGCAGCCTGCTCCGCTGTGGGCTTCGGAAGCAACCCGGAGTCGGGAGGCGGCTGCGGCACAAACCCCTCTCCGAAGTGCAGCCTCACCTCCGCATCGATCGCGGTGTCCAGCGCTGCCACAGGGTCGGCCTTGCTGGGGGTGGGCCCCCCCCCTGCGATCGCCACCCCGCCGTCCCCCCCACCCCCATTCTCGAGGGCACGCCGTGCCCTGTTCATCCGGGGATGCGCACCGCTGTCGAACACAGGGCAGTCGATCTGCGCGCCGCAGTTTTTTATGCAGAACTTCTCATCCACCTTCCACATGTCAAATACCTGGCCGACGGAGGCGGGGCTGGGCGCCTCGCGGGGGCGAGACGCATCGGCGCACACCGGAACCGCAACCTCGGCGACATCCCCCCGCCTTGGGGGCTGCAGCACGGGGTGCGCATCCCCGCAGCTCCACGGGAGCACCCAGAGCAGGCCGTGGCTCACCCCCACCACAAAGGCACGCGTGTTGCGCAGCACCCCCGAGGCACACTGGTTGCCGAACCGCACGGCACACCCATGCTTGAGGCACGCAAGGTAGCTCCCTACCGCCTCCGCCGAGATGTCGAACGCCAGGTCAAACACACACCCCTCCTGGGTAGCGGCACCGTCAGCCGCCGTCGCTGCCGCCACCGCCACCACGCCACTCCCACGCGGGAGAGCGTAGGGGTCATGCACTCGGGGCGGTGCGCCCCCAGCCGCATCCGCACTGCACGGAGGTGCAGGGTTGGCGCCACCGCTGCCACCGCTCCCCCGAGGGGGGGCGGCCCCCAGGATCCGGGCAACCTGCAGCGGGACGGGGCGTGTGAACTCCGCATACCGCCGGCACTGCGGCTGCGACCTGCGGAAGCGCGACTGCAGGCGGTGCAGCCTCCCCTTCCTCTCCCCGTATGCGTAGGACAGCGAGGCAGACGCGGGGGGCGCCGCCGCCTTCCCCCTGTGGTGCACCTCCTTCAGGCGGGCCGCGTCGTAGCCGGGATCCCCTTGGAAGCAGCAGTGGGCAGAGTATCGGAAGGGGCACTGCGTGTAGAGCTTCAGGTCCCGCAGGCGGGGGGGCGTCTGCGGGGGGTCCGGCTTCGGGTTGGGGGGTCCGGCTGCGGGTTTGGAGGCCTCGGCCTGGGCGGGGGCGGCAGGGGCAGGCGCGGGGGGCGTGGGGGCGGGGGAGGCAGGGGAGGGGGGCCCCAGCTTGCCGCCGCGCCAGAGCTGGGAGGCCTTGTTACGGTCCTCCTCGCGTTGCTTCAGCATGTCTTCATCGCGCTTCTGGTCGAGGATGAAACCCCCGATGAGCTCTGCGATGTTCGCCTCCTCCAACACCCCAGCCTCCGGCACAGGGGCCCAGTCAGCCGAGACGAGTGAGTCGTAGTGGAGCCGGAGGAGATGCCCTTCGTGTTGGCTGCGGGCGGCGGTGGCGGCTGCTGCTTTGGAGAGGCTGAGTGAGCTGAGCTCTGTGAGGCCCGCCCTGTCGCCCGCCTCGTCGTGCACCGTGGAGGTGCGTGCGGTGATCTCCTGGCAGGAGAGCTTGGCGCGTTTGCGGGCCCAAACCGACTCGAGGGTTGCCATGAGGTAGAGCGTTGTCATCACCACGACAACCTCGTCGTGTATCTCGCTCCTTGCGATCATCTCCTCCAGCATGTCGTGGGCGGACCCGTAGCAGAGCAGCATCAGACCGTAGAGGGCGTTCATAGATTTCTTCCCAAGATCCGCACGCTTCCGCGCCTCCTTCACCTCAAACTGCATCCTCTGTGACTCAGGTGATACTTCTGCTTCAGGGAAGCCTGCGTCCTCCGTGCTTCTGGGCTCGATGGGGAGAGCGATGAAGGAGCTGGCGGTTGGTGTCGCGGCGGGGGAGAGGTCGGAGTGGTGGTCGGAGTGGTGGTCGGAGCTGCCTGACAGGTCCAGGAGGTCGCATGTCGTGAGGCGTGCGATGGCATCGGAGGGGGAGGTCGCCAGGTCTGCCATCTGGACTGAGCCCCGGGATTGTGCGGCGGTCAGCTTGTCTTCACCGGCCGGCGGTACCGGCGGTGCGGAGGGGGTGGCGGACATCGCCTAGCGGCTCTAACCCTCCGATCCTCCAGCGCGGCTAGGACCCACAACCCGTGGCAGATGCGCTGGCTGACATTCCCTACCCTGCGACCAGACCAAGTCGGTGGGGGCGAAGGGGGGGGGGCAAGGCGGGTGGCTCTGGAGGTGTGGTTGTGGTGGTGGCAGTGATGGTTTCCGGGCGTGTGTATCGTTGAGCCGTGCATTGGGGTGGGGTGGGGGGGGACCGGGCTTATCGACTGCAAGTTCTTATATTTTCCTGTGGTATTTTCACTGCCAAATGGGCGGTTGCTTTCGAGCGACCCTGAGCCAGTTCAACTCACCCCTCCCGAACAAGGCTTGGGCTCAGGGATAAAAAATAGCGCAAACAGCCCTTGGCAGCGGTGTTTTTTTTTGATTTTGAAGCGTAGATTAGACTTCCCCTTTTTTGGTGTCGGCAATCACAAGCAAGCTTGATCTGCCCCATTGCCGCCCGTCCCCCTGCAAGCAGGTTCGAGGGAAGAAGTGCTTTCAAAGTACACGAGGGCCCGTCCTCAACCTCAGGAAGGAATTCCTCTTGTTTTCCTGGTGAGTATTTGTTTTTGAGCTGACGTTTGTCGCATGGGAAGCCCCTGGATTTTGTTTTCTACGAGACCGGGCGGCACTCGTCAGATGGGAAAATGGGGGGGGGGGGGTCATAAAATAGAAGGCGGTTTGTGTACAAACGAAGGGAGGTGGTGGACAGGAGGCCCTCTCTGCCCAATGCGCAAGCTCTCTCAGCATGATCCCAGCCTCCTCGCCTGTTCCCAGTGCGTGAGCATTTCCACCCCCACCCAAAGAACCTTTGGTTACTTTGCCGTGGTTGAAGAGCCCAGCCGCAACACGGTAATGGCTAGACACAGGTCTGTCAGAAGGAATCACACTGCACACCATACGCACTGCAGAGACATGACAGAGACACAAACAGGTAGACAAGAGAGAAAGAAAACACTATGATGGTAAAGTGGATACGGATGGGCGGGAAGGTGACAGGGTTTCAAGGTGGGGGGTAATCGAGGGAGTGGCATATGGGTGTGTGTGTGTGTGAAACATCCACATGGCGGACACCAACTGCTGCTGCGCAAGCCTCGAGTTTTACACGGGGTAAAATACAACGGGGGGTATGCGCCTCAACGGGGGACGGCGGTTTTCTCCAATCAATTGAGGGAATAATCAGAGGAGCACCAGCCCTGTTGAATGTAGCAACACGCGTGCCACGTGCATTCCACACACACACACCCACACGGCGTGGATTGGTTTGGTTGGGGTGAGGAGGGGGATGAACGGTTTGTTTGGTCATCAGCGACCCAGCGACTCAGCAACGCCCCGAATCTCTTTCCGAGCGCCAAGAAGAAAAATAGCCAGCGTAGCAAGACGCAAGGCCTGCCTCCGGGCATGTGTCACACGGCAGTGTTTTACCAAAACATTTTCTTTTTTTTTTGCCAGAATCACCTCAACCCTGTCGATGGTATGGTTTGTTTGGGAACCCTTGCAGGGGCTGGGGCACACCCACAAGCATTCGACTTATTTTTTTCTTCTTCTGTGCGGATGCCGTAATACACCCCTCTTCTCACCGGGGCGCGGCGCCAGCATCTTCTTTATGTTTTGCTGGCAGCCGCACGACATATTTTGGTTATTTTTTTCTGACCTGAACAACGCCATTGGCCCCGCGTGGTGTAAACGATGACATTGTGAATCACATCGATGTGCGGTCCATCTGACATGCTCAGATGCGCCTCTTTCACTCGCTTCTTCTACAATTAGTTCTGTTGTGTCTGTGAGTGCGTGCGTCGATTCTCTCCATTTATTTCTCAGCTGAGGGGTAGAGAGGTGGGTAAGCTAAGTGAGGGAGGGAGGACAAACTGAGCTTGGACGGAAGTGCCCCGGGGACACCACACGTCCCACCCACCCACCCAGCACAAGGTTCGCGTTCTCTCACGTTCAATTCTTCACAGCTGATTGCAGCATGCCCAGTGTGAACCCACCCAGAGCCCCATGTTATCCCATCCTAGGAACCGAAAGCGCTGCCTCCGCGGCACTGCCGGTTTCCTCATCAGGCACAGAGGGGCAAGGCTGGGTTCACACTGAAGCTGAGCAGCACACAGAGGCAGGTGTCGCCCCTGTGACATGTCGGTTTGCTTGGACTTCTGCCAAGGACAGGGGGGGGGGGAGAGGGGGGTAGTGGTGGTGGTAATAACCTACAGAGAGAGGGAGAGGGGGGGGAGTCAGATGATGGGAAAACAACAAAAAGAAAGCAAGTGATGTGCTGCTGCTGCTGGAAGGTTTGCAGCCTTCATGCAACACACAGGGTGAGTGGGTGAATGGGTTTGCACCCCCGCCCTCCCCGAGCAAGGAGGTTTTATTATTTTTTTTTCGAACCGTTCAGCGGCCCGGCTTGCTCGCGAGAAGGCGAGGGGTGTCAAATAATTATAAAGCGTTGGCTTGGAAGGCAGGCGAAGGGCGGGGCGGAGGGGTGATTTTGATTTCGTGGTTTTGTGGGTTCAGGAAGTGCACCCCCTCCCCGCCCTTCCCACACAGGCACGTACAGGCACAAGACACACCCGTTTATAACTTTGGTTCGGTCGCATTATTGTTTTGTGATTTTTCGATATCTCAATTCTCTTATCGGGGGAAGGGGCTTCGCAAAAACGAAGATGCGCACGGCACGTCCCACGATCTTTCTCATGATTTCTGGCTTTTGCTGCCCTGAGGGACACGCATCCCGGTGGCTTTTCAGAAGTGTTCTTGGGGAGGGGGTTTGGTGGTACGATCTTGCACCATTCTCTTGTTTCGTTTGGGAATCGAACAAAATCACGAGCTAGAGCTCGATCTGCCGCAGACAGCTGCGCGTTGAAACCCACAGTGACCTTAGACCTCACAGTGCCCAACAGGTGGCATTACCTCAGAGAGGCACACCTGATTATTGAGCTGTGCCGTGTTGTAAATTGACATTTGGTGTTGCGAAGACCAAAATCCGTGAGAGAGAGAGTCAATAACGTGCACAATGCCGCCAGGAGGCGTGCTTTTTTTTCGCTATTGTTTGCCGCATGAGCTTTGCCCTGCCAGATACTGTTGCAGTAAGGGGCCTTGTCATAGCGAAAACATATTCTTGATATGAACCCTGCGTTGGGGGAAGGCAAAAAAGGCATGGTGCATATCCCAGCTGTGTTAGCGTGAGGGGTGGTGTGGGTGTAAGGTAGAGTGGGGGGAGGGGAGGAGGGGGGGAAAGAAGAAGCGAGAAAAAAAATAATAAAAACCCTGTGCTGGTGCCCCTGATTTACCCCTTTTTCACTACGCACAAACTACGCAATCTGGGGGGGGGGTCTCGCTTTTTGGTCCCCCCCCAGTTTTTTTTGGTCCCCCTTTCTGTGTGGCTACTGAGACAGGACTGGAGGCACTGCGCTGACCGAGCAAAAAATTATTGCCAGAACTCACTATACACCGTACGAAAGAACGCACGACATGTGGGGCGGGACTCCAGAAACACCTGGGCAAGGTTGCCCCATGCCCAGAAACACCTGAGAAGGAAGTGAGTTCCAGGAGCCGCGTAGAACACCCTCGAGATTGTGAATGATGATACGATCACAGCCTTCAGGGCGCTGCGAGGTGCCACCCTGAAGGTGGCCCTTGACATCAAGGAGAGCGTCGGCCGAGGGGTCGACGAAAAGCTGAAGAAGGCGCTACTGGCACTGGATCCCGCGGGGTATACGGAGGTCACCGCCACACAGGCAACCTCCGCTGACAACGTCCAGGAGACGTTATCCGAGGGGATCACAACGGCACTAGAGATCTGTGTCACGGGATCCAGGCGCCCACTCTCCCTCGACGGTCTGGGGATTGTTGTTGGGTATGGTGTCGTTTCCTGCAGCTGCAAAAAAGCGTAGCAACTGTGCTTCCTTCTTCCTTAATGATGCGTTGACGCTTCCACCCGGAGGAGCTGAAGCAGGCACCGCTTAATGATGCGTTGATGCTTCCACCCGACGAGCTGAAGCAGGCACCGCGCCAAAGGGCACCCCCAAAGAGACCTGCAAAGACTGCGTCGAAACCCGCACCGAAGGCTGCCAGCGCTGCAGCACCTGAAGAACCTGCAGCACCTGAAGCGCCTGCACCCTCACTGACCCCGGAACAGCAAGAACTCCTTGAGTTTGGGGTCCCGGCATAGAGACAGAGAATGGCTGAGTAAATCAAAAAATGAGACCCCCCCCCCCTTTTCACTACGCACAAACTACGCAATATGGGGTCGTCAGGGGCACCATGTGCCTGGAATTTTGACCGAGTTAGATAAAATTTTCAGTGCAATCCTTCAGCACCTCCCCCCTAGATTTTTAGGTTTTCTTGACCCAATGGTCGAAATCTGCGACATAGTGGAAATCCCGGGGACATGTCGAATTCGAAAATTTTGGGTCAAAAAACCCCAGGGGGGACCCTTTGGTTTCACCCCCTGCTGGGGGGCCTGGTGGGCGTTCAGGTGTGCTGAGACCCTTCGGGTTCTGACAGAGTGCAGCAATGGTAATCAACCGTCGTGAACGTACTTTCGTGCCGGCATGGCTATCCATGGGCACCGTGGCATGTCGCCGCATCCGTCCCGATCAACAAGTGCCAGAGGTAAATCAGGAGTCCTGGTCCAGTGCAGGCACCTGCGCTGCAGATACCCAAGGGACTGTTGTGCACAAAAATGCACACACAAGGACATCAACTGACCGAGGCAATGCACCTCGCAGCCTATCGATTCGATTCGGGGCACCAAGCCTCACGAGCTGGTCACGCGATACCAGGTTACTCTGCGTGGCATATTCCGTGCAGCCGAAATGGCTTGGGCAGCAGTGCACAGGAACTTCTGCTGCACTGCGACAGGACAACCCAAGCACGTGCCGCGTACATCCGGAGGTGAAGTTGGATGAGGAAGATCGGTGGCTTCTGGGAGGAAGAGGGCCACCGCGTCCACGTCGCGGATAGCACACTCAGCACACGAGCGGGCGTTGCATGAAATCCCCCATGTGTAAACAGGGGAAATCGGCCTTTTAGGTGATCCTGGTCAGGAATAAAAATTTCCACACATATTTTTCGACTTCCTGAGGCCAAAAACCGGTGTTCCTGGACCCAGATGTGACATATGGATGACATAATAAAAATCCAGAGTGCCTTAGAGGCGCGCGGGACATTTTTTTGGGGATCGTGGCTGGGGACCCCCTATTTTGGGGGATTTCCCGTAGGTGGAAAATGTCGATTTTCCAATTTAAAATCACACTGGGGGCACCTGCGGGGCCATATTTTGCATTTTCAGACAGGGGACCTATACCCTACAAACCCGATTTTCGGGTTTTTTGACCATTTTTTGCCTTGTGCGAAAACGTGATATTTTTTGGACAAAATTCCAGGCACAGGGTTTACTGGGGGGGGGCAATTAATCGTAAGTAGTCGAATAATCGTAAGGGGGCGATTAATTGTACAACATTTTCTGGGCCATTTATACGTAAATTTGTTTTGAATAATCGTAGGGGTTACGATTATTCACTTTTGGCCAAATTTCTGACTTTTCCTCAGAAGATCAAGCAACAGGAACAGCAGGGATCCCACTCAGGCTGTACAAAGTGGAGAATCGGTCGTCATAGACCAGTGATTGAGTCACCCCACATGTCGGAGCACACATGCCCCGAGTTTAATGGGTGGAAGAGAGTATGGTTTGAGGCCCCCCCGCCCCCAGGTTCCCTGCCAGTGAGGTGAGCCTGGGGGGGGGGGGGGGGCACCAAAATTCTGGGGTGGCCCATACGCAACCTCAGGAAGATGGACACAGTCCAGAAACTGTACCCCACAAGGAACAGATGTTCACTACCGTGGCCTCCGGCGGCTGGGGGGCTCCGCCCCCCAGACCCCCCTGTGGACTCTCTTTGCATTCTCTGTACCACCTCGAAGGGTGCACCCGAGCCAAGCACCCAAGCATGGGAACTAGGCTGGAAACTGATACAGTCATTGAAATAGATCGGGACAGCCAGGGCTCCCAGTCACCGTCATACGAAGGGACTATGCGAACTGGAGACGGCGCAAGAGCAGGTGCAGCTGTGCTGTATTCTTGAGGGCTCCCGCTACGTCAAAAACCACGCCCTCATCCAAACGTAAGGACTGAGCCAAGGCGTCAATCCCTTCGGACCTCGTCAGCGCCCCAGGAACACAGGCCCCGTCATCGGTATTCGACGCGTGCCCCGCGCACGCCAGCCAACGACGCTCTGGTGCTGGGGATGGGGTCGAGGGGGTGGTGTGGCAGGCAGGGAAGTGCACGGGACCAGAAAAACCATTCGACGGTCGAGCGCGCACTGGGTGTGGAGGGTACCTAAAAAACGGGTCACAGGGTCCGACATCGGGTGTCGGACCCCACCGTGTGCCCATCTGGATGACTCAAGCGCCTCACACCGGGTCCCTCCCCTCCTGGTGGCCCACCGGGGTGCTATGGCCAGTTTCCACCGGTGCTGTTGCTGTGTGCACGGAATGCCGGTGAGACAGGCCGAGAATGCGACCCACACCCACCCCCACCCCACCAATTGACATTCTGAACAGCAAAACGGGTAAATTTTTGCCAAAAGTGAATAATCGTAACCCCTACGATTATTCACCACCGTTAAAAATTTGTAAATTTTGGGACACCCGATTTATACAGACCGCGTCGCTAAATAATCGTAGGGGTTACAATTATTTGACCCCCCCCAGTAAGAGAAAATGGGAAGAGGGGGAATTAAATACCCCGGGCGGAGGTTTACGGGAACGGCCCGCAAAAAAACAAATAACAAGGGGCAGTGGCAAAAGCGCATGCAACCACAGCTGCAGTGAGTGCATGCAACCCGCCACCATGACACACACAGACAAGGCAGCAGGCCCCATTTGGGTAAACCTGCCCGAAAGACACAAGGTTTCAAAGGGGACAAGACAATATCCTCGCTCGCAATATGGCGGGGCAAGGGCTGGGGATGACAGCCACCCGACGCTGTGACCGAGACACTGGGGCCTCAGCGGCATGTCGGGCCGCACTGCCTCCCCAGCAGGGTAACATGCGGGCGGGGGCGAGGCTTGCAGGGAAGAGCCTTGCTGGTGGAGAGTGTCCCGCTCAGACGTTGATGTCGTCGTTCTTCTGGACGTAAGGCTCGTTGTTCTGCGCCTCAGCCACAGAGGGCTTCCTCAGGCAGAAGAAGGCCACCGTCAGGATGACCAGCGAGGTCAGCACCACACCCACGACGATAGCGGCGATGGCAGCGCCGGACAGCTCGTCGTCGCTGTCGGTGGACCTCGGGACGGGAATGGGGCTGTAGCACGTCTGCAGCTCCTTGTCGTTCACCGTGTAGGAGGAGAGCGTGTAGCCTGCAGCGCACTCCAGGACCAGGCACCGCCCGTCGTAGGCCCTCAGGGTGTTGACGGCGTTGGCAGCGCAGACCTCCTGGCCAGAGCTGGTCTGGGCGGCGTGCAGCTGCACCAGGAGCTGGTCGGAAGCCGTGGTGCCTGTGTAGGCCGACGCTTCCAGAAGGGCGTCGCGGAGGGAGGTCGTGGTGTTCTGGACAGTGTCGGCGAGGGTGATCTGCGGCACCTCCACGTTGACGATCAGCGTCACAGACCCGCAGATGCCCAGCACCTTGGGGGCGACGAGGCCCGTGTTCTCGAGGCGTGCCTTGATAGCCTCCAGCAGGTTCGTCAGGAGCCCGCTGTTGCAGGCCAGATTGCGCAGGGTCAGCACAAAGTTGTAGCTCCCGGTGGGCCTGCCCGAGGTGCCGATCTGGCAGATGATGCCCGTGTTGGCAGCGCACGTGCAAGTCTTGGTGGCTGTGTCGCACTGGGCGTCAGAGTCGCCGGCCCAGGTGCAGTCGCTGTTAGTGTTGCATTCCTCCACATCGACAACGGCGTCAAGCGGTGCGTCGACGGGGGCCACATCCAGGTTGTCATTCCCATGCGCCAGCGACAGGCAGCACGCAGTGACAAGCAGCGCGAGGGCGGACTGCATTTTGGAGATTATGAAGGAGAAGAAAGGGTGGCAATATCTGTCGTGTGGATGTGTAGGGGTGTGGTGGAGTGCGGTGGTATACATGTGCAACACCCAGATGCGGAGCGCTGTTGGTTCGTGTGCATCGCTCAGAGTGGAACTCTGAGCACACTTCAAAACATGACACAACTTCTTTTGCGGCAATGGGGTGAATCAGTGCAGGAAGAAAGTGCCTTCCTGGGCTGCGCCAACAATAGAGATCGATCGGGGTTGGGTTGGATGGGGGGGTTGCACGGGGTGGGGCTAGCGCAACAGATTTTATTGCTTCTTTGCCTCACTTCTGGCGTTCTCCCCCGTTGCTGGCTTTATGCGATTATTCTATCTGACCGGCCCTCCCACAGCCGAGACCATCTGGGCTCCCTTCGCGAACAACATACCCAGCATGGAGGATACACAGCGACGGGATGTTGCAATTCAAGTTGAGTGTTGTTGGGGGGGGGGGTAAATATAACCCGTTTTCTCACATACACAGCGAGTATTGCCAACACAAATGTGCTGGAGTGTGATTTTGGCAGGCCGCATAGAAAGCTGTGTGTGGCGGCAACCCTGCACCCCCTCCCCCCCCCCCCAAAGCACTTTTTCCCCACACCCGTTGCATCTTTCACTCCCTTCAAGCTGCAGAAGGAGGCACATGACCAACACCCGGCCACAGCTGGCTACTCTATGCTGTGGGCGAAGAGGCCACGCTCGTTGCATCGCTGTTGCCGAGGCCTGCGCGGCACTTGTGAAAGTCGGGAAGGGTTTGGGCCAGGTATTTGCGCAGCTTCGGGAGGTAATCCGCAGGCTGGCCAGTATGATCTCGCCTCCGCGTTTCGCCATCCCTCCCGTACACTATCGTGTTGTCCGGAACAGCCACACCGGACTCAACACTGCGCTTCGCGGTGACGGTGACGAAGCTCCCAACGTTGGACCCCACCAACAGCTTGGTATCCGCATGGAACACGTTATCACTCCCAACGCTCTGGGCATGCACACAACACCTTGTGCCGAAGTGGTTTCGGCTGCCTATTGTCAGGGTCTGGGGCGTCCCGTCTGCATTCGGCGGGAGCACGTTCCGCAGCTCGACCAGCCCGTCGAAAACATTGCCGTCACCTATGCAGATGGGACCACCCCCTGTGCGGATCTTAACCAGGGGCCCGAACACATTCCCCGTCCCAATCTGCACCGCATGCTTGGCGTCGGTGTCGACGCTGCTGCACACCGTATTCTCCATCGCCGCCCTGCAGGCGATGGAGGAGATGTGGGTGTGTGTGTGTGATGGGCCACCATCCTCTTTTTCAAACCTGCCCCACCCCCGCTCCCCCCGAGCCAACCTCACCTCTTTGCCCCACCGGGGTACGCATCAAATCGCTGGAGGAGGAGGGGGGCATGGGGGAGGGAGGGGGTTGGGGACACCGAGTGATTCTGTTGCTTTTGCTGAGCCTTCGGTTCGTCGTTTTTCTTTATCGGGGGGAGGGGGGGCGGGGGGGGATGTGAATCAACGAGAGCCCCATCAGGCCTGCGGTTTGTCCTTTTCTGCCACAAACATTCTTCTAGAGGCAGGGTAACGGGCACTTTCCGCCGGGGTTAATCCGACCACACGCTGAAACAATTCAGGAGGAGACCTGATGCGTTGGATCCGCTCGCCTCGGAGAGGGGGCCCTGTGAGCGTAATTCAGCCTGAACTCCTCCTAACTCACGGGTAGCGGTGCTGCGCACCTCACCTCGAGAGGACAGGCAAAACCGGACCCAAGCGAGACAAATCGAACCCCCTGTTCCATATAGAGGATATGGCTCTTGGTGTTGTCGAAAAGCCTACTGCAGAACTACGCACAAACGACGCGATTTTGGACCGGATTCGATAACACCAACACGGATGCGGCTCATAACATAAAGGGACACGCCGGGAGTGGGGCCAGGGTCAGGCCAGGTGGGAGAAGAAGAAGCGCCGGAGCGCCGCTCCCCAGTGCGGCACAGATGTGCCGCACAGTGCCGCGCGACACACAGCCGCGACGGGGGGGGCATATTTTATGAGGGTGTGCCAAGCTTTGTTTCGGAGATTCTTTTTTCCAGGAAATTTTTTTTTTTTTTTTTTAAATTTTCGGAAAATTCACCCTCCCGGCCCGGAGGGGCGGCGGGGGGAGGAGGGAACGCTCCTCCGCAGGGAGCGCACCCCCACCCCACCCCACCCCACCCCCCCGTTGGCAATTGGTTGCTGCTCTCCGGAACGGCCTGATACTTCTGACACCCTCCCTGGATTTGAGACTTCGCCCTGTCGCTGATACAGCCTGGGGGCAAGAGCCGTTGGCACAACCCGGGAGGAGGAGGTGGGGGCCGTGGCGCAACGGGTGGCAGGCAAGAGCGACAGTCAGGGTGAGGGACCTGGTGCAATCATAAATGCATATCCCAGCAGGTGCCAAACTGGCCCAGAGGTGGCTCAGTTTTGCGATTTCAGGATCACAAGCACTCGGGGGGGGGGGGGGGGGGCTGTGTTGCTTGACACTAATAGTCACGCACACATATAGTCAGACATGCGAAAAGCAAAAAAAGAAGAACAAACGCACAATATGGTGGGAAAGAGAGTCTACTGGAGAATATATGGGAAGAAACTAATACACAGGTGTACAAACAATTTGTGATGGACCGAACGTGCGTGTGTAGCGGTGTAGGGGGGTGGGATGCGGTGGCGGTAGCCACACCGCCAGTCCACAAAATACACCCCCCCACCCCCACCCCCACCCCCCGCCCGCCCGGGCGGCAGTGCAAGAACAGGGCTGTGAGCTCCTCTTGTCACACTCGTGGAGGCGGGGGTGGTGTGGTGCGGGTTTGCTTCATCATATTTCGTTGAAGCATTCATCCACATCGAACTGCACCTCACGTGCAGGGTTCCCACGGCCAGCCCTGCTGTTGGGCGACTGCGGCCCAGGCGAACTCGGCGAGCCGGGGCTGAGGGACGGCAGAGAGGGGCCTGCAGACATGACGCCTGGCGACGCACCACGGTGCCCAGAGGAGGCAAGGGCTGTCGGCGATGACGGGCTTGCAGCGCGATCCCCCATCCGCTGGACAAGCCGCTCGTGTTCGTACGCCGCACGCTGGGCGGCGGGGGGCAGCGTTGTGTGGTAGCTCAGGCGCTCCGCTGCAGAGAAGGGTGTGGGGTGTGGGGGTGGGATGCGGTGTGGGTGTGGGTGGGGGGTCTGTGGCACGGCAATAGACTTCATCGAAGGCAAACGGATGAATGGCGGGGCTTCTTTGCCCTCGCAATGGGCAACAGCCACCACCACCCCACCCCCTTCGCCTCTTTCCCCTTGCATCCTCACACACGACACAACACGTGAACCAACCGGGTGACACACCTCGGAGCAGATGCGCTCTGTGCGGCGACGGGTAGTACCGCCCTTCATGCGCGTCACTCTGTGGCGGTGTCGAAGGCGCAGTGGGGCTCCGAGCACGCGCCGAGGGCTGCTGGCGATGGTGCGATGGGCGATGGTGGTGGGGGGGCTGCTGCTGCGGGTGGTGGTGGTGGTGCTGTTGATGCTGTTGATGCTGCTGGTGCGGATGCTGCTGATGGTGCTGAGGCTGCTGATGGTGATGCGGCTGCTGGTGCTGCCCCACACGGGAACCCTGCCTGCTGCGCGAGGAGGCAACCACCACCGGGTGTCCTGTGGAGGCAGACGAGAGCGACGTCATGCTGGGTGCACGGTGCGCACGCCGACCCCCCGAGGGCGCATGCGACGCCTGGGACACCGGGTGTGACACAACCGCACTGCGCCCCGTCTCCTTCGACAGCGGGTTGTCCCACCGCCCTGCCCCTGTCTTCGTGCCCCACTCTCGGATCGCTGCATTCCACTGCGGCAGCACAGGGCGCAGCACGTCTGTGGAATGCCCCTCACGGAACACAGCCAGGTCGCCTGTGGCCATCTCCGCCCCCTTGTCGCAAAGGAAGGCCCAGAAGGCATCGCTCACACGGAACTGGATGTCGCTCACCGCGTTGCGGAGGTGCAGCAGGTGGGGGTTGACGGCGTACCACGCGTCGACGAAGGCGGCAAGCCACAGCTCGTTGACCACTACCTCCTCCGAACCCAGGCCGAGAGTGAGCTGTGCGGTGCGGTGTGGTGTGTGGTGGTGGTGTATAGAGGGAATCAATCCTCCTGGCAACGAGGCGTTCCCTGCAGCAACCCATCGCAATGGCACACATGGGATGTTACGCCCGGATTGACAATCAAACTTGTTAGGGCAAAACAGGCAGCATATCCCCCGGGCATCGATTCGAGCTGATGGGGACATGAGGGGGCAGCACAGCCTCGCTGGGCAGGCGTGCAGGAGTGCATACGACATCACCAACGCGTGCCTCCTGATCAGCGTTGACTTCCTGAGTCAGATTCGGCCAGAACCCATCGTCCCTGGGAAGCGACAGAGAGTCCGGCAGATGCATGCCCTCCAGCTTGCTCCGGCACTGATCCTGTCGCAGGGAAAGGTCGGGGGGGGGAGAGGTGGGCACCGCCAAGCTGCACCGCAGGTGTGGAGGCCCCGACACGCTGCAAAACACACACACCACACACACAACAAGCACCCTCCTCTCTCACTCTCGCCCCCCCTCCCCTCCTCGAACCCACCCCCCACCACCCCCTGGCCCTGACATACGAATACGCGCCAATCCGACTGGGACCTTGAGGGCCTGAAAAACTCCATTGCCGGGAGCAGCGTGTTGACGCCATCTGGGAACGACGACTGGCTGCCCCTGCGCGATCGCCCCGCATTTGACACGCCGGACACCCGCTGGATCGGGGAGGCTGCCCCATTGGATGGCGGGTCCGACGGCGGCGGCGGCGGGTTTACCGACGCCCTCTTCTCCGGCGCGGTAAACATGCTCACACCCTGTGTGCGCGGTGTTGTGGGATGCTCCGCTTGCGACGGACGCGGCTGGGGCACCGCCTGGCTGTCACCAGGAAGCCACCCGATGCTGGGCTGCGGCTGGTTGTCGCCTATCACCACCACCAGCTCACTCGGGTACTGCTTCCTCGCGTGCCCCACTGCATAGCGGAGATCGTTGACGGAAAGGATCTGAGAGAAAGAAGGGCGGTGGTTGTGCGGGCAGGGGGGGGGGGGGGTGTGTGGAACAGTGCTGTGTGGAGACAGCGTCACAGAGAGAGATCCCGGCGCAACTAGCGTGCCACCAGAGCTGCTGATCCCCCTGGGCCACAGTTAGCATACCTGCCTGTCGTTGATACGGAGCAAATAGCCAGGTGTCACACCAGCACGCTCGGCTGCCGTCCCCTCCTCACACGCCGCAATGTAGACGAAACCACCCGGAGTCTCGGCATATTTGAGACCAACATTTTCGCTGGGTGTGTGAACGACGAGCTTATACGCTCGCTCTGGGGCTTGGGCCCCACTCATTGCCTGTCGAGAAAGGCCATGCAGCACGGCTCGCAGAGAGAGGTGAGCGGTGAAACGCAGCAAATGCGGATGTGGGGAGGATGGGGGATGCGTGGGTGGGCCTCCCTGCAGCACGCAGTGCTGCCAAAAAATACGGCAAGATTCCGACGGGGGGAGGGCGTGCCAACGGGGGGAGGGGGGGGGCACCCGACACCGACCGGGCTGAGAGCACACTGGCACCTTCCCACCCTCAACTCCCCGCGTGTCTCACGTCGTCTGTCACACGACGTCACGAAGACCACCCTACTTTTAGAGGGTCCTGACAGCCCCAAACTTAGATACCGATGTTACTGAAGGGGGAGAGGGGGCTGGTCGCAACAGATTTGACGTGGTGGGAGGGGGGGGGGGGGGAATGGGTGCGATAAGTGGTGGGTGTAAATGAGGCGGTGAAGTAGAAGTAGCGGGTAGAAGTAGAAGTAGAAGGGGAAGCACAAGGTTGATCTCCCTTCCCCCCCACCCCCTACATAACGGGTGAAGCGGCGTGGGGCGGGGGGGGGTTGTGGTGTTGCGATTCTGCCGGCAGGCTGAACCTCAACACACACATGCACACCCCCGCCCCCCACTCGGCAGACGGGAGGGCCGCGTCAACAGCCGTAACATAACAACAGCCGTGCCCAAAGACTGCCCTTGCGGAGCAGCTGGGATGGCGGGGTTAGGTCAAAGGGGCCTGGGGGAATGGGGAGAAAGAAGCAGGGGCGTGGTGGTGCGCTATCGCGCACCCTTTTCTTTGCCTGTTGCGTTGAAGCCAGGCTCGTCTTTGTGCCTGGGTGATCTGAGAAGCAACGGGCAGTCGGATTCGTGCGGGTGGAAGTCGTAGAAAATGACACACTCGACCTCCTCCTTGTCCTCGTCATCCACAGGATCTTCCAGTCGGAACTCCTGAGCGAGCGTGCGGGAGAAGTCCTTCAGAACATTGCGAGGGTGCACCTATGGGGGTGAGTGAGTTGCAAAGGAGGAGCCGTAAGGTAGGGGGCCTTCGCCCAAAAGTGCAGAAAAGTGATGAAAAAAGCGAGCTGCCACGCTTTTAGCCCTGCAAATGGGTTCAGGCTCTTTGATGGAGGGACGGAATTGTCCTTGTGTTCCATGAAGGCTTTGCCACTCCGTGACACGGAATGGAGACCCCTGCCACAATTTGCTGTGCATCACCACCCGAAGGTCTGTTCGTGGGTGTCACGCCAACTCCCAGTGCAAGCGACTGCAGCCATTCCAGATCAAAAAAACCACTGCCCTGGTTCAAAAGCCGAAGGTGGTGCATCATAAAAGTTCCAAGGATACCTGTGTCTTCCACAGCTGCAGCTTCGTGATGGAGCCACAGTGCTGCTCCTTGATGCGCTGTTCGATAATATAGAGGTTCGTCGAGGAAGGGACGCGTATGCTGAAGTTGAGATAGGTCCAAGTGACAAGCTTGAGGTCCACACCCACCCACCTGTCCGATATGCGCCGCACGTCTGCGGATGTAATCGGGGGGCGATCATGCGTCATCAATGACAGGGCCGCCTTATCCCCGCCACCGGCCGCCTTCTTGGCGCCCTTCTTCCCAGGCATCCTGCACGCTGTTAACCCCTCCGTGCCAGACTGGCAAGGGTGCGCGACACGCAGGCAACAGCCCTGCTGCCTCCTGCGCTGGGGGGTGGTGGGCGCCATTGGAATCAAAGGGCGACACCGGGCGGGGGTCAACTTGAATATTCCGCACTTTTAATTGAGAAGCTGGTCGGGGAGGGGAGGGGGGGGGGGGGGTGGGAGGGGTTCGTCCTGCGACGCACAACGCCGGGCGATTGCAGTTTCGGGGCCCGCACGACTTACATATCAACCTCCTCCCCGCACCCAGAGTACGGAGGACAGATGCGAGAAAACCTCACCAACAGAAGACAGCAAGCAGGGAAAAACGACTTGGCATGCGAGGTTCTCCCTCTTCCTCACTTATTACACCAACAGAAGACAGCAAGCAAAATGGAACACTATCGACACATGTCACTGAACACGGGGGAATGGGGAGGGGGATGATAGGTAAGAAAATCTGTTTGCTTTTTTGAAAAAGGGGGGGGGGGGGAGCTCCATTTCAAAAAAATGGAATGGGGAGGGGGAGAGGTTGTGGTGAAACGCACACACCTCGACCTGTGATGAGGTGAGATGTGGCTCTGCAAATACGGCACTACGCGTGCCGTAAACTCAAATCGGACCTGCTTTCTCCGTGTTCCATTTCCTCCTTCATTGCATGAGGCTACAGAGAAAAACGACTTGGCATGCGAGGTTCTCCCTCTTCCTCATTAGGTGTTAAGGTTTGACGCAGATTGAAACAGAGGAGACACCCACCCCGCTGCCTGCAGTTGCAGCTTGGGTAGGACGGGAGGCAGGCTCATCACCTTCGCAGAACAGCTTCACAGCATGGACTGACGAGGCGATTAGCAGATGACGACGCAAGGTTGGGTAAACAACACAAAACAGCCACCAATGTCCCTGAAGAGGCCGATTTACATAGTTCTGACACACTTCTGGAGCAGGTTTCAGGTTCACCGACCAGGTCGTCCTCTCTCGGGGGGTAGGGGTGTATGCGATTCGCTGAGAGTGATGGGGTCAGACCGGCAGCGTGGCTGCAAAACCTTCGCAGGTCTACACAGACAGGTCTACACAAAGGTGCGGTTGAGGTATCACTGCACATCGATGATCACATACTCGTCCTCGACGACAACATGTGCGTGTGTCCCGCTCAGGTACACGTCGTACCCACCGGTGCTGGCAGGGGGGATGGGGTGGTCGTGTTGCTTCACAGGGGCCGCAGGGTTGCTGACGTCGTAGACGTGCAGCTTCTTGTTCTGGTCCACCACATATGCCTTGCCGCCCGACACAGCGACATCCACAAAGTTCGCTGCAGGCTCCGACACCGTTGACACGACTGCAGGCGCAGCAGCGTTTGTCACGTCCACCACAATGAGCACCGTGTGCGACGCAACGTACACGTAACCCCCTGCAGCAGTGATGCGCGAGAAGGTCTGCGTCACCACGACAGACCCGACAAGAACCATGGCAGCCCTGTTGGTGGCATCGAACACGTGCAGCTGCCCTGCAGGGTACGGTGCCAGCACGTACACATGTGTGCCGCTGTCCGACACGGCAAGCGTGTGCGGGAATCCAAGGTTGGGCGTCATCATCAGCGTCCCGCTTGTGGCAGGGGCTGTGGCATCCTGGAAGCTGACGGCACGCAGCTCGTTGAAGGTGATCACAAACAGCTCCTGCCCATGCACAGCGGCATCCATGGCATACGGGACGGATATGTACGATGCCTCCACAGGCGCCGCTCCCTGCACGTTGTACAGGGTGATCCCCACACTGGGCGACAGTGCCACCAGCGTGTTCGTGTCGCCAGACAGCGACAGCGCACCGATGAACCTGCCCTGCGGTGCAGCGATCTGCGTCAGGAGGCTGGGCACCTGCAGCGACGTGACATCGACGACGTCGATGCCGCTCGTGCCTCGCGAGATGTACGCACGCGATCCACGCACGGCGACCTGCACCGCACCCTTGGGCCTGTACCGCATCGCGTCGCGCAGGTCGTAGACAGCAAGCTTTGTCGCAGAAAGCCTCGCCCTCCCCACGTAGGGCGGCACCACTCCGGCGTACACCACAGCGCCCCGCACCGCAAGTCGCGTGATCTGCGCCTCCACGTCGTACAGCTGTGCGATGGTCGGTGCAAGGGGGTTTGCAATGTCGACCAGAGCCAGCCTGCCGTACCAGTCGTAGACATATGCCCAGCGCCCTTCGACGGCAATGCGCTGCAGGGCCGTCAGCGGGAACACCACGGTCGTCTTGCCCGACACAGCTGTGGAGACGTCCGACATGTCGTAGATGAACATCTTGTCGCGCGACACCAGGAAGGCATGTGTGTCCGACACGGCCACCTCTGCCTGCTCGTCGGTGTCAGGTGAGCCGCCCAGAGAGTGGATGGCAACTTTCGTGGGCGATGACTTCGTCGACACGTCGATAAACGCGAGACCACGCGCACCAGATACAAGCACGTAGTCCCCGAAAAATACAATGGCGTCCGCCTCCCGAATGAAGATGCTGACGCTTCCCAGCTGTGTGGGACTGCTCGGGTTGCTGATGTCGAACACCATCAGTGACTCGGATGACGCGACGTACAGATACTGCCCGTTCACAGCGAGAGCGGGCGTGCCTGATGATGACAATGCCGAAGGCAGGTCCACAGACGGCGTGCCCGAAGCGGCCGCGATGTCCGTCACCTCTTTCCTGTTGAAGACCCACTTGCCGTCGCTGGACACCGCCACGCGGGTTTGGGCATAGTGTGTGTCTGTGTGTGGGTAAGTACGCAGCAGCACGGGCTGCACGGGGCTGGCGATCCCAAGCACCTCAACGCGGTCCTGGATACGCACGACCAACTCGTCCTTCAGAGGCACCAGGTCGACACGCTTAATATACCCCTCCCTCCCGTCAGCCGTGGTTGTCAGATACGTAAAGGCAGGGGTAAGTGGCACAGAGACGGCAGGTGCAGGCGTTGGGTTCCCAGGCGGCACCAACGCAGACGGCGTGGGGGTCGGCACAATCCCTCCAGCAATGTAGGCGCTGACGTCAATGCTCCACACTTCCCGCCACGACTGCAGGTACACACGCCCATCGTGATACAACACGCTGCTGGCAGCAGGCCCTGGAAGCGCGGCCACAAGCTCTGTACCCATAGTAGGGTGGACGACTCGCCCAACTTTTCAGCTAAGCTACTGTGACAAAAAATATTGGCTTCAAAAAAAGAAATTCCTGGGTTTCTCGGCCACTTTTGAGGTAATTGCGCGACAGTCCTGAAGTTGGGAACCCCAAATGTGGAAAAGCAACACCGAAAACTCGATTTTCGGGCCCCACACTGTAGACACAATGTGAATTTTCGGGGGTACCTGGGACCCCCCGTGTTTAAGTCCCCCCCCTGGAGGCGACTTTCGGCCAGGGGGGGGCTTAAACACGGGGGTGGCACGGTGGAGACCAAGAAGACCTCTTCCGCTTCCGTCGTATGGGGGTGATTCCGGTCCGGATGGACTTTTGGCACCCCACTTTTCGACTCTGACAGCACCTGGAGGGCACCAGGTGGCCTAGCGGCCACCTGATGACCCTCCAGACCAGCCCACTCCCGTGTTTAGGTCCACCTGTGCTTAAGTCCCCCCTGGGGGGACTTTTACACGGGTGGTCCCAGGTACGAGCAGTGATCTCGTGCCAGGGCTGGCATGGCCCGACCTCAACATTTTCCCATCACATGTTGTGGAGAGGCCAGACTATCTTCAGTAGACTTTGGGTTTTTGAGTTCGGCCGGGTGAAAATGCGGCGCAGCGTGCGAAAACCCAACGCCACCATGAGAGGCAGGTGGATGAAGCTTGATGACTCAGTCGCGCCGAATCGTACCCAAGTGAAGGACTATCCCCTGGAATGCGACACAGCACCAACCGGTGTGAGACGTGCCTTCAAAATCCTGAAGGATGTTCACCGACCAATAAAGCGACCAGATGGCGGTCCCAAATTTGGGACCGACCCATAAAGCGACCAGATGGTGGTCCCAAATTTGGGACCGACCGAAAAATTGACCAGAGGGCGGTCCCAAATTTGGGACCGACCCATAAAGCGACCAGATGGCGGTCCCAAATTTGGGACCGACCGAGAAAGCGACCAGATGGTGGTCCCAAATTTGGGACCGACCGAAAAATTGACCAGATGGCGGTCCCAAATTTGGGACCGACCAATAAAGCGACCAGATGGCGGTCCCAAATTTGGGACCACCATCTGGTCGCTTTATCGGTCGGTCCCAAATTTGGGACCGCCATCTGGTCGCTTTGTTGGTCGGTCCCTAATTTGGGACCACCATCTGGTCCATTTTTCGGTGGGTCCCAAGTTTGGGATGAGGAACTCCGTGGGCACCATTGGTCGCCCTTCGGTCGCCACCTGTTCAGACCCCTTTTCAGGGGATTTGAGCCCCAGAGAGACCTCCTGGACCGGTTTTCTGGTGTTTTATGCTCTTCCCGACCCTGTCCTGGCCCACAATGTGGTCTGGAGCGAGGTTCTGCTGATTTCCGCCTGATGCGGACCCTCCTTTGGGGTCCTCCATTTATTTTGCGTCTGACCGTCGCCTTCCCCACCTAGTTCACGAGGGCAAGGTGAAAAACCGTTTTTTAACCCCAAAAATGGCATTTCCCGGGTGGCGACCTCTGGCGACCTCTGAAAAATGTGCCCAAAAAGTGATTTTTGGGACCTTGCGGACCTAGAAAACACAAAGGGAAAAAAATATATTTTTTGTCACACCCCCTCTTGGGGCGGTACGCCAGTCTACCCATAGACGATGTTGAATACTTCAGAATGCGAAGCGACACGCCATTGTCCTTCTTGTCGACGATGAACAGGTAGTCCCCAACAGCATGCATCTCGTGGAGGTCGTCGCAGTCGCCGGTGATCTGGTACGAGACCCACATCCTGTTGTCCACCCCCACCTCTGAGAGCAGAGCCCCATACACCGCAATCTTCGATGAAAACACCAGCTTGTCTCCCGACACGCCCATGGCACGCACCCCAGAGCCTGTGGTCCCGAGCAGCGAGTAGGACATCGTATCCGGCAGCACCACCATGTTCGCCTTGTCCGACGCGTCCACCACGACAACTGTGGTGTGCACACCCGGTCCATATTTCGACACACGCACCAAAACCTTGTCGTCCAGTGCAAGGAGCTCGTCGATGCGCGTGTAGGGATGCGAGTCGGCAGGGCCAGCTGGCAGAACACTCCCGAGCCACTGCGGCGAAGCAGGGTTGCTGATATCGTACGCGTGCAGATGCCCGCCTGCTTCCGATGTGTACACAGTGCTCCCACGCACAGAGACGGTGCGAAGCTCCTTGGTGGCATCGTACCCACGCATCTCAGGCCACTGCGTGACGAAGTCGACGCCGCGGAAGTCGATGATGAGCAGCCCGTACCTATCTGTCACCACGCACAGGAAGTCCTTCGCCGGTGTGAAATCCATCCCGTATACAGTGTACGGAAGGTCGAGCAGACCGAGCTGCACCGGTGCCGCAGGGTTGCTCTTGTCGAGGTACACCAGCCCAGCACGCTGCTTGATGATAATGAGTACGTTGCCGTGCAGCCACAGCCCCGTCGACTGCCCGGCACTCGTGCTCTGCCCGCCGTCGTACACCTCCACAGTCGGCGCAGGTGTCGGAGGATCACCCGCTGCAGCCACAGCAGCCACGGCTGCTGCCCAAAGCACCCCACGCATGTGTGACATGGCACTGCATGGGCGGGTGGGGTGAACCGCCACAACTCAAAGCAAGGGCCACGCTGTGTGCCCGCCATCTCAAACTCAGGGCCGCCCCACCGGGGCAGGCGCCTCCGAGGGCACACCCACAAAGCAATGGGGGGAGGGAGTGGGGGTGGGGGGTTTCTGCACTGAGTGATTTATATGACGAACACTATGGGTCTTTCAGGTACGTGCTGCCAGAAATCAGCACAGGTGCCTACCGCAGGCACTGGCCGGCAAATTGATGATGCCAACTTGGTGCCGTTACATGTCATAGATTGGCAAATCTAGTGAGCATGCAGTACCCTGCGCAGCGGCATGTGTGATGGAGAGAAACACCGCCACCTACACGGTGGGATCTTGTAAATTTTACATGTATAACTACAAGTATATACATGTATTATACATGTATAATACTTGCATGTCAACTATTATACATGTATAATACATGTATATGCCTGAAATATACATGTAAAATACATGTATATCAAGTAAAAATACAAGTATAATACTTGCATGTCAACTATTATACTTGTATTTTTACTTGATATACCGTAAACGGAAATATTGTGGACCGTAATAAAGGTGAACCGTACTATAGGTGGACCGTAAAAAAGATGGAACAAATGGGATTTTTCCGGAACTTGGAACATTTTTACGGTCCACCTATTTTACGGTTGGGATAGTGGACTTGGGCGGTTTTTTTTTACGAATTCCTTCGACGAAGTCGCGAAGGAACCAAGGAAATCGCACGACTGAAGCTGCAGGATTAACACCGCAGGGCCTCAACACAGAGTGTGCGCTCACCATCGTCCGGGAACTGTTCTCCCACAGTTACTGCAGGGTGTACTACACTAAAGGAGTACGATTTCCCTGAATTTTCCGGGCACTGATTCACGAATTTACATCTGGAGGGAGCCCGGTGGTCTCAGCTTCTGTCTGCGCGCCCTGCCGTACTGTGGCTGCTTTTGTGGGCTCGTGCAGCAGGTTCTACTTTTACTTCTACCGGAACGCTCCTTGCATGGTACTACACTTCTCGAGGTGTGGTGGTGGGTGAGTCTCGAGGTGAGTGGTGGTGATCGTGCCCTTTCCACACGCAGGGAGGACTTGCTTCTCTTGCTGGTGTTGGTTGCGGTGGTGGAGGGAGGGTCCAAAGCTGGGAGGTCGGGAGGCCTACGTGCGGGAGTCTGCGGCGTGGAGGCCGCAGTCCGCGCCCCGCAACCCACCAGCCCGCGGGCGAAAATTGCATTGTCTTTTCCATATTCAGTCCCAATAAATGGTGGACCGTAAAAAAGATGGAACGTTTGGCCTTTTTTTGGGAACTTGGAACATTTTTACGGTCCACCCTTTTTCCGTTTACGGTACATGTATTTTACATGTATATTTCAGGCATTTACATGTATTTTACATGTATAATACTTGTCATGCAAGTATTATACATGTAAAATACTTGCATGACAAGTAAAATACATGTATAATACTTGCATGACAAGTAAAATACTTGCATGCAAGTAAAATACATGTATTTTACTTGCATGCAAGTATTTTACTTGTCATGCAAGTATTTTACATGTATAATACTTGCATGACAAGTATTATACATGTAAAATACATGTAAATGCCTGAAATATACATGTAAAATACATGTATATCAAGTAAAAATACAAGTATAATAGTTGACATGCAAGTATTATACTTGTATTTTTACTTGATATACATGTATTTTACATGTATATTTCAGGCATATACATGTATTATACATGTATAATAGTTGACATGCAAGTATTATACATGTATAATACATGTATATACTTGTAGTTATACATGTAAGATTTACAAGATCCCACCGTGTAACCCTGCCGCCCCCCCCCCCCCCCCACAAAAATGTCCACTTTTGCAAAGAGTTCACAGTAAACTACCTCGCCAACAAACACTAACGTGCCCTGTTGCTGCATCCTGCAGCGCACGCACGGCACTTCGTCAGGGCGAGCGAGGTGGATAGAGAGAGGAGACGTCGCGGAAAGCTATCTGTGCCCCCCCGCTGGATCGTAAAATGACAGCAAAACGAGACAACAAACCAAGTGCCGCCAGAATTTGCTTTGTTGAAACACACTACTCTTTGTGTACACCACTCCCCTGGGCTGGCCTGATGAAGTGGTGCGAGTGGGGCCGCACGATCCAGCTGAAGGCATAGAAAGTTTCCCCAGTTGGCTACGCCGAACTAACAAAAGAAGAAAGACAGGGGCGAGGGTAGTCAGGGAGGGGGGGGGGGGTAGTGAAATAGAAGTAGAAGGGAGCACAAAAATGATCACCCTCCACTCGTTATGCAGGTTGTGTCTGAAATCAAGTGTTTTTTCCAGCCTGTGTTGTGTTGTTGTATACACCCGGTACACTGTGCGGGCAGGGAGGGGCGGGGGGGGGGGGGGGGGTTGAAGGGGGATGGGTATGTCTTTTTATTGGTTTGTTGTTTCTTTTTGCGACGTCGATGCGCTTCGGCATTTCGTAACCGGAAGGATGTTTTTTTTGAAAACATCAACAACAACAAAAAAATATGGGGCTGTTGTTTGTGCGCCAAATCCGGGCAAAACAAAAGCAACTCCGCAGCCTAAGAGGATGTTGTATTCGACTTATCCTCACCCGCACCACCACCCCATCTGATCCCAGTGGTGCAGGGGAGGGGGTGTGTCGGCAAAGTATGCTGGATCTATGCATAACATTTGGGAGGGGGGGGGGGAGTGAGGGCATGCAAGTGAGGAGCGGAAACTCCGCACGCGCAACTCAGGCCTCCCAGACCACCCCACCCCGCCCATGAAGGGAACTGAGTGAATGTCAACACACCCTGGTCCACCACCCCACCACCCCAGCACCCTCCACACCCGTCAATAATTGGGATGACGAACGATTCTTCGCGGGGGATTTGAAAGTGTTCTTCGGATTGCGTATTCAGCCATCTCGCCCTGCTCGTCACATTCAGAATCCTTCAGAATACGAGTCGTATACGAGAATACGACTTGGATATCATCCGTGCATTCTGGTATGTGCTGACGAGAGAGCATTCCTCTCGATCGATCGCCGCCAGTCCTGAGTCACGAGCGAGAATACAGGTAACCAACAAACAGCGGTGGGGTCGAAAGATCCCGTATCTGTCAACCACTGTTTTGCAGGATGATCGTATCGAACAAATTAAGTGAGGTAAGGGTGGGACATCGAGAGACGGCCTGCCGCCAGGGCGTGGGCAGGAGGCGGGGGGGAGGGGGTATGTATAAATCAAAACCCAGAACCGATTCCAGCCCGGCCCCCCCGTTTGGGCTCAGACAAAAATCATTTGGATCAGATCTTTGTCTTTGTCTTGAGGGCGTGCTGCAGCAAAACAAAAGGAGATGAGATAACATCAGAGTCGTAGCACCCATGTGACAGGCCTTCCGGCACACATGGCGAGGTGTAAGGAATATGCATGTGTTTGCAAAGACGAGGAGATCCCTCATGCGCATGGCATGGTGTCTTTTAGGCAAGATTGGGCGGGCTCGCCTTTGCCGAGCCCCGTGGAGCAACGCTTGTGTGATCTGTCACCTGGGGTCGACCACCAACCTGACGGAGGAAGCAGGGAGATGATATGCACACGTCGCCAGAAGGCGGTGTGTCCAGCTGGTGGGCAACCCTCCCGGAACCAAAAACATGTGATGGTTCTTTTGTGTGATGTGTATTGTTGGCCTTGACGGCCACGTACGAAAACCGGACAGTGACTGCACCTTCAACTCGTTTTACCACGAAGACGGGCCCACCCAAAAAGGAAGGGCATGCAGCAGAGGGAGCTGCCTTGGGCCTGTCCAAAATAACCCTGTGAAGCGATTTCACCATCCAAACACCTGTGGCAAAAAAAAATCATTAGCTCAACCCCGCCAAAAAACCCCGGTCGAATCGGGTGGTTTCAGCCAGAATCAGCCAGAACGAAAGAAGCCTTACCCTCGCCATTTTTTGGCACCCGAAATGGCCAACTCACCCAGCTCCCGAAGAGACCCCCCCCCCCCCTAGGGGGGGTCATAAGCCCGTACAAAACCACATTTTTCAACATACCATCAGAACCGCCCTAATACCTGATCTGACCCGAAAATCCGACCCATACCCCCCCGGAAACCGTCTGGAGCCCACTTGTGACACCTGATGCGCACTTTTGTGATGATTTTTTGGGGTCCTAAAAAATGTACCTCAGTTTCGTACCTTGCCTTTGTACCTGAACCACTCCCGACCGCAGTATTTCGTTCTTTGCAAGGAAAGGGTATCACTACGCTCACCCAGCACGCCGAGCAACACATGCCGTGTGCCTAGGGCCTCGCAGAGGTGTCAGATGCTGCTGCAGAGGGGTACCTTGCTCGAAAGACGCTCGCCAAACGGGAGATGTGCGGGGTCCCGGCAGAGAGCGTTGTGGCAGACCTGCGTCAGAAGAAAACGGCACACGACATCCGTGAGGCGACATTATTTCGGGCGCTCCGTCGGGCTGGGTACATAGGAGAGCGAGTGGGACGTGGTGACGACAGATATATGCAGTGGTGCATCAACTGCACGCACGTGCGAAAAGCGGCGTTCCTTGCTGGCCAAGAAAGATGTCACCTGCACTCCTACTCCTCCCACTCCTCCTGCTCCTACCCCTACACCAACTGATGTGGGCAGTGAGTGATGGCAGCTCCAGAGCAGCAGATGATCTAGGAAGCGATGAGCGGGTCAGCCGGGCAGACTACCCCAGTCCGTACCGGAAGTACGAAGCGTTGCGGGCCCGCCACCACCGCCTCCAGGAGAGGACCCGAGGATTAAGAGTAGGGTTGTACAACGCCAGGGGAGAGTATTCCCCTGGCGTTGAGACATCCCTGACGATCTTGCGGTCGCACTGTGGGGGTTGAGTCGGCAGGCAGATGCCTATCCAATGACTTTGTTGAGTCCTCACATGGTACACTCTCATACGTGCTGTTGAGACTGCGTGGTGTACTACACCCAGAAGGTGGCTGAACTCATTCAGCTGGCGCAACAACACAACATTCCCACCAATCAGGTACAAGAAAGACCTTGCCGAGGCACTGGGGAGGCAACATCGTGCCACCTGAGCCGGAACCACCGCAGAAAAGGCAAAGAACGAAATATTGCGGTCGGGAGTGGTTCAGGTACAAAGGCAAGGTACGAAACTGAGGTACATTTTTTAGGACCCCAAAAAATCATCACAAAAGTGCGCATCAGGTGTCACAAGTGGGCTCCAGACGGTTTCCGGGGGGGTATGGGTCGGATTTTCGGGTCAGATCAGGTATTAGGGCGGTTCTGATGGTATGTTGAAATTTTTGGTATTTGTACGTTTTTAGGGGGGCTTATGACCCCCCCTACCCCCCCCCCCCAGAGGCACCCGCCGCAACTGCCTTCTTGCCTGATCACAGGTTGGCAAAACCGCTGAGGCTTCCGGGCCCACCGTTGGACAGCCCCACACCGAGAGCCGTGTCACCAGAAGTTGAAGAAGAATACGTTTCCCTGCTCATCACCGCAGATCATTTTGTTCTGCTGGTGCATCGATGCAATGCTACAAACCTGTGGATCAATGGTCGTGGTGTAAGGTGCGGTGAAGGCTCTTTCAATGTGTCTAACCGATCCCTTGATTGTCCCAGAGAATATGCTGATCCCTGGACCCCTCGGTGAGAGTTAGGTGCTCGAGAGAATGAGACACGCACACAGAGGAAACGCGTCGCGACTACCCTTCAACGAATGCCCATCACATCATGGCACGTGTCATGCATGCAGGGATGAAGACAGGGTTGCTGGGGGGGAAACATATGGGTGAGCCTGATGAAGGGTGGGGTTAGTGTATAGAGTACGTTTGGTTGCAGCTGTGGTGGGGCGCTTTCCGCTCACACGAGTGTGCTTAAAAACTCCCTTCACCCCCTCGCTCCATTCGAATTCGCCCTCACCTTCTGCACACAATGTCCGTTGTGTGGCCCTCCGTCACAAGGCTCAACATCCACCTCGAGGGGCAAGAGCGGGTCTTCTTCGATAACGCTGCACATGAGGCTGTTTTGCATTTCCCCCCCGGTGCTGAGAAGAATACAATGAAACAATCACCAAAAGGGATGTGTAAGCCGGGTCAGCACGGGCGGTTCACCTTCGATGGGATGACGAGTCTCAGGTACCCCGAAGTGCCGGAGTTCTTTGCGTTCAACCGCCAGACAAACACGTGGGCTCTGAGACAGGGTGTCGTCTGGGAAATGATGATGGTCACTCTCTGGAAATTGGCTGTGCAGCAGGGAGGCAGATTGCCACTGGGAAACTGCTAGAGCCGATCCCGGTCTTTCACCTGTTTCTGGAGTTTTATGCTTGTGACCTGGCCCTGCAGTTCCCCGAGTTCCCTGCAGAAACAGGTGAAAAAGGCAAATTTTGCAGTTTTCTCGCCTTCCGTGACTACATTCTTGACCCCGAGTAGGAGAAATCGGTCCACAGGAGTCCTGTGGACCCACTGGAATCGGTTTCGGGCCCAGAAAATGGGCAGAAGATGGGCAAAACTGGTGAAAACCAGGAAAATGCACTGTGTGGCCCTACGGGCCACTTTTGGCCAAAATCTGTCGAAAAATGGTGAAAAACAGGTCCTACTGGGTGTGGAAGGTGTCCTGATGACCAGGTCGTGCCCAGGAGGTGATTTTTTTGGGTTTTGGTACCGAAGGTCAGCTGGAACTCATGCCCAGCCCTGGAAAAAAATCTCGTGAAAATTAGGGGGGGGGGGCAAAAAAAATCCACCCATATAATAAAAAGAGCAAAGAATGCATACCGGGTATCTCGTCGGGTATTTGAGAATGGCACTGCGATCCAAGACATTCAAGAAGATTATCATATCGGTGGATACCTGTGCAGGGTGTGGTGGGGGTGTGTATTTTCACTCTACATCCACAGCGTGACATGACTTGTTTCAGTGACAGCCAGAAACCGCTGAGACAACCCGGTGCGTGGGGGTTAGCGTGTATGCTTAAGTGAGATAATTGAGGTGAAGTCGATCGTCAAACCCCAGTTTACATACCCCAACGACAATGTGGTCGAATGCCTCGGATGCGAAGGCCGCCGTGATCCACACGGTGTTCTCCCTGTCCGCCGCCTCCGGGACGACGTCCCGGATGTCTATGCTGCAGGTCATTTCCTTCGACACAGGGTTCCACACCTGAAGGGGGTTTTGGCAGGAATCACGCAGGGACACATGACGACCCCACCACCCACCCCAGCCGGGTGCACTCTTGAATCACCGCAGCAGGGAAAACCCGACTGCCGGTAATCCGAGGGGAAGACACGGTCAGTGGGGGTTGTGCAGAACCGGGCATACCTTGATGAGCTTGTCACAGTGGGACATAAGCTGGGTCCCGTCGTAGGAGTATTGACACCCCCATACGGTGGTGCGATGCCCGCGGAGTGTGTGCAGTTGGTTGAACGATGTTGCGCTTATAATCCTCACGTAATGCTCGTGTGTCCTGAAGAAGAAGAGACATTTGACTCTATAAATGCAAGCAAAGCACCAGCCATACCTGGAAACAGCGATAGTGCTCCCCGGCTCCACCTTGTGGCAGCTGAGAGACACGATCACGCCTGTCTTGCTGTTGGGGAGCTTTTCGCTTTTCCGGAGAAGCTTCCCGCGCGACACTTGGAAGTACCGGATGGCGTTATCCTGCACAGGGCGATGGTACACACACACACAACACTAGACTTTCACACCACACTCCTCCGCTGCATACCTGGCAGGCAGTGAGCACTGCCTTACCGCCCATTGGGAAGGCACAGCAGGTGACAGCCCCAACGTGCTCGAGCTCCTGCATGACGCACCCCACTGTCATGTCGAGGATGACGAGGGTGGACTCCCGACCCGACACGGCGAAGGCTTTCTTGTCGGTGGACATGGCAATCGCTCCGTCGCTCTGCCCGTGCACGATGCGTGCTAGGCGAGGGTATCCCGAGTGGAACTCATAGAGGCTGATGAGGCTCGACTCGAAGTCTGCCGTGGCCAACAGAGGGCGGTTCCTTGAGCAGCAGACACTCCTCACGCCGCTGGGGAGAGCAGTGAAGCAGTCAATCCCATACCCGCGGAGAGGCCGCGCGCCATATTTATAGCTGCGCTGTCGTTGGGGGAGCTCGCCCTTGTCTCGCTGCAGGGCGAGGTTGCGGAGCGTCGCCTCGTTGCTGTCGTCATCGCATGGCTTGAGGTCCTGAACGATGTTGCGGAAGAAGGCTCTGAACTCGCCCCAGTCCAGCTTCCCGCTCCCGTCGGTGTCGGACAGCTCGAAGATCATGTTGACCTCACGCACCGATTTGTTGAGGTGCATCCGGTCAAAACCTTGACGCAGATCAACCAGATGGACCAGCTTCTCAGCGCCCTCCTGAGATCGGGCGAATTTGTCGAACACAAAGCGAAGCCGCTCTTCGTCTGACATGTCGTCTGTCAGCGCCGCTTCATCGCTGTCGATCAGCTGCTTGATGGACGACTCGTAGGAACGCACCACGCTCCCCCGCCGCCCTGTGAAGCTTTTGCGCATCTTCTGAGATCCCTTCATGTTGTCGATCTGCAGGTGCGGGGCGTATGGGTGGGTGGCGGTACAGTGAATCGCAGTGTCTCGGACTGCTTTTCCGAATCGCCAAAAAAAACCAACGAGTTGAGCAACGAGTCGAAACCCGACTAAAACCCCCACTACTCACACCGTGGAGACAATGGTGCAGAGTTTCCTTGTTGGGCAGTACAAACCCATCTCGGGCAGTCGGGGTGCATGGTCAGAGAACGGCTGTCGTGAGGGCCCTCGAGACAGAGAGAGGGGACATACGCTCAGCATGCCGCGTGAACTTGTGGTGGGCGTCAGGCCTTGCACGGACCTTCGGTGGCTTATCTGTGTTCGGGTGGAAGGGTGTGTGTAACAGGTAGCAGCGCAGAGACGCGCCGAGGGAGGGGTGGTGTATCATGGCAAGGGGCAAATGTTGCGCTGCAGGGGCACCATACTTCGAGGAGCCGAATTTCACTCTTCGAGCGTTTTCGCTCCCTCATCTGGATCTGGAGGTCGAGTGAGTCGGGGCCAGACGCAGGCTCGGCGACGATAAATTCCTCCGAATCGTCATTATCGAGCTTTTTCTTCGCAGGCTTCAGCGCCGGGTCCGCATCAGTCGTGGTCGCTGCTGTGTGGGTGCTCCCCCCGCACCCCATCTCAGCGGCCGGCCGTGCCGCTCCGTTGCCCACGGTATTTCTCTACAGTGCAGCTGCACTGCCAGAGCGTCACTTCAGGCCCCAGTCTGAGCTGGGCAGAACATGCAATCCACGCAATTCGTCGAACCACCCCTCCCAGCAGCCCTAACAGGGCGCCAAGAAGAGGGCCCACACCCTGTCGCCCGTGTAAATATTTGGAGAGGTGGGGTGGGGGGGGGCACTGTGAACTCGAGACGGGGTCGTATCGTAGCGGGGAGCTAGCACGAAGGCGGCGCCACCATCCACTGTGCGCACACCGGATTCTCTTTTTTTTTTTGGGGGGGGGGGGGGGTGGTGGGGAGCGCACACGCTGCTCTCGGCGTGATAACCGCTCTGTGCCTTCCCTAACCCAGTTACGCTCCCCCCGCCACCCACCCACCCGCCCCGCGAAGGTAGGTGGGGGTGGGGAGGAAGGATCGCTCTGCAGTTGGGTGGCGGCAGTGGGGTGTGTGGGTTTGATTTGTCGAGAGCGAAAGCAGCACGGGTGGCGTGGGAGGGTGGCTGTAATAAAAAGGGCACTGAATTTTTCTCAGGTGAGCTTCCTACAAAAAAAACCTGACATAAAAGGGGCTTGCCTCCTCCTGCTGGCTCTGTCTCTGGCGGGCGGGCTTCGAAACAGGCCAGCGGCGTTGATAACCCTGTGATCGACAACGTGCTTGGCATATTCCACTGCATCAACTGGCATCGGAGTGGGGAGAGGGGGGAAATGGTGGCTCGCTTCCGCGCAGCGGCCTGTGGGCCATGTCAGTGGAAATAGCACCACTCATGATCATCGCTGGAGTCCTTTCGCCTGACGTATGCATGGACACAAGATGAACACAACACGCCTTCAAGAGCTGGCTCAGGGGGCAAGAGAATGAGCTACGTTGGATGCATTAGGGCAGATAGACTTTTTTCTCCAGTCCCGCTCAAGACACGCACGCTTTCACCTTCTCTGCCGCTATGTGGCATGGAGTTTCTCAGCCATATCCATACGCCACGCACGGCGACACTCCCTATCCATGCAACTCACAAGATATCAGTTGGGGTATTAGCAACCGTGCATAATCTGATCCGGTCGTGACTCGTCTAACACGAAATATTGAACGGGCTATAATGCGTGGAGGGGGGTCGGTGCTGTTGATCCAGGCCGTGAGGACAGCACTCACACGCGCGAAGCAGGGATTGTGAGAAGGCATGACCGGAACCGGGCTTTCTTTGCCACACCCAATGGAGGGCAGGTGGGAAGAAAGGGCATGGAGCAGGACAGGCCTGGGCGGGGAACCAGCCCTTTTTCCGGGTTTTTTGGGTCGGGGAACCAGGTTTTTTCTAAGAATTTTTACAAGGGATTTTTTGCTCACCCCCCCACAGGTTTCAGGCGCGTGCCCGTCAGGCGGGACTTTTTCTATGATTTCTACGATGAAAACCACCCCCCCGCCCCCACCCCCCCCCCTTCTAAGAACGATGATGGCTCACTCGGAAGTTTCGGCGTCCGAAACGTACGCCCACTCTCCCCAATCCTCCTCCATGTCGACATCGATGTCGACATGGACGCGGGCCCTTTTCTCCTGGGGCTCCTCGGGGTGCGGCCCAACCTCCCTCCTGCGCTCTGCCGGTGCCGCCTGTGTGGGAGGCAGCTGCGGCGGTTCTTCCGGCTGAGGTGTGGGGAGTGTCGATGGGGTGCCCGGGGTCGATGAAGCGGGGAGCTGGAAGGTGACATGTTGCAGGGTGGCTGGAGGCACGACGGGGGGTGCGGCATCTGCAAGCAACGAAGTGAGGAAGGGATCCTCAGGGACTTCCTCCACGAGGCTGACAATCGACAATGCATCGGCGTTGTCATCTTCCCAGCTGCCGTCCGATTCCTCATCACAATCCTCCACGCCAGCAAATAGAGAACCCATGGCTGCATCGAGGTCAACGAGCTCCACGGTTGTCAGAGTTGGAAGAGGCGTCAGGGAACGCGCAGTGAAGCGGCGCTTCTTGTTGGCGAGGAACGTGTTGACTGTTTCTTCAACGATGATCTTGCGCGCCGCGTCATCATGTGACAGCTCTAGAGTGATGCCCAGTTCTTGAGAGATGCTTGCGGCAGAGAGTGCCTTCCGGAACGATCCCCTCATGCGCGTTACAACTGAAAAAGCAGCCTCCACAAACACAGTCGAGGGTGACAGTGCCACCATGGCCTCAAGCACTATCGCAAACGTCGAACTCTCGGATTCCAGCAAGAAGTCGACGACAAACTCTTTCAGAAGGTTCCCCCTGAGATCTGTGCATTCCAACCGCAGCTTCACCCACTCCATGCCGATGCTGAGAATCTCTGCCTGGTCGTAACCCAAGCGAGAAGCGAGCGCCATGAGGCACTCGCACGTGCTGTCCTTCCCACTTGTCGCGAAGAAAGAGCTGAATGAGCGGCAGGGATACTCCTCCCACCTCTTGGCCAGGTCCTTGTAGATGGTGTGGCAGAGCTTTGAGCGCCAGGAAGTCATCTCGGCAACTACCCCCGGAGGCAACGATGTGGTTCCCTGGTTCTCATAGAACTTGGCTTCGTGCTTGCCAGGCTGGCGCGCCAGCACCTTATGCACTGTCAGTGCATTCTGCAGGATGCTCTCCATCGACGAGAGCGACAGGTCTCGCTTCTGCAACGCCTCGCTCACCCCTTTATTGATGTCGAAGACGTCAGCCAAGATGCAAGTCGAGAGGGAATACTCGGGGGTGAGCTTGTGGAAGAAGAACGGCGGCGGCTGGATCTCCCCGAGCATAGCGACAGTGAAGTCAAAGTTCACCACAGCCGCGTTCAGGCGACGGAACGTTGCAGCTGCCCAACGCACGGAGTGCTCCTTCGGGAAGGAGAGACATTTCCCACCGGAAATGATCTGCAGAGACTTCTGCCTGGCGGTTGATCTGAAGAAGGCAAACCAGTGTCGGAGGAGGCGGCTATGTTCAACAACCTTTCGTGTCTTCTTGATGAGGCCGACGGACAGCTGGTGCATGTGGGCAGCATCATGCACATCGATGAGAGTGCATCCCCACGCGATCTCGAGCTTCCCCCTGAGACTCTTCATCGTTGATGCCCCGTCTGCCGCGAATCCCTTCAGCGAACGCCGCGCCCACTGCGACAGCTGGAGGCTGTCGAACAACTTGACCAGCTCGTCCTTCTGCGACTCTGCGTCAGCTTTCTTCAAGTCGACTGTGCCCACACACCAATCTTTCATAGCACAATCCGTCCTGCTGATCCCCGAAACGATGACGATCATCAAGTCGATGCGGGCGAACGTGGTACCGTCCACCTTCAGGGTTGCCGCCCGACACGCACGCACCGCACCCACCACTCCCCTCAGGAGCACCTCCCAGAGTATCGTCTGGAACTCCTTCGCGACTTTTCGAGAGTAGTGGGTGTCCAGGACATGCAGCCCCTTCCGCTTGTCGTCCTGCAACCTCGCACCCACACTGCTCAGCCCCTCCGCCCGTTGCGTCGCCGTTGCCACGTTGTACACCAGGTTGACCAGACTTGTGTACTGCTCGCTGGTCACCTTCACCTTCGCGCACAGCGTCTGCTTGGGGATATCTGTAGCTGTCACATTGGTGTTTTCACTCCCAGGCGTGGACAACTGCACTGCTCTCTTGTGCGCCGCACCACCCATGTGGCGGCGGATATTGCTTTGCTGGCGCCCAACTGTCGTGGCAGACATAGACGCTTCGCCGCGTGCATACCGGAGCAAGTGGGGTTGCTCCGAGAACTCCCCCTCCAGCTGCACCAAGAACGGTGCACACGTGGTGCACCTCCACCTCCCATCAGGGAGACGCACCACACCGGAGGCTGCAGCGTGGATCTTCCGCTGCTGCTTCTCCTGTATGGCGAGCTGTGCCTGCCGCTGCTGAATCCGAAGGAGACCGTTCACCATTGAGCCCTCTGGCACGTACTTCTTGTTTGCTGCCATCAAAAGAAGGAAGTGCGCCTTTGCTGTGTCGAAGACAAGCCGCAAGGGGTACTGGGCCATCAACGACGGAAGAAGCAAGCCGAAGGTGCGAGGCTGTGTGGTGTCGACGATAGAAAAGTGAACATTTAAACCGCGGGATGTGCGGAAAGTCTGCAGGGCCACTGACGCGGTGTTGGTGTCCAACTCTTCGTCCACGAGGAATCTCGTATCCATCAATCGCGGACGCCTGAGCTTCACCGTGAGGGCCTCCGCTTCGGGGGAGTCAACGCCCTCCAGAAGCGCCGCAGCACTGGTACGCGTCGGCTCCGTAATGGGAATTGACCTTGCTAGGCAGTCAAGCACTCGGAGGCAGTAGTGTCCAGAACTGTATAGATCCCGTTGAACCCACCCTGGTACAAGCCCAATGTTGACGCCTCCGGTTGATTGGGCGAGCTTCATGGCGGTCAGCCATGGGGACAGTCGCCCGGCGCTGTCGAACGCGGCGACGTGGCACGCCCCTTCCCCGGTGTAGAAGGCGGCGTGGGGTGCAGGGGCGACAGGGGCGGCGGTGGTAGCTGCAGGAGAGGCGGCCAGGGGATCCGGAGGAGGAGGCGGCGGCGCATCATGCGAAGCATCGACGTCGTGCCCGTCACCGTCCGATGCCTCACGTGCGTACAGCACGAGTGCTGGCTTCGCGTTCGCACGATTGAACGGCGCCACAGAGCAATCCGTCACACGATCAGTCGTGATCGACTTCCACTTCAGAGTGGTGGCGGGGCCACGAGCGCACAGCGTCTCCCAGGCGATCCCCTTCGCGAGGGTCAGCCCGGACTTTGTGCACGATGCACCGACAAACCGGTACCGGTGATTCACCGGCTGCACCGTGCCCACCTGCACCACCCCGTTGCCGTCAACGCCAAGCTCACGAAGGGCGGAGAGGTCTCTTAATTCCTTGACGTTGACGGTTTCCGCAAGCTCCGTCAGGTGCTTCTGCTTCTCGCCGGATGCAGAAAACCGCTGCGTCGAGAGGAACAGGAGGTGCGGGGCCTTCTCGACGCAGAACTGCGCAGCCCGGACAGCACCACATGTGCACGGACCTTGCTTCTCCATAAATTGAGAAGCAACGCGCTGCACCTCGTCCTTCACGACGCCCAACATCACAACCATGCTGTCTGTAATAGCTGTGCGGAACTCACCACAAGATGGGCAGCTGTAGACGGTGGCGCTTTTGGTGGTGCAGAGGTGCTTCAGGTGCGGGTGTTTGTGTCCGAGGGCGGAGAGACTGACGTCAGGGTTGGGTCGCTGCGGGTCCTGCGAGGTGATCATCTGGGGCTCGTTCTCATCGGGGGTTGTGCTCCGCAGGGACTGGAGGAGGTTGCTCAATACACCTTGGCACTCCCGCAGTACTGTACATGCCAGCAGCTGGAGGATAGTTACAAAGCTGCCACTCCCCGACGCCACCCCCCTACTGGCCCCTTCAGGCCTGAAAGCCCAAAAGCTCCCGGAGATTTTTGCAGTGGTGCGCACCATATTCGCGGAGTACGTGAGGTTGGGTGAGTGTGAGGTCAGGGTCCTGTCGAAGGGTAGTCGAGTGGGAATAAATAGGGAGGTCCTCAGGAGTGCAATACAACAGCAATACACAGGCAACACACCAGCAACACGCAAACCGAGGCAAGAGGAGGTGGGCGGGGTCATCCTGCGGAGTCTCCAGTTGGCCAGCAAGGCGAACTGTACGGGGGAGAGACTTCCCTTCCATCCTTGTGTGCGCCCTGTCGACTGGGAAAATCTTAGAAAAAAAAATTTCCTCTGCGAAAAACCCTTAGAAAAAAAAATTTCCCTTACAAAATTCTTAGAAAAAAACTTTTTTTCCCCGTACAAAAGTTCTTAGAAAAAAAGTTCAGAATCCTGAAAGTGGGGAACCAGCCCCCCAGTTAGGAACAGCCCTGGAGCAGGTACGAACTTTTTTTTTTGTGCGGCCTGTGTGGTTGTCTTCGTCGTTTGTCTTCTTCGACCGGACATCCCCTTCTTCTGGAGACACCGATCTACACCATGAACCTCGAGCTGATGCTGGAGCTTTCGGGAGCCTCTGCGAGTGGGTGGCCACGTTTTCTTTGGTGGACGCACCCAAAAGAAAATAAAGAAATAGTAAAAACCCGAAAAGAGGTCGAGGCACCCGCTCCACTCCAGCACCATGGGGCTGAGGTTCACGGATCACACAGGTGAGGATGAGGTCCTCTGTGAGGCGCTTATCCTGAAGACGTACCAGTTCCCCGGTCGGTCTCCAGAAACTCGGGCCGCGTCTGGCGCTGTATCGCCTCGGCGGGGCTGTCGTCCCTTACAGTCTTTTCTGTACGAGGTTTTCCACAGGCTGCACACCTGCCCCGCGGCTGTGTGGCAGTCTTCGCGGAGTGCAATGCGAAGGTCTGGCCTGACGTGGTGTGACTATTTAGACTCCAGGTGTCTCCACCCATCCTGGTCTGGGGAGCCTCGGTACCCAAGCAGTTTTCGGTCATGCCCTGGACCACGGCCGTGCTAGACTCCTGGTGCAGGCACCCGTCATGGTCCGGGGACGGCCCCCCCAGGCAGTTTAACGTCTTACCCAGGACGAACTCAGCAGAGGGGTCTCCGACCCACACACACCACACGATACATCAGACACAACAGCAGCACACACGCGGCGTAGAGAACCCCTCATTAGGGGAGATCAGGCAAAAAAAACTGGTCTGATTTGACGGGGCAGGGCGGGTTTGGTATTGTCTTGCCTGGAAAAGCCGAGCCAAACATTCAGACACAGAGAGGTGTGGCAGCAAGACTGCTGCCATGCGTGCAGCATGGTGTGGCCGATTTTCTTCTCGTTGCCCCTGGAAAGCCCGCATGCCTCATGGGGGGGCAACTACGCCACCGCGTGATGCAGAGCAACTCTCCGCAGGCCCAGAAGACTTCAAAACCCTGATCTCTGAAGGGAACGTAATCACCCCCACCCACCCTACAAAGGAGGCCCACAAGAGCGAGGTCGGAGAGTAGAAGGAGAAGGCAGCAACAGCCCGCTTTCTGTCGAAAGGCTTTACATGCCTGTCAAGAGGGGCAGATGCTGTTTCCAGCGGGATAGACATCGGCCTGGCTGCTCATGCGATTGTGACGTTCTGGTCGTGAGAGTCGTGGGACTCGAGTTCGACGCCACCATGTGTCACATTGTGCTCTGCAGAGAGGCGCGAGTACTTCTGCTCTGCACTGCGCTTCATGCGGTAGAGCTGCACAACGCACAGAAGCATGAGAATCACCACGCACGCGCAGATCAGGACGGTGAGGCCGAGTGTGTTGCGGCCGAGGCAGCTACGCTGCGTCTCTGAGAGAGGCAGCACACTCCCCGTGTTGTCGATCGGGCCCTCCCCCAGCATGGTGCAGTTGACGCCGGACTTGAGGGACCACTTCTTCAGCTCCACGCCGTCGCTGGAGCACGACCCCTGCCAGACCTCCTCCCAGTCGGCGGTGGTGCAGGTGGGGGTGCATGTCTTGCGCTGAGGGGGGCGCACCCCGTAGCAGCGTGACTCTGTCTTGCGGAAGTATGTCACTTCCCTCAGCAGCGTCTCCTTGTTGCATTCCTGCGCGACAGGGACGTAGTCGTCATCGCCGCACACCGGGCAGGCGTACTGCGAGGTAAGTTCGAAGTTGTAGGCGCAGTGCGGGTCTTCCTTCATGAACTCCAGCCGCGGCTTATCTGCGGAGTACTCAGGGTCGCAGTTCATCGTCAGGTACGTCTTCCGGTCAGTCGAGCTGCACGGGGTTCCTCCGGTGAATGTGACGTTCACCCCCTTCCCACCAGACAGCACAGAGTAGCTCGGGAAGTCCCCGAGAGAGTAGGCACGCGTGTCGGTGATGCGCTGGCACACATAGGCCTGCAGAGAAGGTGTAGGTTGTGAGCACAGGTGACGCGCACAGAGACCCCCCCTCTCCCCCTTGCACACAACAACCCTTTGTGGTTCGAGCCGTGCCGATATCGTGCCACGGCATGCGGTTGCCTCCCCCCCCCTCACCTTCCTCACATCACCAACCACCCCCCCACCTTCCCACACGGCGTGACATACATCCCCTTCCGAAGGGCACTTCTCCTTCTCAGAAGTGTCATCGTTGACAATCTCGCAGAGCTTCATGTAATAGCTGTGTGATGGGGGGAACGGGATACAGCAGGTGAATGCGCCAAGGGTGGCGATTGGGCGATTCAGCAACTGTGAACCCTGCCGATGCGCATGGGCACTACAAACGAGCATACCGCTGCACCGCTGCGAGGTCCAGGGAAGTCTGGTTCTTGACATCAGGTGCCTCGGAGTACCACCGAGACCGGCTCTCCAGGTGCGCCTTGTCGACCACAGGCCCCAGCAGCAGGTTCCCGATCTGCATGGGTGGGTGAGGTGGGATGCATGGGTGGGGTTGTTTGGCGCAACCCAGGTGGTGGGCCTTCACTCAGCCCAGTCGAACGGGCCTAACTCACCCGTGATGCGCTTGTTAGATGTGCAGCACCATGCATACCGAGGTCAGGTCGTACGTCTTGGTCACGTCGTCGGGGTCCGAGAAACGGCACACTGCAATGCAGGTGGTCTGCGCTGCGTTCGCCTTCGCCGTGCCGCACGCCAGGCACTCCGTCTGCAGGGAGGGGAGGGAGGGGTGGTGGGTGGAAGTCAAGTATACGACGTGGTGGCCAGGGGGCTTGAACCCCTCCTGACGGGACATGCCATATGGCATGACAAATGGCATAGGCAACACCCACGGCATCGGAATTAATGGGTTGGTCAGAAGTGACCGCAAAACCTGCCATGCCACGGCTTCTGCTGTCCGCTGCGGCCTGGAGAGAAAAGACACTGCACAGAGTGCTGGGCCGTTTCGGAAGGTTAGAACCCCCCACCACCCCATCCCCCCCGCCCTCGGGGCCGCAGCAGGCCCCAGAAACCCGCACAGGGCAGAGAGAGTGTGTCATACCGACCCGAGCACGTTCGAGATCTCCCCTGCGGGGCACTTCTGGCAGGCCGTCTGCCCTGTTGCCGGCTGGTGCATCCCCAGGGGGCACGGCGAGGGCCCTGCCTTGGGGCACTGGAACCCAGGCGGGCAGGGCCTGCACTGCGCGGCCCCTGCCCCCGTCAGGCCGGTGAGGTTCAGCGTCGCCAGGTTGAGCGTGCTCTCGTGGCTGGCATCCACCCCGGCATGGCAGTTCTTAGTGAAGGCCCACGTCAGCGTGTAGGCGTGGTTCTGCTTGAGGGTCCCGATAGCGCCCAGGTCCGAGGCGAGGCCACGCTGCTCGTAGCTCGCCTTGTTGGTGACCAGGGGGTACTTCGCAGTCCTCACGTCGTTGTTCGGCGACACTTCTTCGATGGAGAACACCGCGGTCACGCAAGTTGTCGTGCCGCTGAAGTAGTACTCAAAATCCAGCGTTCCCGCCATCTCCCTGTGTTGCAAGAATGGGGAGATGGGGCTATGCAGAAAAGCGAAGAAAGAAAGGTTTTGGCGCACAAACAACTTGGCTGTGAAGTGGGGCAGTTATGAAGACACACAGGTGTGGCACAGAACCCTTATCTTTTTGGTTTGACAAACCAACAGAGGGTTGGGTCTGCAGAATAATTGCAACTGCTTCAGGCGTATTGCAGTGGCAGTGCATACATGTGGACCTTCAGCTTGAAGGTCACCTCTGCTGTGGGGCCATGGCCATGCCCGGTGGATAGCACTGCGGGTGTGCTGTCCGCCGATGTGCGGGCCACGCGCTGCACCTTCCAGGCATCGTTGCCAGCCTCGGGCCCACGGCACAGCCCACTGCAGGTGTTGATGGCGACAAGCTTCTCGTCATCAAACTCAAACCCTGCGACAGGGTTCATCCCTTCGATCGCATCGAACCCGTTGTACCTGTGTGGTTGATAGTGAAGCGAGAGCAGCAGGGGTTGAGGGCAGGCCCATGTGGGAACGACCAGTGGCGCCACTCAGGCCACAGACACACGTTTATCTTTTTAGTTTAGTGTAGGTCGCACCGAGCGAGCTCCGGTGCTCCCCGCTGGGGACACACGCCAAGCTGAGTATCGCACACCGAGGCCACACCGAGCAAATCTCTATTCCAAACGCGACGCACATGCCACACACACCACCAAACAGGGCTGACATACACAAGCTCGCGCACTGGGTATTCACCATCGCCGCAGGCCACGCATTTCCCCTCTGTTGCGTCGTAGTGCTCGCCTGTGCCGCACCGGGTGCACCCCCCACCCGTCTGGTTGCGGAAGTACCCTGCAGGGCATGCCGAGCAGGCCACAGTGGCGCTGGGCTTGTCAGACTTGCAGTCAGGCTGGTCCCACGTCTCTGTGCGCTGCAGCGAGCCCTGGTCCCCTCCGGGACCGCACCGGGTGTAGATGGGGAACTGGCACACCGGCATTGCCGTGCAGGTGTCAGAACCCGAGGGGGAGATCTCGCCTTCGGGGCACGCGACACACGCGCTTGAGTTCGCCCTCATCTGCCCGGCATGGCACCGGAAGCAGTCGGACTGCCCCGTCACATTCGCCACCGTCCCTGCTGCGCACTCCGTGCAGGCAGTCACCGTCCTCTCCTGCCCCCCGACCACGATGCTGCGAACAAACGCACGGTCCGACTGGACAGACCCTGCATTCGCCTTCTCATAGGCAAAGCGGAGGAGATGCGCCCCCCTCCGCAGGCTGAAGGTCACCGTCTCCCAGGTAAAGTCGATGCCGGTCTTCACCTTCTGCCCGAGCACAACGGAGTCATCCGCGTAGATCAGGAACACAGCATTATCCAGCTCACACTCCACCCGATACTCAATCGTGACATCCCCGTAGTCCGCATCGATGTCGATGGAGAAGACAAGATGCGTGTTGACGTCGTATTTGTTGTGGTTGTCCCCAGAGGTCAGGACGCCGTCCTGCACCTCCCATGTGCTGCAGCCTGAGGGGTGGCAATACGTGGACATGCCGTGCGACAGCTCCGTGAAGTCCGTGAACTTCTCAGAGTGCGCGACGGAGAACGTCCCCATGGGGCACGCCGTGCACTCCACTTCCTCCGTCGCGGTGTTGAATGACTCATACTGCCCGTCGCTGCAGCCCAGCCCGCACTCAACCTGCATCGGGGGCCTGAGGGTGAGCTCTGTGGTGTTGCACTCCGTCGTCCAATACTCAACAGCCTGCGCATACTTCTTCCCGTCCTTCCCCTTGAGGCATTCGCTGAAGAGCCTCCCACGGTCGCCATCGGTACACTCCGGCGCAGCGGTGCACTGCAGCGTCATGGCGCTGACAACCACCGCTGCAACCCATTTGGGCGAATCGCTGGCAACACTCCACATATCACCAGATGGGGTATGCCCTTGCTTCCGGAAGGGGGTGTGGGCGGGGTGGGCGCGGGGCTGTTGCCGCACCGCCCCTGAGATATACCTGGGCACGTCTGTAGGGGGTGGGAGGGTGGTGGTGACATGGCACACGATGTGTTGTCGCCAACTGGGCGGAGGCGAAGAGCGACCCACTTCGCTTGGGCATCACAATCCGCTCTCGGTGCTGGACGCTGAGGGGGATAACCTCCCGAGCGAGTAGCGAGCGCATTGGGTGTGTGGACACCTCCCACCGGCGCATTGTGCAGCGGTAAAGGGAGGGGGGTAGGGGCGGGGAGTGGGTGTGGGGGGGGGGGGGGGGGGTCGCTCTTTGGGCATGCAAGAATGCAAAGAGAGAAAGGGGGGGGCATCCGCCACCTCCACCACATCTCTGTTCTCGGCTGGCTCTGGCCTCTGCGCCGTTCTCACACAATACCTTCTATCTAGGGATACAGGGGGCCGTCACGGGGGAATACATAGCGACATCTGGCTGCCGGGCTTGAGGCCTCCGGCAGGGAAAGACACACCCAAATGCACGCGAGTGGGGGTGGGGGTGTGCGAAAAAGGGGCGGGGTGTATGTTATTTGCTGGGAGGAAAGCGCAGCCCACCCATCCCAACTCCTTTGGGCGCACCACTGCTGAAGTGGGGTGCGGCGTGTGGGGTAGGGGGTGGAGCGGGATGAGGGATACTCACAGAAAAGGGTTCAAAAAGTCCTCAAAACGAGGCGGGGGCTGCCGCGGGTGGCGCACAAACAAAACAGCCTGTTGAAAAAAGAACGTTTCAAAATCGTACTCCTTTCGCTTTATTATAGACAACCTGACCAGCAACTGTGGGAGAACAGTTTTTGTTGAGCGCACACTTGCTGTCTCAAGGCTGTGTTGAGGCCCTGTGAAGTGGCATCAAGGTGCTAATCCAAAAGCTTCAGTCGTACGATTTCCTTCGCTACTTCGCGACTTCGCTACGCTTCGTCGCTCGTAACTAGTAGAAAACTAAAGCCTCTTCGCGTCTGTCTGGGTGTGTTTTTCATTCGTTCATATTTTTGGGGGTGGTGGTGGGGGGAGGAGCGACAAAGCGGGGTGTCATTCAAATAACCGAACACCCCCACCGCCTTGGCGGGGGGTGGGGGGGCCTGTGAACTGTTCGCAAAGGATACGAGACACTTGGCGAAAGGTTTCCTGAAGTTGGCTACGCCGAACTGTCGAAAAAAGAAGCACAGCTGTTCGGTGATCGTGCAAGGGATCAATCGTGGAGAACGAAAGCGAAGGTAAAAAGGAAAACCCCGATCCCTGCTGCGCGAAACACGATTTGCGATTTGCCTTGCAGATATGGTGTGTTTGGCAGCCACACAGACACATAATTGCCGGGCTAGCTATTCCCTGCCTCCTCCCAGAACCGGGAAGGATGCAGGGAGATCCTCTGGAGTTTGGCACCGCCTAACTCTCAAAACATAAGAGGCCATGGTTGATGAGACTTGTGCACTGCACTGATGGCCTGTAAACATAACGAGGACTGGTTTCACGCGCACAGGCCAGAACAGGCATTGGGGCTTTGGATGTGGCAGGGGCTGGGATTGGGATTTCGTTTCGTCTCCGAAGGAGCCCTGCAAAAAAGACGGCGCTTTCAAAGCGCCACCATTTGAATGGAGGATGAAGCCCCGGGGAGTTGAAGTGCGTTGCTGATCCCTCCCGCCCTGCAAAAGAAGGGGCTGGATGGGGACGGGCTTTCGTTGTTGCCCATACAGTGCGTTCAAACGGAAAGTAATCCGGAACGTTGTCTCCTCCACCCCCCCCCCCCCTTCCCACCTACGACAGATCTCTCCTTCAGCAGCCGTGAGCAGCTCTGCTGGCCTGGAGAGAGAAGGGGGGAAGGGGGGAGGGATGAAGGAATCTGGTTTTTTTGGTTTTTTCTTGTCAATTCGTGGGCATTTGGAGGGGGGGGGGTATTTTTTGCTCCGCTAAGATTTGGCTACAACACCGCCACCGCCACCACTGCCTCCCCCCACCCCCCGCTCTCAACACCCATGCACCCACCCACAAGCGGAGAGGGGGGCGAGGGAGAGGGCAATAGTTTGCCCCACACGCCCCCTCTGGCTCCTTTCCCGCTCTCTCAGGCTATGCTTTCCCTGGTTGGAGGGTTGCGACAGCATCCTGTTGTGAGGTGTGAGGGGGATGATGGAGGAGCAGCGACAGCATATTGTGCGATGCAAAATTATCGGCGCTGATAGCACAAATCACACAACAGGCAACATGCAACAAAAAAAAAGTAAGGATGATGATTCTGCGCCAAAGCCGGGATGGTTTGCCTTTATTTTTTGGAAGAATGTGTATGCTGCACTGCACGCTGCCAGCAGCCTATGATTTACTGTCACAACAAGCAAGATTGTTTTGCCCCTACAAATTCGACTCTCCCTCCAAGCCTTTCCTGGTAGAGGCTACCCCAATCTTCTCTTCGGGGCACCCCGTCGATCGAACGAGAATACTCCAAAACACACACCCATCCCCTCACTTTGCATTCTCTGTGGTGTCCTGATGTGGTGTCCCGGGCAACATACCTCGAGACGTGCCTGCTGTTCGGTCAGCACCTTCATCTTCTGCTGCATAGTGCGCATCTCCTCGAGTATCTGATGCAGCAGCACGGCTGTGGCGGGGCCTGCCTCGGCTGCAGGTGCCCCTGCTGCTGCCTGAGCCTGGCCAGCTTGCAGGTGGCGTGCAGTGTGGTGCGCCTGCTGGGGGAGGGTCGGCACCTCGCCTGGCGCAAAGCGCAGCGGGCTGGGCATGATGGCAGAGCTGCTGTAGAGTGCTGCCTGCGGCGCCGCTTCGAGGCTGACGGGTGCGGAGGACCAGGAGACCATCAGCGAGCCAGAGGGCTCCACAGGAAGCGGCTTGTGCCCGAACATGTGCTGGGGGTCGAGTTCGAGCTTCGCCTGCCCCACCTTCGACTCGCCGTTCATCAGCTCGCACACCAGCACCGTCTTCTCCCCGGGCCCCATGTCTTGCACCGTGAAGTCGTCGCCCCACACGGGGTTGCGCGATGCGGAGAGCGTCTTCGTGACAAACTTCTCCCCAGACACCAGCACCCGCGCGGTGGTGCATTCCGGCACGCCCTTAGCCAGGAGCACCGTCAGCAGCACCATATTTCCCAGGAGGGGGGGGCGGGGGGAACTCCTGCGGCGTGGTTGTTCAGGTGTTGGCCCAGAAATCGTACTCCTTTCGCTTTATTAGAGACACGCCCTGTCCAGCAGCTGTGGGAGAACAGTTCCGGACTGTTTTTTTTTGCTGAGCGCACAAATTTTGGTTATTTGAAGTAAGAAAGGTCTCAACAGGATCACTGATCGGGGAGGGTGGGAGGGGTTCGTCCTGCGACGGGTTATTGCAGTTTCGGAGCCCCGCGCACGACTTACACATCTCGACCTCCTCCCCGCACCCAGAGGGAAGGCCTCTGTTGCAGCTCATGCTAGAAATCGAGCGCAACAGTCACATTACAATACACAGGGGTTTTCGTTCTCGCCAGTTATTCGGTGTGGTTCACCTCTAACTCCAGAAGGCAACACACTAAAAACAAGGATTTGCGTTCTTCGTTTGTACGATTGGCCTGCGAGTGCATGTCTGCAGATACCAAATGATGCCGCGAGTCTTTGTAGTTAGATGGTGTGATCATATAGGGGTTCTGTGCCAGTTCTGTGCCGGTTCTGTGCCAGTTCTGGGGGCCCTTCAGGAATCCTTCGAGAAATGTACCCTGGGGAAATGGTAGCTAACTTGGCCCCAACATGGGGTCGATCCTCGCAATCCTGAGGGCCTGGGGCCTCTTCAGCACCAAGTATGTTCCCCCAGACGGTTTTTTCACAAACCCGTTCATTTGAATATTCGGAATCTGTGCGGATCGTAGTGGGGTCACTTTATTGGCGTAGGTGCCACACATCACCCCTGAAATGTGGGTCTGGTTCCAAGGCGTGGGTGGACCAACACTGCCTCTGAGGTGACACCACAGGCTCTGGAAGGGCTCGAGTGGACTGTGCTGGGCTCTCGGTCGGTGGTGCACTGTGCAGTAGTCGGCACAGCCACAACCTAAAACCTCAAAGGCAGTGAGTCTGAGGACCCACACGTACACGGAATCGATATGGAACCCGATTTTCAATCACCCCAACATCGGGTTTTGAACAATTGGACTCCGTGCAAATCGTAGTGGGGTCACTTTTGCAGTGTAGGTGCCACACACCACCCCTGGAATGTTGGTTTGCTTCAGGTGTGGGGAAGTGACTCGCTCCCGAGGGAGGTGACATGCAGGGCGGAAGCCATCGACACCCGTGTTGTTGGTCATCTGTGGCAGAGGCTAGAGAGCCGTGTACTCGGCGTGCTCGAACAACAATGGCTGGGCGTCCTCTCAAGTCTCCTCCCAAGGGGTGACCATCTGTGCGTATTGTGATGGGGTCATTTGGCCACGGGGTGCCGATTCACACCCATATCTGGCCTTTCGTCACTGGGGCTCACCACAAGGTTTGTTTGTGGTCTCTCGACCCACTACAGGGCCACTACAAACCTGCACGGACATTTCCTGAAGGATTGTGGACCGGTGTTCTGTGCCAGGTCTGTGCCAGTTCTGGGGGGTTCCATGATCACACCATTAGAAGAATATGATATTCTGGGGCTGTCGGAGACAAAATCGCAAAAAAATCACAAGACCAACACAAACATACTCACGTGTACAGGGTTCTGCCTTTATTGCAGGGGGGTGGCAACACGAAACACTCTCGATACATGACACTCGACCTGGGGGAATGGGGCGAGATGTGGCTCTGCATCGCGGCAGCACTATGCGTGCCGCAGACGCAATTGGACCTTGTTCTTCTGTGCTCCACTTCCTCATACATTGAAACAAAATGGCGACGTGACGGGTATGTAGACAGCAGGCAGAAAACATCACCAACAGAAGACAGCAAGCAGAGTAAAACGAATTGGCATGCGAGGTTCTCCCTCTTCCTCACTTCCTCAGGTGTAAACGTTTGATAGAAGGGGCCTGCGGTCACCTCTCCCCTCGATGAGATGAGTGGGACGCAGATTGAAACAGAGGAGGCACCCACCCCGCTGCCTGCAGTTGCAGCTTGGGTAGGACGAGAGGCAGGCTCATCACCTTCACAGAACAGCTTCACAGCATGGACTGACGAGGCGATTAGCAGATGACGACGCAAGGTTGGGTAAACAACACAAAACAGCCACCAATGTCCCTGAAGAGGCCGATTTACATAGTTCTGACACACTTCTGGAGCAGGTTTCAGGTTCACCGACCAGGTCGTCCGTTCTCGGGGGGTAGGGGTGTATGCGATTCGCTGAGAGCGATGGGGTCAGACCGGCAGCGTGGCTGCAAAACCTTCACAGGTCTACACAGACAGGCCTACACAAAAGTGCGGTTGAGGTATCACTGCACATCGATGATCACATACTCGTCCTCGACGACAACATGTGCGTGTGTCCCGCTCAGGTACACGTCGTACCCACCGGTGCTGGCAGGGGGGATGGGGTGGTCGTGTTGCTTCACAGGGGCCGCAGGGTTGCTGACGTCGTAGACGTGCAGCTTCTTGTTCTGGTCCACCACATATGCCTTGCCGCCCGACACAGCGACATCCACAAAGTTCGCTGCAGGCTCCGACACCGTTGACACGACTGCAGGCGCAGCAGCGTTTGTCACGTCCACCACAATGAGCACCGTGTGCGACGCAACGTACACGTAACCCCCTGCAGCAGTGATGCGCGAGAAGGTCTGCGTCACCACGACAGACCCGACAAGAACCATGGCAGCCCTGTTGGTGGCATCGAACACGTGCAGCTGCCCTGCAGGGTACGGTGCCAGCACGTACACATGTGTGCCGCTGTCCGACACGGCAAGCGTGTGCGGGAATCCAAGGTTGGGCGTCATCATCAGCGTCCCGCTTGTGGCAGGGGCTGTGGCATCCTGGAAGCTGACGGCACGCAGCTCGTTGAAGGTGATCACAAACAGCTCCTGCCCATGCACAGCGGCATCCATGGCATACGGGACGGATATGTACGATGCCTCCACAGGCGCCGCTCCCTGCACGTTGTACAGGGTGATCCCCACACTGGGCGACAGTGCCACCAGCGTGTTCGTGTCGCCAGACAGCGACAGCGCACCGATGAACCTGCCCTGCGGTGCAGCGATCTGCGTCAGGAGGCTGGGCACCTGCAGCGACGTGACATCGACGACGTCGATGCCGCTCGTGCCTCGCGAGATGTACGCACGCGATCCACGCACGGCGACCTGCACCGCACCCTTGGGCTTGTACCGCGTCGCGTCGCGCAGGTCGTAGACAGCAAGCTTTGTCGCAGAAAGCCTCGCCTTCCCCACGTAGGGCGGCACCACTCCGGCGTACACCACAGCGCCCCGCACCGCAAGTCGCGTGATCTGCGCCTCCACGTCGTACAGCTGTGCGATGGTCGGTGCAAGGGGGTTTGCAATGTCGACCAGAGCCAGCCTGCCGTACCAGTCGTAGACATATGCCCAGCGCCCCTCGACGGCAATGCGCTGCAGGGCCGTCAGCGGGAACACCACGGTCGTCTTGCCCGACACAGCTGTGGAGACGTCCGACATGTCGTAGATGAACATCTTGTCGCGCGACACCAGGAAGGCATGTGTGTCCGACACGGCCACCTCTGCCTGCTCGTCGGTGTCAGGTGAGCCGCCCAGAGAGTGGATGGCAACTTTCGTGGGCGATGACTTCGTCGACACGTCGATAAACGCGAGACCACGCGCATCAGATACAAGCACGTAGTCCCCGAAAAATACAATGGCGTCCGCCTTCCGAATGAAGCTGTTGACGCTTCCCAGCTGTGTGGGACTGCTCGGGTTGCTGATGTCGAACACCATCAGTGACTGGTATGAGTGGACGTACAGATACTGCCCGTTCACAGCGAGAGCGAGCGTGCCTGATGCCAATGCCGAAGGCAGGTCCACAGCCGGCGTGCCTGAAGCGGCTGTGATGTCCGTCACATCGTTCTTGCTGAAGGCCCACTTGCCGTCGCTGGACACCGCCACGTGGGCGGTGGAATATGTGGTTGGGAAAGTACGCAGCAGCACGGGCTGCACGGGGCTGGCGATCCCAAGCACCTCAACGCGGTCCTGGATACGCACGACCAACTCGTCCTTCAGAGGCACCAGGTCGACACGCTTCATATACCCCTCTGTCCCGTCAGCCGTGGTTGTCAGGTACGTAAAGGCAGGGGTAAGTGGCACAGAGACGGCAGGTGCAGGCGTTGGGTTCCCAGGCGGCACCAACGCAGGCGGCGTGGGGGTCGGCACAATCCCTCCAGCAATGTAGGCGCTGACGTCAATGCTCCACACTTCCCGCCACGACTGCAGGTACACACGGCCATCGTGATACAACACGCTGCTGGCAGCAGGCCCTGGAAGCGCGGCCACAAGCTCTGTACCCATAGACGATGTTGAATACTTCAGAATGCGAAGCGACACGCCATTGTCCTTCTTGTCGACGATGAACAGGTAGTCCCCAACAGCATGCATCTCGTGGAGGTCGTCGCAGTCGCCGGTGATCTGGTGCGAGTACCACATCCTGTTGTCCACCCCCACCTCTGAGAGCAGAGCCCCATACACCACGATCTTCGATGAAAACACCAGCCTGTCTCCCGACACGCCCATGGCACGCACCCCAGAGCCTGTGGTCCCGAGCAGCGGGTAGGATATCGTATCCGGCAGCACCACCATGTTCGCCTTGTCCGACGCGTCCACCACGACAACTGTGGTGTGCATGCCTGATCCATATTTCGACACACGCACCAAAACCTTGTCGTCCAGTGCAAGGAGCTCGTCGATGCGCATGTAGGGATGCGAGTAGGCAGGGCCAGCTGGCAGAACACTCCCAAGCCACTGCGGCGAAGCAGGGTTGCTGATATCGTACGCGTGCAGATGCCCGCCTGCTTCCGATGTGTACACAGTGCTCCCACGCACAGAGACGGTGCGAAGCTCCTTGGTGGCATCGTACCCACGCATCTCAGGCCACTGCGTGACGAAGTCGACGCCGCGGAAGTCGATGATGAGCAGCCCGTACCTATCTGTCACCACGCACAGGAAGTCCTTCGCCGGTGTGAAATCCATCCCGTACACAGTGTACGGAAGGTCGAGCAGACCGAGCTGCACCGGTGCCGCAGGGTTGCTGTTGTCGAGGTACACCAGCCCAGCACGCTGCTTGATGATAATGAGTACGTTGCCGTGCAGCCACAGCCCCGTCGACTGCCCGGCAGTCTGGCTCTGCCCGCCGTCGTGCACCTCCACAGTCGGCGCAGGTGTCGGAGGATCACCCGCTGCAGCCACAGCAGCCACGGCTGCTGCCCAAAGCACCCCACGCATGTGTGACATGGCACTGCATGGGCGGGTGGGGTGGTGGGGTGAACCGCCACAACTCAAAGCAAGGGCCACGCTGTGTGCCTACCATCCCAAACTCAGGGCCGCCCCACCGGGGCAGGCGCCTCCGAGGGCACACCCACAAAGCAATGGGGGGAGGGAGTGGGGGTGGGGGGTTTCTGCAGACCCGCTCTAGACGGTTCATACAGACTCCAGGCAAGGTAGCGCCCACAACGTTTTTGCTCCGGAGGAGCTGCGCTTCGCAGGGATATCACTGTATTTTTTTGGGGGTGAAAAACGTTACCCACACAGGGGCAGAGGAAGCCCCTGCTGCGTGGGGAGGTGCAAAAGACAGGGCCATCCAGCGCCTGTCCGTGGGCATTCGCTCTACGTGCCTAACGGTGCCACGTAGCACTTCACGACTGTGAGGAACCACTCTCCTGCACACTAGGGCGAATACCACCTCTGTGGATTTTGACTTTGGTTTGGAAAGAGAAGCCACTCGGCACCCTGCGGGTTTTGCCGGGCTCAAGGTTATGCGCAGGGAAGGCCCGGCGAAGGGGCGCATCGCTAAAGTCGGATACCCGGCACGGCGCCCTCCTCGCAGTGCGGCACGCAGAAGACAAGATACACACACGAGAAACGAAACACACATCACAATATTTTGCTTTTTTTGCTGTTTGCAGCCACAACAAAAGAAAAAGTGTTGCAGCATGGCCAGCAGAATAGACACCACACGAACCTCACCACCACCACCACCTAGGTTGCTGCCTGTGTGGGTCGCATCGAGCGAATAGAGGTCACCCCCTTCCCCCGCCACGACAAGGAACAGCGCACACATCGCTGGTCGTGGAGACCCTCAACAGAGCTCGCCACACCACCGCTGCCTCATGGATAGAGCTGTGTATCCCAGAAGTCGCACGCCGCCGTGCGGAGGTGGTCGACGTAATGGAACCCACTCCCGCCATACTGCACGGCTGTGTCAAAGACAAACGTCCTGTCTGCCGTCGCGTTGAACGCCTCCCAGCTCCCCCCGGGGTGCCCCTTCACGGCAAAGCTCACCCAGAACTGGCTGAGGTCATGCGCCAGCTGCGCCTCGTCCTCGCGGGACCACCCGCAGCTGGACTGCAGAGGATACCCCCTGCAGTCGAAGACATACGGGATCTCCTCCATATGCGGGGCACAGGCTGAGCCAGGCCCGTCCATCCCTGTGAGCATCGTCAAGCTCTGCGTCGCATGCGCCATAAAATAGCTGTAGAGGGTGATGTTAGGCTTCGCCTCCGCCACCCACCGCAGGGCACGCCGGTTCTGGCAGGTCATGATGGAATCCGTCAGGGCACTCTGCGTCGCCCACCACCAGTAGTTATGATCCCCCCGGTATGCCGGGTAGTCATATGCCGACTCTGCGTAGAGTGCGCGCACCTCGGCTAGGCCTGCAGGGGGTGACTTCAGCGCATCCACTACAGACTCATCGAACACCGCCTCTGTCATGTCGGGGACGTCCCACAGGAAGTAGGCCATTTCATCGCGGGTGGTTCCCGCCATGATATCAACCGCTTCAAAATCGCCCGCCTGGATATACTGCCACGGCTGCTGTGTGAACTCCACTCCATCTATCACGGGTGCCCACGTCAGGCTGTGGTCCATACGGAGGGGTTTCGTCACCAGCTTTGCGACGTTGGCAAGCTCTGCCGCGGGCAGCAGGCGGAGGCACTCCGCATCGACACAGAGAGAGTAGGTCAACACCTTTGCATAGTTTGACTCGGAGAGGGTCATCGAATTGGCAGCCCACGTCGGCGCCAGGGCGCTCTGCGCGATAGCTTTGTGGTAGAGACCCTGCCCACGGGAGAGGGGTGCCGTAAGGTGGCACGACACGGAGCCTGCCCCGGCGGACTGGCCGAAGATTGTCACCCGAGCAGGATCTCCCCCGAAGGCTGCAGCGTGCTGCTGCAGCCAGACAAGCGCAGCGCGTTGGTCCTGCAGGCCCCAGTTCCCCGTCGAGTTGTCTCCCGATCTCAGCGTGCTGTGCCCCAGGAACCCGAATAGGTTCAGCCGGTAGTTAAATGTGACAACCACGGCAGACCCCCCTGAGCTGGCCGCCAGGCCCTGCCCAGAGTACATATTGCTGCATCCCTTCTCATAGCCGCCTCCATGGAGGTAGACCAGGAGGGGGACGGGGTGTGACGCGTTGACCCCAGCGGCGCGGTAGACGTTAAGGAAAAGGCACTGCTCAGACTCGTAGAGGACGTCGTCAGCATAGCACTGCGAGCCGTGGCAGGTGGGCCCGAAGGATTTCGCATGGCGGGTGCCGCTCCAGGGCTTCTGCGGGACAGGGGGTTGGAACCGCTTGGCAGTGGCGTACTCCAGGCCCAAGAAGACTTCGACTGCAGTCCCGTTGACAGTCTCGGTCCCTCCTTCGACACGCCCCAGGTCTGGGATGTCCACGACAGGGCCTGATGTGGAGCACCTCGCACATACGATAAGGCAGGCTACGACGCAGAGGCGCAGCAGCGCTTGCATCGTGCGGCGGGGTTGGGGGTGGGGTGTCCTGCTGGCGTTGGGGTGTTTATGAAAACCTGGGCAGGGGGTGGTGTCTCGCTACCAGTCACAACTCAGTCAGTGGTAGCGAGGCCCCCCCGGGGGTGGAGGTTGGGTGTGGGGCTTCGATCTCGAGCAGCAAGAAAGGGGAGGGGGGGGTAGGAGGAGGGGGCCCAGCAGAGCTGGGGGGGGGGGGGGGGGGTAGGGGGGGGTCAAATGCCACCCTTTTACGTGGACAAACACGATTTTTCAAAAAACCGGCGCAGAGGCCCCAAAGCCCCCGTAAACCCTCCAAACCCCCCCAGATCGGTCCGGAAACCCATCGAACCCCACTTTTCCACCATTCCGGGCACCTCAGGTGCCCGAATTGGGGTACCTAAATTTTGTGCCACCGTTTGGTACCGGACAGTGCCACTGTGTGGGAGGTTGGAAAAGAAAATGCCCCAACACACCACATCTGAGGGTTGCAGTGCATGTTGCTTGCCAACCACGTCATCCGGTGGGTGTCAGGCGCTATGTAGGTGGCATTAGCCAGGTCTTCGATGTGTTCTGGCTTGTATATGTACCTCCCTGCCACCATGCACCGGGAGGCTGCCTGTAGGTACGGAACAAGTCCAGATGGTCGTGTGATTCCTGTGCAGCAGTGCTCCACAACCGGGATGTGTTGACAACGACTGTTGCAACACGAGCTGTACATTCCGGGAACACACGAAGTGCGCTGTCGTGGTACCCATTGTGCCAGAATTGGTAGTTGCTGCGGTCTACTTTGCCTGGCCCAAGAGCACTGGTACTGAACGGTGCAATATGCGTGGCGAGGTGAATGCAACGGAAGGGCGCAAAGTCAATACAGCTCTCGGATGGCGGGTGGTGGTGCCACTAGTGTGTGACGTTCACTCGAGGATACAACGCATCACAATGAATCAGCAACCGTGGACCGAGTACAATACGCTCTCTGTGGCTGGTGTGGGGGACAAAGGCAGTGCCTGTGCCGCAGGCAGGGAGGTACATATACAAGCCAGAACACATCGAAGACCTGGCTCATGCCACCTACATAGCGCCTGACACCCACCGGATGACGTGGTTGGCAAGCAACATGCATTGCAACCCTCAGATGTGGTGTGTTGGGGCATTTTCTTTTCCAACCTCCCACACAGTGGCACTGTCCGGTACCAAACGGTGGCACAAAATTTAGGTACCCCAATTCGGGCACCTGAGGTGCCCGGAATGGTGGAAAAGTGGGGTTCGATGGGTTTCCGGACCGATCTGGGGGGGTTTGGAGGGTTTACGGGGGCTTTGGGGCCTCTGCGCCGGTTTTTTGAAAAATCGTGTTTGTCACCCCCATTTGACCCCCCCTAGGGGGGGGGGGGGGGGTCCAGCCGACCCTGAGGGGAAACCCTCCCGTTGCCCTTTTTTTTTGAGTTTCTCGACAAAACTTCTTGCCGCCCACCACTCCACGACACGTGTATTCTCCGTCTCTCTCTCTCCCTTCCACCCTTCATCCACCCTCCTCTTCCTGCTGCCAGTAATGCCAATCGCAAGCACAGGGGAACGCCTCCTTGAGCCACAGTGCCACAGGTCGCAGGAAAAAAGGTCTCTGATGGCCACTCTCAAGCGAGGTTAGGGGGGCCCTCGCTACCAAGTGTGACTGAGTGAGAAAAAGTGAGAAGTCAGCCATGTTTGGCTGAAAACTGACGACTCGTGACTCACAGTGACTCGTAGCGAGGGCCCCCTAGGCTTTGATTTGCATTCTTGGGGGGGGGGGGGGCGACAACAAAACAGCATTTGGACCCCACCATTGAGTTTGCAACTTTCTGCTCGCAGTTCAGCAGTGATGTCTGAAGCTTCGCCGCCAAGGATCCCCCCCCCCCCCGTGCGCGAGGACCCGTCACCCCTGACAAAGTAAAGTGTGCCGGTCTGGGAGGGGGGGGGGGTGGGCGGGCATAGAGAGAAGAGAAACAACCATACAACACAAGCACACCAGGTTGTATCGGGTGGGGTGGTGAATAAAAACGTAAAGGCGTAAAGTCGAAGCTCCCAAATGGGGGAGAAGGGGGTGTAGGGAGAAGTGTACCGTTGGAGGGGGGGGGGGGGGCGCTGCCACCGCGATTCGTCGATCAACCCCCAAAACAGGCACACGCATGTGTTGGATTTTGGGGGAGGGAGGGGGTGGGGGGGGGGGGGGGGGCCCGGGGGGTGCGCGCTTCAGAACCAAGATGCGCCCGCACATCAGAAAAGAGAGAGGGGGAGGCGGGGTTTTCGACATTCGCTCCGAAACGCTGGGGGCAGGGGGGGGGGGACACATCACGCGAGCAATGACATCCAGCAGACCCAAGCAAGGCAGCCCCCAAAAAGCTGCTGCATGTTGACCACACAGAGTGACGGTAGTGCAACAGTTTAAACGCTTTTTGGGCCATGGCATTGCAGGAGTGTTTTTTTTTTCTTTTGCCGATTTCCTCGCTTGCTGGCCCTGGTTGCACTGACAGTGGTCCTCACGAGATACAGCGGACGTACCTTGCTGTGTTACGTTCACTTCTTGACACCGTGTATCGTTGGCGATGTTGGAATAGCGGACCTGCATCGTTTTAATGCAATCTGAGTGTGTGGTCTCGTGGTCTCCCGCAGACGATAATCGTCTAGGTCAGCCCACGAGAAACCGCTGCACGAGAACCGGTACGCTTGACACTGTGTATCAAGTCATGTGATGTTTGAGATATTTGTCCTCCGGAACCACCACCTGTCACATAGGGAGGACCCCGGCTTTGCTTGCACGATCCCTTCAACAGAACCGTTGGTTGGAAAGCCCGCGCAGCCACCAAAGCCCTCGGGACTGCAAGCTTCGCTGTTTCCATCCACCCCCTCCCACCCCACTTTGAAGTGTGATCGACTTGAAAAAGTCACACCAACACAAAAAGAAGAAAATGGCGGTGGGGGCGGGGCGGGGGCAGGGGGAGCGGGGCTGAATATGCAGAGTATGAGAGCTAATGTGCAAATCCGACATCACATCCTGTCCTCTCCACGGTGGGATCTTGTAAATTTTACATGTATAACTACAAGTACCGTATACGTAAATATTTTGGAACGTAAATATTATGGAACGTAAATATTATGGAACGTAAATATTTTGGAACGCTGGTGGGTTGGCGTTCCAGATTTTTTTCGTTCCATAATATTTACAGGGGTTTCTGCGACTCGGGGACTTGGACCAGGTGATCGGACGGCATACAGAGTCCCTGACGGGACCTACTCGTGCACTTTTCGCGCGATTCCTGACGCAAGCCGTCCTCACCACCGAGTCCCCAACTGGCCCTGTAAATATTATGGAACGTAAATATTATGGAACGGACCGGCCAAAAATGGGCCCGTTCCATAATATTTACGTTCCATAATATTTACGTATACGGTATATACATGTATTATACATGTATAATACTTGCATGTCAACTATTATACATGTATAATACATGTATATGCCTGAAATATACATGTAAAATACATGTATATCAAGTAAAAATACATGTACCGTAAACGGAAATATTGTGGACCGTAATAAAGGTGAACCGTACTATAGGTGGACCGTAAAAAAGATGGAACAAATGGGATTTTTCCGGAACTTGGAACATTTTTACGGTCCACCTATTTTACGGTTGGGATAGTGGACTTGGCGGTTTTTTTTACGAGTTCCTTCGTGACGAAGTCGCGAAGGAACCAAGGAAATCGTACGACTGAAGCTGCAGGATTAACACCACAGAGCCTCAGCACAGAGTGTGCGCTCACCATCGTCCGGGAACTGTTCTCCCACAGTTACTGCAGGGTGTACTACACTAAAGGAGTACGATTTCCCTGAATTTTCCGGGCACTGATTCACGAATTTACATCTGGAGGGAGCCCGGTGGTCTCAGCTTCTGTCTGCGCGCCCTGCCGTACTGTGGCTGCTTTTGTGGGCTCGTGCATCAGGTTCTACTTTTACTTCTACCGGAACGCTCCTTGCATGGTACTACACTTCTCGAGGTGTGGTGGTGGGTGAGTCTCGAGGTGAGTGGTGGTGATCGTGCCCTTTCCACACGCAGGGAGGACTTGCTTCTCTTGCTGGTGTTGGTTGCGGTGGTGGAGGGAGGGTCCAAAGCTGGGAGGTCGGGAGGCCTACGTGCGGGAGTCTGCGGCGTGGAGGCCGCAGTCCGCGCCCCGCAACCCACCAGCCCGCGGGCGAAAATCGCATTGTCTTTTCCATATGCAGTCCCAATAAATAGTGGACCGTAAAAAAGATGGAACGTTTGGCCTTTTTTTGGGAACTTGGAACATTTTTACGGTCCACCCTTTTTCCGTTTACGGTATAATACTTGCATGTCAACTATTATACATGTATCTTTACTTGATATACATGTATTTTACATGTATATTTCATGCATTTACATGTATTTTACATGTATAATACTTGTCATGCAAGTATTATACATGTAAAATACTTGCATGACAAGTAAAATACATGTATAATACTTGCATGACAAGTAAAATACTTGCATGCAAGTAAAATACATGTATTTTACTTGCATGCAAGTATTTTACTTGTCATGCAAGTATTTTACATGTATAATACTTGCATGACAAGTATTATACATGTAAAATACATGTAAATGCATGAAATATACATGTAAAATACATGTATATCAAGTAAAGATACATGTATAATAGTTGACATGCAAGTATTATACATGTATTTTTACTTGATATACCGTAAACGGAAATATTGTGGACCGTAATAAAGGTGAACCGTACTATAGTTGGAACGTAAAAAAGATGGAACAAATGGGATTTTTCCGGAACTTGGAACATTTTTACGGTCCACCTATTTTACGGTTGGGATAGTGGACTTGGCGTTTTTTTTTTACGAGTTCCTTCGCGACGAAGTCGCGAAGGAACCAAGGAAATCGTACGACTGAAGCTTCAGGATTAACACCACAGGGCCTCAACAGTCCGGAACTGTTCTCCCACAGTTTCTGCAGGGTGTACTACACTAAAGCAAAAGGAGTACGATTTCCCTGAATTTTCCGGGCACTGATTCACGAATTTACATCTGGAGGGAGCCCGGTGGTCTCAGCTTCTGTCTGCGCGCCTTGCCGTACTGAGGCTGCTTATGTGGGCTAGCGCAGCAGGTTCTACCTTTACTTCTACCGGAACGCTCCTTGCATGGTACTACACGGAACAATGTTCGGGGCCCGTGAATTCCAAATCTCCGTTGGAATTCGTAAGTGAGGGGGTTGGGGCGGACTTACAGACGACAACGTCGTCAGTCTCCCGACAACCGTGGCGTGTGAGTTTGGGGTGGTATCTCGAAATATGTCTCGTTCGGCCTTGAGAGACTCCAGATGCTAGTCATGCGCTCGCCCCCGCCCCCCCCCCCCTCTCCATGTCCCTCTCCGTTGCCGCCTCGCCTTGTTGTTTTCGTTGATCTTCCCGCTGTCCTCACGCACTTTCCCCCAGTTTGCAGGGACACGCACACACATGCCTCCAAAGCGTGAACCGAAGCAGAAGAGCATGTTGCTCTTCACGGTGCCCCGTGCAGCGTACACCCCCGGCAGCAACGGCGCTTGTCCGATTTCGCGGGCTGAGGCTGAAAGTGTGACGCGTGCAGTGCGCGACCAGCAGGCATCCTCACAGGGGCCTACCGGCGGTGGTGACTGGAGCCCGGCCGAAAAGCTGGAGATCGGCCGGAAGGTGGTGGAGGGGAAGCTCTCGGCAGTCGTTGCCGATTGGAACGCCCCTCTCGCAGGACGGAGGAAGCTCTCGAAGAGCTCCGCCTCCCGTTTTGCGACCCTCTACCGGGAAGAGCTGGGCAAGCGGAAGCGTGCCGCAGCTCTTCTCGGTGAGGTGACAGAGGAGGTGGTGCTTCCCCCCCCGCAGAAGCGCGGCCGGCCCGCAATCCTCACCGACAGCGAGGAGACCAGGCTGATGCAGTTGTTGCGCGCCCTGAGGCGGTGCGGGACGCAGGTTTCAGCTGAGACTGTGTCCGCCTCCGCGCGAGGCCTGGTGAGTGCCAGCAGTGATCCAAGCAGGATTGATTCTGAGACAGCTCTCGGCACGGAATGGGCTCGGAAGTACCTCGCTGCGCAGGGATGGACCTTGCGAATGCGGACAACGGCGGTGTGCCACAGTCCGGGTTTGCTGGAACGGGCCAAGGCTGAGTTCGAGGGGGAGGTGCAACGTCTGAGGGCACAGCACAACATCCCAGATGATTTGGTGGTGAATGTCGACCACACTGCCCTTCCCCTCCTGCCAGGTACCACAAAGACCTTCGACAAGAAGGGCGCGTCATACGTGCCGCTCTCGAAGTCCGACGAAAAGAAGGCGATTACGGGTGTATTCGGCGCCAGTGCGACCGGCGATCTCCTCCCTGTCCAGCTGATATACGGTGGCCTAACTTCCCGCTCACACGGACGCTTCGAGGAGGAGTACCTGGAGACGTACGGGGAAACCTGGCACTTGACTGCCAATCCGAAACACTGGGCGTCCGAAGCAACCACCCTCGAATACATCGAGAAGGTGTTGGTGCCATACCTCACGGGTGTCAAAGAGACCAAGGGGCTCGGGGAGGAGCAGAAATCCTTGTTGATCATCGACAAGTTCACGGGCCAACAGACCGAGAAGGTTGCTGCAGCACTCGCAGAGAGCGGCATCGTGACTGTCGATATTCCTCCGGGGTTTACTGCTTTCTTGCAGCCGCTGGACCTGGGCTTCAATGCCTACATCAAGAAATACCTCCGCGAAAAGTTCTCGAAGTGGTACACCGGTGTCTGCACCAAGCTGTTCCGGCGTGACGAGAAGAGGAAAACCCGTGCCCTTGCGAAAACTGGCACCCCTTTCCTCTTCGCAGGGATGGGGTCGCATGAAGTGATGGTGTACGATTCGTCCGTGAAGACAGCCGCCTTCCGCAACGCAGTCCTTGCCGGCACAAGGGCAAGCATCGTGGTGTCTCCGGGTTGTGCGGACTGGGTTCACCCTGGGGACAACGCGAGTGGGTGGTACGCCCTGCGTGCTGTGGAGCTGTGTCTCAACAGCTACGGCGTGCGGAAGGCCTACCTCCCGAAGGTCAAGGATGCTCTCAACCTGCTCGAGAAGGTGATCCCCACTGACACGGAAGGCATTCCCGGCGCACAGGATGCTGTTCAGCAGGTGCTGGAGGAACTGCGTTCTGCGAATGGTGACGCTGCGCAGTTCACCGAGGCACAGCGCCTCCCATACCCCGCCGCCCAGGCTGCTGTGGGCGCACTCAACCGGGAGTACTACACCAGTGTGAGGCTGATCACCCTGTCCGAGGTGCAGTGGGCCGCGACCCTCACGGAGATCCGTTCCGGGCCGCTGATCGTGTTCGACGCGGAGAACCTGCATTTCGTGTCGTTCGTCGCCCAGAACCCTGAGCTCGACGACCAGGAGTTGATGGCTGACCTGGCCAGGACGACGAAGGTGACCGCCGCGGACATGCGCGACCGCCATCTCGCCTGGCTGTGCCGTGGGTTCAGCAAGGTGAAGCCGAGCTCCGTCGTGAAAACGTTCGTCCGCGCTGGCATCATCGCCGACCCCGGAACGCTCGCAGCAAGTACCGATGATGCTGTTGCTGACTACGACCCTCCAACCGAGGTGCACCCGGACGCAGCGCTGACGACCCCCGCAGAATTGGCAGAGATGAAGAGGATCCTGTCGTCACTCGACTTCAGTGCTGAGTGCTGAGCACTGTGCCACATCCCCTCTCTCTGTTTATGCCCCTGTAAATGTCCCGCAAACCCGTCACCCTCCCTCTCTTGATGTCCCTTTAGATACTCTGTCTGTATAACTTGTATGTAATGTCTTCTCGAGGTGTGGTGGTGGGTGAGTCTCGAGGTGAGTGGTGGTGATCGTGCCCTTTCCACATGCAGGGATGCCTTGCTTCTCTTGCTGGCGTTGGTTGCGGTGGTGGAGGGAGGGTCCAAAGCTGGGAGGTCGGGAGGCCTACGTGTGGGAGTCTACGGCGTGGCCGCAGTCCGCGCCCCGCAACCCACCAGCCCGCGGGCGAAAATCGCATTGTCTTTTCCATATTCAGTCCCAATAAATAGTGGACCGTAAAAAAGATGGAACGTTTGGCCTTTTTTTGGGAACTTGGAACATTTTTACGTTCCACCCTTTTTCCGTTTACGGTACATGTATTTTACATGTATATTTCAGGCATATACATGTATTATACATGTATAATAGTTGACATGCAAGTATTATACATGTATAATACATGTATATACCGTATACGTAAATATTTTGGAACGTAAATATTATGGAACGTAAATATTATGGAACGTAAATATTTTGGAACGCTGGTGGGTTGGCGTTCCAGATTTTTTTCGTTCCATAATATTTACAGGGCTTTCTGCGACTCGGGGACTTGGACCAGGTGATCGGACGGCATACAGAGTCCCTGACGGGACCTACTCGTGCACTTTTCGCGCGATTCCTGACGCAAGCCGTCCTCACCACCGAGTCCCCAACTGGCCCTGTAAATATTATGGAACGTAAATATTATGGAACGGACCGGCCAAAAATGGGCCCGTTCCATAATATTTACGTTCCATAATATTTACGTATACGGTACTTGTAGTTATACATGTAAAATTTACAAGATCCCACCGTGTCCGGGAGGGGTGGGGGGGGGGGGGGGGGTAGGCCCCTGCACGGTCCTTTAAATCTCTGTTTAGGGCTGTCACAAACACGATTTTTTGGATTTTGGGCCAAAAACTCCACCAAAATGGACGTACCTGGCCAAAAATCGAGTGGGGGATCACTGAAAAAATCCGAGAAAATAGCGGACACCCTCGAGAAAGTCGATCCATTCGAATTACTTGGCATTTTTTCCTGAAAAAACCCCGAAAAAGTGTAACGCTCGTGTAACGCTCTTGGGCCGATTTGTAACAGTCCAAGAATGTCACGTCCAAAAGGCAGAGAAGGCCTCTAAACACCCCAAAACCACGTAGATACCCCTCGGGGTAGGTTCCTGGGTGGTTTTTAGTGGTTTTGGGGGCCTTACGGTACCCAGAGGCGGTCTGAAAGAGATTTCTCGTGGAAAAAATTGATAATTTCCCTGAAAACGCCTTGTTTTTGGGAGCTGAAATCTGCACGAAATCCCCAAAATATCACCCAAAAGCGTCACCAAAGTGAAGAATTCCGCCCGGAAGTGATTCCGGCAGATCAAAATGGGTGGAACACCCTGTTTTTGGGTCAAAAATGCTGATTTTTTCAATGATATCCGCCCATACTATGGTCTGTAACAGTAGTGTAACAGTAGACCCCCCAATTTGGGCCGTTTTGGACCAGTTCTGAGCAACCACTTTCAAAGGCGGAGAAGGGCTCTAAACACCCCACAAACACACAGCTACCCCCTGAGGTAGGTTCCTGGGTGGTTTTCAGTGGTTTTGGTGGCCTTGTGACGCCCAGAGGCGGTCTGAAAGAGGTTTCTGGTGGGAGACCCCCCATAACCCCACCAATCCCTTGTTTTTAGGGGGTGTGACCAGGGTGGGCATGAGTCACCCAAAATATCAGCCAAAATCGTCACCAAAGTGAAAAATTCTGGTCGCAATTGATTCCGGGAGCCCAAATTGGGCGGAGTACCCTGTGTTCGGGTCAAAACTATGGATTATTTCAGTGATATCCATGTGTGTAAACGGTCAGTAGAAGTCGCCTAACAGTAGCCCCCCTAGCATATACAGGCAAAGTGGGTACACACTATGAAATGAACCTGGCATCAGGTGCAGTGCCCGCAAATGAGACCCGCGTGTGACACCGGTGTGTCTGTAGGACGAAGAGGGGCTGGGAGACAGCGGCAAACAGCAGGGTGACGATGGCAGGGCAAAACTCTGGAACGAGAAAACGGGCTCGCACAAGCACTTTCAGCTGCAGCCGAGATCCGACAGCCGGGCAGACAGTCTGGCAGAATTCAATGTTGCCAGACTCAAGAATCACCAAGAAGGGTTCTGAATCTCTTCACGAGGAATGAACTCCAGGAATTTGCAGCAGAACTAGGTGCTGAGGTACCAACCGTACTCAAACGTGGGTTTGTGAATTTCCTGGGTGATAATACAGGAGAAAAGCGACCTAACGGAGGGGCTTTTTCCGACAAAAATACCCGAAAAACCCCCCAAAAAACTGAAAAAATGGGGGGGATAGGTGGGAAACAGGTGGGAGAGACCCAAAAAAGTCATTTGGTGGTGTTTTGGGGGGTATTTTGGGCCCAAAAATTGAAAAAATGGCCGAAATTTGGTTTTGTGACAGAAAATCAGGGGCTATGCAGGGGCCTGGGGGGGGGGGGGGGGGGGGGGCACGCCATCCCCTTCGCGGCGTGGGTCACGCACCTCCGCATGCCACGGCTTTTCAATACCGGAGCACCGGCCCTCTTGCTACCCGGTGTGACTGACAAAGGAAAAGCGAGAAGGCAGCCGCCCTCGCTTACCTGACTGACGAGCCAGTCAACCGCCGTTGACTGGTTGTGACTGGTAGCAAGGCGCACCCCCCTCCCTCCCTCCTGGGATCAGAAACATATTCGGCGGCAGGACAATAAACCTGGCAGGTGGGTAAAGAGAGAGGGAGTGGGGTGGGGTGGGGTGGGGTGGGGCTTGTCACGGGCCACGGTCTGTGTGGGAAAAGGGCTTCGGCGTGATGTACCCTTTGTGTGCACCCAGAGAGACATCGGTGGTTTGCACAATACCTCGAGGAAAAACACAGATCAGACCTGTGGGGTGTGTGAATTATGTAGGGTGGGAGATGGGGGGGAAGGGATGAAGTCTTCGCAGCGGCGAAAACTGGTGTATGTTCTGTTGCACACTCGAACCGCTCTCTCCACATACGCTGGGATGTCTTCTTTTTCTGGGGGGTGTGTGTGATCGCAAATAAAAGTACAAAGTAAATCAGAACGGGGGGGAGGGGGGGGGGGGGGCTCTCTCTCTCTCTCTCTCTCTCTCTCATATGGCAGCGTGGCTCGCGGTGGGGCAGAAACAGTGGAAAAAAACACACAGTGACCTGCCCTCACGAAACCTGGCTGAAAAGTGACACAGTTTGACGCACAGGTGTCACAGAGCGGAATGCCCCCGCTGGGAGGAAGAGAGGAGGAGGTGGAATATCCCTAAAGACCAGGGGTATGATTGTTGAATGGTGGAGGCAAGACCAGCCCCCCCTCCACCCTCCAGCAAACGCGAGTCCCTTTTGTAGCCAGGGAGTATGCCACGTCAGACAGTGGGTCGCCGCTGAGAGTATCGTTTCAACTGGAAACGGGCTGTCTTTCGGGGCAAAGAAAATAGGGCGGGCACACCCTCTAGGGCCGGGTCGTGTGTTTTGACAACGTGGGGTTGTGTTGAAGGTTGTGACGGATTGCTTTTTTCCAATCCCGGCGGGGGTGGCAAACCGCCACATTATGTTTTCCAACGTGTTCAGAACCCCCCCACACACACCCTGTGTGATTAAGAAGCTGTGCCGCGACCTCAAACTCCCCCCGCACATCCCCCCATGGGCCTGAGACAGAGACAATCCACCTCACCCACACCGTCCCTGCTGCTGGAAGCTGGGGGATAACCACATCGAGTGAGACCCGGTGGAGCACCAGGAGGGGAGAGACCCGGTGTGAGGCACTTGAGTCAGATGGGCAGGGAATCTGGAGTATGAATGTGCTCTGCTCGGCACAAGCCCACCGCAGGCATCGTTTGGGATAGCTGGCACCGAACAGAAAGAACCGCGAAAGACTAGACGTGATAACTCTATGCGGCTGGCAGCCGTGGAATCGCTGTCGTCAGGCTGCCGATCCCACCGAACCATGAGGTGGCTCTGGAGATTGGTGACGTTTGAGACTTCAGACCGAAAGGGTGCAACGGTGCCAACACCGTTAGCTGGAGTGATCCTCTTTCGCTTTTTTTCAAATTTTGGTGGGAAATACTCTATCCAGCAAGCTGTTACAAACAGCGCCAACCCACTTTTCGACTGCTGCCTCAAGGCTGTGTTGAGACCCTGCGGAGAGGTGGCATGAAGGTGCCAACCCCTATAGCCTCAGTCGTAGGTCTTCTTTTCCTTCGCTCCTCTGCGACTTTTTCGTTGCGATTCGTCGCATGTGTGACAGGCAGATCAAAAAAAGAGACAAAAACAAAGGCTCACAAGCCGCTTGGCTGACACTTGGGACACACTCGCCAGGGCAGCTGCACAGGTCATGCGGCGACAAGGCAGTGCGCCGGGCGGATTCAAAAATAAAAACAATGGTTCCGCCACCCTGCCAGAACAGCTGGCAGAGGTCGAGAAGAATACAGAATCGAGGGCAAGTGGGGGAGGAGGCGAGGATGGCGCACACAGGAACCGGCAGGGTGAAACAGGCGGCCTCATGGGGGCTCAAAGGATGTTGCCTGTGCGCAGGAAAAAGGGGGGAGGGAGGGGTTGTGGCGATAGGGGGGTTGGTGGTGATTTTGAACGAACCGACGAAGGAAAATGAATTTTCATCCAACCGGGGGGGGGGGGGGCAGTGTAGGCAGGCCCTGTATTAAACTGTATTAAACACGTTTGTATTAAACTGTATTAAACTGTATTAAACTGTATTAAACTGTATTAAACTGTATTAAACTCGGCGCTTTTTGAGTTTAGTACAAGGTACGTTTGTCACTGCAGGTACGGCACCACACAGACCCCCACACAGGAGGATTATCCATCCATAAAAAAATAAAAAAAATGGCGGGGGGACGTCCTGCCTGCTGGAGCCACGGTGAGTTCACCGATGCGACGAAGTGCAAGCACTGTGGCTTGCGCGCCTCGGGGAAGTCCGCATCGCGGCTCAAGAGCCACCTGCGGGGCTGCGAGAAGGCCCCCGAGGCCGTGAAGCAGAAGGCCACGGACGCCCCCACCACCACCCCGAAGAGGAAGGCCCCGGGGACTGACGGCCCAGCACCGGCGAAGCGGATGGCGCTCGGTGTTCCCCTGCCCTCAGCCAGCGAGAGGGCAATGATCGACATCGCCTGGTGTCGGTTCATCTTCAGCACGGCATCCGCCTTCCGTGTTGTAGAGAACCCCTACTTCCAGGCGGCGATCGAGGCAACACGACCAGGCCTCAAGTTGTCCCTCAACAGGCGCAACGTGGGCGGGTCCTTCCTCGACAAGGTGTACGAAGAGGTGACGCGCCCCATCCGCCCCATGCTCCAGAAGAGCAAAAGGATCACGCTGCTGCTGGACGGCTGGACAACGGAGAGGCAGGAGAAGGTGGTGACGGTGTGTGTAAAATCCAAGCAGACGTACTACATCCTCTACACCGCCGTACTCGACGAGAAGACGCACGATGCGGGAGAGCTGCTGGGGCACATGAAGACTGTGTGCACCGACTTTGCGATCGAGAAGAAGGTTTCCTGCATCGTCGCAGATGGCGACTCGACGGTGCAGAGTGCCTCCAAGCAGATGTGCAAGTACCTGGAGGAGGAAGTTGAGGGGAACCCCTACCACCCCAAAAGGGTCATCTGTGGGGCGCACCTGATGTCAAGGTGCACGAACGACCTCCTTGGGACAAGGAGGGAGAACCACAAGGACACGGGGAACGAATTCCACCCCGTGTTCAAGTTGTGCACGGCCACGGTGGCCTCGATCCGCAACGTCGAGGCGATTGGGAAGCGCTACGCCGAGTTGCAGGTGGCAGCGGGGTGCACCAGCAAGAAGCCCCCGACACCCTGCGTCACCCGCTGGACGACGATCGGTGCTGCCTTCGCCGAATTCATCAAGCACAAGAGCGCCCTCTTGGTGATCTTCGACGAATACAAGACGAGTCTCCCCCACCTCGGTGAACTCCTCGAAAAGTGGGACTTGTTCGTGCTCGTCGCGTCGCTTGTCGATACTGCAACTGCGTGCGTCAACGTCCTCCAGGCAGATGATGGTGTGGCTGCGTACATCATCCCGTGCCTGTCTACGCTTGTCAAAAAGGGTGAGGACGTGATGAAGGACATGAAAGCAGCGGAGAAGACGAAGATGAAAGAGGTGGTCAAGAAGTGGAAAACACGGTATGGAACAATGATCACCGCCCAAACCCACACATATTCCACATCCACAGGCTGCAAAAAGCGGAAGACTTCGACTACATGGTAGCAGCGACATATTTGACGCCGATCTTCCATGTGGAGGGGGACATGCGCAAGGGGGTGACTCAGGCCTACAAGGTCTCGGCGACGCTGCAGAAGAAGACCTCCAAGTACCTGAAGGACCTTCATGGGGCTGAGGCGGGGTCCGTCGTGCTGTCTTTCGCAGCAAAGACCGGTGTCTTCGATGACGAGGACCTTTGGGCTGGTGTTGGGACAGAGAGTTCGTCGGACTTCTGGGACAAGGCCGCGTTCTTGGCATCGGAAATTGCCACAGCCCAGGCAGTTTCCCGCTCGGCCGCCACCCTCACGGGCTACCCCTCCTCGACCGCGATGGTCGAGAGGACCTTCAGCCACATGAAGTGGCAAAGTGAAGGGCGCCGCAATCGGCTTGTGGCTGAAAAAATCCACAAGCTGACTTGCGTGCACAGGGCCCTCATGGTCGAGGGAGACGCAAGCGCCGCTTGGTGGTCGCCAGAAGAGGTGGAGGCCGATGAAAAAAAGAAACAGCAAGAGAAGAAGAAGGATGCAGAGAAGGAGGGCGGAGAAGCAACGGGATCCGTCCCGACTACCATTGTCCTGTAGATGATCGGCGCCGCATGCCGTGCGCCCCCTTTTTTTTCTCCCCGCACCGCTGGAGGAAGAGGAGAACTATTTCCTCCTCAACTAGCAACCCCCTGTTTCCCCTCCCCCTCCCCAGGGCTGCCCCTGTGAATGCTCTATCTACCTAGCCCAGCCCTCTTTGCCGCCAGCACAGTGCCCCTCAGCAGCTCAACCCCGGCCAGTGCGCGGTTTGTTTGCCCTAGAACGTTGTTTTTTTGTGTGTGTTCAGAGCCCGGAGAAGCAAAAATAGAACCTGCTGCGCTAGCCCCACCAAGCAGCCACAGTACGACAGGACGCGCGCAGGCACCGGGCCCCCTCTCCAAAGAAGCGACACCCCCTCTGCCCCCTTGACCTGCATACAAGGGTACTATAGTGTACTAAACCTGTATTAAACTGTCTTAAACTGTATTAAACCTGTATTAAACTGTATTAAACAGGATGCAGATTTTGGGGACCTGTATTATACCTACACTGGGGGGGGGTGGGTGGGGGGGAAGGGAGCAGGAAATACAAGCAGGAATGGGCGGTGCGGGGAGGGAGGGAGGGGGGGGGTCTCGCGAATGCGCGTCGTGTGTCCGGATTTTCGGATCGTGCAGGACCATCCATGGAGAAAAGGCGAAAAAAATGGCCCGGGAGGTGACGTTGGCTATGCACGAGCGAAAAAGGGATAACACGTGGCGGGTTGTTTCGGCGATCGTACAAAGCAGACAGAAAGGAAATCTGCCTCAACCACCCTGCCCCCAACCCCCTTGACACCTGGAACTGTCTGGCGCGTGTGTGGGGGGTCTCCGCTGATGGCAGCAAATTTTTTCGGGAAAGTTCGGCGATTTTTTTTGGCACCGCAGCAGAAGACCCTCTAGTTTTGCACCGCAAGAACCCCACAATTGGGAAGCAGAACCCCTGGCGTGAAGAAAGTCCAGCCCCCACCACCCCCCTCTCGTAATTTGTCTCGCCTTGAAAGATAGGTTGTGGCGGTGTATAACAGAACAGACCCCGCCCATACCCTCCCCACCCAATACACACCCACACATACGCACATCACACCCTGAAGTGAAAGTAAAACCTCTTGAGAAGCAGGCGGATTTTTGTTTTCGCGGGGGGGGGGGGGGGTTTGGATCAAATGCCAAATGCTGCTGCAGTGCCACGCAGCGCTGTCGCCCCTTCAACCATCCGTTGTGTTCAGGTCCCGAATGACCGGTTTGACATATGAAGCGGGTCGGGGTTGCAATGTTGCGGCTGCCAGGAGGCGTTCTCACGAGTGTAGATGCAACACTGTGGTTTGTTTTGCTGGCAATGGCAAATCGCAGCAGATTCTCGCCACCCGCTCTTCATTTATCCCCCCACCCCCTCTCTCTCGCTCGCATCTGGGGTTCTTTCTCCGTTTCAACGTACAGTAGCAGCAGCACACCCCACACCCCACACCCCTCAAACGTATTTTTCTTTCAATATTCAAGCATGTGAGTCATCTTGGATGTCGATGCACTTCGTGAAGGCCCCAAAAACATGCCCATCAAGCAGTAAGAAATCCCTCGGCAATTCCGGGGGAACGCGCAGTCTCCAGATTTGCCTTTAGACCGCCTTTAGGCCTACAGACCGGACATACGGAAATATGGCATGTTGATATGCGGCGCACTGTCCTCCCCCCATCACTAGGGGGGGGACAGCCGAGAAGGGTGCGGTGGTTTCCTTCCGCACAAAATTCACACAAGGGGTGTCAAATGCTTCGCGTGGATACGCTGTGCGCGCTCTTTCCGGTAGCGGCTCGTCAGTCGGGACAGGGTGGAAAACCAAGCCTTGAACTTTCCGTGCTTCGCCGTCCCGAGCATGATGGTGCGGTCGATCGTCCGCAGCACAATGATGTGGAAGACACCCACCCCACGCTGCCCCAACACGTTGTGGTCGATGCTGTTCGTCTCCACAACGCACACCTCCTGCAGCCTAATCCAGTCGGAGAGAAAGTGGTCCAGCTGATTCGTCTTCGCCCAATACAGCTGCCACCGCTTCCTGTCCAACCAGAACCACCGCCTGTGCTGCAGATCCGTGTCCCCGCTCCACTTATAGAACCAGTCACCCCGCAGCAGCGTCTGCACCCCCTCCTCCAACCCGCAGTCATATTGCAGCGGCTCGTTCTCTTTCCCGAAGAGCTCCTGGGATCGCCGGATCTCCTGTTCACGCCAGGCGACAGATCCGGGTTGTGGGATGGCGGAGGGGGATTGGATCCATTTCCGCGGGTCGTTGCTGGGATCGGGCTGCTCTTGGCTTCCCGGATGCCTCTGCGGGGTGTGCCAGGAGGCGATGTCGTTGTTGTTGCTGTTCTGGCGGAGGAGCCACGTGTCGTCCGCGCTGTGCCGCAGCCGCATGCTCCCGCACCGACCCTGCCCCGGCGCCTGCCCATGCTGCCCCCCTGAATCCCGTTTCTCAAACACCGGCGCTCGCACGGGGGTCGTGCCCACCTGCATTGTGCCCAGCCTCGCCATCACACCCCACCGATCTCTCGATCCCTACACAACACGCCCTCCCTGGGCCACTCCAGCCGGCTGGATAGGTTGCGTGCTGCCCCTCGGGTCCACCCCACCACTCACCTCACGCAACGCCCCACGCCAGAGGGTGCTAGGGTGTGGAGACACGCCACTGCTGCCACCTTCCGGGAGGGATGGGGTCGGGGTGGGTGGGTGTTGGGGGGAGAGGTGAGGCGGACGCACCCACGCAAAGAAAGAAGGGGCCGGGGTGGGGCGGTGGCGGTGGAGGCGGTGATTGTCCCCAGTCAGCCTGTTGAGGGTGCTGTTGTGGTGGTGGGGGGGTGGTGACAGAGGCACAAATGTGGCAGGAAAAACAGCGACGTGATATGGGTGGGAGGGTGGGGGGGGCAGAGGCTGTCTGGAAGCAACTGTGCCATCCTGAGCAGTCGCACCTCACATGCAGTGCACGCTGCCTCCAACCAGCGGGTCAGGAGGTGCTGTGCTGGGAGGCAACGAGCAAGGCAGTGCACCGCCAGCACAGAAGCTGAACAGGTTGCCTAAGTGCTCACGCGGAACGTCACATACAGCACACACACGAACAGAACCACGCGCTAATGAGAAGACCCACCTCCCACACGGGCTGAGTGCAACATCCTCTCCCGTTGACTCCACTTGTCCCAAGCACTCCAAGGTGCTGAGCTTAGACAACTTCGTGCAGTCATGAAAGGACACTGCAACGACATCACCTGGCTGTGACACCGCAAGCAGGTCCGGGGACTGGGACAGGGAGACAGTCCGGATGCAGGTGAGGGTGGTTGTGCACCACACCTTCAGTGACTTGTCTTGAGAGGACGACACCAGGTGCTGCTCGTCCTGAGTCAGGGCGATACTGTACACAGAATTCGTGTGCTCAGACAGGGTGTCGGTGTGGGTGAGGGTGCTGATGTCATACACACGGATGGTCTTGTCAGCTGACCCGGTGAAGATCCTCGTAGTTGACACTGCAATCCCATAAACAGGCCTGCTGTGCCCCTCAACACTGTGGCACTTGGTGTGCCCTCCAAGTCCCACACACACACCTTCCCATCTTGGTCACCCGACACGAGACGTCCACAGTGTGTCCACCCCGCACTCCACACTGATGTGTCGTGCTCCTCCAGACACCACACCTGTTCCCACGTTGCTGTCAGCCACACGCAGATGTTGCTGTCCGCGGAGCACGTTGCCAGCCACGTCCCACAGACTGAGAATGTGGTGTGACGAATGGAATCCACCCTGTCCCCATGTGTGAGGTGCGCCACCACACCACAAACTTGTTTGAGCACCGTAGGTGCGTAGGGGGGAGTCGTGAGGTCGAGGAAGGACGGGCGATCTGACCTGTCGTGTTTTTCTTTTTACTACCACTTGCAAAACGCAAGGTTGGAAGGGGGGCTGAGGGGAAACACCGCACAACTCACAGCAGGATTTGTGTCTCTTTGTTCCCCGCTCCAGCCCCTCCGCACGCGAACTGATACTACAGCAGAACTGGATGAACTGACCTCCCCCTCCCCCTATCTCCTTTGTATCCTCTGACCGAGCAAGACTCCCCCAGCCGTCGTGGTGTCAAACACAGTGATGTGTCCTGACGCGTACCCCACTGAACACAGGGTGCCACACCTCGACAGTGTGACGGAACGGACATGACCGTCCTGATGCTCAGAGTTGTAGACAGCGGGAGCGTTGACGTGTGGCCACCTCCGGACGAGCTGGACAGGATCCCCAACCTCGAGACCCGTGTTGGCAACGCGCTCTGCATCGTCCAGGTCCTCGTCACACCCTTCGATGCGTGCCGCCAGCCCTGCAGCCTCCCGGTCTGCGTTGATGGAACCCGCGAACATCTTCTTGACCGCATCCGCCTTCAGGCTGAGCACGGTCCCGCCATCCGCAACACCGACGACACAGCTCCGCCCGCTCTCCACATGACGCACTGGCACTTCCATCCTTCCGCTTTCCTGCCGCGCTCTACGAAAGGTAGCCTGGGTGTGCCGTTTTTGCAGTTGCTGGGCAGGGTGTGCTTTCCTACGACGATAGCGAATGCGACTTTTTGAAAAGGTTGGGTGGGTGGGGGAGGGGGGGAGGGGGTGGTATGGGATCTTGCTGTGTGCCCTTCCACACCCCCCCCCCCATGCATCCCTGCTCCAGCGGCTCGCACATCATATGTCGTATAAGGTATGCGACACGACACACTACACAGACTCTCTTTTCCATGTTGGCACAGAACACACCGCCTGCCCCTTTGACGTGACCCCCACTTGCCACAACTCACTTCTGCCTCGCAGACATCCCGACGGATCGCCCTTTTTGCGAGAAGTAGAGCAGCTCCAGAGAACTCCCCTGCACCCCAGGGTTGAAAGCGGACTGCCGGAAGCTCTCAATGAGTGACGCGGCAGCGCCGTCTATCCGGAGCGATGCGAACGAAGCCAAGAGGGAGTGTGCCTGGGCAGGCGTCACGTGAGACCCAATCTCATACAGGCGGTACACGCAGGCATCCAGAAAATCCTTTGAGACGACCCGCAGCTCAGACGCTGCGGACAGCAACATAGACATATCCGCTGTGTTGGTGTCCTGCATCTGCTCCTGCACCACGCCGCACAAAGCCTCCTCGAGCCTGGGATGGATCCTTGCCTCCAGCATCGCGAGACTCCCCAGCAGCTGTATAGCATCTATGGGAAGAAGCACCCCTTCCAGATCCCCTTCGACAACCCTGCGGGTCACCGCCTCGAAGAACGCCGAGCTCCGAACCTGCAGCGTCGCGGCACACCACCCAAACTGGACCATCTGCTTCACCGTGACCCGCATCGCCCCACCCCCCTCCATCCCACCCAGCGACGCCACGATGGGGCCATCGTATAACCAAGGGAGAAAATGCCCAGGCGGCTCGACAGGAGGCTCGTCTGTTTGAGGCCTTCTGTGGTGGAGCGAGAGAGCCATGATTCCTCTGAGGATCAACACGACCTCCTCTGCGGTGGGGCCACGCGGGGGTGCGGGCGGGGCGAACCTCTGCGTGACAGCCGCGGCGAAAGCACCGAAGAGTGCCGGGGCTGTGGAGGGGTCTGCTGGCGGCGCCTGCCCCGCCCAGACAACTCCGAAGAGGCAGCGCGTGGTGAAGTCGAGCCGCCCGGTTCCGGGGACACCTTCTGCAAGGAGCAGTGCCTCCCTGCTGAGCCAGCGCGGCACCCCACGGAGTGGTGCGCCTGACGGCAGCCCGACAGGCGAGCCGGAAAACCAAACGCCAGCCGCGACGAAGTGAGCCCAAGGGGAGGCGCGGCGGAGAGCTCTGAGGAGAGTGCCTCCGTTGCCCCCCTCCGACAAGACACGCACTGTCTCCCCGCGGAGCTGCCCAGCGTGGGACCACAGAGCCTCCGCTGCAGCGGCGCAGTCCAACACGGCGAAGCTCCAGAGTGTTGCCGAGATATACCGCGCACACCTCAGGGCACGGGAGAGCGCAGCCTCACCACCACCCCCACCTCCCCGGAGGGCAGAGCGGACGCACTCCACCCCAGACCCGCCCGGCTCAACCCCAGCGTCGCTGTTGGGGTTGAGATACCTGAGCTGCGCCGCGGGACCCCCTGAGGGGGTGGCTTTGGAGATGAAGTCGGCGAGGGTCTGCCGGGGCGAGCCGGGCTGCCGTACGACATATCCCGCGAGGGCGTTGAGGAGGATAGGGTCTGCAACGCGGGATGAGGCAGCGGACCAGACGAGGCTGGCGTGGTGGCGCATCGGCAGGGGGGACCGCCTTCCGGAAAGCCCCCTCCCCGCTGCGGCGAAGGCATCTGCGAGGTCTTCCCCGGGCATGCCATACGACACGGCGCACCGCAGGAGGCGTGCAAGGCGTGGAAGTGCCTCATCCGGCATGGCTGTGCCGCCCCCATGCACCGCAGCGTGGTGATGTGCCAAGGTGACGAGCCAGGCAGCCTCGCCTTGGGGGACGCGCAGCCTGGCACAACTCCACAGAGCCAGCAGCACGTCATCCGGGTCAGACGAGGTGCCCATGGCAGACGTGCTGTATGCCCGGAGCACAAGGTAGCGAAGGCCGATACCCACGCGGCGGAGCTGCTCTCTTTCGGGGAGGCTCCCGAAGAGGGGTTCCTGTTGGAGGTCCTGTGGTATGTCCTGCCCGCCTGTTGCGGACACCGCGTCTTGCGGGAGGACCGTCGCTGCCGCCCACAGGGCGAGGGAGAGCTCTTTGGAGGCAGATGTTGGGGGCGTGCCGCGGTGCGGTGTGAACCCCAGCCGGATCCTGTCGTTGAGTTTTCTGCAGCGCAGCGCGGTGCGGTATTCCGCGATGCCTGAGACGGGCCTCCCGTCTATCTGGCAGAGGCTGCCAGCTGCAGGCGTGATGCCCTTTGCGGTGGCGCACTTCCCTCCAGGCGTGACGTGGAGCAGCTTCAGGTGGGTGTCGAAGCGGAGGTCTTGGAGCGCATCCCGCACCTCCACCCATATGTCGCGGCGCACCCGGGGGCGTGTTGCGGCGGCGGTCTGCAGGCCCCCTGCAGCCACAGGGAGGAGAAGGTTTGCGAGGGACAGGAAGCTCCGCCTCACGGACAGCTCGAAGAAGCTGAGCTCATGCGCATACCCCCGACGCTTCACAGCGGAGAGAAGCAACCCCGTGTTGTAAAGCGCGGTGCATGCGTCGGCGGGGTGATGGGGTGGCTGTGGCGGTGAGGAGGAGGAGGGAGTGGCGGTGGAGGTGGTGGTGGGGCTGTCAGCAGCGCGGCGGCGCCGCTTCGGGCGGGGAGGGGAGTGGAGGAGGGCATCTGCCTCGCACCTCGCGACAAACGCCTCCAAACGGATCGCGGATCCCGCGCTGCCGGCATGGCTGGGCGCGCCCCTGGCATGTTTCACCAAAGAGTAGATCGACTGGCGTGCATCGGCAAGCCTCATGGGAGGCGGGGCGGGCGGGCGTTACCTTCACTCGGTATGCGGGTTGTGCCCAAACCTCATGAAGGGCGGGAGGGGGGGGGGGACAGTTCGCGTCAGCAGAGGTGTACACGCCTCAGCGTCTCATGCCTCGATGCAGACAAGGGGGAAGGGGGGGAGTGTGTGCGCTGTAGCAGCAATTCACAGTGTACTGACTAGGGGAGGGGGGGGGGGCAGATATCCTGTCCTGCGGGTTGTGGGGAGGTGTGGGGGTGTGCCGGTATCCTTTCAGCGAGGGGCAAGCGAGGGGGGGGGGGGGGGGTATGGGGGAGGGGTCAGAGGGCCTGAAACCGTCGGGTTGTCACTCATTCAATCGGCGAGATGAGACGGGACTCCCTCGCCTCGCCCACCTGCGCCCCGTATTGCCTTGGCTCTGCCTGGAAAGGCAGAGCCTTCCCCACCACCACCTTCCCACCATTCTTTTTGCCCCCCCACCTCAATGCCAAGCAGGCCGGGAGTCGACTGTCCCATCGATGATCGCCCTCCGCGACGCTCCGATTGCGGGGACGTCACCCGGTGTGGGGAGGGGGCCTGTCGATGTGATGTGCGCCATCTGGAGTGGCGGCTCGCCTGTGGGGATATGCGGCCCCCGCGGGGCCGCCCGCACCATGGCGCCCGGCGGCAGCGCCCCACCATCCTCCCGCTGCACCGGGTGGATCAGGGGGAACACGTTATCCCGCAGTGGCGCGGCTGCGGCCTGCGTCAGCGCTGCGTGCCGCGCCTCCCCATCCGACAGCAGCTTCAGCACCTCATGCCGCGTCCCGACGCTGCCGGGGGGGCGCCGGGGCAGCAGCGGGGGCGAGCCCAGCGTTGGGTCGGGAGGCACCACGCCCGCCACATCCAGCAGCCCCTTGTGGAGGTGTTCCTTCTGCAGGCGGTCCGCGCGTGACGCCACCGCGATGCGATCCTCACACCGCACCCTGCGCGTGCGGCCCCTCTCAGGCTCTTCGGCGCTGGGGCTCCACCAGTCGACGGCGTGTTTGCGGTGGTGCCGCCATTCAGCGCACGAATCGCTGCCCGGCGCAGCGATAGGCCTCCGCCCCCCAGCCCGCCCCTCGCCCTGGGAAGGTGTGGGGGGATGTGGGGCGCGCGCGCGTCCCCCCCGAGGCGTGTCCTCCTGCGACCTCTCCCGGTTCCGCCCGGAATAGTCGCCGCGGTTTCGCCCCTTCGCCCTTCCGGAGCGGTCCGTCTGCGGCACGCCCAGGCACAGGTCGGACAGGCCGCAGCCGCGGCGGTCCCCGTCCCGCGGCAGCTGCGCGGTGGTTGGCAGGATGCGCCCCTTCCTCCCCACAGGGAAGCATGGGGGGCAGGGGACGTCTGCGCCTGCAACCATCACTCACACCATGCTGGAGGCGCTGGGGGTGGGGATGGGAGAGGAGGCGCTGGTGGGCGGGTGGTGAGAGAGGAAGTGGGAGGAGGGATGGGACAGCCTCTCAAGTGATTCGGTAAGAGAGGGGGGAGGGCGTGTGTGCTGGCACATCCAGGAAGGGGAGGCGGGGTGTGTGAGTTCGGCCCGTTTGTGCAGTTGCGGAGGGGGGGGGGGGGCAGCGGTGGGAGGGGTACATCTGCATAGCCTCGCGCTTTGCCCACCTCCACCACCACCACCACCCCCCGCCCAAAACCCAAACTGTCACGTTGCCATATACCCGCTGTGGTTGAGAGGGCACACAGACAAAGCCCACCCCACCCCACCCCACCCCACACACACACACACACATAGGGGTGGGCGGGGAGTGGGCACAGATCCGCGCAGGGTTACCCACTTAAAACCACTATCACTACACACACACACACTCTACAATCTGGACAATTCAGACACAGGGATAATACAAGCGATGCCTGATCCGCAGGACACAATACACAGCATGCAGAGGCCAGATGCAGACACACGGCGGGGTTATCTTTCAGCATAGCCGATGCGGGAGAGCTTAGAAGGGGGGCAGGGGGGTTGGTGGTGGTGGTGGTGGTGGCGGCGGTAGTGTACTCCTTATTGAACGATATCTCTCCATTTCGTATTTCAAGAGAGAGAGAGTGTGGGGTCCACCTCTGGAGGCGGCATTTTTTTCCCCGCTGTGTCTGTTCATCGCACACACACCCACCGTGGTAATCTTTGTGTTGGGTGGAGACCGCACCGAGCGAGCTCCGATGTTACCTCTGCTGTCACACAGCATCTTGTGCACACCCAGCAGGGGGCAAGATCATTCGATGTGGCGAGGTACCGCCCTTCTGTGTTCTGTGAACTCCTGTGTGGCCTGGGCAAGCTGCCACACACGGTTGGTACGCCTCTTTTTTTTTGCTTCGTGTCGGTCGCACCGAGCGAGCTCTGGTGGCACCTCCACAGGGCAAAAGCTGACGCACACAACACACGGGCGGCAGGTCTCGCGGTGCAGGGGGCATAGGCATAGCACCACACCGCCCTTCGATCCCACAGTAAGCGCATCCGCTCCGCGGATGAAACTCCTTTTGTTGCGGAGAACGGAATTGGGGGACCCTGAAGCTTATGATGCGATGGCGTTGTCTTCCGAGACTCCGCTGCACATCACATCACACATAAAGCCTTTGGGATCGATGAACAGCCCTGAAGAGCAAGGCGCCCATGGGGCAGTGGCGTGCACAAAACAATGTGCCGCTACAAACATGGGGCGTCTTTTCATTTGGAAAGGGCGAATTTGTTTTTTGCTATGTGGATCTTCACGGAAAAGGGCAGGCTGGAGTTGCCCTTTGGATGTTCTTGCTTGTCAGGAGCCCCACCACCTGTGCCCAAAGAACAGGGTGGTGTCTGTGCTCCGAAGGGGGGACAGGAAGTGGGTGGCTCTAACATGCGTACGGGCCTGCCAGGCATGGCAGCACGACGCCGTAGCGCAGCACCCGGCAATCGTCCCGCAAGCTACTCTTCTTCGGCAAGGGTTTCCAAATCGTCCTGCGTGTGTTGGTGTGGGCAGCGGGGTCCGAGGAGAGCAGCACTCGGGGCAATGCGGCAGCAGCGGGCAACATACCTTGAGCTGTTCCATCTTGAGGCCCATCTCGCCCTTGACACGGTTCCCCTCGTCGCCTTCCGTGATCAGGTCGTTGTACGCCTCCATCACCTCCTGTAGGATGCAGTGCGGTTGTGGAGGCAAAATCATACTCCTTTCGCTTTATTATAGACACCCTGTCCAGAACGCACACAAGAAAAATACCCACCCACCCCCCTCCCACTCATTTGCCTGACAGCCTCAGCACCCCACACAGCGAAAGCAATAAAACCCTTTCGACGAAGTGAAGTCGTGCCACCGTCACCACCCCACATTGTTCCTCAGCTACATGGCGTGGTGTGGGGACCTGGAGAGATATGCATACGGTGACAGCTTCTGTCGCAATGTCATACTCCTCTGGGAAGTATGTGGTGCCGATCACCTCCCTCGCGCTGCCCAGCTCCTCCATGGCTTCTGCGAAGAGACGGTTCACGTGATCCCGCTTCTGGTTGAATGTGCTCCCCTCAGGCCAGGTGTACACGCTGCGCCTCTGGAACACCACAGGAACCGCTGTCCTGCGCACCACCGCCTGGAGACAGGCACGCCTCAACATTATATTTGTGCTGTGCCCTGTCCGGCCTGTCAACGGGGTGGCGGCGTGTTTGGTAAGCAGATAAAAAAATCAGATGACATGGGGGGGGGGGGGGGGGGTAGGGGGGGTCATAAGCCCGTACAAAACCACATTTTTCAACATACCATCAGAACCGCCCTAATACCTGATCTGACCCGAAAATCCGACCCATACCCCCCCGGAAACCGTCTGGAGCCCACTTGTGACACCTGATGCGCACTTTTGTGATGATTTTTTGGGGTCCTAAAAAATGTACCTCAGTTTCGTACCTTGCCTTTGTACCTGAACCACTCCCGACCGCAGTATTTCGTTCTTTGCAAGGAAAGGGTATCACTACGCTCACCCAGCACGCCGAGCAACACATGCCGTGTGCCTAGGGCCTCGCAGAGGTGTCAGATGCTGCTGCAGAGGGGTACCTTGCTCGAAAGACGCTCGCCAAACGGGAGATGTGCGGGGTCCCGGCAGAGAGCGTTGTGGCAGACCTGCGTCAGAAGAAAACGGCACACGACATCCGTGAGGCGACATTATTTCGGGCGCTCCGTCGGGCTGGGTACATAGGAGAGCGAGTGGGACGTGGTGACGACAGATATATGCAGTGGTGCATCAACTGCACGCACGTGCGAAAAGCGGCGTTCCTTGCTGGCCAAGAAAGATGTCACCTGCACTCCTACTCCTCCCACTCCTCCTGCTCCTACCCCTACACCAACTGATGTGGGCAGTGAGTGATGGCAGCTCCAGAGCAGCAGATGATCTAGGAAGCGATGAGCGGGTCAGCCGGGCAGACTACCCCAGTCCGTACCGGAAGTACGAAGCGTTGCGGGCCCGCCACCACCGCCTCCAGGAGAGGACCCGAGGATTAAGAGTAGGGTTGTACAACGCCAGGGGAGAGTATTCCCCTGGCGTTGAGACATCCCTGACGATCTTGCGGTCGCACTGTGGGGGTTGAGTCGGCAGGCAGATGCCTATCCAATGACTTTGTTGAGTCCTCACATGGTACACTCTCATACGTGCTGTTGAGACTGCGTGGTGTACTACACCCAGAAGGTGGCTGAACTCATTCAGCTGGCGCAACAACACAACATTCCCACCAATCAGGTACAAGAAAGACCTTGCCGAGGCACTGGGGAGGCAACATCGTGCCACCTGAGCCGGAACCACCGCAGAAAAGGCAAAGAACGAAATATTGCGGTCGGGAGTGGTTCAGGTACAAAGGCAAGGTACGAAACTGAGGTACATTTTTTAGGACCCCAAAAAATCATCACAAAAGTGCGCATCAGGTGTCACAAGTGGGCTCCAGACGGTTTCCGGGGGGGTATGGGTCGGATTTTCGGGTCAGATCAGGTATTAGGGCGGTTCTGATGGTATGTTGAAATTTTTGGTATTTGTACGTTTTTAGGGGGGCTTATGACCCCCCCTAGGCATACTTGTACCCCCATATGGGGAAGGCCAAAAATATGGGGAAAATATGGGGGGAATATGGGGGGTTTTTTAAGTCCTGTTCCCCCATATTTCCCCCATATGGGGGATATATGGGGGAAAACCCAGGGGTTCCTCAGGTGGAAGCAGTCAGCAAACAGTTCTCTTCGTTCTGCTTTTCACAGGGTGTGAAGTCAGCCACTGACAGGGGACGTCTAGCACCTTGCAGAGCCATCTCACCTCGTCGCTTTCTGCAGAGAGGAAACGCCCGGCTGAAGTGCTCGAGTCAGACCACAAAAGGTGCTGTGAGAGTGCCGACCGCCACTTTCTTCAAGTCTGAGTAGCTGTCATCAGAGCATGCTGTCCAGTAGTCCTGTCTTTGCTGGCAGAACAGTTGCGTCCTGCAGCCAGTCCTTGTACTGGCCTTCACAGGTCTCATTCCACCCGGCAGATGCAGCTTGAATATGTCAAGCTGCCTGGTGACGAGCGTCGACTCCGACTTTTCGGCGCTCGGAGCGGTCAAAAGCGGCGGAAGCGCCTGACACCCCAGAATGCACTGCTTGTGAATTCCCTTGTCTAATTAAGGACCCCAGGGGGCAGTTCGCAATCACAAACACACCAGAGGAGGAGGACAGCGAGTGTGAGAGTGAGGACTTAAAAACACAAGAGTGTGTGTTGTGAGGAGCTGTTAACCCTGAACGCGCTATGTGTGTCTGTGCGTATGTGTCCACCATCGCTGCCGCTGTCACTGCGGTGCCCCGCCAAACCGGGAAGCGTTCGCTCTCCGCTGCCGCTGTGTCGGCGCAGGAGAGGAACAGGAGGTCGGTGCGACCCACCTGGGGGATCTTCCAGGGGGGGGCCAGACCTGGCCACACCTGAACGAGCGCGCACCTCCCCAGGATCGGACTCCTGGAGGATCCCCAACAAGGCATGAGGCCGGTTTCGACGCGCACTTCGCGTGCCTGAGTGGTTTGATGTTCTCCCGTTGCAGCACGAATACCCCCATATCCCCCCATATGGGCCCCATATTTCCCCCATATTCCCCCATATTTTACCGGGTTTTCCCCATATTTTCAGCCTTTTTCCCCATATGGGGGCGGGGTTTTGAGACCCCCCATATTTCCCCCAGATTTAGGGGGTTCCCCATATGGGGGGACAAGTATGCCTAGGGGGGGGGGGGGGGGCGGGGGCAGCTTTGGCACACAGCACACCAGTCTGGATTCGCTGCCCCTGGCAGTGAGATGCGGAAGCAACGGGGGGGGGGGGGGGGGGGGTGCCTGCAGCTGCTGTGGAGCGCGACAGCTTTTTTGTGAACCAAACACTGTCGAAAAAGGTGAAAATGGGGGAAATAAACGTCCGCCACAATGCGGCGTCTTCCTGAGGCCAAAGTGCAGGGGCGGGCTAGGAATGGCCTTCGGCAGACATGTGGATCCGCCAAGAAATTCGTTACTCCGCAGCCGGTAAAGGCTGGCGACTGGCTAACCGCTTATTGCTGTGTGGCAGCCAACTCATCCCTGGCTTTGCAAGACAGCCAACGACAGTGGCAGCATAAATATGATTTTTTTGCCAAAGAATCGCTTGTATCCTCTCCACTCATCCCGACACACCCCCCCGCCCCCCACACCCGTTCCCTCGATGATCCGGAGCAGCGACAGTAGCCCACTCGGACCCAGAGCACCGGCAACACACATTCCTGACCCCACCGGCAATATCGCCCTAGTATTTCAAGCGTGTGACGGACCACTTGTGTTGCCAGACATCGTATCGTCTCCGACCCAACAATGACATGTGACGTGAAGAGTCGGGAGGTCGTACTGCGTCGAGAGGAGCGAGTCTTGAGAGAAGACCGCCGGTGCCTGCTGCGAGGTCTCTGTGTGGCTCCCGACACCCACTGCTGTGCGCAGTGATCTGCCTTCCATCTCTTCTCGATCTGGCTGACGCTTGCGTTGGCTGGAGATCCAGAGAAGCAGCACGCACAGCAGGCCCCTATTGGAGAGCGAGCAACACGGCACCGTAAGATTCACTTCACGGGGATACTCACACTACCCTCAAGCAAGGGCGAGAGAGGAGAACACATGTGACGCTTGTCTTGGTCTACGCTTGCGTTGGCTGGAGCTTAGGGGGGGCACCACGCTAGCGGCACGGTGTCAAGCAGTTGAGGGGGAGAGAGAAAGGGGGGAGAGGGAGGGACTTCCCCAACACCGTGGGGCATGTTGTACACCGTTGGGAGGGTGGGGTGGGGTGGGGTGGGCCGGTTTCGGACAAAGACATGCGCAGATTCCCCAAGTAAAAAAAAAAGGCAAGAGCTGGACGACGTGAGCATCGCGTGAGACAGAGAATAAAAAATAGGCAGAAAATAAAAAATAAAGACAGCGAGTTAGACAAACCGCACCGCACCACCACCAGAGAGATATGACACAGGGCGGGAGTGGGGAAGGAGGCCAGACAGGTGTGCGGTGGCCCAATAAAAATTAGGGGGGCAATTCCTCCACTATCCAGCATCAGTTCCGAGGGAATCCCCGGGTGGGGGGTGGGGGGAGTATGTACACAGCACGCACGTTGCAGGCAGGTGCTGGTGCGTCGTCCGCGCGAGAAGAACGAGTGGGGGGGCGGGGGGGGCAACACACTCAAGCTGGGCTATGGGTATGCATCTGAGGCGGGGTGTCTATTTTTAGGAAATCTCGAAAAATCCTGGGGATCAGCAGCGAAACAAGGCAGATCACCGTAAAAACCCCCCGTAAGTTTATAGACACCCTCCTGAGAAGTGAAACACGCCGATACAAGCCGCGATGTCCCCGCCGCTCCCGGCCCGATTGTGTCTCACACTCCCCGGGGGGGGCACAACAAAATAGCACGACCTTCCGAAGGGTTAGAAGGATGGGCCAGACACAGCCCAGCACCGAAGGGGGGCAGCAAGCATGTCCCGGTATGAGGCAACCTACCGCGCCGCTCCCCCATTCTCACACAGCCCACACCACCCCACCTCCCCCCTCGCAAACACAACGGATTGTTTTTGTATCGAAATACCGAGAAAGGGTGAAAATTCACGCACTGTGGGAGTCAGCCCACACTCAAAACGTGGTCACTACACATACGTTAAAGCCTTTGTTGTTTAGTGTATGGACGCAACCGAATCTGCCACCTGATCTTTTTTTTTGCCAAACCCCTTGGTAGTTTCCGGGCATGAGCTCCGGCCGACACACACAAACACACACACACCACCACCACACAACCCAGAGTTGAGCCCGCTGGGCTTGGTGCCCGGCACGGAAAGCGTACTGGCCACCAACCCCCATCCGACAAAGGCGAAATACCCACGGTAGGGCTCTCCCCACCCGCCTATTCCGCAGGACGAGTCACTTCCGATGTCGTGCATTCCTTTGGAGTCCCGACAAGGGTCATCTCCACCTGCTGTTCTGAGAAGAGCATCAGTGAGATTGTCGCCTTGACAAACCCAATGGGCACAGCCCCCTTCTCGAGGATGCGGGACACCTGGAGGGACTTCGTCGTCTTCACCAGAAGGTCGGGGTGTGCGTAGTCGTTGGTTGTGTGTGATATTTTGATCGAGACAGGCCCACACGCCGCAGAGTCGAGGGCGTAATACCCGAGGTCGAACGGGGCGTAAAGCTTGCTCACCATTTTGCAGACGATCGCGAGACAGCCCTGCTGGCAGAACATGGCCAGCGTGTCCACCTTATCTATCACATCCGCATTCTTCAGCGTCTGCTTCGGGATCACAACGGTGTCGGGGGGCCCGCGAGCCTCATCCCTCTGCTGGCGACGCGCAGCCTCCTCACGCAGCACCACCTCCTCCCACTCCACCCTCACTGAAGCAGCAGGGTCCTCCCGCTCCACCCGCCGGCTGAGGATTAGATCCGCCCCTGCCAGCATCCCGCTGTCCGTCGTCACCTCGGCTGGCTCCTCTGGCACCAGGAAGAAGAGGGGGCGGGGCGGCGGCTCGTCTGTCTGACCCGATGCACCGAGCAGCATGTTTGCGCCGTGGTGCAGCGTGCTGAGGGGACGCATGAGATACCCTAGGGGTGCTGCAAAGCGGGAAAGCCATGCAAGCCATGAGAGTAGAGCAGCGGGATCGTGTGCTGGGGTTGTGCGGCGCTGCACGACATCGCCTTCGGAGACGACGAGGAAGCCGCTATCGGAGGTGGTGCCGCTGGTGAGGGGCTCGTCAACGCCGAGCCTGCAGCGGAGGTCGTGCTTTCTCTGGAGGCGAGCCGACACGCATTGGCGGACCGTTTCCTCCATGGTGGCGATGACGGATTCAACCGGGCTGTGCGACACCATATCTCCGTCGAGGTGGAGGCGCTGGCGGCCCAGGTCTGTGAAGAACTGCTTCCACACCGCAGCCCTCCCGCACTCAAACCCCTCCCTCACGTCGTTCTCATACTCCTCCCTGTCGAGGAAGACCATCACCTCCTTGTCGGCGACATCCTCCTCCACATCCGCATCCGCATCGCGGACAGGGTCTTCGAGCCCATCCCCTACCAACACATACCCCTGGTCAGGCGGGTACTCGGCAGCACCGGACATCGTAGAAACAGAGGGCAGAAGGGGGGTGTTGCTGGCTGCCCTGCCACAGCCGACCCCAGAGAAGAGGAGGAGGAGGAGGTGGTGGTGGTGGTGGAGGGGTGGGGGAGCGGCTGTGTGCGGTGTGGTGGTGTGTAAGGGGCTAAGGCGGATCGCCCCCCTTCCTGGTGTGGGGTGTGTTGGGAGGGGAGGGGAGGGGTGAGGTGGTGTTACACTGCTGTATTTATGCCTGTCTCCATGCATAAAACGGCTATTGGGACCTTCCAGCAGCACGTTTGAATGAAATGCGGCGGTGGAGGAGAGGTTGTGGTGGCACGCACACACCTCGGCCTGTTCATTGCGTTGAGGTGGCAAAATATATATCAACCAAAATCTGAAAAACCGTATACTTTTTCAAAATTTTGAGTAAATGGCACCCCGCTACACCTTTTTCAACATTTTTTTTATCGTGTAACGTACGGAATTGGCGCTTTTCAGGACAATAATTTTTCCAAAAAAATATTTTTTTTTTGGGTGGAGAAATTCGGAAAAACTGTTTTTGCCGATATTTTCTTCGGAATTTCACCCCCGCGGATCGCCACAAAAAGACCCGGTTTTTGACGGAATTTGAGAGTTGAGTTCCGTAGATTACACCATAAAAAAAATCGGTGAATTTAGTGGAGTAGAGTCCAATTTACTGCTGCCCAACCACTATTACCAACTTTCCTAAGGAAAACCCCCCCAAAAATCGACCCAAAAATGGGTCCGTCTCAGGGCCGGAAACAAAAATTTTCCGGCCCAAAAATGCACGGTGGACTCCAGCGGCCCTAGCGGGAGTCTGGGAGCGGGAGTCTGAGAGGGTGTCAAAGACTCCCGCTAGCGGGAGTCCAGACTCCCGCTAGGGGGAGTCTGACTCCCCCTAGCGGGAGTCTTTTCACCTATTTTCATCCATTTTTCCCATGATATAGTTACAGTCTACTGGCGTGGGGGGTAAAATCATGCGGGGGGAAGGTGGAAGAGGGATGGGGAGGGGCTTGTTTTGCTTCTGTCAGTTTCCCCGGACTCTGGACTACCTACCTATCCTCCTGGTAGCGGCTGCACCTGCGGAGGTGAGCGGTTAGAATTTGAGGTGTCAAAGTGCGGCCGTCGCCTGTCGTAGTTGTGTTACACCTTGGGCAAGACAAACCATCCTGCAGGCTTTCATCATCTTCTTCGTCAGAACTGTCATCCCCCTCCTGCTGTGCGCGTTGGTCAAGCGTGCTCAAAGTCGCCTCGGATGACACGAATGGTGTGAAAGTCGCCCCCAGCGGGATTGGCATTTTGCACAAGCAGAGCGATAATTTGCGGTGTCCTTCGGGGAACCGGAACAGGAAGTAGGGCGCGCTGCTGGGTTCAACGAAGTCCTGTGTGTTGCAGTGCACAAACCCCTTCTGCAGCTGTGTCAACTGTGTGCAAAGAACATACACAGCCAATCTATGAGCGTGTCGGGTGTGCAGACACGGACACAGAATGACTTCTCTATACCCGAGGATCCCGTCCTGCGACAGGTGCGCAACCTTCCAAGGCATGCCCGATTCGCGCCGCTTCTCTTCTGCCATTGCAAGATCTCTCTCGTAAGTTGCGGAGCTGGCGATTGTAACGGCATCTTTCTTGCGATGTCCGTTCTCTGCTTCTTCAAATTCGTCGTTGTTCTGCAGAGGCACTGCATCTTCTGGAGCCCACCAATGATGGAGACTGTGTACGTAGGCATTGCGCGTTGATCCCTTTTCGGCATGCTCCATCAACCAGTGAAATATATGCCCTGAGATCCGAGCACGCAAGAAGGGAATCCGGGCTGACTCATCCTTGCATCCCCAGAAGCGCCAGGGGATGTCTGCATACCGGAAATGCATGAGGTCTGCAAGGGAGACAAAGAGGTAGCGGAACAAGCCCTTGTAGGTGGTGTCCTGTGACATGGCAAGCACGACCTTCCGGAACTGAGCACCTGTCCCATTCTGCGACACATTCAGTGCAAGGTTTGTACAGGTCTTGTCGAATATTTTTTTTGTTGTCTCATCCAGTACCCTGATCAGCCGCATGGCGAGCCCCTTGCAGTCATGGAGTGCTGGGGTGACGTAGCGGGCATTGGGAAGCACACCTGCCAAGAGGGAGGGGTAGCCAGCCTCTTTCATCTCAGAGAGAGTCAGGTGCGGGTATCGGTGCCCTCGCCCCCCGCATCGCCTCATTGTTGCCCACTGCTCAGCATGGTCGGCGGTTATTCTTGCTATGGACACACTCGCGACATGCACCCCTCGGAAGATTTTCGCTTTGTGCAGCCTCATGATCTGTTGCAGCAACGCGTGATTTTGGAACAGCTTGTGATCACCTTTCGGAAGGTCTGAGAAAGTAATACCCGGCGCAGTCATCGTGTTTTCGGGATTGATGACCCCGAGAGACAGACGGACACGTGCGTTATCGGAACGTAATGAATTACGTGGCGTGTATCCGTCCGTGTACATGACGCCGAGAAGTGGCACGCTACACTGCATTGTCGATGATTCTCCCGCCTCTTCTTCGAGGAACTCAAATGCCCCGAGCAAACCACGGGAAAGGCGCCATTCAACACGTTCGCAGGCAGGCTTCTCCATTTCGCGGAGTCGCTTTCGTGACACACCCAGGTTCTCACCAACACGCTCCTTATGAAGCTGGTTGACCTTGGCGAGTGTCCGTTGAGACATCCGAAGGGCATGCCGGTTGGCAGCAAGAGTCTCCCCGACACTCTTCGCTTCATTTGCATTCGACATGGTTCGATGGCATGGGTCTTGAAAATACCCCCTGTGACACCTGTGAGAGCGAGTGTGAGTGGAGCCGAATAAGGTTGCAACACACACACCACGTCAGATGTAGCCAAGCGAAAAAACTGTCGATGTTTTGGAGTGTGGGGTTTGTGGCTTCCATGACAGTCTGATCATTCAACTTCCGCAGGCTGATGCACAGCCAGCTTCCCTCAGAGGGTGTCCATGTCGTCCTCCTCCACTGTGATGGCCTGCGGGATGCTCGGAGGGGCTTCTTCCTCTGTGTCGGGGACCTCAGGCTGTGCGAGGTCGATCCCCAGCAGGTCCTTGTACCTCCCCACGGTGGAGGTGTTGGCCTGGCCTGAGCCGGTCACCGTGGCGCGGGGCTGTTCCAAAGGAACGGTGACCTTCCACAGGGCCAACTGCCCCTCCACCTGCTCGCAGGTGATGGGCTCGCCATCGGCAGGGCTCCTGGGGAGGAAATAGGTGGCGGTGTATGTGCCGCTGGGGATTGTCGAACCCTCGTGGACCACGCGAAGACACGTCAGCGACACCTGCAGGCCTGTCACTGAAAACTCAACCCGGGTCAACAGCCCCTCGAGCATCACCACATGCACGTTGGCTGCCCCAGGCAACGGGGTGACCACCGGGAAGTGCTGCATCACATTCTTCGTCGTAGTATCCTCCTCCTGCTGCACGGCAGTGTACACGTTGTTCATCTCGACCTCCTTGTAGGCCGGGGCAAGCGCAGCAAGGACCCGCTGGTACAGCGGATTCTTCTTGTGGCCCTCCTCCGCCCAAGCCAAGGGCATCTTTGGCTTGAGGGTGACACCCACCAACTTGGTGTCTTGCACCTTCCCGCGCTTCACCTCAACCCTGTAGGTGGCGGGGAGGGTGCCGTCCTTCTGCATCATCTCGACCTCCCTCACAGCGAGCTTGTCCATGTCAGGGAATACGGCGGTGATGGCGTTGGCCACCTGGGGGCTGTGCTTGTTGATCTCCTTGCCGGTCAACACCGTTGCTAGGAGCCTTCTAATGGATCCCAGTGTCAGCACACTTCCCCCTTTTTTAACGAGGAAGGCCGTGCAAAAATCAGCCACAATGTTCGTCGCCTCCGCAGCCTCGGGACTCTCTGCGCTCTTCTTCTTCTTACTCGACTTCGCCGCCGGCTTCGCTGCCACCTTCACTGCCGGCTTCGTTGTCGTCTTCCCCATTTTTGTGAATCAGGTCTGCGAGCTGGGATGGGTGGAAACGTCCGTTTGGTGTGTGTGTGTGTGGCTGTACTTCAGTGACGAGTGCCACATTGCATAGGTATCATGGGAAAAATGAGTGAAAATAGGTGAAAAGACTCCCGCTAGGGGGAGTCAGACTCCCGCTAGCGGGAGTATAGACTCCCGCTAGCGGGAGTTAGACTCCCCCTAGTTGAGACTCCCGAAAAGGGTTACCCTACCCCCGCTGGAGTCCACCGTGTGTGATTCCTGTGTAGTTTTAGTGAGAACCTTCCCAGGAAAAAAAAATCGGTGACTTTTGCGGTGTATAAGGCCTCCTACACGGGGTCCCAAAGTACACAAAAATAGCCGAAATCCTGGAGCAATTGAGAAAGTCAGGGGAGAGGTGGGGGCAGTGATCTCGTGCCAGGGCTGGCAGGGGGGGCCGCGGCCCCACCTCCCTTTTTCTGTAATTTTTGGGGAGGGTGGGCCGCCAGGGGTGGCATGGCCCTACCTCGGCCCTACCTTGGCCCTACCTCAATATTTTCCCCGTCGAATTTTGCGGATGGGTCAGATTTTGGGGCTTTTGGGTTCGGCCTTGTAGCCGAGTTTTCACGCGCAGCGTATGAAAACCCAACGCCATCATGAGCAGGTGTACCAGGTGCTGGGGGCTTGGTGGTGCTCATCGAAGCGCACCGTCAGGCACTCATCAGGTCAAGCGAAGGATCATCCCCGCCTGGAATGTGCAACAGCACCAACCGGTGTGGGGATTAGCCTTCGAGGGATTTTAGGATGTTCACTACTACCGTGGCCTCCGGCGGCTGGGGGGCTCCGCCCCCCAGACCCCCCTGTAGCCTGTTAGCTTTGCTGCCGTTCCTGAACACGGCGCGCTGGCAAAGTTACTCGGGATTGCAGTTTTGCAAGTGCTCAATGGCAACCCAAGACCCCCTGACTACTGATTTTTGGTCCAGCAGGACGATCTAAGGCGGCAGCATCCGATGCCTTTCGAATTGGGGGGAAAACGTTCTGTGGCCCTGTTTGCATCATACTGCGGGAAATCGGAGTGGGGTTGGGCTGCACTTTTTCCCCTGCGGAGCGAGCTCGGCCCACCCTGTGCCCTACCTCTTTTTTGGTTTGCCCGACCCCCAGCGAGACCACTGGGTGGGGGGCCTTCAGGCCATTCTGCACTGCCCGGGGAAGCAGGGTGATGTTGGTGACATTCCATGAACTCTTGCATTTGAAGCAGGCCATGTTTGTGTTTCACATGATTCAGATGAGTTTTCCTGTGCATGGAAGGTGGTGGATTCGCAGGCAATAAGAAGCAAAAAAAGCACTGTACAAAAGCCTACCAAGGGGGGTGAGAACTGCATCTGGGAGTAAATTGTCTTCCACTACACCTTTTTCCCCGATTCTGGCCGCATTTGATTCCGTTGCTACCATAGCTTTCCGAGATTTTTTGAAAAAAAAAATTCCCGGCCAACCTCACCAGTCAAATTGGGATGCGCATCCGCATCCCAATTTGAACCCAACAGACTGCATTTCCGGAACTCGAAACAGGGCGGAATTGACTGCTAGGTATACCGCGGAATTCACGGTGGGGTCACAACTCAAAATTGTCAAAAAAATGTACAAATTGCTGCTGCCCAAGTAAACGACTAAAGTATACGGTTTTTCAGATTTTGGTTGATATAGGAAGTCTGCAAGGGTATTTACCATAATCGCTGCGATCAATTCGCCGAAGAACCACCTCCAACCTCTGCTTCCTCCCGTCGGCCTTCTGATGGTGTTCCTCTCTCTCCAGCATGACAGAATCGAAGTGGCGGCATATGCCATCGGCCTGTGCACACTGGCGCCTTACACCAACACCTCGCGCGGGTTAGGGATAACGCGTCTGGTTTTACTTTACCTACAGCCTGCCCCACAACCCAACCCGGGGTGGGGCAGGCATTTACAAGCCTATGCATGACACAGCAGGGTTACTTATTTTCTTTTGCTGAATCAACACGCTTGTCGGAGGAGGACAGGCTCATCCCCAGCCCCGCTCAAAAGGGGCCGTAAGCTTCGCCGTCTGTTCGCTTAATGGTTTCCGCCTCGACCAACCCGGCCACTCGCATGGCGGGGGAAAGGGGGGAGATGGGGAAAAAGAGAACGAAACGCAAGGCTGGGGTTCAATAGTGAGATGCGGGGTGGCGGTTAACTCTTCTGACATGCCGAGATGTCGATATCATCCCGATTGCACGGCGCATTACCCTCCCTCCCCCCCCCCCCCCATTCGTGGTCGTCAAAAGCAAAGGCGGTGTGATGTTCACAGGACTCTGCAAGTTGTGTCCGAGACATCAATTGCATGTCTCTCTTCCGGGAATGCTCACATACGAAATCACAGAGAGAGGGGATACGCCCAAGAGTGATCTGGCAATCGCTTTGCTGGAGTTATTGGGGGGCAGCACAGCTGTTTGGAGAAACACGGCTGAGAGAGATATAAAGAGAGAACACACGTGACGCTTGCATTGGCTGGAAGCTTCAGGGGCAGCGCACCAGCGGTGTCAGGCACTTGAGAGAGAGAGAGAGACCGGGATAACCTCCTCCAACACACATGGCACACAGGATAAGGCAGGGCACGCCCATTGCCCGGCCACCCCGAGGCTGAATCTGGTGGGAGAACGCAAAACCCACCCCCCTCCCCCCACGCTCTTCCGACACGCAGACTCAGCCCTGGGCAGCACGTTAGCTTGGCGGAGGGGTGTGGCACGCATACAGCGGCATGATTCCAACGGGATGCCATCCGATCGATGCAGGTGGCTGACTCTGCTGCCTGTTGGGTAAGGGCGAGTCAGACCGAAGAGGAAGGAGCCCTACCCCCCACCTGCCTTGGCAGGGGGCAGCAGGCGGTGAAGGAGCGGGTGGGGTCGGGGGGGTGGGTGGGGCGCATTGAGGAGCGTGAGACACAGTCTAGCAGGGGGGGCAGCAGATGGCACCTGCAGGGGAGATCGGCACGATGCTCCTGGCTGGTGATCGGCTGCCGGTTGGTTAGACGATCTTTGGCTGTGCCGTGTCCCCGTAGAACAGCCCCGGGAGCACGGTGCCCTGGCGCTTGGCGGAGGCGTAACGAAGCACCGTGCGCGCAACGTGCATCGACAGGACAGCAGCAACTGCTATGTATCCAAGCAGCCAGCTGTGGTGGAGGTGAGTAAGTGGAGAAGGCATCGTGATGTATCAGTGGGCGGCAGAGCGGGATGCAGAACAATAAAGGCGTGATGCATGTATCCCTGCAGCTTATCAGCACGGCATACTGTCTGTCGGCATGCACGACGAAGTTCTCTGCGCATTGCCAGCGGTTGCGGTAGGGCGTCATGTAGTTCGGCCCAAACAGGCTCGTGAGGAACTGCGTTGTGCGGTGTTGTGTGGCATGGTGAAAAGCGTATGGTGTGGTGGGAGTCTTCGGTCGGACATAAGACACAAAACATCAATATCAAAAACGCGTCTCGTGGGAGATGGGGGTAACTCAGCCACCGCTTTTCCGTTGCATTAGGCACCGCTCAGTGCAAAAGCTGACGTACGGAGGGGCGAAGGCAGGGAGCAAAACACGAATGAAGGGTGGTGTTTGTTCCGTTCGCCCCCCTTCCAACCTTGCAAGAAAACTGTTGCTGCAAGTGGTAGGAAAACAAATACGCACAGGGAAGTCGTCTTCTCTAGTCCTCCCTTGACTCCCTAGTCGCACCGAAGGTGCTTAAACAAGTTTACTGAATGTGGTGTGGCGTCTGCGTCACGGCGCTGGCAAAACAGAGGACACGGATATGCCATACCTGGCCGAGGTTCTGCATCACAGGCACCTGGATGACCTCACCGCCGAGGTCCCACTCCTCCAGCTTCACGGGGGAGACGTTCTCAAAGGGGATGCAGTTGGGCGGGGTCATCTTGCCGTATGTGAAGTCAGAGTTGTACAGGCACATCCGCCCGTCCACCTCGCGCTTATCCCACAGCCAGATGTCTCCATGCGCCCCGGAATGATGCGCAACCTGAACCAGCCCGCGCTCCGGGTGGAACTTGACATGCAGGTCTGGGACCGTTTCGTAATGCTTCCGGAGGGTGCCCATCAGCGCGGTTGCCTCAGGGTCAGTCGACACGTCGTACTGCAGCAGCAGGTCGTTGTCCTGGTCCCACAGCATGAGCTTTTTGTTCTTCCGAACAAAGTCAAGAGCTGTTCCGTCGGCGATGGACTGTGCAGAGGACAATCACGGTGGCCAGGATTTTGTGGGATATGGAAACGGGATATCCCGGTGGGATATCCCGCGGGGGAGGTCTCCCTCGCGGGTTTGATATCCCGCCAGGGTGGGGGGTCATCTCCCCCCCGGGAGATGGGGGCATCTCCCGCGGGAGATGGGGTCATCTCCCGCGGGAGATGTGGGCATCTCCCGGGGGGGAGATGACTCCATATCCCGCGGGAGATGACCCCATATCCCACGGGAGATGACCCCATATCCCGCGGGAGATGACCCCATCTCCCGGGGGGGATATGACCCCCTACCCGGCGGGATATGGTTTTTCCAAAACGCGGGATATGTCACTTTGAGACGTGGGATATCCCACCGGCATATCCCGTTTTCATATCCCACAGAATCCTGGCCACCGTGATGGCAGCAGGTGTGAGGAAGGCAAACAAAGGACATGTGGCTGCAAGGGCACATGATGGGGCAGGCAAGCAAAGGGCATACGAAGGCATGGGCGTTGCGCCACTCCTCGGGCTGCGACAGCAGGAACTTGATGTTTTCCTTGAGGATGCGTTCGTTATTTCGGTGCCGATCGGCGCTGACAGGGCACTCCGCAATGAAGTAGTGCTCGATGGCAATGTACGCGACTGCGAAGATGGTAGCGAGCACGCTGATGCCCGCCACGAGGTTTGGATCCGTCTTGCCTGCCCTGCGGAACAGGAAATACCATGCTAGGACTGCGAAAGTGATTGCCGCAAAACCGAAGATGTTCAAGTTAACTATCGCCCACAGCCCGCTGGCGTTCATCGCATCGACAGGGATACGCATCTTGGAACGGAATCCCTTATCTTGCTGCAGGCCGCCTTGTGTACGTGGCGCAGACGTATGCCACGTCTGTGCCACACCTGCGGGAAGTGGTGGGGTGTGGTCGTGTCGCCAAGCCCCCACATGCTCTGGTGCGTGTGGAGAGGAAGCCGTGAAGGAAACGCCGACAACTGCACAGCATATGGTTGCTCGTCACATAGGAGGCCGGCTGTGGCTAACTGTACCCCCCGTGAAGTGACGGCAATGCCTGACAGCAGCACCAGCGACACACACCTGACTGCGGTGCCCAGAGCGTTGTGAGCGGAGCTCTCGATTTCTAAAATGCTGGGGGCGGGCGCGCGGGGGCGGGGGGGGGGGGTAGGGGGGGTCAAATGGGGGTGACAAACACGATTTTTCAAAAAACCGGCGCAGAGGCCCCAAAGCCCCCGTAAACCCTCCAAACCCCCCCAGATCGGTCCGGAAACCCATCGAACCCCACTTTTCCACCATTCCGGGCACCTCAGGTGCCCGAATTGGGGTACCTAAATTTTGTGCCACCGTTTGGTACCGGACAGTGCCACTGTGTGGGAGGTTGGAAAAGAAAATGCCCCAACACACCACATCTGAGGGTTGCAATGCATGTTGCTTGCCAACCACGTCATCCGGTGGGTGTCAGGCGCTATGTAGGTGGCATGAGCCAGGTCTTCGATGTGTTCTGGCTTGTATATGTACCTCCCTGCCTGCGGCACAGGCACTGCCTTTGTCCCCCACACCAGCCACAGAGAGCGTATTGTACTCGGTCCACGGTTGCTGATTCATTGTGATGCGTTGTATCCTCGAGTGAACGTCACACACTAGTGGCACCACCACCCGCCATCCGAGAGCTGTATTGACTTTGCGCCCTTCCGTTGCATTCACCTCGCCACGCATATTGCACCGTTCAGTACCAGTGCTCTTGGGCCAGGCAAAGTAGACCGCAGCAACTACCAATTCTGGCACAATGGGTACCACGACAGCGCACTTCGTGTGTTCCCGGAATGTACAGCTCGTGTTGCAACAGTCGTTGTCAACACATCCCGGTTGTGGAGCACTGCTGCACAGGAATCACACGACCATCTGGACTTGTTCCGTACCTACAGGCAGCCTCCCGGTGCATGGTGGCAGGGAGGTACATATACAAGCCAGAACACATCGAAGACCTGGCTAATGCCACCTACATAGCGCCTGACACCCACCGGATGACGTGGTTGGCAAGCAACATGCACTGCAACCCTCAGATGTGGTGTGTTGGGGCATTTTCTTTTCCAACCTCCCACACAGTGGCACTGTCCGGTACCAAACGGTGGCACAAAATTTAGGTACCCCAATTCGGGCACCTGAGGTGCCCGGAATGGTGGAAAAGTGGGGTTCGATGGGTTTCCGGACCGATCTGGGGGGGTTTGGAGGGTTTACGGGGGCTTTGGGGCCTCTGCGCCGGTTTTTTGAAAAATCGTGTTTGTCCACGTAAAAGGGTGGCATTTGACCCCCCCTAGGCATACAGTGCAAACGATAATTATTATCGCATACGATAATTATTATCGTATTCCCATTATCGTATATTATCGTATACGATAATATACGATAATGGTGCGATAATTTTTTTGAGATTTTCGGAAAACCAGAAATCAGCCCAGAGCACATTGAAAAAGTGGTAAATGTGGAGCCGGAAGCTGCCATTTTTGCTTCTTTGAATTATTGGTGACGGGGGGCTTCACTCAGAAGTGTAGAATGTCCCTCACAAATGGGTAGCAGAGACACAACACACATAGTGCCATGACATGCACATCACTATGTCTGTCTGAAGAAGTTTCAGGCACAGTGGGGCGGAGAGGACTCTGGGGATTGGGCAGTGGCCGTTCCACATGCCCTTCCCCTCGTGACTTACACCCTGTCGCCACCCCACTTCATGGAAAACATGACTACGCAGCAACAGGGTCATACTTGCGGCGGTATGCAACCACCAGTACAGCCTGTTGCGGGTTCGCAAAGCCGACTGGTACGCTGCCTTGCCGTCGGGACCCAGATACTGAGGACACCCCTGTGAGAACACTGAGGGAAGACGTTGGACTAGCCTAGTTGAAGCAGGTGTCGGGGTGACCGAGACAGAGCACCCTGCCCAGAACATGAACAAGAAAGACTGTTCGACTGATGGGGAAGAACCTGATAGGCAGGTGTGGTCTTCGGTGCAATGTTTGGAGAGATCAGGAGATTTCTCTTCAAGGCTACCACTTATGTTGGACTTGGCCTTCGCTCCCGTGAGCAGTGAAAAAGTGAGGAACACCGTTCTTCCCCTCTGACTGACGACCAGTGATGACATAGCGAAGGACCTTGAATGGGGTTTGAACCCGAGAGAGTCAATACTCAACCAAAGGTATTCTTCAGGACCTGGCACGGAACGGGCGATACGAACGCTCCCACCGTGCGCACGGACCTGTCTGCAACTCTACAAGGAACCACGGGATGGCGTGCGCACATCACCTCGGAGGCCTCAAGGAGCCTGCCTGACCTGCACGACTCCGCTGCGCTACAAGGCGGAGCTCGGGCGCCATCCTCACCGACAGCAAGGCAAGGGGTGATGATCATCTGGAGACACCTGAGCCCATGCAGGATCGGAGAGACGCGATCCACCTGAGGGAGACCACCATCCACCTCCTTCGGACAGACCACACAGCCTTGTCGATGACCACAGCAGCCCGGACACAGACCAGTACGCGTACCCTGCCTGCAGCACCGGACCCCACAGGCTCATCTTACCCTTCCTGGTGCTGGGAGAATGGTAGTGATCTCTATTTTGTGGCTGATTGTGGCCCTTGGCGGGGTTTGGTGGCGTTTGGCGGTGGTAAACTGGAGATTTCGGTGATTGGTTTCGGGCAAAATCAGGTGGGTATCGCATACGATAATGGGATTATCGTATGTTATCGCATACGATAATAATTATCGTATCCGGTCGTATACGATAATGGGATTATCGCATCATACGATAATGGATTATCGTATGCGATAATAAATTATCGTATGCGATAATTTTCCGAAAATTATCGTATCTGGTATATGTGCGATAATAATTATCGTTTGCACTGTATGCCTAGGGGGGGGGGGGGTGGGTGGGGTGAGGGGCCTCACCAGGCAAAGACTTCATTCGAATCGTTCTCAGAAAGGGGTCCTATGGTGCCCCCCCACCCCGGCAGCAGTCCTTTTATGGCCAGCAAACACCAGGATGCAACCCAGATGGTATGCGCGTGTGTAACTGACAACCGTTCAGTCATCTTTGGCATCACACTAGGCACGACGGGGTATCGCCGTAATAATAGTTGCGCAAAAAAAAACACAGCGCGCGAAATATGGGTATATTTTTTGCAGCAGCATTGTAGAACGCACTGACCTGAGGGAGTGGGGTGGGGCGGTACGAAACCGCGCATCCACCCACCTCCCCCATCCCCACCACCCACTCCTGTGCACAGGACGGGCAGCGGGGGCGGTGCAGGCGTGGGATGGATGGAGAGGGGGGCCGCGATAGATAGTGTGGCGCCGTACCCCACCCCCCCACCCCACCCGACACTCTCGCACGGCTATCCATTCGCGCTGTGCGTTGCCCTTCCCACAACCACAAATAAACACATGCGGGTGGCTCACTTGAGTGTCGCCCCCCCACCCCCGCCACCCCCAACCTGGTTCCACAAACGAACAACATTACGCACGGCGGCTCCTTTTTTTCAGACGCAACCGCGGCAGTGGGTTGGGGGTGCACCCTACACAGCCCACGCAACCAAACTACCCGGCATACCACCACCGCCACTCGCCCCCGCCCCTCCCCTCCCCTGAAACTTGGCACCATCACACGAAGCGCAGCATGTCATCGACAGAGATGAGCTTTTCGGCAGCCTTACCAAGCTTCGCACCTTCCGACTCCTCATGCTCGCGGATGGACTGCCACGTCTTCCAGGTGGAGTAGTAGGGGCGGTCCTCAGCAAGGTGGGGCACGATGCCCGCATGCCCGAGACCGGTGCATGCTGCGTCCTGCCTTGCTTCCGGAGCATCCTTCAGAACAGCACCCCCCACAGCCTTGCCGTCGAGATGGGCTGACAGGATCACTCCGACAGGCCCGTTCTTCACCCACCCGCTGCAGTAGAGCCGGGGGATGGTCTGCTCCGACGCAGGGTCCACCACACGGCCTGTCGCCGCCTCCGCCGGAACCACACCCCGGGAGGTGTCGAATGGCACCGCAGGGTCATCCAACACCGAGCGGTACCCCACGCTGGTGAGGATTAAATCCGCCTCGACTGTCTCAAACACGCCGGTCCCCGCCACCCTCCCGTCGAGCGGGTTCCCCTCCACACGCATCACCTCCGTCACCAGCCCCTCGGCAGTCGCCTCCACGGGGCGGCGGAGGTAGCGCACGTTGAACACCCTGTCTGCCGCAGGCTTCGGCGCGTCCCTCGCCTGCTCGATGAGGCCCACCAGGCGCTTATACTTCCTGCCGAGGTCGTCCGTCTCAACCCCCACGTCGTCAGCGTTGTGCACCAGAGTTGACAGGTAGCCGTTCGGGACAGGACCCCCCTTTGCATCAGGGACGCCGAGGTGCAGCATCTCGCGGAACTCCTTGATGGTGAAGGCTGTGTTGAGGATGCCCCTCCGTGCAACCACGTCGACGCGCCGCACACCGGAGGCTGCCAGCGCGCGGAGGGCGGGGGTGGTGATGTCCGTCGGGCCCAGGAGAGACTCGGGGGCGAGGAGGATGCGGGCGCAGTCGAGGGCGACGTTGCCGTTCCCCACAACCGCAACGCTGCGGGTTGCGGAAAGGTCCCGTGGGAATTCTGCCCCGGGGAGGCCGTTATACCATGCGACGAGCCTGCGTGCGGAGACTGTGTGTGCTTCCTCTCCCGGGATCCCCACTTTCCGGTCCTGGTCTGCCCCCGTGGCGACCACAACCTGGTGGTAGTGCTGCAGCAGCGTGGCGACGTCAACCGATTTCCCCCGCCCGATCTCCACATTCCCGTGGAAGCGGACACGCCCTTCGGCCCACCCCTCCACCATGTCTGTGAAGGTGAGCCCCACGTTCTTCACCTCGGGGTGGTCTGGCGCCACGCCGTAGCGGGCGAGCCCGAAGGGGATCGGAAGCTTCTCATAGATGTCGACCTCAGCAGTGCTGTCCCCCTTCAGGATGGACTGTGCGGTGTAGAAGCCGCTGGGGCCGCTGCCGACGACGGCAACGCGCAGGGGGGCAGCGGTGGCGGCGCACAGCAGCGTTCGGGTTCTGCAATGCATCGTGTTGTGGGGAGGGGGGGGGGGGGTTGGGGGCAACCGTGTCCCTAGTGTTTTGGTGTGCGGGTGTCGGGTATCTTCCTTAAAAGCATTGCACCCCCCCCCCTCTTGGTTGGAGCCTTCTTCTTTCTCAGGGCATGGGGGGGGGGGGGGGGGAGGGGGGAGGAGGAGGAGGTGTCGCTATTTTGACGATGCGCTTCTCTCTCTGCGCCGACCGCACCGCATCGTATCCGGGAGAGGATTGAACTCAAACTCACAGAAAGTACGAGCCCGTCCCGTGGTTTTGAGGAGGGGGGAGGGGGGCGTGGGTGAGAGCAGTAACTAGAAGAAGAGAACAGAAGAAGCAAAGCGCAAGAAGTAGACAAGAGGAAAAAAACCCCCCAAAAAAGACTTGGAGTTTGGTGCCCCTGATTTACCCCTTTTTCACTACGCACAAACTACGCAATCTGGGGGGGGGGGTCTCGCTTTTTGGTCCCCCCCCAGTTTTTTTTGGTCCCCCTTTCTGTGTGGCTACTGAGACAGGACTGGAGGCACTGCGCTGACCGAGCAAAAAATTATTGCCAGAACTCACTATACACCGTACGAAAGAACGCACGACATGTGGGGCGGGACTCCAGAAACACCTGGGCAAGGTTGCCCCATGCCCAGAAACACCTGAGAAGGAAGTGAGTTCCAGGAGCCGCGTAGAACACCCTCGAGATTGTGAATGATGATACGATCACAGCCTTCAGGGCGCTGCGAGGTGCCACCCTGAAGGTGGCCCTTGACATCAAGGAGAGCGTCGGCCGAGGGGTCGACGAAAAGCTGAAGAAGGCGCTACTGGCACTGGATCCCGCGGGGTATACGGAGGTCACCGCCACACAGGCAACCTCCGCTGACAACGTCCAGGAGACGTTATCCGAGGGGATCACAACGGCACTAGAGATCTGTGTCACGGGATCCAGGCGCCCACTCTCCCTCGACGGTCTGGGGATTGTTGTTGGGTATGGTGTCGTTTCCTGCAGCTGCAAAAAAGCGTAGCAACTGTGCTTCCTTCTTCCTTAATGATGCGTTGACGCTTCCACCCGGAGGAGCTGAAGCAGGCACCGCTTAATGATGCGTTGATGCTTCCACCCGACGAGCTGAAGCAGGCACCGCGCCAAAGGGCACCCCCAAAGAGACCTGCAAAGACTGCGTCGAAACCCGCACCGAAGGCTGCCAGCGCTGCAGCACCTGAAGAACCTGCAGCACCTGCAGCACCTGAAGCGCCTGCACCCTCACTGACCCCGGAACAGCAAGAACTCCTTGAGTTTGGGGTCCCGGCATAGAGACAGAGAATGGCTGAGTAAATCAAAAAATGAGACCCCCCCCCCCTAGGGGGGGTCAAATGGGGGTGACAAACACGATTTTTCAAAAAACCGGCGCAGAGGCCCCAAAGCCCCCGTAAACCCTCCAAACCCCCCCAGATCGGTCCGGAAACCCATCGAACCCCACTTTTCCACCATTCCGGGCACCTCAGGTGCCCGAATTGGGGTACCTAAATTTTGTGCCACCGTTTGGTACCGGACAGTGCCACTGTGTGGGAGGTTGGAAAAGAAAATGCCCCAACACACCACATCTGAGGGTTGCAATGCATGTTGCTTGCCAACCACGTCATCCGGTGGGTGTCAGGCGCTATGTAGGTGGCATGAGCCAGGTCTTCGATGTGTTCTGGCTTGTATATGTACCTCCCTGCCTGCGGCACAGGCACTGCCTTTGTCCCCCACACCAGCCACAGAGAGCGTATTGTACTCGGTCCACGGTTGCTGATTCATTGTGATGCGTTGTATCCTCGAGTGAACGTCACACACTAGTGGCACCACCACCCGCCATCCGAGAGCTGTATTGACTTTGCGCCCTTCCGTTGCATTCACCTCGCCACGCATATTGCACCGTTCAGTACCAGTGCTCTTGGGCCAGGCAAAGTAGACCGCAGCAACTACCAATTCTGGCACAATGGGTACCACGACAGCGCACTTCGTGTGTTCCCGGAATGTACAGCTCGTGTTGCAACAGTCGTTGTCAACACATCCCGGTTGTGGAGCACTGCTGCACAGGAATCACACGACCATCTGGACTTGTTCCGTACCTACAGGCAGCCTCCCGGTGCATGGTGGCAGGGAGGTACATATACAAGCCAGAACTCATCGAAGACCTGGCTAATGCCACCTACATAGCGCCTGACACCCACCGGATGACGTGGTTGGCAAGCAACATGCATTGCAACCCTCAGATGTGGTGTGTTGGGGCATTTTCTTTTCCAACCTCCCACACAGTGGCACTGTCCGGTACCAAACGGTGGCACAAAATTTAGGTACCCCAATTCGGGCACCTGAGGTGCCCGGAATGGTGGAAAAGTGGGGTTCGATGGGTTTCCGGACCGATCTGGGGGGGTTTGGAGGGTTTACGGGGGCTTTGGGGCCTCTGCGCCGGTTTTTTGAAAAATTGTGTTTGTCCACGTAAAAGGGTGGCATTTGACCCCCCCTACCCCCCCCCCCTTTTCACTACGCACAAACTACGCAATATGGGGTCGTCAGGGGCACCAGAGTTGCGTTCTTTGTTTGTACGAACGGTGCCTGCTAGTGCATGTGTGCAGGATATATACCGAACGCTTCCACGAGTCTTTTTTGGTGCGAAAAGCTAGCTGTTCTTGCAAAAAAATGGGGGATTGGGGAGGAAATTTTACTCTGGATAAAATGCGGATGGTATGTTGCCTGTTGGGATCAACGACCACGCCCCTGGCGACGCGAGACATGACAGCCCTGAATGGGGGAGGGAGAGGTTGTGGTGAAACGCACACACCTCGACCTGTGATGAGGTGAGATGTGGCTCTGCAATTACGGCACTACGCGTGCCGTAAACTCAAATCGGACCTGCGTTCTCTGTGTTCCATTTCCTCCTTCATTGCATGAGCAGAGCATATTATAGGGGGTCTAAACTGAGGCGATCCCTCACATTTAAGGAAAAAAAAAGGATTTCCGGGGAAAATCCGGGGGGGGGAAAAACTGGTGGCGGCTGGGCAGCCCCGCAGCTGAGAGTGGACTCATGCCCACAGACTGCGAGCAACTTACCCGACCGTTTTTCTGTCCAGTTTCTTTGTCAAACCCCGAGAAAACGCAGGCCGCGAAGGGGCGGACGTTCACTACCGTGGCCTCCGGCGGCTGGGGGGCTCCGCCCCCCAGACCCCCCTGTGCCGTATGCCTGTCTTTAGTCACCCCAAACCCTTTGGGGTGACATCAGGGAATGGAATACAGACCACTCTCGGGAGGTAGGATCGTACGCCAGAGGAACAGATGCTCACTACCGTGGCCTCCGGCGGCTGGGGGGCTCCGCCCCCCAGACCCCCCTGTGCTGTATACCTGTGCCCAAACCCTTTGAGGTTACATCAGGGAATGGAATGCAGACCACCTTCAGTAGCCTCAGGAGGACGCAGCCAGCTCATGCAGAATCTGTACCCACGCAAGGAACAGCCCGGAAGGAACAGATATTCACTACCGTGGCCTCCGGCGGCTGGGGGGCTCCGCCCCCCAGACCCCCCTGTGGCATGTGCCTGTCTTGTAGCCAGGTCCTTGTGCACGGAGCTGCGGCATGTTGGTCTCGGAGCCCATTTTTTGGACTATCCTCCGGCGCCTGAGGCTGAATCTGAGCACTGGTCCCTGAGAGAGGAGCCGGGAGGTGACCCATCCAGTGCAAGACTCACTTGCCGGGGGGTCCGTCAAAAAATCGGGGAGCCCCTCACATTTAAGCCCAAATGAGCGTAGATTTCGCCCCTATAAAATGCCCTGTGCATGAGGCTACAACAAAAAAAAATCAATCCTCCCCTCCCCCCCAACCACACACTACAACTTCCCGCCCCACCCCACCACATCAGAACTGCAAACCACCTCCCGCATGGGACAAGGAAGAGGGGGGGCTGCAGAAGCACGAGGGGAAGGATGGTGGACCCCACCCTGCACAACCAACCGCTCTGCCTCAACAAGGCTGTAGCCGAACACGCTGAGCTCTGTAAAACCTCCGCTGGATCACCCACAAAAACGGCAGTGCAGGGAGCGGGGTGGGGTGTGAGGAGGAGGGAGAGAGCGAAGAGGTAGGGCGGGGGAATCAAATCCACCCCTCCCCCCCTCCCCCCTGCCCTCTGACGACCAGCAGGCCTCTGGCATGAAGCCCATCTGAGGACCGCTGTGGTGTCGCGCTATGGAGGGATGAACATATCCACCCCTCCTCCCCACCCGCAGTCCGCACACCCACTATATGCTTCTGCGAGATACACAAATTGCCAAGCAAGGTGGGGAGGGGTGGGTGGGAACGTCAGCTTGTTTCCACCACCCCCCGCAGTGAACTGGGTAGAATCGTGTTACGCCCCCCCTCCTCTCCGGAGGCGTGGAGGGGGGGGGAGGGGGGCAACCACGAAGGCCTGATCACTGGCCCTCCTCGGAGGCCGGTCTGATCAACGTCTTAGTTGAGGCAAAAAAAACCCCTTCCCAACGCATCTGCTTTTGGCCCCTCAATCCTCTATTTTTCATTCTCTGCGTTGCATCATGTGGCAATCCTGACACCCCCACCCGACACCGCATTTTTGCTGTGGCATCGCCAACCAGGCCTGGCGCGTGGAACAGCCAGGGATGGTGACGTGATGCACAGTGTCGCCAGAAGGTGTCGTGACGCCCATGGCGTAGACGCAGGGCTACGCTTAAACCAGGGGGAAAATAGTCGTTTGTTGTTGATTTTTTTTGAGGAGCATATCTGCAGACACACCTCACACCAAGTATGCCTGGGACTTTGGCCTTTTTGGGCCCAAAAAGGGGTCGGGATTCCACTTTTTCTCCAAGGGTTTTTCGGGGGGGAAATGGCGCACAATCCCCCTCGCGGGCAAGAAAATCCCCCCATCCCCACCACACAACCAGTGTGAGTGTGGTGTGTGGGTATTGGACGCCCTGTGTGATGAGAGATAGTGGCAACACAACAGCAACATGCCAGGCAAGGGGTGCCAAAAATGGGTTTTCGGGGCGTTATTGTAACGACCCCTTCCTATGCCCAGTGGCACAATCTCAAGGATTTGGTTGCTCGACATACGGGGGGGTCTGGGGGGCGGAGCCCCCCAGCCGCAGGAGGCCACGGTAGTGAGTATCTGTTCCTTGCGCCGTAGTGGGAGCGCGTGGGAGTTGCGGGCGTACAGATTGTTGGCTGCGTCCTCCTGAGGCTACTGAGAGTGGTCTGGGTCCCATTCGCTGATGTGAACCCAAAGGACTTGGCTACAAGACAGGCACACGCTCCAGCCTAGTGGTACAGGGGGGTCTGGGGGGCGGAGCCCCCCAGCCGCCGGAGGCCACGGTAGTGAACGCCTGGCCCTTGACTGGGGAACAACGCCGGGTTTTGGCTGGAACAACCGAAAAAGGGGCGGGTGTCCGGAGGATTCATCCTCATCCCCCACTAGAATACCACCTGCCCCCGAAAAACTTCACCCAGAAAACCTGTTGGGAAAAAATCCCACCTAAAAAACCCAAGGAGAAAAAAAAATCCCTCCCTATAAAAACCCAAAGAGAAAAAAAGTGCAATCCTGAATCGGGACTTGGACTCCACATTTAGCTTCATACTTGCCTCACACCGGTCATTTTTTTTTCCAATTTTGTTATCAAAAAAGGTGGTGCTGCAGTGCAGTGATGTGCAGCACCAAGACACCCCCCCCCCCCCCCTTGAAAGGGGATAGAATATGCGCTGCCCCGTTGGCAGAAGAGAAGCACCCTAACACAAGCCCCTGTTTTGTTTTCTTCGGGGGCGGGATGGGCCTCTGGGGCACACGGCTGTGCTCCAGGGCACTGTATTATATTCCGTAACACCATAAACGCACGCAATACGAAATGCGTGCCACCCTTTTTTGATGCGATTGTCACACCGCCCGTGTTACCCTGTGGAGCTTATTGTGCGAATCAGAGGCAGTGGCGTACAGCTGTGCCGCCCACCACTACCCCGCACCACCCTTCGGCAAAGCAACGCCAAACCTACTGTTTAGTGCTGCTTCAGCTTGGCAGGGGCGGTGCATTTCGCGAAGGAGCTGGTCATCAGGTAGATGGGGAGCACGATCCACACGAAGTTGGCGAAGTAGCCGAACCAGAAGTACGTAACCTGCTCGGGGGTGAAGGTGAACTCAGGGTCGGTGACGATGTTCGGATAGCCGTGAACGTGCTCGTCAAGGCAGAACATCACAGCGCCGAAGATGTGGCAGGTGCAGATCACAATCTCGAGGGGTGCAGCCCACGCCTTGCCCCAGCGGAACCCCAGGTAGGTCAGGAAGCACAGGGGGGCCATCACCAGCAGCTCCACCCACGCCACCTGCACCGGGATGGTGTAGGCACTGTCGTCGCGGAAACGCCCGTCAAGCTTCTTATACTGTTCCAGAAAGAGGGGCAGCTGCTTCAGCGCCCCGATGCCTCCGTCCATCATGACGTGGATGATGGCGCCGTTCCAGAGGTACCACCTGGCGCGCATGCGCTCTGTCACGGAGAGCTCCGGGCATTTCCCGATGCGGGACAGGCCTGCAAAGAGGAACAGCAGCGACGCGGAGAGGATGAAGTACGGGTCGAGGAGGAAGTCACGGCGCATCGCGTCTGTCGTGGTCGGCTCTTTGTACAGCGGGACAAGGATGCAGAAGAGGCAGAACACTGCACTCGGGTCCAGCACAGAGAAGACAGACATCGTGGGAACTGGTGTGACCTGCGGCTGAGGGGAGGGGGGTGGTGGGTGGGTGGGTGGGTGGGTGGTGGGTCTGTGGACAGAACAGTGCAACAGAGAAGGGAAAATCAAAATAAATGTGACAAAAGCCAATAACAGCCAGGGCATTGGCAGAGTCGGTGGGCTGTGTGCCAGACAGCTGTGGAAACTTCGATCCGGAGAGGGGGTGGGGGGTTGGGGGGTGTGAGCGAGGCCTTCTCTCTGCCGGGTTTTTTTCATAAGTATACGCACCGGCGGAGCCCCCCTCCCCCCCCCCCCCCTAGGGACCGTCTTAAGGTACCGAAATCCGTCAACTTTACGACATTTTTCGACATAGGCAATTTTCGACCAGAAACCCCCCAAAAATGCTGAAAAAGTGGCCAGACCACCCCAAAAGCCGCCCCTGGGTGTGGGACACCCACTTTGGTGCCCCGGAACGCGGCTGAAACGCTGTGTTGAAAAAAGTGTCATGGTTTGGTACCGAACCCCTCCCCGGGTGAGTCTCCCGAGCACCCTGTCACCTGCGTCATCACCATCCCCCGTCATGTATCACGTTCTGCCGCCTCTGATGAGACATCTGAGTACTATCGGGCCAAGAAAATGGTATTTCAGCGAGTGTTCTGTCAGGTTTCTGCCGACATCCTCAACAAACATCGGGTGTGTCTGCGAATGCAAGGGCGTCGCTCGGGAAGCGATATTATGTGCCCTCCCTGAGGTGTCGGATGCATTGGGGACTTCATCAGGGGTAACGGCAACAGCGAAGTGGGTGTGGTGTATAACCTGTGTCACCCCGGCTCTACGGTACTGCAGTGGCACTTCTCAGTGAAGATGATCCTCGTCATCTGCACCATCACTCCCACTTGCGCGCTCTTCATTGCAGCACTGCAAGAGCTAGAAGAGATGCCGGACGACGGTCAGAATGCTGGGGAACTCAGCCGCAGATGGAAAGGAGAGGCTGGAGACGGTGCGCGAGTGGATTTTGGGGCTGGCGTCTTTGGAAAATATGCCGGTGTGGGTTCCAAAGCCTTATTCGGTGTGCAAACCGGCAGGCGCAGTGGTCGGTGTACGCTGCAGCAAGTGTTATCAGGAACTGCCGGCGAGAAGACGCTCCTTCCCAAGCTTGTCACACGCATTTGCTCCCAAATTGAACCGAAGGCATTAGTGCCCACCCAAGACAAGAAAAGGCGGAATGTTGCGGGCAAGTAGGGCGGGACGGGCTCGGAAGGGTGGTTCAAATGAGGGGGCCGGAACCAAACCATGACACTTTTTTGAGCATGGTCACGGATTGGCTCAGAAGTGACCAAATACCCCCAAAAACCACCCAGACCGCCCCCAAATACTCCCAGGGGCCGGGGTTTCAGGTTTACTGCCATTTTGTGCGTGTTCCTCGCCTATGTGAAAAATCCCGTAAAGTTTACCCCTTAACCTTTAGGTACCTAGCGACACACATGTGTGTCGAAAAGTCAATTTTTTTTCGCACTGGGCAACCATATGCTTTCCACTACGAATTTTTGATCGATTTTTTTTATGGTGAACTCAGATGTCGCAGAACGTTGCAAAGAAGCAAGAGAAAAATTACGATGCGGTCTCCCGACTACATTGGTTGCAAGGAAGAAAAATGCACTTTTTCGGAAAATCCCGAAAATCGCGTTTTTTTGGGTTTTGGGGATATTCTTCTCCATTACCAGTAACAGGGACTGTACTCCACCTTTTTCCTCGATTTTTTTTATGCACGGTGGACTCCAGCGGGGGTAGGGTAACCCTTTTCGGGAGTCTCAACTAGCGGGAGTCTCGGACTCCCGCTAGCGGGAGTCTTTAGCCTAAATTAGCTGGAAAATAGACTCCCGCTAGCGGGAGTCTCCAGTACATACTGCAGAAAAAGACACCCTCTCAGACTCCCGCTCCCAGACTCCCGCTAGGGTGGCTGGAGTCCACCGTGTGGTGAATTGTTTTGGTCTCGAAAAAGCGCGTTTTCGCCATGTTTCGAAAATCCGGGGGGGTGCAAAAAACTGGGCTGCGTAACACAACCTGGAGAGGCCTTCCCAATTTACATAAATAGCCCCACTATCGCCAGAAAAAAAAAATTCGGAAAAAAAAATATTCTCGGAAACGGCCAGAGCAGCGCGTTTCACGGGGGGGTGTCGATTCTGGACAAAAAATAATTTTTTTCAAAAAAAAAAAATCGAAAAATCGGGGGAAAATGCTGAAAAATGGCAAAAAAAAGAGTATGGGGAGTTGGGTCCAGTTTAGCAAAGTCGTCATATTTTTCGGGTGTTTTTTTGAATGGGACACCCGAAGAACCCGTTGAGACGTGAATGACATCGTGAACATATCTGCCAGAGAATCCTCAAGCTTGGTGCCTCAAGAACGTGGGACAACACGGCGCTGCAGGCGCATCCTGGGCCGCAGACCAGCAAGCCGGCAAAATAGCCAAGGCCGCCTACACGGCGAGCCTTCTACAGATTCCAGATTGCTCAAACGAGCGTGTCCAGGAAGCTTGAGCTTTGGGTGGGGACGGGGGGGGGGGGGGGGGGCGGGGGGCGGGGCGGGGGTGTTGGTTATTCCTCATCATCAGCGCGGTCGTCCTCTCCACTGTTTTTTATGGGACACCCCGAAGAACCCCAGGATAGGCAGGGTGATGTGCACATTATCCGCGAGGCAGGGAGGACACGCCTCGGGCCGCCGCACAAAATCAGGGGTGTCCACCACCCTCCAAGCTGCCGCGCAGCCATCCAAAAGCAACTGCATGCCTTTCACTGAATATTGGAGTAGTGTAGCCACAGCCCATCAGAGCTGTCAACTGCACTGATTCCTGCAAGCTCAAACCCCCATGATAACGAAACGAAGCAAACCATACACCATAACAAATCGAGACAGAACACACACGTCATCTCTTCGACCCTGCCCGGCAATTTCACTTGCCCTTCTTCCCCTTCGCAGTGGTCTTCTTCGCAGCGGCCTTCTTCACAGAGGCCTTCTTGTACTTCTTGCTTGCGGGGGCCGCACTGCCAGCAGGCGGCGAGCTCTCGGAGGGCCGCTTCTTAGCAGAACCCTCCTTCCCCGCAGGGGGCTGTCTCGTAGGGGGGTTCTCACACGGAGACGAAGAAGAGGAAGTGTTTGTAGCGGTCTTCTTCGCAGCGGCCTTCGCAGGGGCCTTCGCAGCGGTCTTCTTCACAGCGGCCTTCTTGTCCCTCTTGCTTGCGGGGGCCTTACTGCCAGCAGGCGGCGAGCTCTCGGAGGGCCGCTTCTTAGCAGAACCCTCCTTCCCGGCAGGGGGCTGTCTCGCAGGGGGGTTCTCCACATGGGGTGGGGTTTTGGAGGAGCGCGGCCTTTTCTTGGGCGGGACATCGTCAGAAGATGAAGAAGACGAAGACGAAGAGGAAGAAGAGGAAGTGTTTGTGGAAGAAGAAGTATTCGGGGAAGAAGAGGAAGAGGGGATGTCAGCCGTTTCTTCCGTGTCCGACGAATCCTCGCCCTCCAGATCCCGACACTCGGAGGACCCCACACTGGCCCCGTCCGCGTCCTCTTCCCCACCATCCAGAAACAGGCGATCCCTATCGAAGCGGGAAGTCCACACCTGTCTGCTGGACTTCCAGGGCCCAGGGTCCACCGACAGATTGGCCCCACCCAGTGCGCCCCAATCCTCCCTCCTCGTGGCTGCGAGGGTCTGCCACCTGGCCTTCTTCTCCTTCGCAGCCCACAACTCCAGCAGGGTGTCGGCCGCAGTCTTTGAGGCGGCAGCCTCATCATCGCTCCACGGGTAGCTCGCCGTGTCGGCTTGACGCGTGAGCTTGCTCGCCAGGAGCGTGTACCCGCACAGGGGCATCTCCGGAATACTCCAGCGCAGCCTGAAGTTGTGCAGGTGGGCGGCCACCTGGAAGCAGGGGTTCAGCCAATTGAGGCCGCCCTTCACAGTCTCCAGGTTCCAGATCTTCCGGAAGATCGCGAACGACTGCTTCAGGCGTGCGATGGCCCTCTCCACACGCGAACGGCCAGCAGCGTGTGCGCGGTTGAACTCTACGCACCCAGGAGTACGCAGGCGGGAGAAGAAGTCGAAGTCCGTCGACCTGTTCTCGTCGTTCGGCTTCGCGACGCGGCGGTTCGGCATCACGACACAGGCCGCGTCAGCATACGCCCCGTCACCGAGGACGATGTCATTCGCGCGGAGAGGGACGCGTTTGTAGGTGTCGGCCTGCGGGGGCTTCCTGGCGGATCCCCAGATGTCCCCATCGGGTCGGGGCCCGGGGTTCAGCGCCGACAACCCCGCAATGAAGCCGAGGGCTGTGATGCACAGCTGCAGCTTCTTCGCGTGGCGGGAGTAGTACCCACTGTAGTCTGTCTTATTTGCACAGACGTACACGGGGAACACGTCCACCGCAAGCGACGCGAGGGGCTGGAAGGGGAAGTGGTTCACTGAGCGGTGAGCCCAGGGCTTGGTGAACCACTCACGGCCCTTCACATCTGTCCCCATCTCATCCATGCTGGAGAGGAGATGCATCACCCCCTTGTGGTACTCCGCCGACAGAGTCTCGCGCTCGAGAGAGACTCCTGGGAGGTGCTGCCTGAAACCGGCGTTGCTCAGCTCCGGGACGTGGCGAAGGTACACCAGGGAGATGAGGAGGCAGCGGCGCGGGCATGCGCTATCCCCGCCGTAGAGGTCGTAGAGCTTTGTCAGCTGCCAGGGGTGAAACCCAGTGGCAGCGAAGGAGAAGTCCGTCCTGGGATCAGGATCCCCAAAGAAGGGAAGCCAGGCGCTCACATCCACATCCTGCGTCTTGTGCCCGAGGAGCGGGTGGTCCGCATCCTTCTCCCCCTGCGTCTTCCGCAGATCCGCCATCTTCAGGCGCATCTCGGCAGCCTCGTCCAGGTAGCGGTGGACGCGGTTGGCGTCGTGGTCCTGCCACGCTTCGGCATACCCCGTGGTTTTCGCCTCCTCGGATCGCGCCTCCACCGCCTTCTCCTCCGCCTCAACCACGGCCTGCTTGGCGGGGCGGCCGCGGCGGTTCAGGCCAGCCGCTTGCCGCGCGTCCTTCCCGAACTCCTTCGCCTCCTTCTTCGCCACAAATGCCTCTTCCATTGTCTGCGAAGTCCCGCACCCAGCGCCCACAACCACATCCCGGTCGGGGTCAGGGGCAGTCCCCACCTCCTCCCTGCGCGCCGCCTCCGCTGCTGCGTGGCGACGTTTCCGGTCCGCAGCGACACGACGCCGCATTGCTCGGTACCGCAGGCGTGTAATCGCCTTGCCCGCCCCCACAGACAAAGCCTGGGTGCACCCCCTCGGCATCGTACCCTGGCGAAGTGCGGTCAGGATGTGCTGCAGATCTGCAGAGAACCCCGTGCCCCTCAGGAACTGTACAGTCCCCTCGCGGTACTGCTCGAGGAAATCGCGGCGGCCGTGCCCGTTGATGGTGGCATGCACTCGCGGGTGGACGGACTCCAGCAGGCCGTCCCCGTTCATCTGGGGGAATTCTCCCATTAGCCCCATGAACCGGGTGTCGTAGTCCGCCTCGAACGCTTTCCTGACAGATTCCTTCTCTGCCATGGAGTCGAGGGTGGGTTGGCTGGGGAAGGCCCGACCCTTCGTGCTCAGCCGCTCGTAGGACGGCGTGTCCCGGTGCACGTCGTCCTCACCCAGTGCCGAGCGAGGCGTCGGCTCCTTGCGCTTCTTGGGGGGTGGGATTGGCATCTGCGGGGGAGGCTGTGGCTGGGGAGCCTGCTGGGGTCGTGGTTCCGGCAGGGGAGCCTGTGGCTGGGGTGCTTCCGGCAGGGGTGCCTGTGGCAGGGGTGCTTCCGGCAGGGGAGGGACTGGGGGAGCCGGCAAACCAGACGCGCTGGCACTCCCCTGCAGTAACATCCAGTGGAACAACTGGACGTAAGCCGCGATCTGTGCCGGTGAGAGGTTCGGCAGAGACGTGCCTTGAGGGCCCAAGAGGTTGCGGGCCAAAGGCAGAGGGGACGGCGACTCGGGCTGGTCGATGTCGGGTGCCCGGTCCCACGTTACGCTCGTAGCGCTGGAGTCCTGGGTGGCGTGGCGTGTCATCGGAGTCGCAGAGGCCACAGGGGTCGCAGGGGAAAGAGGGGTCGCAGGCACAGTAGTCCCACGGGACAGAGGGGTCGCAGGGGGCGCAGGAGTCCCACGGGACAGAGGGGTCGCAGGGGCCACACGGGCCGCAGAGGGTGTACCACTCCGGCTGGCACCAGAGTCCAGCTTCAGCCGGCCGGAGTACGTCGACGCGTAGTGAACAAAGGTACTGTCCTTTTCAAAGAAGTACCTTGTCACGAGGTGGGTGTGGAACTCTTGGTGAGTCCAGCTCCTCGACCCCTGCTGCACCATGCTGGGCAGGTTGTGCACACCCTGGACAAAATCCCGGATGTGCTTCTCGAGCACGTCCTCGGTGGTCTCCGACACAGCGAAGTCAAAGGCGTCGCGGGGGATGTAGTGCATCGAGGCGGCTGCGTCGGTGTTATTGATGGCCCGCCGGAATACCCCAGCGGCGTCGGACCACGAACCCACCTGCCACGAGAAAGGCGGCTGCTGAAATTTCGCACGGGTGGCCGCGCGGCAAGCGTTGGCTGAGAGGGTCGGGGTCTGCTCCTGCAGGCGGTTGTACACGGCCCACACCAGGGCAGCAGCAATGGGGTTGAGGGTGGTGCACTTAACCCCGGTGAAGAGCGAGAGTGATGATACCGACTCCTCTTTTTTGGGCGGGGCCTGTGTGGAATTACCTTGCGGAGCTGGGGATGCAGTCGGTGGTGCGGGGGGCGACGTCTTGGGGAGTCGTGTCGGGGCCCTTGGCGGCGGGGGCTGTGGGGCGGCGGGGGCTGTGGAATTCCCTTGCACGCTTGTGGATGGCGTCGGGGGTGCGAGTCGCGGGGCACGAGGGACGTCGTCCGAACTGCGGAGCGAACTCACCCTCTCCCAGAGAAGCAGGTAGGGGGTGGCGGCTCCGTCCTCCTCGTTGAGGGCAGCGAAGGTGTCTGCCTCGCTGGTGCGCTGGACGACGGCGTCATCCAGAAGGTACCACCCTCCAGCGCAACGGAAGTAGCCGTAGTAGTGGCCACCCCCTGAGCTTTCTCCTGAATGCAAAATGCAGGAGCGCAGGCGGTACCTCACCTCACAACCGTCAGGGTGCAGAGTGATGAAGCGCGGGATCAACACCCGCGTCATCAGCTTCGTCACCTCCACAGCCCCATGCCGAAAGCGGCTCAGGGACATCCCGAAGTAGTGCGACGTGCACAAGAGGGAGCGCTGCTTGTCAGCAAGGCGAGGGCCACCGCACTTCCCGCATTCGTAGCGGTTCTCTGCGTCTGCCAAGGGAGTGTCATCCCCGAACTCCTTTTCAAGGAGTTCTTCCAGAGGGAAGTAACCGTCTGTGGGGAGGCGGACGTCGTTGAACGAGAAGGTGAACGGCGTCTGCGAGGTCTTCCGGCAGTCCCTGCACGTCACCTTGTCAACGAACTGTGTCGTGAAGAGGTCAGACACAGCCTCTGGCAACGCGCTCAGGAGATAATCCCGGAACTCGCAGACGTCGTACATCTCGTTGATGTTCCGGGTGAACATCGTGAACCTCCGCCCCATGGCTGTAAAAAGCCCCCGCGGACACGCAGCTGAGCCCCCCGACCCGAACAGCAGCGAGAGCTCTTCACGGACGCCACATCCTGCATTATTACCCGCAGTAATAATTTCATGCACCATCGGGCAGCGCCAGAACATCTGGAGGATGCTCGAAAGGTAGCATGTGTTGCCGATGTTGTGGATACCACGAGGCAACGGCGGGGCATAGGCCGCAGGAGGAGCGGGCGGGGCAGGCGGAGTGGATGTGGGGGGAGCAGCGGGCGGAGTCGATGGGGGGGCAGCGGGCGAAGTCGACGGGGGGGCAGCGGGCGAAGTCGAGGCGATAGGAGCGGGGACAGCGGGCGGAGTCGAGGCGGGCATAGGAGCGGGGGCAGCGGGCGGAGTCGACGGGGGGGCAGCGGGCGAAGTCGAGGCGATAGGAGCGGGGGCAGCGGGCGGAGGCGATGGGTGGGCAGCGGGCGGAGTCGAGGCGGGCATAGGAGCGGGGGCAGCGGGCGGAGTCGATGGGTGGGCAGCAGGCGGAGTCGATGCGGGTGCGGGGGGAAGAGCAGACGACGGCAGGCACGGGCAGTGGCGGCACCCGACATGCACGCAATACTCAAAACCGGAAGTTTTCTTTCCGGCCTTGACATGCCTCGTAAACAGGCCAGAACACCAGAGGACAGGAGTGCCTTCCCGTTCTTCATCCGCATAAATCTCCACTCCGGACTCTCTGCACAGCACCCCAAGGGCCAGAGAAACAGCTCTCACCTTCAACCAGGTGTGGGCCCCGTCCCGCTTGACGGCAGCGTGCACAATAGCGGGAAGCTCGCTGGTACGGCACACTGGTTGGAGGCTACGCACCTTGCTCTCAACCTGAGATCCGAGCGACATGATGAGGAGGTGAAACGAACCGACAGCGCTCTACAGGGGGGGGGGGGGCGGTGTGTGGTGAGGTAATGTGCGGCACAACAACACGGAAAAGAAAAGCGAAACAGCTACCAAGAGGCGGGGGCGAGGCTGGAGAGGGTGGGGGGGGGGGGGGGGGGAGCGCGGGCACCGGCACGACGGACATCGCACACCAGAGAACCTATGACCGAAGCACACACGACCGAAGAATATCCGAGAGGTAGCAACCCATTAGTGGGTCGCAACCCCTAGACGAACGCCTAGACGAACCCCTAGAGCCGCCGAACACCGAGACGAACCCCTAGAGGCACGGGCAACCCATAAGTGGGTGGGGGGAACCCCTAGAGGTATGGGGTAACCCATTGGTAGGTGGGGGGAACCCCTAGAGGTAGGGGGTAACCCATTTGTGGGTGGGGGGAACCCCTAGAGGTAGGGGGTAACCCATTTGTGGGTGGGGGGAACCCCTAGAGGCAGGGGGTAACCCATTTGCGGCTGGGGGGAACCCCTAGAGGCAGGGGGTAACCCATTTGTGGGTGGGGGGAACCCCTAGAGGCAGGGGGTAACGCATTTGTGGCTGGGGGGAACCCCTAGAGGCAGGGGGTAACCCATTTGTGGGTGGGGGGAACCCCTAGAGGCAGGGGGTAACCCATTTGTGGGTGGGGGGAACCCCTAGAGGCAGGGGGTAACCCATTTGTGGCTGGGGGGAACCCCTAGAGGTAGGGGGTAACCCATTAGTGGGTGGGGGGAACCCCTAGAGGCAGGGGGTAACCCATTTGTGGGTGGGGGGAACCCCTAGAGGCAGGGGGTAACCCATTTGCGGCTGGGGGGAACCCCTAGAGGCAGGGGGTAACCCATTTGTGGGTGGGGGGAACCCCTAGAGGCAGGGGGTAACCCATTTGTGGCTGGGGGGAACCCCTAGAGGCAGGGGGTAACCCATTTGTGGCTGGGGGGAACCCCTAGAGGTAGGGGGTAACCCATTTGTGGGTGGGGGGGAACCCCTAGAGGCAGGGGGTAACCCATTTGTGGCTGGGGGGAACCCCTAGAGGTAGGGGGTAACCCATTAGTGGGTGGGGGGAACCCCTAGAGGCAGGGGGTAACCCATTTGTGGCTGGGGGGAACCCCTAGAGGCAGGGGGTAACCCATTTGTGGGTGGGGGGAACCCCTAGAGGTAGGGGGTAACCCATTTGTGGCTGGGGGGAACCCCTAGAGGCAGGGGGTAACCCATTTGTGGGTGGGGGGAACCCCTAGAGGCAGGGGGTAACCCATTTGTGGGTGGGGGGAACCCCTAGAGGCAGGGGGTAACCCATTTGTGGCTGGGGGGAACCCCTAGAGGTAGGGGGTAACCCATTAGTGGGTGGGGGGAACCCCTAGAGGCAGGGGGTAACCCATTTGTGGGTGGGGGGAACCCCTAGAGGCAGGGGGTAACCCATTTGCGGCTGGGGGGAACCCCTAGAGGCAGGGGGTAACCCATTTGTGGGTGGGGGGAACCCCTAGAGGCAGGGGGTAACCCATTTGTGGCTGGGGGGAACCCCTAGAGGTAGGGGGTAACCCATTAGTGGGTGGGGGGAACCCCTAGAGGCAGGGGGTAACCCATTTGTGGCTGGGGGGAACCCCTAGAGGTAGGGGGTAACCCATTAGTGGGTGGGGGGAACCCCTAGAGGCAGGGGGTAACCCATTTGTGGGTGGGGGGAACCCCTAGAGGCAGGGGGTAACCCATTTGCGGCTGGGGGGAACCCCTAGAGGCAGGGGGTAACCCATTTGTGGGTGGGGGGAACCCCTAGAGGCAGGGGGTAACCCATTTGTGGCTGGGGGGAACCCCTAGAGGTAGGGGGTAACCCATTAGTGGGTGGGGGGAACCCCTAGAGGCAGGGGGTAACCCATTTGTGGGTGGGGGGAACCCCTAGAGGCAGGGGGTAACCCATTTGTGGCTGGGGGGAACCCCTAGAGGCAGGGGGTAACCCATTAGTGGGTGGGGGGAACCCCTAGAGGCAGGGGGTAACCCATTTGTGGGTGGGGGGAACCCCTAGAGGTAGGGGGTAACCCATTTGTGGGTGGGGGGAACCCCTAGAGGCAGGGGGTAACCCATTTGCGGCTGGGGGGAACCCCTAGAGGCAGGGGGTAACCCATTTGTGGGTGGGGGGAACCCCTAGAGGTAGGGGGTAACCCATTAGTGGGTGGGGGGAACCCCTAGAGGCAGGGGGTAACCCATTTGTGGGTGGGGGGAACCCCTAGAGGTAGGGGGTAACCCATTTGTGGGTGGGGGGAACCCCTAGAGGCAGGGGGTAACCCATTAGTGGGTGGGGGGAACCCCTAGAGGCAGGGGGTAACCCATTTGTGGCTGGGGGGAACCCCTAGAGGTAGGGGGTAACCCATTTGTGGGTGGGGGGGAACCCCTAGAGGCAGGGGGTAACCCATTTGTGGCTGGGGGGAACCCCTAGAGGTAGGGGGTAACCCATTAGTGGGTGGGGGGAACCCCTAGAGGCAGGGGGTAACCCATTTGTGGGTGGGGGGAACCCCTAGAGGCAGGGGGTAACCCATTTGCGGCTGGGGGGAACCCCTAGAGGCAGGGGGTAACCCATTTGTGGGTGGGGGGAACCCCTAGAGGCAGGGGGTAACCCATTTGTGGCTGGGGGGAACCCCTAGAGGTAGGGGGTAACCCATTAGTGGGTGGGGGGAACCCCTAGAGGCAGGGGGTAACCCATTTGTGGGTGGGGGGAACCCCTAGAGGCAGGGGGTAACCCATTTGCGGCTGGGGGGAACCCCTAGAGGCAGGGGGTAACCCATTTGTGGGTGGGGGGAACCCCTAGAGGCAGGGGGTAACCCATTTGTGGCTGGGGGGAACCCCTAGAGGTAGGGGGTAACCCATTAGTGGGTGGGGGGAACCCCTAGAGGCAGGGGGTAACCCATTTGTGGGTGGGGGGAACCCCTAGAGGCAGGGGGTAACCCATTTGTGGCTGGGGGGAACCCCTAGAGGCAGGGGGTAACCCATTAGTGGGTGGGGGGAACCCCTAGAGGCAGGGGGTAACCCATTTGTGGGTGGGGGGAACCCCTAGAGGCAGGGGGTAACCCATTTGTAACTGGGGGGAACCCCTAGAGGCAGGGGGTAACCCATTAGTGGGTGGGGGGAACCCCTAGAGGCAGGGGGTAACCCATTTGTGGGTGGGGGGAACCCCTAGAGGTAGGGGGTAACCCATTTGTGGGTGGGGGGAACCCCTAGAGGCAGGGGGTAACCCATTTGCGGCTGGGGGGAACCCCTAGAGGCAGGGGGTAACCCATTTGTGGGTGGGGGGAACCCCTAGAGGCAGGGGGTAACCCATTTGTGGCTGGGGGGAACCCCTAGAGGCAGGGGGTAACCCATTTGTGGGTGGGGGGAACCCCTAGAGGCAGGGGGTAACCCATTTGTGGCTGGGGGGAACCCCTAGAGGCAGGGGGTAACCCATTTGTGGGTGGGGGGAACCCCTAGAGGCAGGGGGTAACCCATTTGCGGCTGGGGGAAACCCCTAGAGGCAGGGGGTAACCCATTTGTGGGTGGGGGGAACCCCTAGAGGCAGGGGGTAACCCATTTGTGGCTGGGGGGAACCCCTAGAGGCAGGGGGTAACCCATTAGTGGGTGGGGGGAACCCCTAGAGGCAGGGGGTAACCCATTTGTGGGTGGGGGGAACCCCTAGAGGTAGGGGGTAACCCATTTGTGGGTGGGGGGGAACCGCTAGAGGCAGGGGGTAACCCATTTGTGGCTGGGGGGACCCCTAGAGGCAGGGGGTAACCCATTAGTGGGTGGGGGGAACCCCTAGAGGCAGGGGGTAACCCATTTGTGGGTGGGGGGAACCCCTAGAGGTAGGGGGTAACCCATTTGTGGGTGGGGGGAACCCCTAGAGGCAGGGGGTAACCCATTTGCGGCTGGGGGGAACCCCTAGAGGCAGGGGGTAACCCATTTGTGGGTGGGGGGAACCCCTAGAGGCAGGGGGTAACCCATTTGTGGCTGGGGGGAACCCCTAGAGGCAGGGGGTAACCCATTAGTGGGTGGGGGGAACCCCTAGAGGCAGGGGGTAACCCATTTGCGGCTGGGGGGAACCCCTAGAGGCAGGGGGTAACCCATTTGTGGGTGGGGGGAACCCCTAGAGGCAGGGGGTAACCCATTTGTGGCTGGGGGGAACCCCTAGAGGCAGGGGGTAACCCATTTGTGGGTGGGGGGAACCCCTAGAGGCAGGGGGTAACCCATTTGTGGCTGGGGGGAACCCCTAGAGGCAGGGGGTAACCCATTTGTGGCTGGGGGGAACCCCTAGAGGTAGGGGGTAACCCATTTGTGGGTGGGGGGGAACCGCTAGAGGCAGGGGGTAACCCATTAGTGGGTGGGGGGAACCCCTAGAGGCAGGGGGTAACCCATTTGTGGCTGGGGGGAACCCCTAGAGGCAGGGGGTAACCCATTTGTGGGTGGGGGGAACCCCTAGAGGTAGGGGGTAACCCATTTGTGGCTGGGGGGAACCCCTAGAGGCAGGGGGTAACCCATTTGTGGGTGGGGGGAACCCCTAGAGGCAGGGGGTAACCCATTTGCGGCTGGGGGAAACCCCTAGAGGCAGGGGGTAACCCATTTGTGGGTGGGGGGAACCCCTAGAGGCAGGGGGTAACCCATTTGTGGCTGGGGGGAACCCCTAGAGGTAGGGGGTAACCCATTAGTGGGTGGGGGGAACCCCTAGAGGCAGGGGGTAACCCATTTGCGGCTGGGGGGAACCCCTAGAGGCAGGGGGTAACCCATTTGTGGGTGGGGGGAACCCCTAGAGGCAGGGGGTAACCCATTTGTGGCTGGGGGGAACCCCTAGAGGTAGGGGGTAACCCATTTGTGGGTGGGGGGAACCCCTAGAGGCAGGGGGTAACCCATTTGCGGCTGGGGGGAACCCCTAGAGGCAGGGGGTAACCCATTTGTGGGTGGGGGGAACCCCTAGAGGCAGGGGGTAACCCATTTGTGGCTGGGGGGAACCCCTAGAGGTAGGGGGTAACCCATTAGTGGGTGGGGGGAACCCCTAGAGGCAGGGGGTAACCCATTTGTGGGTGGGGGGAACCCCTAGAGGTAGGGGGTAACCCATTAGTGGGTGGGGGGAACCCCTAGAGGCAGGGGGTAACCCATTTGTGGGTGGGGGGAACCCCTAGAGGCAGGGGCTAACCCATTTGTGGGTGGGGGGAACCCCTAGAGGTAGGGGGTAACCCATTTGTGGCTGGGGGGAACCCCTAGAGGTAGGGGGTAACCCATTTGTGGGTGGGGGGAACCCCTAGAGGCAGGGGGTAACCCATTAGTGGGTGGGGGGAACCCCTAGAGGCAGGGGGTAACCCATTTGTGGGTGGGGGGAACCCCTAGAGGTAGGGGGTAACCCATTTGTGGGTGGGGCGAACCCCTAGAGGCAGGGGGTAACCCATTTGTGGGTGGGGGGAACCCCTAGAGGTAGGGGGTAACCCATTAGTGGGTGGGGGGAACCCCTAGAGGCAGGGGGTAACCCATTTGTGGGTGGGGGGAACCCCTAGAGGTAGGGGGTAACCCATTTGTGGGTGGGGCGAACCCCTAGAGGCAGGGGGTAACCCATTTGTGGGTGGGGGGAACCCCTAGAGGCAGGGGGTAACCCATTTGTGGGTGGGGGGAACCCCTAGAGGCAGGGGGTAACCCATTTGTGGCTGGGGGGAACCCCTAGAGGCAGGGGGTAACCCATTTGTGGCTGGGGGGAACCCCTAGAGGTAGGGGGTAACCCATTTGTGGGTGGGGGGGAACCGCTAGAGGCAGGGGGTAACCCATTAGTGGGTGGGGGGAACCCCTAGAGGCAGGGGGTAACCCATTTGTGGCTGGGGGGAACCCCTAGAGGCAGGGGGTAACCCATTTGTGGGTGGGGGGAACCCCTAGAGGTAGGGGGTAACCCATTTGTGGCTGGGGGGAACCCCTAGAGGCAGGGGGTAACCCATTTGTGGGTGGGGGGAACCCCTAGAGGCAGGGGGTAACCCATTTGCGGCTGGGGGAAACCCCTAGAGGCAGGGGGTAACCCATTTGTGGGTGGGGGGAACCCCTAGAGGCAGGGGGTAACCCATTTGTGGCTGGGGGGAACCCCTAGAGGTAGGGGGTAACCCATTAGTGGGTGGGGGGAACCCCTAGAGGCAGGGGGTAACCCATTTGCGGCTGGGGGGAACCCCTAGAGGCAGGGGGTAACCCATTTGTGGGTGGGGGGAACCCCTAGAGGCAGGGGGTAACCCATTTGTGGCTGGGGGGAACCCCTAGAGGTAGGGGGTAACCCATTTGTGGGTGGGGGGAACCCCTAGAGGCAGGGGGTAACCCATTTGCGGCTGGGGGGAACCCCTAGAGGCAGGGGGTAACCCATTTGTGGGTGGGGGGAACCCCTAGAGGCAGGGGGTAACCCATTTGTGGCTGGGGGGAACCCCTAGAGGTAGGGGGTAACCCATTAGTGGGTGGGGGGAACCCCTAGAGGCAGGGGGTAACCCATTTGTGGGTGGGGGGAACCCCTAGAGGTAGGGGGTAACCCATTAGTGGGTGGGGGGAACCCCTAGAGGCAGGGGGTAACCCATTTGTGGGTGGGGGGAACCCCTAGAGGTAGGGGGTAACCCATTAGTGGGTGGGGGGAACCCCTAGAGGCAGGGGGTAACCCATTTGTGGGTGGGGGGAACCCCTAGAGGCAGGGGCTAACCCATTTGTGGGTGGGGGGAACCCCTAGAGGTAGGGGGTAACCCATTTGTGGCTGGGGGGAACCCCTAGAGGTAGGGGGTAACCCATTTGTGGGTGGGGGGAACCCCTAGAGGCAGGGGGTAACCCATTAGTGGGTGGGGGGAACCCCTAGAGGCAGGGGGTAACCCATTTGTGGGTGGGGGGAACCCCTAGAGGTAGGGGGTAACCCATTTGTGGGTGGGGCGAACCCCTAGAGGCAGGGGGTAACCCATTTGTGGGTGGGGGGAACCCCTAGAGGTAGGGGGTAACCCATTAGTGGGTGGGGGGAACCCCTAGAGGCAGGGGGTAACCCATTTGTGGGTGGGGGGAACCCCTAGAGGCAGGGGGTAACCCATTTGTGGCTGGGGGGAACCCCTAGAGGCAGGGGGTAACCCATTAGTGGGTGGGGGGAACCCCTAGAGGCAGGGGGTAACCCATTTGTGGGTGGGGGGAACCCCTAGAGGTAGGGGGTAACCCATTTGTGGGTGGGGCGAACCCCTAGAGGCAGGGGGTAACCCATTTGTGGGTGGGGGGAACCCCTAGAGGTAGGGGGTAACCCATTAGTGGGTGGGGGGAACCCCTAGAGGCAGGGGGTAACCCATTTGTGGCTGGGGGGAACCCCTAGAGGCAGGGGGTAACCCATTTGTGGGTGGGGGGAACCCCTAGAGGCAGGGGGTAACCCATTTGTGGGTGGGGGGAACCCCTAGAGGTAGGGGGTAACCCATTTGTGGGTGGGGGGAACCCCTAGAGGCAGGGGGTAACCCATTTGCGGCTGGGGGGAACCCCTAGAGGCAGGGGGTAACCTATTTGTGGGTGGGGGGAACCCCTAGAGGCAGGGGGTAACCCAGTTGTGGCTGGGGGGAACCCCTAGAGGCAGGGGGTAACCCATTAGTGGGTGGGGGGAACCCCTAGAGGTAGGGGGTAACCCATTTGTGGGTGGGGGGAACCCCTAGAGGTAGGGGGTAACCCATTAGTGGGTGGGGGGAACCCCTAGAGGCAGGGGGTAACCCATTTGTGGGTGGGGGGAACCCCTAGAGGTAGGGGGTAACCCATTAGTGGGTGGGGGGAACCCCTAGAGGCAGGGGGTAACCCATTTGTGGCTGGGGGGAACCCCTAGAGGCAGGGGGTAACCCATTTGTGGGTGGGGGGAACCCCTAGAGGCAGGGGGTAACCCATTTGTGGGTGGGGGGAACCCCTAGAGGTAGGGGGTAACCCATTTGTGGGTGGGGGGAACCCCTAGAGGCAGGGGGTAACCCATTTGCGGCTGGGGGGAACCCCTAGAGGCAGGGGGTAACCTATTTGTGGGTGGGGGGAACCCCTAGAGGCAGGGGGTAACCTATTTGTGGCTGGGGGGAACCCCTAGAGGCAGGGGGTAACCCATTAGTGGGTGGGGGGAACCCCTAGAGGCAGGGGGTAACCCATTAGTGGGTGGGGGGAACCCCTAGAGGTAGGGGGTAACCCATTTGTGGGTGGGGGGAACCCCTAGAGGTAGGGGGTAACCCATTAGTGGGTGGGGGGAACCCCTAGAGGTAGGGGGTAACCCATTAGTGGGTGGGGGGAACCCCTAGAGGCAGGGGGTAACCCATTAGTGGGTGGGGGGAACCCCTAGAGGCAGGGGGTAACCCATTTGTGGGTGGGGGGAACCCCTAGAGGTAGGGGGTAACCCATTAGTGGGTGGGGGGAACCCCTAGAGGCAGGGGGTAACCCATTAGTGGGTGGGGGGAACCCCTAGAGGCAGGGGGTAACCCATTAGTGGGTGGGGGGAACCCCTAGAGGTAGGGGGTAACCCATTTGTGGGTGGGGGGAACCCCTAGAGGCAGGGGGTAACCCATTTGCGGCTGGGGGGAACCCCTAGAGGCAGGGGGTAACCCATTTGTGGGTGGGGGGAACCCCTAGAGGCAGGGGGTAACCCATTTGTGGCTGGGGGGAACCCCTAGAGGCAGGGGGTAACCCGTTTGTGGGTGGGACCATTTGTGATAAATTTACTGGGTTCTGGTGCCCACGACATCCCCTTTTGAGCGTTTGAAACAGCGTTTCCGGGACCCGGCACTGCTCGCAGTGGGCTCAAATGTCCAAAAACGACCCATTCTGTACCCCCCCAAAAAAAAAATGCGAGCACCTCCCCCTTGGCACGCCGGTCTTACGACGACCCTGCCTGTTTCTGGTACTGGGAAAAAAACGGAAAAAAACGGAAAATCAGGGTGTCGATTTTGGGATTTTCCGTTTTTTCGTTTTCCGTTTTTTTTTCGGATTTTTTTCGTCGAATTTTGACCAAGTCGCAGCCAGCGCCCACAGGCGGAAAAAACGGAAAAAAAGGAAAAAACGGAAAAAAACCGAAAAAATCGACACCCCCCACGACAACATTTTTTTCGAAAAAAGTCCAAAATTGAATTTTTTTTTTCCCGCGTATCCGTCAGGTGGACCACCGGGTGGGGAGAGATCCGGTGTGAGGCACTTGGGTCCGTCCAGGTGGGCAGGGGGAACCTGGGGGCGGGGGGCCTCAAAACCCGTCTACCAGTGCCGCTTCTAATCTCGTCGGTCTTGTCCCAACCACCACCAGCCAGCCCAGAACGCCCTGACGCTGCGACCTCGTCGATTTTTCCGTTTCGCCCATCCGCCCAACTCCGCCAACCCAACCAGCCCTACCCTTTCTCCCAGTCAGGGCGGTACTCACACGAGCGGCAAAGCGCTGGGGGAGGGGGGGGGGGACATCAATAGGGGAGGGGAGGGGAGGGGAGGGGAGGGGAGGGGAGGAAGGGGGGGCGGTTATGTTGTTTCTAACCCAGACCTGCTGTGCAGAGCCCGGGGGAGGGGGTGGCCAGCCCCTGTCTAACCATTCACAACGGCCACCTGCACACATCTATGAAAGGGGGGGGGGCACCACGGACTAGTCGGGCAGTGACGGGTGGGGTCGACTAGTCGGGACGACGGGTGAAAACTCGACAGGCGGCACCCGTCGACTCGACGGGTGAACCTGCTGAAACGACGGGTGTTCCAGCCATTTCCTGTTGATATGGGCCAATTTCCATTGAAAACTAGGGGAGTACCTTGCATGGCATCAGGTTATTTTTCACGCCGAGCTATCTTCCCTGCACAGACCCACCCCCCCATTACTTTCCATTTACAATTCCTACTTGATGGGGCCTCAAGTGCATGTGCGACGGCTGTTCTCGTGGATTTTCATTGTTCGAGGGATCTTGACTCTGACAAACTGTGTCAGTTTGACAGAGCAACCTACTTCATGAAGGTGATCACTTTTCTGCCAGGCAAATTTTCGCCCCAGCCCCCAACCCTTGCACAACCCACAAGGCAGTCTCCAAGATACCGTACCCTCATCACCACCCAGGCCAAGATACCCCAAGATACCATCATCACCACCCAGGCCACCCAGACGAGCCACACCAATCAATGCCAGCGGCAAAGCGTACTGCAGCGCAGGCCCTCGCCAGCGCTGTGGACATGACGGTGTTTGTACGTGCTTGGATCAACACGTACGTTGTCGAGCGTGATGCTGATGGGTTGAGCCACATGACCCTGAAGCAGCTTCTCGGCAAGCTGACGGATACTACCATCAAGTCGACTGATCCCATCATCAGTCTTGCCCTGTACAAAAAGTATGAGAAGCTGGGGGGCAGGGCTGTTCCTAACTGGGGGGCTGGTTCCCCACTTTCAGGATTCTGAACTTTTTTTCTAAGAACTTTTGTACGGGGAAAAAAAGTTTTTTTCTAAGAATTTTGTAAGGGAAATTTTTTTTTCTAAGGGTTTTTCGCAGAGGAAATTTTTTTTTCTAAGATTTTCCCAGTCGACAGGGCGCACACAAGGATGGAAGGGAAGTCTCTCCCCCGTACAGTTCGCCTTGCTGGCCAACTGGAGACTCCGCAGGATGACCCCGCCCACCTCCTCTTGCCTCGGTTTGCGTGTTGCTGGTGTGTTGCCTGTGTATTGCTGTTGTATTGCACTCCTGAGGACCTCCCTATTTATTCCCACTCGACTACCCTTCGACAGGACCCTGACCTCACACTCACCCAACCTCACGTACTCCGCGAATATGGTGCGCACCACTGCAAAAATCTCCGGGAGCTTTTGGGCTTTCAGGCCTGAAGGGGCCAGTAGGGGGGTGGCGTCGGGGAGTGGCAGCTTTGTAACTATCCTCCAGCTGCTGGCATGTACAGTACTGCGGGAGTGCCAAGGTGTATTGAGCAACCTCCTCCAGTCCCTGCGGAGCACAACCCCCGATGAGAACGAGCCCCAGATGATCACCTCGCAGGACCCGCAGCGACCCAACCCTGACGTCAGTCTCTCCGCCCTCGGACACAAACACCCGCACCTGAAGCACCTCTGCACCACCAAAAGCGCCACCGTCTACAGCTGCCCATCTTGTGGTGAGTTCCGCACAGCTATTACAGACAGCATGGTTGTGATGTTGGGCGTCGTGAAGGACGAGGTGCAGCGCGTTGCTTCTCAATTTATGGAGAAGCAAGGTCCGTGCACATGTGGTGCTGTCCGGGCTGCGCAGTTCTGCGTCGAGAAGGCCCCGCACCTCCTGTTCCTCTCGACGCAGCGGTTTTCTGCATCCGGCGAGAAGCAGAAGCACCTGACGGAGCTTGCGGAAACCGTCAACGTCAAGGAATTAAGAGACCTCTCCGCCCTTCGTGAGCTTGGCGTTGACGGCAACGGGGTGGTGCAGGTGGGCACGGTGCAGCCGGTGAATCACCGGTACCGGTTTGTCGGTGCATCGTGCACAAAGTCCGGGCTGACCCTCGCGAAGGGGATCGCCTGGGAGACGCTGTGCGCTCGTGGCCCCGCCACCACTCTGAAGTGGAAGTCGATCACGACTGATCGTGTGACGGATTGCTCTGTGGCGCCGTTCAATCGTGCGAACGCGAAGCCAGCACTCGTGCTGTACGCACGTGAGGCATCGGACGGTGACGGGCACGACGTCGATGCTTCGCATGATGCGCCGCCGCCTCCTCCTCCGGATCCCCTGGCCGCCTCTCCTGCAGCTACCACCGCCGCCCCTGTCGCCCCTGCACCCCACGCCGCCTTCTACACCGGGGAAGGGGCGTGCCACGTCGCCGCGTTCGACAGCGCCGGGCGACTGTCCCCATGGCTGACCGCCATGAAGCTCGCCCAATCAACCGGAGGCGTCAACATTGGGCTTGTACCAGGGTGGGTTCAACGGGATCTATACAGTTCTGGACACTACTGCCTCCGAGTGCTTGACTGCCTAGCAAGGTCAATTCCCATTACGGAGCCGACGCGTACCAGTGCTGCGGCGCTTCTGGAGGGCGTTGACTCCCCCGAAGCGGAGGCCCTCACGGTGAAGCTCAGGCGTCCGCGATTGATGGATACGAGATTCCTCGTGGACGAAGAGTTGGACACCAACACCGCGTCAGTGGCCCTGCAGACTTTCCGCACATCCCGCGGTTTAAATGTTCACTTTTCTATCGTCGACACCACACAGCCTCGCACCTTCGGCTTGCTTCTTCCGTCGTTGATGGCCCAGTACCCCTTGCGGCTTGTCTTCGACACAGCAAAGGCGCACTTCCTTCTTTTGATGGCAGCAAACAAGAAGTACGTGCCAGAGGGCTCAATGGTGAACGGTCTCCTTCGGATTCAGCAGCGGCAGGCACAGCTCGCCATACAGGAGAAGCAGCAGCGGAAGATCCACGCTGCAGCCTCCGGTGTGGTGCGTCTCCCTGATGGGAGGTGGAGGTGCACCACGTGTGCACCGTTCTTGGTGCAGCTGGAGGGGGAGTTCTCGGAGCAACCCCACTTGCTCCGGTATGCACGCGGCGAAGCGTCTATGTCTGCCACGACAGTTGGGCGCCAGCAAAGCAATATCCGCCGCCACATGGGTGGTGCGGCGCACAAGAGAGCAGTGCAGTTGTCCACGCCTGGGAGTGAAAACACCAATGTGACAGCTACAGATATCCCCAAGCAGACGCTGTGCGCGAAGGTGAAGGTGACCAGCGAGCAGTACACAAGTCTGGTCAACCTGGTGTACAACGTGGCAACGGCGACGCAACGGGCGGAGGGGCTGAGCAGTGTGGGTGCGAGGTTGCAGGACGACAAGCGGAAGGGGCTGCATGTCCTGGACACCCACTACTCTCGAAAAGTCGCGAAGGAGTTCCAGACGATACTCTGGGAGGTGCTCCTGAGGGGAGTGGTGGGTGCGGTGCGTGCGTGTCGGGCGGCAACCCTGAAGGTGGACGGTACCACGTTCGCCCGCATCGACTTGATGATCGTCATCGTTTCGGGGATCAGCAGGACGGATTGTGCTATGAAAGATTGGTGTGTGGGCACAGTCGACTTGAAGAAAGCTGACGCAGAGTCGCAGAAGGACGAGCTGGTCAAGTTGTTCGACAGCCTCCAGCTGTCGCAGTGGGCGCGGCGTTCGCTGAAGGGATTCGCGGCAGACGGGGCATCAACGATGAAGAGTCTCAGGGGGAAGCTCGAGATCGCGTGGGGATGCACTCTCATCGATGTGCATGATGCTGCCCACATGCACCAGCTGTCCGTCGGCCTCATCAAGAAGACACGAAAGGTTGTTGAACATAGCCGCCTCCTCCGACACTGGTTTGCCTTCTTCAGATCAACCGCCAGGCAGAAGTCTCTGCAGATCATTTCCGGTGGGAAATGTCTCTCCTTCCCGAAGGAGCACTCCGTGCGTTGGGCAGCTGCAACGTTCCGTCGCCTGAACGCGGCTGTGGTGAACTTTGACTTCACTGTCGCTATGCTCGGGGAGATCCAGCCGCCGCCGTTCTTCTTCCACAAGCTCACCCCCGAGTATTCCCTCTCGACTTGCATCTTGGCTGACGTCTTCGACATCAATAAAGGGGTGAGCGAGGCGTTGCAGAAGCGAGACCTGTCGCTCTCGTCGATGGAGAGCATCCTGCAGAATGCACTGACAGTGCATAAGGTGCTGGCGCGCCAGCCTGGCAAGCACGAAGCCAAGTTCTATGAGAACCAGGGAACCACATCGTTGCCTCCGGGGGTAGTTGCCGAGATGACTTCCTGGCGCTCAAAGCTCTGCCACACCATCTACAAGGACCTGGCCAAGAGGTGGGAGGAGTATCCCTGCCGCTCATTCAGCTCTTTCTTCGCGACAAGTGGGAAGGACAGCACGTGCGAGTGCCTCATGGCGCTCGCTTCTCGCTTGGGTTACGACCAGGCAGAGATTCTCAGCATCGGCATGGAGTGGGTGAAGCTGCGGTTGGAATGCACAGATCTCAGGGGGAACCTTCTGAAAGAGTTTGTCGTCGACTTCTTGCTGGAATCCGAGAGTTCGACGTTTGCGATAGTGCTTGAGGCCATGGTGGCACTGTCACCCTCGACTGTGTTTGTGGAGGCTGCTTTTTCAGTTGTAACGCGCATGAGGGGATCGTTCCGGAAGGCACTCTCTGCCGCAAGCATCTCTCAAGAACTGGGCATCACTCTAGAGCTGTCACATGATGACGCGGCGCGCAAGATCATCGTTGAAGAAACAGTCAACACGTTCCTCGCCAACAAGAAGCGCCGCTTCACTGCGCGTTCCCTGACGCCTCTTCCAACTCTGACAACCGTGGAGCTCGTTGACCTCGATGCAGCCATGGGTTCTCTATTTGCTGGCGTGGAGGATTGTGATGAGGAATCGGACGGCAGCTGGGAAGATGACAACGCCGATGCATTGTCGATTGTCAGCCTCGTGGAGGAAGTCCCTGAGGATCCCTTCCTCACTTCGTTGCTTGCAGATGCCGCACCCCCCGTCGTGCCTCCAGCCACCCTGCAACATGTCACCTTCCAGCTCCCCGCTTCATCGACCCCGGGCACCCCATCGACACTCCCCACACCTCAGCCGGAAGAACCGCCGCAGCTGCCTCCCACACAGGCGGCACCGGCAGAGCGCAGGAGGGAGGTTGGGCCGCACCCCGAGGAGCCCCAGGAGAAAAGGGCCCGCGTCCATGTCGACATCGATGTCGACATGGAGGAGGATTGGGGAGAGTGGGCGTACGTTTCGGACGCCGAAACTTCCGAGTGAGCCATCATCGTTCTTAGAAGGGGGGGGGGGGTGGGGGCGGGGGGGTGGTTTTCATCGTAGAAATCATAGAAAAAGTCCCGCCTGACGGGCACGCGCCTGAAACCTGTGGGGGGGTGAGCAAAAAATCCCTTGTAAAAATTCTTAGAAAAAACCTGGTTCCCCGACCCAAAAAACCCGGAAAAAGGGCTGGTTCCCCGCCCAGGCCTGGTTTGACATAAGACTTACTTATTTTTACGCTTATTCCGTAAGATTTGTAAGTCTTATAAGACTTACGGAAATCTTACGGAAATCTTATAAGACTTAAAAGAATCTTACGGATTCTTATAAGTCTTATAAGAATCTTACGGATTCTTATCAGGCTTACGGAAAATCTTATAAGATTTTTTTATCTTACCAAAAATCTTATCGATAATATAAGACTTACAAATCTTGGGGGAACACAACTGACACATCACACACACAATGTCCCACGCTGCCTCTGTCCCCCTGCACCCCTCCTCGACGGGGTTCCCTGGGGAGGCGTCGGCTAAGCCGGCGCCGAGCGAAGCTGCAGGGAAGAGGCACAAGTGGGTGCTGAGGGAAAAGGAGTGGAGTGCCGACGTCAGGCACTCAACCGACGAGCTGGCCGCCAAGGGCGGCGTAATGCTGTGCGCCAAAGGCGACGCACAGCGCCTGATCGCGAGGTGCAGGGAGCACCCGCCGCCGGGACCGGCGGCAATCCTGACCGTCGAGGCGACGGAGGGGGGGAAGGGGCGCAGCCGCGTCCTCTCCCTCCTGGTCGAGCGCGACGGCGAGACCCGGGGGCTGCGGCGGCACCTGCTGCAGCTCCACAGTGACCCCGTACACTACGGGGCCAGCAGCAGCCCGGGCCTGAAAGCCCCCAAGGGCAGCCGGGAGTGGGTGGTGATGGAAGCACCGCCAGCCACCCCCCTCACACACACACACATCCGCACCTGGCTGCGGGCCCACGGCGCGGAGCCGGACGCGGTCATCGCGATGACCGGCACCACCTGGGCCCGCCGCTTCAAGGTGGGTGTGGACAGTCGACAGGTCAAGGACCTGCTGCGTGCGAGCGGCGAGAGCGACATCTTCTGCCGCCCCCACTTCCACACCACCACACACCCCGACACAGTCGTGCGCCTGCCGCCCGACACCACCATCCAGCAGGCACAGGAGAAGGCGAGCCGGCTGAGCGGAAGGGTCGTCCTTGTCAAGGGCGGCCTCGGCATCGCAGTGCCGAACACCGCCGGGCACCACGCCACGGCAGCAGTCGTCGGCGACGAAGCTGCAACCCCCCTGCAGGGGAAATATGTGCTGGAGGGGCTGCCCCCGGAGTACACCGCCCGCTGCACCCGGGACCTGCTGGAGGAGATGGGCTGGCAGGCGCGCATCCTGGCGTCAACCAGGGTGCCGAACGGGCGGGCAGTCCTGCTGCGCGCCCCCACCACCCCCCAGAAACTCGGCGCGTACTGCGTCGACAACAACACCTACCTGGTGTTGCGGCGGTACCGCGAACCCGAGGACTTGGGGCTCTTCCCCCGCCGGCGGAGGCCAAAGCGCACCAAGCCCCCACCGGAGCCGACCCCACCACCCGCAGCACCGGAGCAGCCGAAGGGAGGAGTGCCGGGGAGTGAGCTGGCGAGTAAGAAGACAAAGAAGAAGACGAAGAAGAAGGGGGCCACGACCGACGCTGAGATGAAGGACAGCGGCCCCCCCCACGCCACCACCACTACCACCGACCCCGCCGCCGCCGCCGCAGCAGCAGCCGCCGCCGCCGCCGCCGCCACCAACCTCGCCAGGGTGCAAGCCCTCCTCGAGCAGGCGGAACAGCGTGCTGCCGAGGCAGAGCGGCGGGCAGCCGCTGCAGAGGAGCGGGCCGCGAACCAGGAGAGACAGTTCGCGGCCGCCCTGCAGGCAATGCAGGCCCGCCTGCAGCACCTGGAGGCGGCAGCACATCCGCAGTCAAAACCGAAGAAGACCACCAAGCCGGGCACCAGCTCCCCCTCCCGAAAGACCGAGCCGGCCGCCACCACCCCAAACCGGGGGACCAAGGGCTCACCCCCGAAGTCCGCCTCCCCGGCCAGAACCCACACGGGGCTAACCCCCAAGAAGAAGAGCCGGGCACTCTCTCCGTCCCGGACCGCAACCCTGCGCACAAAGCACCCGAAGGAGCGGTTGCACAAACGTCAGTGCGAAGAGGTCCTCTTCAACTGACGGGGAGGCCCGCCATCTCCAGGCCTGCAGCGCCACATCTACGAGACCGGGCGTGACCTCCTCCTCAGGGCGGGTGACATCGAGCAGAACCCTGGCCCGGCGCAGCACCTCAAGTGCCTGACCTGGAACTGCAACGGACTCACCGAGGCAAAAAGGGCGGAGCTCCAGCACCACCTCGCAACCCAGCGGTATGACGTAGTGCATCTGCAGGAACTCCGAGCAGCACAGGGGGGGGACCCCAAGTTCCCGGGCTACTCCGTCTTTCTCCGACGCCGCACCCAGAAGCGCTGTAAGGGGACGCTCACCTCCGGAGGCGGGATCGCAACCCTAGTGCGGGAGGACCTACACGCGACTCTTATTGCCACCGCACCAAACGCCAGTGTGACCGAGACCCTCACGGTGCGCGTCACGGGGCCAGAAAGCGCTATCACCTTCACCAATGTATACCGCCCCTCGGGAGTCGGCACTAGCAACGACCCACGCCGCGACGACTTCTCTACATCCCTGCTACCACACACGCCGGAGTCCATCATCGCCGGCGACTTCAACATCCACAACCGTGCCTGGGATAAACATGCGCGCTGCGACGACAAGGGAACAGACCTGTACCACTGGTCCCTCCTCAACGGCATGTCGCTGTGCAACGACCCTGACCACCCCACACGCATGCGCCGCGACTCCAAGTCCTCGCCGGACATTGTCTTCGCCCACTACGAGCTGGGGGAGGTCACCTGGAATACCCTAGACCAGTGGCAGTCCGATCACTTCGCCATACAATACACCGTCCCCTTTGCACGAACGCCAGCTGCAGCCACACACCCGGCAGCTAAAGCCCGCCAACTATGGAACTGGGCAGCGGCAGACTGGCCCGCATTCACTGAGGAGCTGGAACGGCTGTCACGCAAAGTGACGAAGTGGAATGACCCGAAGGAATCCTTCCACAAGTGGCTGGGACTGGTACGCACGGTCGCAGCCAAACACATCCCGACGAAGCGAAGCTCTCGCCCCCGCAAGCGGTGGTTCACAAGCAAGGTGAAACGTGCGATACGGGCGCGGAACGAGGAATCGCGCAGACACGCCCAGACCGCACACCTGTCCCAGGACGACTACGACAAGCTGGACAAGCTGACCACCGACGCCACCAACGCCGTCCTCGAAGCAAAGCGCACAACCTGGGAAACCAGGTGCCAGGCCGCGAGCACCAGCAGCGACCTCGGCGCCACCTTCCGGCTTGTGCGAGAACTCGACGGCCGCAAAATCCAACAGGCTGCCTTCCCACTTGTCGACGGAGGGGTCCCGGTGACCGACCCCAAAGCTAAGGCGGACCTCCTCTGCAGCCACTACGCCAAGATCAGCGAAGGAAGCGACCAACAGCCACAAGCAGCACACACCCCGCAGCATGCGAATGACCAGACACCCCCCGAGCTCTCAGCTGCCGAAGACGACTTCTCCAAAGAGGAGCTGAACGCGGCTCTATCCGAACTGCAGGAGCGGAAATCCCCAGGGCCTGACGACCTCAACAACGAGCTGCTGATGCATCTGGGCCCCCAGGCACGGCAGGGACTCCTGCATGTGCTCAACCTGTCGTGGAACAGCGGCATCCTCCCCGACGCGTGGACACGAGCAGTCATCATCCCGATCCTGAAACCGGGGAAGCCAGCAACGGCAGCGTCCTCGTACCGACCAATCGCGCTCACCAGCACAGCGTGCAAGGTGCTAGAAAAAATGGTGAAGAGGCGCATGGAGCAGCTCATGCTCGACGACGCCTACCCACAGGTGGAGGGGCACTGCGCGAACCAGGCAGGGTTCCAGCGGCTGAGATCGACAACCGACCAACTAGCCTACATCACCCAAACAGCGACGGACGCCCTCTCCTCCGGAAAGGCAGCTGTCACCCTGTACTTCGACCTCGAGAAAGCCTTCGACAAGGTCAGCAAGCACGCAGTCATCAACAGTGTCAGACGGAAGGGCTTCCCCCCGAAATTCACCAGATGGCTACACAACTACCTCAGCAACCGCCGAGCCGCCGCACAGGTGCACGGGGTAAGAAGCGACTACTACGACTTCAACAACGGGGTCCCGCAGGGAACAGTGCTCTCGCCCCTGCTCTTCAACTGCGTGATGGACGATGTATCTCGAGCCATCACCGCCTCCCCTAACATCCACCCAGCGGTGTTCGCAGATGACATCGCAGTACTCGTCGTCGGGGACAACTACACTGAAGCCCTAAGCACCGCACAGGGCGTCATATCCACACTCGCCGCCGAAATCCCACTCCACGGGCTGCAGCTCTCCCCCAGTAAATGCTGCTACACGCTGATGGGAACGACGCCCGCAGCGTTGGGCGAGCACAGACGCATGGAGCTCCCAGACGGCACCCCCCTCCAGCACGAATCGACAGCGAAGTACCTCGGGGTCTACATCGATGCCTGCCACACGATGACAGACCACGTCGACCACGTCGTGACCACCTGCATGCGACGCCTGAGCATTCTGCGTATGTTGGCAGGCACTGACTGGGGCTCAAGTGGAGACACGCTGCGCCAGGCCTACCTGACATATGTCTACCCCATCCTGATGTACGCCGCCAGCGTCTACACCCCTGGCCTGTCCACGAAGAACCTCAAACGCCTGCGAGATGTCCACCGCATGGCAGCCCTGATCATCACGGGCTGTATGAAGAACACCAGCACGGCAAAGCTCCTCTGGGAATCACACCTGCGAGACCTCGACCTCGACTTCAAGGTCGCGGTGTGCACAGACCACGAACGCTTCCGCCGCGTGCCCCACTCCCCAGGATACCGGGCGCAACTAAACACCGGGAACACGGGAGGCAGCTGGCTACATCAGGCACGGAGTCTGGTGAAATCCTCGAAGGTCGACGGGCGCACCCCCCTGCTGGCCCCCCCTGCATGCAGCACACCCCATCCCCCCCTGGGAATGGAACCTGGTGCTGCCACGAGTACACATCCTGGCGACGCTGCCGGGGCTCACCGCCCCAAAGGCCGCCACCCCGAAAGACACCCTCCGGGACCTGGCAGAGCAGACCATCCAGGCCCTCCCGACATGCGCCTGGCATGTGTACACCGACGGGTCAGTCTCCAACTCCACATCGCGGCAACAGCAGGGCGGCGCAGGAGCAGCGGTGTACAGCATGCCGGAGGGCCGCCTCAGGAAAAAGCTCGCCTGGCCGGCAGGACTCCGCTGCATCAGCTACCAGGCGGAGCTGGTGGCCATCAGAGAATCCCTCGCTCACCTATGCACCCTGGTATCCCCAGGCGAAACGATCGCCATCCTCACAGACTCGCAGAGCGCACTGAACGCGCTGCTGAGCGGCCCGCAGCGAGCGAGAGGATCCACCGAATGGGACATCTGGAGGTGGTTGAACGAGCTCGCCCAAACCCACGATGTCACCACCCACCTCCGCTACATCCCGTCACACGTTGGGGTAGCAGGGAACGAACTCGCTGACAAACAGGCGCAAATCGGTGCCTTCCGGCCGCAGATGGAACCGGTTAGCCTCGCGTCGGCTCGTGTCGTCCTCCGCCGACACATCTACAACGACGCAACGGTGCCCCGCACGGACAGCGTGTACGCGTACCGTTCGGGAATCGGGGAGACGCGACTGCAACGCCCCGACCTCCGCATGGAGGGACTCACCCGCTTAGGGGAAACCACCATCCGCCGACTCCGGGCCGACCACCACCGCCTGGTCTACGACCATGACATCCCGGGCACGGCACAACCACCTTGCCAACCCTGCCTGAAGCATGCGCCGGGCCACCCCCCGCCTGGGGTCTCACTGAAGCACCTCTTCTTCGGCTGCCCCGCGACAGCGTCGGCCCGACACCACCTCACAGCCACAAACGTGCACAACCTGCTGTTGCACAACTGCAAGGAGGCGCTGCGCTACCTGGCCGAGGCAGGGGTAACGGAGCACGGCGAGAAGGACTACCTGAACGCGTGAACCAAATAACATCATCAGAGAACAAGGGCTTCGGCCCGACCTCCCAGCACCCCCCCCCCATCCCAGCCCCACGTCACTTTCCACAGGCCGCCAGGCGCGTCAGCGTCGGCGACCGCCCGCCCCCAGTCTGAGAGGCATCAGCCGAATCTCGGTGGAGGCGGGCACAAAACAAAAGGGAGAGTCGTCACTGTGCATATCAGCACGGTCCCGCCCTCTGTGCCAGACCAACACACCACCAAAGGAAAAGAGGAAGAGGCGACGTAAGGCAATGCCTCCGTGCGGCCAGGAGAACACGAAATAGCGACCCCCTCAACGGGGAATGCTACGAGCACGGCCAAAAATCGTTCAAAATCGTTCAAAAACCCGGAAAAAGGGCTGGTTCCCCGCCCAGGCCTGGTTTGACATAAGACTTACTTATTTTTACGCTTATTCCGTAAGATTTGTAAGTCTTATAAGACTTACGGAAATCTTACGGAAATCTTATAAGACTTAAAAGAATCTTACGGATTCTTATAAGTCTTATAAGAATCTTACGGATTCTTATCAGGCTTACGGAAAATCTTATAAGATTTTTTTATCTTACCAAAAATCTTATCGATAATATAAGACTTACAAATCTTATCGGAAAAATCCGTAAGTCTTATAAGACTTACGGAAAATCTTATAAGTCTTATAAGATTTTCCGCAAGTCTTATAAGACTTATCGGATTTCTGGCAAGAATTTTCCGGAATCTTACAAGAATCTTATGAGATTTTCCCAAAATCTTATAAGACTTTCTCAGATTCTTACAAGTCTTATAAGATTTGACGGCTTATCGTAAGAATTCTTGGCTTTTTTTCGTAAGTGTTCGGAGCCAATAAGCGTAAGAATCCATAAGAATCCAACAAGATTCTTAAGCGGCTTGTCAAACCATGGTCCAAAATTGAAAATTTTTCCTGCCGAGACCAAATATGGAGTCCACCTATTTCCAGGTTTTTGGTGGTTTTTGGCCACCCGGGGGTCCTGCATCTGTGGCCACAGAAATGGCCTCGAAACACCCCCAGGCACCCAAAAAACGTGTTTCTGGAAAGATATGTCCCAAAACTCCCCGAAAGTCACATCTGGATCTGGTGACCCGACCCCACAGACCCTGCATTTTACACCTTTTTCACCGGAATATTGGGTCAGCAGGCAAAAGTCGATTTTTTTTGGAATTTTTCAGAAAATCTTGGCATCGTGGAATGCGCTGTCCCCGTTCTGCCCGAAAAACGCATTTTTCGGACTTTTTTCTCAGATCTGGGGGTCTGGTTCAGATGTGTGGTTGGGCCCCATAACCGCCCAAAAATATTTTGGGTGGTCATTGCGAGTGGCCGGCCGTGAAAAAAAAATATTTTTTTCTCAAAAAAAAGTTGATTCTCGGATCGTTCTGAAACAACGCAGTTCACCATAAAAAGAAATTCTGATTTTGGTGGAGTGGAAAAATCCTTACTGGGGAAGGTGGCCAAAATCCCGGATTTTGGGTGAATTAAGTCGCCCCCCCACCGGTCTCAAAAGGTTAAGGTTTTCCCTACCCCCCCCCCCCGTCCTTCCTACACTCTGCACCCTCCCCCCGCACACCGCCCTTCCCCCAACCTCCATGTTCCCGTTGCCAGCTGTTGTTTCTGCGGAGGGTGAACATCGTTGAATCTGATGCGCCCCATGCCCAAACACCCTTTTGGTGCAGAGATCGGAAAATATCGAATTGTGTGTCCGACGTGCACCCCCCTCGGATGGTTTCAACAGCTTTCCTGGTGGATACGTTGTTGAAAGTGTCTGCTCACTGAGTGACCATCCCGCACACAGCGATGCGATGTTCTCGCTCGCTTTGCAGCCGAAACCCCCCGTTGACCACCGAATGCGGGGACGCGGTTAGCTGCAGAATCCTGCAGCTCGCTCTCGTGATACCCGGCAAGCTGCTGAGTGCAGCTTACATTCCTTTGGATGCACACTGCATCAGGAAGACGTTGTGAATACGGCGCGATGTGCGCGCAGCCAGGACCCTGGCAGCCCGTGGATCTGTCAGGCTATAATAACAGCAAGTACATAAGTATGTGTAGGCAAACAGTGCGCTTGCACGCATGTGCATGTCAGCAACAGCAGCCGAAAGTCGTTGAAAGGGGGGGTGGGGTCTATGGGTTTTTGAGGCATGGGGTCTGTCTGGCACATGCACTCCTAACAACAACAAAAAGACACAGCCGTGTTCATCTTGGCAGGGGCAAGGGCACAAAATATATGGGTGAAAATTTTAATACCCCCCCCCTCTAAATCCCGCGATGAATTTTGGGTTTTTTGGGGATGAAGGAAGGCCCATGGCCTCACCTCCATACCTGAACCATACCCAGATATGCCTTTCCGCACCCATCCTGCACCCAGAACTGGCACAGGGGGGTGAAAAACGCCGCCAGGTGCCTTTTCAGATGTCATCGAGCAGGGGTGGCCCCTACTGCAGTAAAGCCCCCTTTTCTGGGTTTCTCCGGCTTTGCACCATTTCACCTCAACAATAATGGGCCGAAACAGATTCCAGTGGATCCGCAGGGCTTCTGTGGGTCCATTTCTACTATTTGAGGGCACAAATGCGGTCCCAGAGAGGGAAAACCTGCAAAATCACACATTTTTCACCTATTTCTGCAGGAACACTGTTGGCTTCGATTCCAGTATTCATCACAGAGGACGAAAGACGGGGGATATCGAGCCCCGCCCCGTTGGATCGATTCTGTGGCCTCATTGTGGTCCCAGACCCCTTCCATGCCCAAAGCCCTCTCATGATCACTGAGAAACCAGGTCGACAATGAGAGGAGCTGCACACAGAGGCACGTGGTGAGGTTACGTTCAGAGAGCCGCCAGAGGTTTCCGGGGTTCTGTGGAATTTTCTGATGTGGCCTGCTGATACATGCTCTCAGCAAAGAGCATTGTACATTTTTTTCTATTGTGCCAGGCCGAGGCCTTCGCGCGTCACCTTACCTCAACCCGGGGTACCCACTCGACTGCTCGGTGGCGGCTGCAAGAGTCTTCTGCTCAATACCTTCACATCCGCTTCCGCGGACTACCTCCGCGTGTCGCCCTTTCGGACCGTGTAAGTGTCTTGCACACAGAAGCCGAGGAAGGGGCGGTTGTGCTGGGAATAGAGTCTCCTTGGCCTCAGACTTGCAACCGGTTCCAAGACCCTGACTCGAGCCTAATGAGTTACCACCAGAGAGAGGTTGTAGTGGGTTATCAAACCACAATGACCACCACATGGAGTCTTGCATCTGACGAGCTTGCCTCAAAGGGGACGTTGTGGCGGTGTGTGCGGAACACCTCACCAACGCAGCCAATCGCGCAGCAACTGCAGAGAATCCGGTCAGCTGCAAGGGTGATAATGTCGAGAAGAACACAGCCCAAAAAACCGTCAAAATGACCCAAAAACCCCTAGAAAATGGTGACGATGCACCCCCCTGACCCCATTCCACACCCCTCTGACCCCCCTGGATACCCTCTGGCGGGGCTACTGCACTTGAGACACCACCATTCTGGCCCACAGGCCGAAAAATTCATCGCGGGATTTAGGGGGGGGTATTAAAATTTTGACCCATATGTAGAATGATTTTGCAAACAATACCAAACGGATGCCAACACAGAAGAAAAACAAACCACTGATCGATGCAGGCGTTGCTCTTCCCCTTCTTTTTTAAAACTCTTGACACTTTCCATGAGCACACACGGCATGTTTTGTCACAAAAAAACTGAGAAAGTTGTGCTGCCCCCCTCCCCCCTGCATCAATGGGCTCCTGCCCAGCCGGCTGATCTTCAGGCGTAAACCGGAGTCATATCACCTGAAAGGTGCAATGGAAGTGCAGCACAGGCAGGCAGGAACAGTGCCGGAGAGACCATTGAATTCAATGTTGGAGGGACATACACTCCTTGTCAAGACCGTTGAACAGCAAGACTCCCTACCGGACCGACCAATAGGGAGTTCGCATCCCACTCACACCTGAGAGCGCGTACCGAAGGCCCCCTGCGGTAGCTGGCGAAACAGAACCAGCACCCCATCTCATGTGAAGCTAATCTGGAAACCACTCTTATCGTCTCGTTGATAAGGAGTCAAACTAGGAGGAAAGGGGGGTTTACGGCACACTGCCATCGAAAACACCAGACATTACACAGACACTGAAAGGATTTGCTCTTTTATTATTTTTTTTGAGTGGCGACAGTCACAAGCAGGCTTGAATTGTCCCGTTGACGCCCCTTCCCCTGCAAGCAGGTTCGGGAGATGTTCTTTGGAAGAGGCCTTCGCTCGCGGGTGCCGAAAACGGTGCATTTTTTTAGTGGATTACGCCCATAAAAAAAACGTTGCCGAAAAGCTGCCCGAAAAAGCGAAGAGATCCCGCTTTACTGAATGCATGCATCGGGGGTGCCCTCGCCCTGTCAAACTGTGCTCAGTGCACTTCCGAGCGAAGGCCCCCATCGTGTTTTGAGCAGTGCAGCCACAGCCCCTCAGGGCTGCAAAAGGCTTACACTGCCTTTCCATTTTTTTTGGTGTCGACAATCACAAGCACTGCGAGAGCTAGGCTACTACACAGACCCGTTCTGCCCTATTTTTTTTTGCCCGACGCTTTTCTCAGGGTATAAGATAGACTTTTTTTCTGGCGCCGTTTTCCGGTTTTTCTGGTTTTGAAAATTTTTCGCGCGCGCCTTCGGCGCGCGCGACCCGCGCAAACCCTCCCAGAATCTGAGAGGGCCCGGTGCCTGCGCGCGTCCTGTCGTACTGAGTGCTGGGGCAGGCGCAGCAGCTGCTTTGAAAGTTTGGACTCTCGGCCAAAAAACCGGTCTGGTGCAATTTTTTTACGCAGGGGGGTCTGGGGGGCGGAGCCCCCCAGCCGCCGGAGGCCACGGTAGTGAACATCTGTTCCCTACAGTCTGGATTCGCTGGTAAGTAGGAAGGCTTCGCTGTATCGCAGCCCGGCCAGCAGGAGATCACTGGTCCTTGAGGGTTCAACCTTCAGGGTGGAGGAGGGCGGGGGAGCGACCACTCGTGACAGGTGTGCGTTGTGGGTGGAGTGGGTGCACGACAGAATGGCCAAAGGGTCCACGAGATCTCTGCACACATTCCGTTATCGAGGAGATGGGCACCTAGCTGTGACGACAGGCAACAAACAAATCTCATCTGTTAGTTGCCCCCAATAGGCTTGGCGACCTTCAAGACTGCTTGAAAGACGTTCGTGTTCTTGTCTCAGCCCTCCAGACAAGCAGATCTGTCTCGAGTTGGTGGCTGTCGCCATGTATTCGATGGCACCGAGTGACGCTGCACAGAGGCAGACGACACGGTGAACTCCAGCGGAGGTTACCCTACCTCCGCTGGAGTACACCGTGTGTCTCCCATGAGTCTCAACTAGCGGGAGTCTTAGCGTAAATTAGCTGGAAAATAGACTCCCGTCTCCAGTACAGACTGCAGTCTTAGACTCCCTCTTCGACACTCGCTAGGGTGGCTGGAGTCCACCATGTGTGCACCTTCAAAACAGAAGAGACCTGCATGACGAGGGCATCACCACCCACCGGGCCACCCGCTAGGTCCATTTTTTCTTCTCCGCTTCTCTGCCTTCTTTGGACTATTTGAGCTCTGTGCGGATCACGATGGGGTCACTTTCTATTTTTTATGGCGTTTTTTCTGACTGTTTTACTGTCCCAAAGTCACAAAAAAAACCGCCAAAAATGAGACCGACCTTTTTTTTTTCCAGAAAACCGGGAACCGGGAAACCCTGGTTTTGAAAACCGGAAAACCAGACCTATCTTATCCCCTGCTTTTCTCCCACTCTCGCGAAAATGAAAAGATGATAAGGATATCGTAACGGATACACAGACCAAATGCACACAACGGGATGAGTTTGCCGACCTTTTAGAGAGGGGTGGCAAGACAGGCAAGGCAGGTGTGGATTCTGGGCGCCAGAAGGCAGGCTCGAGTGACAATGGCTTCTTGTTGGCCAACACTATGCTGCACAACGGGGTCGCCCTCTGTCAGGGTGCCTTCAGGTTGGGAAGCTAAACACCCCGTAACCGCACCACTGAGATAGCCTTTCAGCGACCAACCAAACCCGGCTGACGAATTGCAAGAGGCTTCAAGCCGCCGCAAGCCCCAATAGCCCGAGTCACCAATACCAGAGGAGGCAATATGGTGTTGCCTTGCTGCGTTGATGATGAAAGGGTACCACGGCTTTAAAAGACATCCACTTTCCCCCAGGATACTTGGCAGTATATCAGGGTCAGTGAAGCCTAGGACACGATCGGGAGGAGGTTCTTGCATGGCTGCAAGCAGAGCTGAGCCAACACCCCAAGGGGAGACGGGCGTGAAGGGCAGCAGGCAAGATCTCATGGATATGGCACATGTTAGGGTGCTGGATCGGGTGTGACACATCGGCACAGCCCCGGAAACACGCCAGTTGATCACCGTGGTGCGATCGCCGCAATCACCGCAATCACCTCCAAATGCATGCAGCAGAGAGGGGGTTGCACGCCATTTTGAACAAATTTGATATTCATCACTGCCAGCAATGCATGTGTAATCAAGGGATGGGACTGCTCGTTGCATATTTTTTTCTACCGTTTGAATTGTTTGGAGAGAGTTGCGATCACAATGCCAGAAAACTGTGACCCCCCCCCACCCCCCCCCCCCCCGCGCAAATCCATTTTTGCAGAACATCGCCACGCAAACGCGCAAACAGGCGTGTGTGTGTGTGGGCTGCTTTCGCGACACCTTCCGCCCTGCTCTTCCCCGTGATTTGTCATCACAGAACGCCTTGGCCTCCAAAAAAAATCTGGACATCACACACAGCGCACACGACAACAGGGGTGGAAGGCGTGGTGGGGCAGGGGAGGAATACGGTGGGAGCGGGGGGGCGCTGTTGTCGGGACACACCAGGCAAGTTCATTTCGTTGGACTCGGTTCGGATCTTCAGGCGAACGCAACCCACCGCACACGCACACACCCCTGATCAACAGGAGGGCTTTGGGATTCGTCATCCCCTCCGTTTGGGATACCTCCTCCCCGCCAGCCGGGTTGTTGAGTGTTGAGGCCGGATTTATGTAGAGACAGATGACAAATTCGTTCGATCAGGTCTCTTTGGTGCCGGCCACCACCTGATGGTCGAAGGCAGCGGTGCAGGCGTAAGGTGCCATCATTACGCCAACTGGCTCAAAAATAAACCCCCGCCCCCCCTCCCCGATTCGTTTGGATTCTTGTTTTGGAGCAGTCCAAAACAGGGTTCCATGTTGCGAGATACACACGACTTTCCTTTGAGTGCGATCTCAAATAAAACAAAAACGCGCAAGTCCCCCTGCGCTGTGTTGTACAGCAGTGTAGAACTCACCCGGCGTGCCGCTGGTGCCCCGGTGTTCGGTTGCTACTGCAGCATATCCGCTGTTCCGCCCCTCCCATGTGATACTTAATATTCAACTTTTCTTGCACAGATATGGAACGCGCGTTCTAAAAATAAAAAAAAGACGCCCAGAATTTTTCGCGCGTGACGGGGAAAAAAAAGCGCAGCGCGTTTTAAAAAAAGCGCGCGTGAAAAAAAATAAAAACGCGCGTTCTGCTTTTTTCACGCGCGATTTTTTTTATAACGCGTGACGCGCGTTCGAAAAATGACACGCGCGTTGAAAAAACGACACGCGCGTTCAAAAAAATGACACGCACGGTGGACTCCAGCGGCCCTAGCGGGAGTCTGGGAGCGGGAGTCTGAGAGGGTGTCAAAGACTCCCGCTAGCGGGAGTCCAGACTCCCGCTAGGGGGAGTCTGACTCCCCCTAGCGGGAGTCTTTTCACCTATTTTCATCCATTTTTCCCATGATATAGTTACAGTCTACTGGCGTGGGGGGTAAAATCATGCGGGGGGAAGGTGGAAGAGGGATGGGGAGGGGCTTGTTTTGCTTCTGTCAGTTTCCCCGGACTCTGGACTACCTACCTATCCTCCTGGTAGCGGCTGCACCTGCGGAGGTGAGCGGTTAGAATTTGAGGTGTCAAAGTGCGGCCGTCGCCTGTCGTAGTTGTGTTACACCTTGGGCAAGACAAACCATCCTGCAGGCTTTCATCATCTTCTTCGTCAGAACTGTCATCCCCCTCCTGCTGTGCGCGTTGGTCAAGCGTGCTCAAAGTCGCCTCGGATGACACGAATGGTGTGAAAGTCGCCCCCAGCGGGATTGGCATTTTGCACAAGCAGAGCGATAATTTGCGGTGTCCTTCGGGGAACCGGAACAGGAAGTAGGGCGCGCTGCTGGGTTCAACGAAGTCCTGTGTGTTGCAGTGCACAAACCCCTTCTGCAGCTGTGTCAACTGTGTGCAAAGAACATACACAGCCAATCTATGAGCGTGTCGGGTGTGCAGACACGGACACAGAATGACTTCTCTATACCCGAGGATCCCGTCCTGCGACAGGTGCGCAACCTTCCAAGGCATGCCCGATTCGCGCCGCTTCTCTTCTGCCATTGCAAGATCTCTCTCGTAAGTTGCGGAGCTGGCGATTGTAACGGCATCTTTCTTGCGATGTCCGTTCTCTGCTTCTTCAAATTCGTCGTTGTTCTGCAGAGGCACTGCATCTTCTGGAGCCCACCAATGATGGAGACTGTGTACGTAGGCATTGCGCGTTGATCCCTTTTCGGCATGCTCCATCAACCAGTGAAATATATGCCCTGAGATCCGAGCACGCAAGAAGGGAATCCGGGCTGACTCATCCTTGCATCCCCAGAAGCGCCAGGGGATGTCTGCATACCGGAAATGCATGAGGTCTGCAAGGGAGACAAAGAGGTAGCGGAACAAGCCCTTGTAGGTGGTGTCCTGTGACATGGCAAGCACGACCTTCCGGAACTGAGCACCTGTCCCATTCTGCGACACATTCAGTGCAAGGTTTGTACAGGTCTTGTCGAATATTTTTTTTGTTGTCTCATCCAGTACCCTGATCAGCCGCATGGCGAGCCCCTTGCAGTCATGGAGTGCTGGGGTGACGTAGCGGGCATTGGGAAGCACACCTGCCAAGAGGGAGGGGTAGCCAGCCTCTTTCATCTCAGAGAGAGTCAGGTGCGGGTATCGGTGCCCTCGCCCCCCGCATCGCCTCATTGTTGCCCACTGCTCAGCATGGTCGGCGGTTATTCTTGCTATGGACACACTCGCGACATGCACCCCTCGGAAGATTTTCGCTTTGTGCAGCCTCATGATCTGTTGCAGCAACGCGTGATTTTGGAACAGCTTGTGATCACCTTTCGGAAGGTCTGAGAAAGTAATACCCGGCGCAGTCATCGTGTTTTCGGGATTGATGACCCCGAGAGACAGACGGACACGTGCGTTATCGGAACGTAATGAATTACGTGGCGTGTATCCGTCCGTGTACATGACGCCGAGAAGTGGCACGCTACACTGCATTGTCGATGATTCTCCCGCCTCTTCTTCGAGGAACTCAAATGCCCCGAGCAAACCACGGGAAAGGCGCCATTCAACACGTTCGCAGGCAGGCTTCTCCATTTCGCGGAGTCGCTTTCGTGACACACCCAGGTTCTCACCAACACGCTCCTTATGAAGCTGGTTGACCTTGGCGAGTGTCCGTTGAGACATCCGAAGGGCATGCCGGTTGGCAGCAAGAGTCTCCCCGACACTCTTCGCTTCATTTGCATTCGACATGGTTCGATGGCATGGGTCTTGAAAATACCCCCTGTGACACCTGTGAGAGCGAGTGTGAGTGGAGCCGAATAAGGTTGCAACACACACACCACGTCAGATGTAGCCAAGCGAAAAAACTGTCGATGTTTTGGAGTGTGGGGTTTGTGGCTTCCATGACAGTCTGATCATTCAACTTCCGCAGGCTGATGCACAGCCAGCTTCCCTCAGAGGGTGTCCATGTCGTCCTCCTCCACTGTGATGGCCTGCGGGATGCTCGGAGGGGCTTCTTCCTCTGTGTCGGGGACCTCAGGCTGTGCGAGGTCGATCCCCAGCAGGTCCTTGTACCTCCCCACGGTGGAGGTGTTGGCCTGGCCTGAGCCGGTCACCGTGGCGCGGGGCTGTTCCAAAGGAACGGTGACCTTCCACAGGGCCAACTGCCCCTCCACCTGCTCGCAGGTGATGGGCTCGCCATCGGCAGGGCTCCTGGGGAGGAAATAGGTGGCGGTGTATGTGCCGCTGGGGATTGTCGAACCCTCGTGGACCACGCGAAGACACGTCAGCGACACCTGCAGGCCTGTCACTGAAAACTCAACCCGGGTCAACAGCCCCTCGAGCATCACCACATGCACGTTGGCTGCCCCAGGCAACGGGGTGACCACCGGGAAGTGCTGCATCACATTCTTCGTCGTAGTATCCTCCTCCTGCTGCACGGCAGTGTACACGTTGTTCATCTCGACCTCCTTGTAGGCCGGGGCAAGCGCAGCAAGGACCCGCTGGTACAGCGGATTCTTCTTGTGGCCCTCCTCCGCCCAAGCCAAGGGCATCTTTGGCTTGAGGGTGACACCCACCAACTTGGTGTCTTGCACCTTCCCGCGCTTCACCTCAACCCTGTAGGTGGCGGGGAGGGTGCCGTCCTTCTGCATCATCTCGACCTCCCTCACAGCGAGCTTGTCCATGTCAGGGAATACGGCGGTGATGGCGTTGGCCACCTGGGGGCTGTGCTTGTTGATCTCCTTGCCGGTCAACACCGTTGCTAGGAGCCTTCTAATGGATCCCAGTGTCAGCACACTTCCCCCTTTTTTAACGAGGAAGGCCGTGCAAAAATCAGCCACAATGTTCGTCGCCTCCGCAGCCTCGGGACTCTCTGCGCTCTTCTTCTTCTTACTCGACTTCGCCGCCGGCTTCGCTGCCACCTTCACTGCCGGCTTCGTTGTCGTCTTCCCCATTTTTGTGAATCAGGTCTGCGAGCTGGGATGGGTGGAAACGTCCGTTTGGTGTGTGTGTGTGTGGCTGTACTTCAGTGACGAGTGCCACATTGCATAGGTATCATGGGAAAAATGAGTGAAAATAGGTGAAAAGACTCCCGCTAGGGGGAGTCAGACTCCCGCTAGCGGGAGTATAGACTCCCGCTAGCGGGAGTTGGACTCCCCCTAGTTGAGACTCCCGAAAAGGGTTACCCTACCCCCGCTGGAGTCCACCGTGCGCGCGTCCGAAAAACGACACGCGCGTTTGAAAAAGGCGCCTGCTTTTTTCATTTTTCAAAACGCGCGTGTTGCTTTTTTTAGGGCGTGTTTTTTTGTCATTTTTAAAACGCGCGTGCTAAAACGCGCAAAAAAGAGGCACGCGCGTTCCATATCTGTGCAAGATTCTTGACAATAAAAAAAAACGAATTCTGAAAAAATTTCATTCTTGAGCCGTTTTGGCTTGAGCGACACAACTCCCCCCCACCCCACCCCCCTCCCGCAGGCCGAGACGCAAATCAATATTCTCCCCATCGCACTCTGCGGTTTGTGCCGGAAACCACCATCCCCACCCGCCCGTCCGCCCCCTTCTCTCTCTCTCATCTGCTCGGCAGAGCTGCACCCTCCGTGGAGCTGAAACCAATGCAAGCGCCAGCCTTAGAGCATCAAGTCAAGTGAGACACTGATGGTTCTTGTCGCAGTGTTTCAGTCTTCGCAAAGCCATCACGACACGATGCACTGCTGTGTCTGCGTCTGCGACGTCAGCGGTGTGCGGATGCCAGAAGACGGGCTGCCCTGGTCGGCTTGTGGGATCAGGGGGACGTTCGTGCTGCGCACATACACGTCATCCAGAGAGCAGCAGTAGAAAAACTTGCCGCACGGCGACAGAGCGATGGCTCGGGCCGAGGGGAACCCGCTGAGCACCGCAAGGCAGGTTCCCTCCGAGGTGCACCACAGGCGCACCGTGCCGTCACCGGAGCAGCTGAAGAGACGGTTCCCATCCGGCATCACCGCAAGCCCTGTGACGGGGCCTGTGTGGCCCTCCAACAGACGCACAAAGCCCCGCTGGAGGCTGTCCCACACAGCGATGCTGCAGTCGTTGCTTCCGGTGTACATCCGCTTGTCACTCAGGGAGCACGCAATGGCATTCACCTCGCCGTTGTGCGTGCGGAATGCATGCAGCCTGTCCCCCGTGTAGGCGTTGTAGGCAAACACGGACCCCATGGCGCCGCCGCAGTAGAGCTCAGCCTCACAGGGCGAGGGCATCACACAGGTCAACGCCTCGGTCGGCTCCACCGACATCACGAGGGTGCAGGACCCGTTGCAGGAGTCCCACACGCGGATCTCGAAGTCCTCCGCCGCGGTGTAGATGCGGCTGCCCCCAGGGGAGATCGCCACGGCAAAGACACCACGCTTGTGCCCAACCAGGTCGGTGGGGCTCTCCTGCCGCAACGTGGTGCTCCGCACGGCAACGGAGTTGGAGCTGCGGTCGGCAGCATACACCCACCTGCCGCACACCGACACGGCACACGACGACACGTCAGTCTTTGCAGGGAGCAGGTTTGCCGCAGTGCAGGTCGCGGTGCTGGCATCCCAGCAAGATAGCCCTGACGCAATGCCACCTGCAACAAGGATGTGCCTGTGCTGCCCGATGGCAATGCTTTTGACGATGTGGCCAACGCTGTACTTCGCAGGGGAGCGCACATCGCATAAACGGGGAGGCTCCCTGCGCACGAGCACAATCTCATCACCCCCAGAGAGCCCGGTGTCCCGCAGCATGCAGTCTTCGTTGAGGTGGTCGCCCGAGTCCTTCTCCCCGACACGGATCGCCATGTTGCGGGACCCGACGTAGCCACCAAACAGGGCTGTTGCGGCACGGCACTTCAGCACCGCCACGAGCTCCTCGGATTCGACCTCCACACAGCACCGCTCCCCCGTGTCGTCTGACCGCACGAAGACCTCCATGTTGGGTGTGGGGAAGGGCGGTGGGAAGGGCGATGCGCGATGTGGGGAGGGGGGTGGGGGTAGAAGATGAGTCTGGTGGGCTTGCCTGTGTATGTTGGGGGAGTGTGGTGTGTGTGTGTGTGATGACCACGTTTTGTGTGGGGAGATCCTGCGCGGATCATAGCCCACCCCCGCCCATTTCTACGTCACAGCGGTGTGTGTGTGTGTGTGGGGGGCTGGGGGATGGCAGTTGCAATGGCGAGGAGGGGGGGGGGGGGGGCTGGGGCCCGCTCAGCGCAGCACGGCATCGTTTGATTTGCCTGCCGATGGCTCACTCACACACAGGCAGCCACACAGCCAGAGAAGCCACGCCTCTCAGCTGGCCATCAGGGGCTGCATCACAGACCTCCTCCGCCCGCCCTGCGGAAGCAGGGGGACCGGCAGCGCGGCACGCAGCCCCGCACTCCCAAAACCTGCTGTCTTCGGCCTGACACACGCAAAGGCAAAAGGGCCCTCCCCCAGATCCGCAATGCTGCGATCGTACAGCTTTGCCGTCGTCAGCGCCTGGCTCAGAATCCCAGTGTAGGTGCGCGGGATCGGCGTGATCTCTGTGTAAAGAGGCCTCTCACAGTAGGTTGGGGACGGGGGCACCACCTTCGCAGCACACACCACACGCTGCGCCGCCGGCACGATGGAGCGCCGTGAAGCCCGCTGCACCACCCGTTTCTCCGGCACCTCAGGCCGCACGGCTGCGGGGCGCACCCCCGCGGCAGGCCTCCCTGCCGGCGGGCGGCTCGCAGGCCACATCACGTGCCCCGCCACCACCTCCTCGTAGGTGCTCAGGTAGTCGGCATCACCAACCCGGCACACCCCCTCTGTGCCTTCAGGGCCTGGGCTGTCGCTGCCGCTGCCCGAGGGGTCCACCTCCGCCCCTGCGGGGCGTGGCTTCCACGCACGCGACGCTGCGCGCCGCATGGCACGGTCGTTGCGGTGGAGGCTCCTGCTCTCTGCATGCGGCTTCGGCTCCTGCCACCGGCGCCGCCGCAGCCTGCAGCGCCGTGCCTTGCGGGGCACGGCACGCCGTGCCTCGCGGCGCGGCGTGGCGGGGGACTCCTGCTCTGCCTGCAGCTCAGCGGGTGACGCGCAGGGCCCCTCGGTAGGCACGATGGGCGACGAGGGGCGCGACGTGCCCCCACCCCATGGCCCGTCGAGGCCTTGAGAGTCAGGTGGGCGGGCATCCGGCGCCGTCTGCTGCGGGGCGTCCGGCGGGTGCCCCGCGTGGAACACGCGGCGCCGCGTGGTCTTGGAGAGCTTGAGGCGGAGGCGTGCGTCGCGCGCCCCGAAGGCATGCTCGTGGTGGCGGCGCATCTGGGGCGAAAGCGTCAGAAGCGATGCCTGCGCTGCGACGGCGGCCTGCGCGCCTGCGCAGACAATGAGGCAGAGGGGCGACACCGCGCTGTCGGGCACGGTGTGGCTGAGGCGATGCACCGGGGTGCCAAGGAAGCCTTCGGAGCGCACGTTCGGCAGGCGCCTCTCCCTCTTGGGGCCCTTCGTGCGCTGCTGCCGCACAGGGGCATGTGGCGTGGTCTTCTCCAGCGAGTCGATGGAGCTGCGCGCCTTCGCCACAACGGCGAGGTGTGTGACGTGATCTGCAGCCTCGCACAGCTCCGCGGTGGTGATCCCATCGAGGATGCCTTGGTAGGAGGGCTCTCTGGCCAGCCTGTGCTTCAGGCAGTGGTGCACCCGGTGCCGGTGCACAAACGATGCGGCGCGTCTCTTCGTCTCGACATCACACCACTGGTCTGCATATTCCTCGAACACAAGGTCCCCGTTGACGCGTGCTGTCTCCTCCGCCTCCACCCACAGCTCCACACAGGTGAGAACGCGCCGAGTCCGGCGGGCGAGATAGACTCTGATGGCACGCTGCAACACCAGCACATGGCGTGTAAAGGCACGCACTATGTGGCGGAATCTGTCAAAAGACTTGAAGTGGAGCCGCAGGGCTGCTGCCGCGACAGTGGCAGCCGTGTGCACGATGGATTCGTCGAGCGATTCGGAGAATAGTTTCTCGCGTATCGACAGGTTGTGCATGTCAGCGAAGCTCAGGACATCCATTTCCTGGCAACGCGACCACCGGCGCGCCCGCTTCCCATCCGGCTTGGGCGCACCCGACTCCCCCACGCCCTGTGATGAGGCATCGGGCTGCGGGGCCACAGCCTTCCTGATAGCCTCCTTGGTCTTGTGGGCGCGGCGCAGCTTCCCCCACCCCCGACGGGGTTTGTTATCCGCCGGCATGTGCGCATCACCCGCATGCGTGTGGCATGGGGTGACCCGCCGCAGGGCGCAGGCGCCCTTCCTGGTGCAAGGGGCAGTGGCAGAGAGGTGGCAGGGGGTGGGATGTGAGAGATGACCCAACAAGACAGCGCTGCAGGGTGTGGAAGGGTGTGGTGTGCAGGGGGGTGGCGCCGAACCCTGCCACCTCCTGGCACCTCGCACCACACACCCGACCCGCTCAGCTGGAGAGCACTCGCGAGGATATGAAAATACTCCGTGCGCAAAACCAAGCCCTCCAGTCGAGGTTGGATGAAATGCACAAGAATGGCACAGGCAGCTCTGAGCGAGAAGGAGGCCATAGAGCGCCCGCCTACACCGAAGAAGACGCCGAGACGAAGACGAGGGACGTGAGACCGCCGTCGCCGATCCACCTGACCTCCACACCTGACAAACGGGACAGACTCCGGGACACTACGACCGCTGTGGAAGGGTGTGCAGGGGGGGTGGCATTTTTAGTGCGTCCATGCTTGCCTTGCACACTAAAAAAATACGATATCTTCTTACAGCAGCAAGCATAAGACGCACCCCCGCAGTCCTTTCATTCGTTTCGCAAGGGGGGGGGGGGGGACAGGGGGTGGAGGGCGGAAAACACCCATTCTCCTTCCTCGCCCTCAGGGCAGTGCAACGCTTTGCACCAGATACCCCCCCCCCTCCCGTACTCGCGTGATGTTCCATGAGAGGATGATAAGGCAGACCACTGATACCGCCTCAATGATGCAGAAAAGAAGAGGAGGGGTGTCTGTGAAACCCCTCCCGCGTGTCGAATTGGGTGAGTGAGCACGCCTTGAGAGTTTGGGGCAGACGCTTCGATGGGCCGGAGGCATTTCCCCCCCCAAAAACCCCCCCCCCAACCCCACCCTCACCTGATGTGTTTTTTTTGAAGACCCACCCAGGGCGCGGGCCTTCCAGCAACGGAACTGAAAAGTATCTTGAGAACCAAAATCGAAGGACGCACACGAGGGGCCCCCCGGCAGCTCGAATGAGCAGAACGGGGAACACCCCCACAGAGCACTCAGGGCGCTAAAGGCAGACACCCCTCCCTCCCGAAGGCTTCAGACTTCCTTCCCGGAGGGTGGCTGGGATGTGGCTGGGATGGCTATTTGGCATGCCTAGAGGCACGCCCTGCCAATCACTGGGAGGCTAGAGGGTAGAGACAGCGAAGCTAGGGCAGCGCGTGGGAGAAGAAGCGGTAGGAGGGGGGGGGGCAATGGGGTGTGCCGGCTGGAAGCGGCTGTGCACCCCATCCACCCTGCCCCGCCCCCGATCTGCCACCGTTCACATCAGATGGGCAAACCTGTCGGGGAGGGGGTGGGTAGGTTGCAGTGCGTGGTGGAGGGAGGATCGATGGGAACTGCGTCGCGGCTAGCAACGCTAAGCCCTGAGGACCTCGGGGGGGAGGGGCATGTCACGGCGTGAGGGGGCATACATATTTTTAAGAGCAGCCTGGTCCTTTGCGGAGAGCTTTGGCTTCGCAGCGTCTGCAGCCTTGAGCTCCTCCTCACGCTGCTTCTCCTCACGTGCCCTGCAGCAAGAGGTGTAGTATGAGGTGTGCGGTGTGAGGGGAAACCACGAGGGAGGGGGAGGGGGGGGGGGTCTCAGGCCTCTGGCTAATTCTGGGGCCGGACTTAACGTTGGGCCAGAGGGGGGGGGGCCCTACCCTACCCTACACGGTGGGATCTTGTAAATTTTACATGTATACCGTATACGTAAATATTATGGAACGTAAATATTATGGAACGGGCCCATTTTTGGCCGGTCCGTTCCATAATATTTACGTTCCATAATATTTACAGGGCCAGTTGGGGACTCGGTGGTGAGGACGGCTTGCGTCAGGAATCGCGCGAAAAGTGCACGAGTAGGTCCCGTCAGGGACTCTGTATGCCGTCCGATCACCTGGTCCAAGTCCCCGAGTCGCAGAAAGCCCTGTAAATATTGTGGAACGAAAAAAATATGGAACGCCAACCCACCAGCGTTCCAAAATATTTACGTTCCATAATATTTACGTTCCATAATATTTACGTTCCAAAATATTTACGTATACGGTAACTACAAGTATAATACATGTATTATACATGTATAATACTTGCATGTCAACTATTATACATGTATAATACATGTATATGCCTGAAATATACATGTAAAATACATGTATATCAAGTAAAAATACAAGTATAATACTTGCATGTCAACTATTATACTTGTATTTTTACTTGATATACATGTATTTTACATGTATATTTCAGGCATTTACATGTATTTTACATGTATAATACTTGTCATGCAAGTATTATACATGTAAAATACTTGCATGACAAGTAAAATACTTGCATGCAAGTAAAATACATGTATTTTACTTGCATGCAAGTATTTTACTTGTCATGCAAGTATTATACATGTATTTTACTTGTCATGCAAGTATTTTACATGTATAATACTTGCATGACAAGTATTATACATGTAAAATACATGTAAATGCCTGAAATATACATGTAAAATACATGTATATCAAGTAAAAATACAGGTATAATAGTTGACATGCAAGTATTATACTTGTATTTTTACTTGATATACATGTATTTTACATGTATATTTCAGGCATATACATGTATTATACATGTATAATAGTTGACATGCAAGTATTATACATGTATAATACATGTATATACTTGTAGTTATACATGTAAAATTTACAAGATCCCACCGTGTACCCTACCCTACCCTACCCTACCCTACAGCACGTCGGGGGTACCCACAACCCGACCCAACCCTACCCTAGGGTGAGGGTTGGGTACCCATAACCCGACCCAACACGACCCTACCCAACCCAGGGGTTAGGGTCAGGGTTGACCCTAGACCCTACCCAACCCTAGGGTTAGGGTTAGGGTTAACCCTTGACCCAACCCTAGGGTTAGGGTCAGGGTTAACCCTAGACCCTACCCTAACCCTAGGGTTAGGGTTAACCCTTGACCCAACCCTAGGGTTAGGGTTAGGGTTAACCCTAGACCCTACCCAACCCTCGGGTTAGGGTTAGGGTTAACCCTGGACCCTACCCAACCCTAGGGTTAGGGTCAGGGTTGACCCTAGACCCTACCCTAACCCTAGGGTTAGGGTCAGGGTTAACCCTAGACCCTACCCAACCCTAGGGTTAGGGTTAACCCTTGACCCAACCCTAGGGTTAGGGTCAGGGTTGACCCTAGACCCTACCCTAGGGTTAGGGTAGGGTATAGGGTTAACCCCAACCCTGATCCGAGGGTTGGGTCGGGTCTAGGGTTCACCCTGACCCAAACCCGAACCCTAGGGTAGGGTTGGGTCTAGGGTGAACCCTAACCCTAGGGTCGGGCAGGGTCTTGGGTTAACCCCCAACCCTAACCCTCGGGTTGGGTAGGGTATAGGGTTAACCCTAACCCTAGGGTTGGGTTGTGTATAGGGTTAACCCTAACCCTAACCCTAGGGTAGGGTTGGGTCTTGGGTTAACCCTAACCCTAGGGTTGGGTTGGGTATAGGGTTAACCCTAACCCTAGGGTGAGGGTAGGGTATAGGGTTAACCCCAACCCTAACCCTAGGGTTGGGTAGGGTATAGGGTTAACCCTAACCCTAGGGTAGGGTTGGGTCTTGGGTTAACCCTAACCCTAACCCTAGGGTAGGGTTGGGTATAGGGTTAACCCTAACCCTAACCCTAGGGTTGGGTGGGGTATAGGGTTAACCCTAACCCTAGGGTTGGGTTGGGTCTAGGGTTAACCCGAACCCTAACCCTAGGGTTGGGTTGGGTCTAGGGTTAACCCTGACCCTAACCCTAGGGTTGGGTAGGGTATAGGGTTAACCCCAACCCTAACCCTAGGGTTGGGTTGGGTCTAGGGTTAACCCTGACCCTAACCCTAGGGTTGGGTAGGGTGTAGGGTTAACCCTAACCCTAGGGTAGGGTTGGGTTAACCCTAACCCTAGGGTTGGGTTGGGTATAGGGTTAACCCTAACCCTAACCCTAGGGTTGGGTTGGGTCTAGGGTTAACCCTGACCCTAACCCTAGGGTTGGGTAGGGTATAGGGTTAACCCCAACCCTAACCCTAGGGTAGGGTTGGGTGTAGGGTTGGGTTGGGTATAGGGTTAACCCTGACCCTAACCCTAGGGTAGGGTCTAGGGTTAACCCTAACCCTAACCCTAGGGTTGGGTAGGGTGTAGGGTTAACCCTAACCCTAGGCATACTTGTCCCCCCATATGGGGAACCCCCTAAATCTGGGGGAAATATGGGGGGTCTCAAAACCCCGCCCCCATATGGGGAAAAAGGCTGAAAATATGGGGAAAACCCGGTAAAATATGGGGGAATATGGGGGAAATATGGGGCCCATATGGGGGGATATGGGGGTATTCGTGCTGCAACGGGAGAACATCAAACCACTCAGGCACAGACACACACGAAGTGCGCGTCGAAACCGGCCTCATGCCTTGTTGGGGATCCTCCAGGAGTCCGATCCTGGGGAGGTGCGCGCTCGTTCAGGTGTGGCCAGGTCTGGCCCCCCCTGGAAGATCCCCCAGGTGGGTCGCACCGACCTCCTGTTCCTCTCCTGCGCCGATACAGCGGCAGCGGAGAGCGAACGCTTCCCGGTTTGGCGGGGCACCGCAGTGACAGCGGCAGCGGTGGTGGACACATACGCACAGACACACATAGCGCGTTCAGGGTTAACAGCTCCTCACAACACACACTCTTGTGTTTTTAAGTCCTCACTCTCACACTCGCTGTCCTCCTCCTCTGGTGTGTTTGCGATTGCGAACTGCCCCCTGAGGTCCTTAATTAGACAAGGGAATTCACAAGCAGTGCATTCTGGTATCAGGCGCTTCCGCCGCTTTTGACCGCTCCGAGCGCCGAAAAGTCGGGGTCGACGCTCGTCACCAGGCAGCTTGACATGTTCAAGCTGCATCTGCCGGGTGGAATGAGACCTGTGAAGGCCAGTACAAGGACTGGCTGCAGGACGCAACTGTTCTGCCAGCAAAGACAGGACTACTGGACAGCATGCTCTGATGACCGCTACTCAGACTTGAAGAAAGTGGCGGTCGGCACTCTCACAGCACCTTTTCTGGTCTGACTCGAGCACTTCAGCCGGGCGTTTCCTCTCTGCAGAAAGCGACGAGGTGAGATGGCTCTGCAAGGTGCTAGACGTCCCCTGTCAGTGGCTGACTTCACACCCTGTAAAAAGCAGAACGAAGAGAACTGTTTGCTGACTGCTTCCACCTGAGGAACCCCTGGGTTTTCCCCCATATATCCCCCATATGGGGGAAATATGGGGGAACAGGACTTGAAAAACCCCCCATATTCCCCCCATATTTTCCCCATATTTTTGGCCTTCCCCATATGGGGGTACAAGTATGCCTAGGGTAGGGTTGGGTCTAGGGTTAACCCTGACCCTAACCCTAGGGTAGGGTCTAGGGTTAACCCCAACCCTAACCCTAGGGTTGGGTAGGGTGTAGGGTTAACCCTCACCCTAACCCTAGGGTTGGGTAGGGTATAGGGTTAACCCTGACCCTAACCCTAGGGTAGGGTCTAGGGTTAACCCCAACCCCAACCCTAGGGTTGGGTAGGGTGTAGGGTTAACCCTCACCCTAACCCTAGGGTTGGGTAGGGTATAGGGTTAACCCTAACCGTAGGGTGAGGGTAGGGTCTGGAGTTAACCCCAACCCCAACCCCAACCCTAGGGTTGGGTAGGGTCTAGGGTCACCCGTAACCCTCGAAATCGGGCCCAAATCGCCAAAATGGGCACCTCTCGAAAAAAAAATTCGAAAAGGTCCCCCTACCCACACCTGGAAATTACCAAAAAATCTGGGACCCCGGCGGCCCCAACCCTAGGGTAGGGTAGGGTAGCCCCCCCTCCCCCCCCGGCACGGAGAAACTTAACGTTCGACCCGAATTAGCCAGAGGCCTGGGGGGTCTGTAAGAACGTGCCAAGACTCCCCACTGCAGAGACTGTGTGGGTCACAGCACCACGGCTGTTGGCTCGGCTTTGCTCGGCTGTTATCATCGTCTCTCCCCCTCCCCCGCCCCGCTCCACCCTTTGGTGAGGCGGGGCTGGGAATGCCCGGCCACAACAGTATATCCATCTCAGACCATCACCATCACCACCACCACTGTGTGGCGGCTCAACATACCTGTCCCATGCCTCCACCTCGCGCTTGTGGCGGGCGTCCATCTCCTCCTTCAGCTCGATGATGTGTTTGCGCAGCACCTTCTTTTCGTGCTTCTCATCACGGTCCTTGTTGGAGAGGCGGCGCTTCTCCTTGCCCAGCTCCTGGATGGAGTGCCGCAGGCGCTTCCACTCAGTGTGGTGGCGGCTCTTCAGCTGCCCCTTCGTCAGGTCCGCCACGCTCTCCGCCGCCGACGCAGCGGCGTCAGCAGCACCATCTGCACCTTCCATGGCGGCGTCGCCACCGGCAGGCAGCGGCTTCTTCTCGTAGGGGTCGCTGCCGACCAGCATCTTCGGCTTCCGCTTGACCTTCCCCATAGTGAGGCTGTGTAGTGTGCTGGCAGAGGTTGTGTGGTGGAGGGCATCATGTCAAACAACGGAGACATCTCGAAGAGCAGGATTTAAGCGGTGCGATCCCATCTAGTCACGCCGCTGGGAGGGCTAAGCACAGGCATGGCCAAAGAGGAAAGTTAGACTGTGAGTCGGTCCTCGTGGGATTCCCGCGGATTAACAAAAACAGCCTTGGACTCGGTGTGTGAAATGGAGTTGTGAGTGTATTTTGCTTGTCCGGCCTGCCAACCCGCTTGTGTATGTGTGCAGGATACCGAATACTGACACAACTGTCACATTTTTGACGCTATACATGAAGCCTCAACAACCCCTCCGTCTGTACTACTGCAGGCAGACAGCTCTCACTCGTACCCTCTCTTGCGTCTCTCGTTCTCTCCGTGCAGGCAGAGAGATATACCCAGTCACTCACTCATACACTCACACATTCTCATCTCTCAATGCGACAAAGGTCTACGCCTTTTCCCACACCTTGATTTCAACGGGGTCCTGTTTGTGTGACTGAAGAAGGGGCTTTCCTGGGCGAGTGTGGGCGAGGATGGGCAGAGGTGGGCGAGTGGTGGGCACCGCTGGGCGGACTCGTGGAGGCGACTTGTTTAGTTCATGTAGCACGGCATACTCATGCATTCTAAAGCACTATGAGCACCATGCCAGTGTGGGATGCGAGAGTCCCTCCGGCACTGACAACTGAACAGGAGAGGTGAGCTCTAGGCACACTCGACTCGGCAAGAGATGCCCCTCCCCCAGCGAAGTATTATTTTCGTTCTTCAGCCAACCCCACCAAACTCGATGGGATCCGCTTCTTGCCCGCACCCAGCTGAACGCAAGCCCGGTGCACAGGCAACCCCCCCCCCCCCCACACACACACACTTTTCTGAGACTATCACTGCCACACAACCCTACGAGCCCCGCTGCCCCCGCCCTTGACATGCCAACAACGCAACACCTTCAGCGATGCAACCCCCCTCCGCCCCGTCAGCAGATGACGTCTCTGTCGAAGCCGCGCATCCTCGATTCGATGCGTCTCTTGCGGTCGTACCTCAGGTTCTGCTTGCTTGTCTGTGACCTGTTCTTTGCCAATAAGATTTTGTACACCTCATGATCCAGCTCAGCTCCGCTTTGGAGACACTTCTTGGCGTCATGCCGTGCTTCAACCTTCATTCCGAAGGCAATCAACGACTTCAGGTATGTGTTGCAGGCCTTTGATGTGAGTCGGATACCGTCGTCAACAAACGAGGCAAACAGCGCACGCGACTTGACCGGGAGTGGGATGCACGCTGCACACAGCAGGAGCCCCGACGCCGACACCACCCCTGCATCGTGCCCCTCACATAGCCCTTCGATCTTCTTCAGGACACCTATCCCCAGCCGATACCGCTCGTCCTGCTGCCGCGCGGCACCCCACGCTGCCAGCTCCCCTGCGATCTGCGACAGCACCTCTGCCAGGGCAGCGTCTTCCAACCGGCACCCCGCGGCAGTCACCCCCTCCAGCAGCATCAGCGGGTGCGGGCACCCCTTGCTCCCCAGCATCGCAAGCGCCTCCTCGCGCCCCACGCGCGCCGCAGCCTCCACACCTGTCGTGGGCGACGGGAAGTCAGCCTCTCTCTCGCCCTCCTCCTCGAGAGCCACGTCGCGCTCCGCTTTGCCACCTTCAGGCGCCTCTGCGTGCAGCCCAGCCTCGGGGTGGGGTCTTGACTTGAAGAAACCGTCGTCAGGTGGATCCTGCTGCTGCTGCTGCTGCTCCCGCTGCTGTCGCTTCTGTGCCTCCAGCACAGCTGACGGGTCTAACGATCCCCTCTCCGGAACTGTCTGGGCGCGGGACCAGTTGATATCTCCCGGGGGCTCGTCGTCGACAAAGATAGACCGGTGCATGCCCTGCTGCTGCTGCTGCTGATGCACCTCCTCACCCCTTTCCGCTGCCGAGGCCCTGGCAACCCGCTTCTGCAGTGCCAACAGGAGGTCGGCGTAGCGCAGCGGCGTCTCCTCTGCGGAGCTCTCTGCCGCCTCTTCGATCTCCTGTGTCTCGGGTGACTCGACGTCCTGTGCTGCCGGCTGCTGCCGTGCCGCATGCTGCTTGGCATAGTAGAGCGCCCAGTCCATCACAGCCCCGCTCTTCCCCGGCGTCATGTTGGGAGGCTCCGGGTTGGGAAACCTGGCCTTTCTCATTTTGCGCGAGTCGTGCAGCGACGCCCTCCGTCGCAGGGGTGTCGCCCGCTCATCGGTGTGGCGGTTTGTGAACCGGATGCGGCTCACCATCTCCCCCAGCGCACGTGAGGCGCGCATCGCGCCTCGTCGTGGGGGGGGAGGTGGGGGGGGTGTGGCGGGTGTGTGCCGCCTGCAGTGGAGTCAGGTCGAGAAGGGGGGTCGGGGTGGGGTGCTGTGGGAGGGGGTACCCACCTCACGCGGTGGGCACCCCTCGCACCCCCGCGTTGTCATGCCTGATGCGCAATGAGGTTTAAAAGGCAACCAAAAACTGTCTGTATTGCAGGGTCAACTAGGAAGGGGTGGAGTGGGGTGGGCTGCGCTGATCTGCATTCATGCAACGGAAGATCCCGCGAGGGCAAACCGCACGGAGTTGGAGGTGGCAACGCCCCCATTTGCGACGGAGCCTCCGGAGGACGCTGCCGCCGCGGGCGACAAGGAGGATTTGGCGGCCCGCCTGGATTTCGTGCTGCTGGAGGCACCAGAGAAAGCTGCACCACGGGCCAGAGGGCGGACCCCCCGTTGCGGCACCTGTTGTGGGGGGGAGCCGCGCAGGGAGGAGCGACTGCCTGGAGGCAGGCTCCCGGGGAGAAGCGGATCCGGAACCCCGGTGTGTCGAGTTCCAGCAGCATGAGTGAGAGCTCATCCTTGATTTCGAGGTGGATTTCCCCCCCCCCCCCGACCTCGGGGGCAGGGTGCTGTACGCCATGTCGAAGACGTCCTGTGGGACGACGAGAAGTGGCACCGCCTAACGCCCACCCAGCGGCTCACGCTCCGGACGCACCTCGAGCGCATCGCGGAGCACAAGGGCAATGCAAGGGAAGCCGCAAACACTGGCATTTTGCAATTATAGGGGACGTACTGGAGGGGTCTGCGCCCCTCCCCGACATCACCACCAGGACATCCACAAAGCGATAAAGGGACCCCGCCCCGTCCCACTGAGCAGCACCGCCCCATTCACACAGTGCTGGATTTGGCACTGCCTGTCAAGGCAGCGGCCAACCAAACACAAACGTCACATCAGCGATGTGGTTCTTCGGGCACAGAACACACGACATACGGCCCCCCGTGGCAAACGGTGTGCCGTGTTCGCAAAGGGTCCCTCCCCCACGGCAACAGGTTCAACGAGTCGGGTTAAACGCCACATCTCGTGCGAAGCCACGCTGCGCTCCACACCGGGTTATTCCTCCCCCCCTCCCCCCCCACACACACACTGCCACACCCTCCCCTCTATTTTTCACCAGTGCACCTGAGAAGGCCACTGCAATAAAAACACACACACACACACACACACACACAGGAGGAGAGAGGGATACACGGGCAGGATGTCACAGGCCGACCTCCACGGGGTCTCCTCCGGTAACACCGGCCCCCAGGCCGGTGGCCAACAGGCCGCCCCCCTGCCCCCCCTCGTTTTCAACGAACCCCGGGAATACACCCTCGGGCCCCTCCCCCCCCTGTACCGCGCGGCGCATGTCCGCGCCATCCTCCGCCACCTCCAGTGGGAGGCGCATGTCGAGGAGCCGAAGGACGGCGTAGCCGTCATCATCGCGGACAGCCCCCCCCCCCTCTGGCACCCCCCCCAGATGGTCGGTGCAGGTGAACGGCAAGGCCGTGGCTCTCACGGACACGGCGTTGCTGGAGGAGGAGAAGCGGCGGCAGGCGGAGGAGCGGAAGAAGGGAGAGGAGCTGGACCGCCTCAAGAGGCGGTACGATGGCCTCCAGGCCAGAGTGCGGGAAGAGCGCGAGGCGGCGGCGAAGGCGGGCCGGGCCGCCAAGTCCAGGACGCACCTGGGGAAGACCGGACGCGGGGGTGGCGCCGCGGCGGCCGCGCAGCAGCACGCGCAGCAGGCCCGCCAGCGTGTGGAGCGGCTCCAGAAGGACCTGGAGCGTCTGGGCCGCCGCCTCGTGGCCCTCGGCCACGACCCCGCCGCAACCACCGCCGCCGCCACCGCAGCCGACCCTGGCGCCGGCGCCACGCAGGACGGCGTACCCGCGCTGCAGCAGGAGGTGCAGCGCCTGCACGATCTGCTCAAGGAGCAGCAGAGGCAGCAGGACCAGCAGCGACAGCGCCTTGAGCAACAACTCGCTACACAACAAGGCCACCAGCAGGCGGCCACGCAAGGGGAGCGCGCCGAAGTGCGGCGACTTCAACAGGAGCTTGGGGAGCAGAGGGCAGCCGCGCAGGGGGAGCGCGCCGAGGTACGGCGACTCCAGCAGCAGCTCGGGGAGCAGCAGGCCCGGCAGGATGAGCTCCTGCAGCGTGGGGGAGGCGCAGCAGGCACTGCCCCAGCTCCAGGCGAAGTCCCTGCAGACGGGCATGAGCGGCCTCCGCAAGGAGTTCAAGTCCTTCAAGGACGAACAGAAGCGGGTGAGCAGCGCGGGACAGGCGGAGGTCGCCCGCATCACGGCCGCGCTAGGTGAGCAGCAACAGCAAGGGGTGGAGCTGCTGTCGCGGTTGGCCGCCGTCGCCGAGGAGGGGCGCCTCAGCCAAGCCCAGGCGGACGCGCGCCTGACAGCCGCCCTCGCCGACGTGCAGGCGACAGCGCAGGCGACTGCGGACGGCCTGCGGGCGAGCAGCAGCTGGGCGAGCTCCGGGAGGAGCTGGGCAGGCAGCGCGTGGGCAATGACGCCCAGCAGGCAATGGTGGCAGACGGGCGGCGGCAGCTGGAGGGGATGCGCGCCGAGCTCGCTGAATCACAGCGGGCAGTCGCGGAGGAGACGAGGGCGCACCTCGCCGAGCTCCACCACCACTACCATGCCCAGCCCGCCCGGGGGAGGCCAGGTGAGCAGCGCAGGAGCCGGTGCCGCTCCCCGCGGCGGGCCCGCAACCGCGAGGGCAGGGACACCTCCAGGGAACGGGAGAGGGCCTCGGCGACCCTGCAAGAGGTCATCCGCGAGGATGTGCAGGTGAGGGAGGCGCTGCGCCATGCTACGGCAACGGCAGCAACAACAACAGCAACAACGGCGCCACCCCCCCCAGTGGCGGCAACAGCGGAGCCGGCCCAGACCAAAACGGCAATCGCGCCACCACCGGCAGGGGCTGACCAACCTGCCCCCACAGCCAACGCTGACCTCGAACCCCCCGCGTCTGATAGCAACAACAACACCACCACCGCCACCTCCGCAGCGCCCGCAGCCGCCCCTGCGCCCGGGGATACACCCGTGCCCGCACCGCAGCAGCAGCAGCCTGACCCTGGATGCGGAGGCGAAGGGCAGCCCCCGGCGTCCGAGCAGCTACCCCCCCCTCAGCAACCCGCGCCCGGGAACAAAGGGGCCGAGGCCGGACAAGGGGACGCGGCAGCTGATCAGGACGTCACCGACACACCCCGAGTGGCGGGAAAGGGCGCGGGCAAGAACGGCAAGGCACCCCTACTGTGGAGGGGGGCTAAGCGCTACACCCCCTACTAGGGGGTGAGGCGCCCCCTCAAGGGGGGACCCGGCCTACACCCTAAGGCTTCCGGTTCCCCCGGCGGGGGCGCCGACCAGGGGATAGGGGGAGCGCCCGTGGCGCAGCACCCTCTCGCCGCCGGCGAACCCTCCCCACAACCCCCCCATAGAGAACCAAAACCCGCAGGGACAGGAGTAACCTCTGCGGGGCCTTTAGATAGAACGAGAGTGCATAGAAGCCACGCCCCTGGGGCAGGAGAACCCCGGGGGCTCCGGGGAGGAGGGGGACAGGAGTACTCCCCCTCCTCAGTAGAGCAGGACGACCGATGGCTGGCAGAGATGGCGCAACGACTGCTGGCAGTGCGTGAGGCGGTGGCAAAAGACGGCAACTGCCAATACACCGGCCTCGCGGTGCAATGTGCGGGATGGACGGCGGCCTCTCTCAGAGCAGCTGTAGTCGAAGCCCTGGGACAGGACGCCGAGAGGCGAGCAACCTACGCGCCCGATATAGATGACCCCCGGGCACCCCCGTCCTACGACGACTACATCGCGGCGCAGGCACAGAGCGGGGTCTACGGGGACGGGGCTACACTCAGGGTAGCGGCTGAGGTGTTGGGGGCCCAGGTGTGGGTCCTCGGCACTACGGATAGGCTGCACCTGGGGCGCGTCGGGTCAGGCGACAAAGTGATATGCCTCACGTGGAGGCCCTTCCACTACGACGTGCTGCGCATCCCCCTCACGCTAGCCAGGGAGTTAGCAGCCTCCACGACAAACAGATGGAAACTCCCCACCGCGACTCCCACTCCTCCTCCTGTAGCTCCAACCGCAACCGCCGCTACCACAATCTCCCCGATACGCGGCCCTGCTCCCAGGCCGCCGCCGCGACGCCCCGCGCCGCGGCCAGCGTCTCCTGGGGTACTCAGGGTGGCGTCAGCCAACGTCACGTCGCTGTCAACCCACTTGTGTGATGTGGCGGACCTGAAGGCAGACGTTGTGGCCCTGCAAGAAACGCGTGTCCCGGACCCCAGCAAGGGCACGCTCAGCAGCTACTTCGCGGCCCACGGCTGGTCCATGCACTGGGGTAAGGGCATGCCCAAAGTCAAGGGGGCCAATGGCTACGAGCAGACCCGACCCGGAGGAGTGGCAGTCATGGCAAAAGAGGGCCTGGTAGCGCAAGTGGTGCAACCGAAGACCAAGCTGGAAAAGAAGCTGCACGACAGTACCCGCCTGGTACACGTGGTGCTCGCAACCAGTAACGGCAAGACAGCGCTCCACATCCTGTGCGTTTATGGTCACTCTGGGATGGAGGTGCGAGTGCAGCGGGAGACCCTCCTGCAGGAGGCGCTGGACCTCGCAGCCGGCCTGGGGCAGGTGCCCGTGTTGCTGCTGGGGGACCTCAACACCAACCCGGAGACCAGTGCCGTCCTATCCCAGGCGTGCCGGGTGGGTGGTTGGACCGATGCGGCGGTCTCATACGCAGAGCTGAAACAGCAGGAAGTTCGGAACACCTGCTGGGCATCGAAGGAAGGCACCAGACTGGACATCTGCCTGCTGAACCCCTGCGCGGCGCCGGCCTTGCGCTCCGTCGAGGTGGCAGAAAAGGGCGAATACGGCATCCCCACGCACTGCCCGCTCTTCGTCGACCTCGACCTCGCCGCCTTCCGCCGACCGAAGCAAATCTGCATCCTCCCCGCCCCCTTTCCTAAGTGCAAGCCCACGCTCGGGGGCGCTGCCGCCAGAGAGGTGCTGCTGGATGTGCTAACCGCAGAGAAAACGAAAAAGGGTGCAACAGGAGCGCAACTCCTCCGCCGGGCCTCAGCCTGCAGCGAGAACTTCCTGAAGCGTGTCCACGTGGGCCAACTCGGAAGGCAGGAAGCGGCGTACACGGGCAGGGCGGAGGGCTACCACATGCAGCAGTCGAGGGTGGCCACCAAACACCGCCCCGCCTCCGCCCGAGGAGCGGGCGACAAGAACACCCGGGCGAAGGACAAGCTGTTGGGGAACCTCCGGACCCTCATCCTGGAGGGCCGCCACCGACTGCTGGAGTCTGCGCCATACCCCCCCACACCCAACGAAGAGCACGCCTGGGGCGCTGCGAAGAAGCGGCTGAAGGGAGGGGGCCTTCCCCCGGGGCTGGAGGCGGCGCTGGCGGGCACCACCTCACAACTGCCGGACCTCGAGACGATGGAGATGGCCCTTGTCGCCCTGGAGGGATCTCAGCGAGGCATGTTCGACGCGCTCCGCGACGAAAGACTCCGCACGTGGAAGGCGAGGATGCAGAAGGCCTGGACGCAGGAGGCGGGGATAGTGTTCTCGTACCTCGCAGACCGCTTCTGCGCCCCTACCACCTTCATGCGCCGCGAGGATGGCTCCTTCACGGCCTGCCCCAAGGAGGCGGATGAACTGCTGAGGAGCGATACTGCGTGGGGGGGCTACTTCCGGAAGTATGCGACGACGCCTGAGCCTCGCTGGGACACCTTCCGACAGAGGTACAGCGACTTCCTCCCTGACCCGGCCGAGATGGAGTGTAAGACCATTACGGCAGAAGACGTTGGGACAGCGCTGGCTAAAATGTCTACATCCACCTCGCCGGGCCTACACGGCTGGAGGGTGCACGAGCTGCGGCAACTCCCAGGGGACCTCCTCAAGTTGTTCGCGGAGGTGTTCAATGAGGTCGAGAGATCGGGCGAATGGCCGGAGCAGCTGATGCACGCCATGATTTGCCTCATTCCCAAGCCCGGCAGCTCAGGTGAGCCGCTGTCGCAGCGCCCCATCAGCATCACTCCCGTGCTGTACAGGGTGTGGGCAGCAATCCGAGTGAAGCCTGCGCTGAAGTGGCTGGAGAGCATTGCGCCTGAGGACTTGCACGGATGCAGACCTGGCCACGGCGCGGAGGACCTCATCTGGCACCTGGCAGCACGGATCGAAGAGGCCCACCTCACAGGACAGCCACTGTACGGTGTCGCCCTAGACTTTAAGAAATGCTTCGACACGGTGCCGATTGACCTGACCTTCTGTCTAGCTGCGGAGCTCGGCTTCGACGGCCGAGTCCTGCGCACCCTGCGGGCAGCGTACGGGTCAATGCAGCGGCACTTCCGGGTAAGCGGCACTATCGGAGAGGGCTTCCTGCCAACCAACGGCATCATGCAGGGCTGCCCCATTAGCGTCGTGCTGATCAACGTGCTGGTGGGTGTATGGATGCGCATGGCGGAGCACCGGCAGGGCACGAGGGCGTTGTCGTTTGTGGACGATGTGTACGCGGTGACCCCCAGCCCGGGGACCTTGCAAGCAGTGGTGGATGACTCTGCAGATTTCTCCCACGATACCGGGATGGTAATATGCGCAGAGGTCAAGTCACATGTCTTCTCGACGTCCCCCGAGCCGTTGACCCCGATAGTCTACCGGACACGGGACGGCACGGCTACCCCCCTTCGACAGCGCGATAGCTTCGACTGCCTCGGGGCCATGCTGCATGCGCGCCCGCTCGAGGGACCCGAGGTGCCCAAATCGGAGCGCGTCGCCCGCCGAAAAGAGGGCGCAGAGCAGAACCTGCGCAGGACCTCGGCACTGCCCCTACCGGTGCAGTGGAAGGGGCAGGCAGCAGCGATGACAGCGGGGTCCAGGCTCTACTACGACGCCCTGGTCACCCGCTGGGAGGACGCCGACATCAGGCGATGGAGGGGGCTCTTCGTCGCCGCGCTGTGGTCCGGACCCCCCCGCAGGGCGCGGGAGGCTGTGCTGGATGTCCTCCACCATGCACATTGGGTGGACCCCGCCGTCGCCCCCCGCTACCGGCAGATCACCACCTGGGCCATGCAGGTCAAGAAGTGGGGCCGCTGCAGGGTTCTGTCTGAGACGGCTTGGGATAGCAGAGTGAGGCTTACAGGGACAGGCCCCTTCGCGCTTTTCCGAGCGGCCCTTCGGTGGATAGGATGGAGCTGGAGCACGGCGACCACCCTATCTTACACTGTTGAAGCGGGACGGAGCATAGTCTTCGACCCCACCGCAGCAACAACGAGCGGATGGGGGATCTTCGCTCATGACCTCCGCCAGGCCCTACGTACACAGGTGGCCAAGGCGCTGGCTGGTCGTCGTGACGACTTTGCGGGCGCTCAGCACGGCATCGACGGGCAAGCCACACGCTGCGTCCTGGAGGGAGAGGGCGCCGCGGTCACGGGATACCAACGGGGCCTCCTTCGTTCCGTCATTGCAGGGGCGGTGCCTGTCCGAGGGCGCACGGGGCAGGGCGGGATCTGCCGATACTGCAACGCAGGCACCCCCGAGACGGTGATGCACCTATGGTGGGAGTGCTCCGCGTGGGACCCAATCCGACAAAACCACCCCATTACGGCTGTGGACCGGTCAACCTGGCCACCTTGCTTGGCGTTATGCGGGGTGGCGCCCGCCTTTAGACACGGCATCCCGGAGGACAGGCAGCCCCTGCCACTATCCTTCGCACGCAGGGTGGATATAGTGGCGCAGCTGCACCGCTACTTCATTGCAATCCTCTCGGCGCGGCAGGAGAAAGATGGACTGCTCGACCGCTCCGCGCGCCACCACCGCACCCTTCACTATCCATGGGGGTGGTGCACGCCCAACCCCGAACGGGCCTGCATCCCTGTGCGGGCGCCGTCCACTGTCAAACAGACGTGGGGCAAGCGCCCCCCGGAGCTGTGGGTGGCCCTCTGCGACTGGCTGCGGGGCCTGAAATGGGGGCCGCAGGGAGGGGAGCACACCGTGACCCTCATGGAGTTGGCTGTCGACTTTGAGCTGTCGACCGGCCTCACCCTCCCAGAAGTCGAAACGCGCCGCATCCGCCCCCACACACCTGACCCCCCTGAGAGGGGGCCGCGGGAGGCCCGCCCACGCATCCCCGAGGACACAGCCCCGGGGCTCACCCTCTACTTCGACGGCGGAGCAAGGGACAACGGCACCCCCTTCGCCCTGGCGGGTGCAGGTGCGGTGCTCTACCGAGACGGCCTCAAGGTGTCGGAAGAGATCCTCCCTCTGCTGAACGTACGCAGCAACAACATCGCTGAGTACGAAGGGGTTCGAGCGGGCCTACGGCTGCTCAGAAGGGGCGACCCGCCCCCTGAGGGGAACGTTACGGTGCGGGGTGACTCGCAGGTGGTGCTGCGACACCTAAAAGGGGAAGCGGTTTGCCGCGATAAATCCCTCCGCCCCCTCTTCCTCAGCACGGCACGGCTGGCTGCCGACCTCGGGCCCCGGATCACCCTTACGTATGAGCACGTGAAAAGGGAGCTCAACGTCGATGCGGACGCCCTCAGCAACGCCGCCATGGACGAGGCTGAGAGGCAGGGGGAGACCTCGCAGGAGCAGCTGCGGCAGGACTTCGCAGCCTTCCAGAAGAGCATCCTGGGCAAGGCTCACTCGTTGAGGCAGCTCTGCGAGGTGGTGCGCAAGACTTCCAAGCAACCATGGCACTGTGGCCACACTGCGAGCTCCACTGTCCTCACCGCGATCGGGGGAACCGTGGCAGGGGGCCTGTCCAGGAGAGCCCAGCTCAGCCCAGCCACCGAGTCGGTGATGCGCAGCCTCCAAGCGCACACGGCAGGCCCGGGCTTGAACCAGCGGGACACAGCCTTCCACTCCCGCGGCATGGCGTGGGCCGCAACCTTCGCACCGCAGCCCCACTACCCAGAGGGGTGGCAGCAAGCGGCCCAGCAATGGACTGCCAGCAGCCGGCAAGCCAACGCCCGGACAGGACGGTCATGGGAACGACGGGGCGCTGCTCCCCGGACTGCCCCCCCTGGAGCCAGACGGAACGCGAAGATGCTTACCTGCGCTCTGCACTGGAAACCCCGCTGCGTGGACTGCCGGCGCCGGCGCCTCTCGGAAGAGGACTGCTGCCGGGACCACCACGGGAAGAACGACGGCTTGCAAGTCACCATGGAATTTTGCAAGACGCATCGCATGGGCCGGTGCGGGGACTGCCACAGCAGTGCGAAATCACTCACACACTGTTGCGGCACGCACCACGCTGGCTATGCCTCACGCCCTCCTCGGAGTGGCACTGAGTTGGCCCCACACTCTAACCCGAGTGGGGCATCCGCTGTGACGTAGGGGTGGGCGGGGAGTGGGCACAGATCCGCGCAGGGTTACCCACTTAAAACCACTATCACTACACACACACACACACACACACACACAAGCCCTCAAGACTCTTGAAGCGGCCTGACTATTTAGTGTCTTCGTCGCAGCAAGGGGGCGATATATACCACCCTTTTTATTGATTTCACGTGTCAGTGTTTGACTTTTTCGCAACTTCATTTCTTCCTTTTTCTCCCTCTCCAACCCCACCCGTGACACCACCAGGGTTTAGCTAGCCCTGGTCCGATTATCCCCGGTTCTTCGCTGAAGAGACGCGGCCGGGGGGAGGGGTACGAAGAGTACGCGTCGAAACCGGTGTCACGTCGTGTTGGGGAATCCTTCGGGAGTGCGATACTGAAGGGGAGGTGCTACTGCCCGTGCAGGGCGACACCGCCTTAAAACTTTATAACCACACACAAACCCTCTATTCCCCCAGGCCTGATGAGCAATCCCCCCTGCCTCATGTTGTGACTTCCTTTCTACCTTGCACAAAACATCCCATTTGCCCCTTTTCTTCCTTCGAAAGTGTTGTGACTACCCCCCCTTCCCCACCCCTCGGGAGTGCCACTCCTCTGGTGGTTAAAAGTGACCCGCCGTTGTGCCTTCGGCATCTGTTGCGTGTGCCGTCGTATGCTTCCTATGCACTAGTTATAGCTATCCGGGGGCGGCCTGCTGTCGCACCAGTGGGCTGCCCCACCTCTGCACCCTCGGTTTTTAAGATGTTCACCACAGCGGAGAATGATCCCCTTCTCTGTGGCGATCGAGCCAAGCTGGACGAGGTTCGCCTTCGGGCGAAGGTCATGTGGGCGGACAAAAGGTGCCTGCTCCTGAGACTCATCAGCAACCTGTTTCTTCCTTCAAGCCCTCAAGACTCTTGAAGCGGCCTGACTATTTAGTGTCTTCGTCGCAGCAAGGGGGCGATATATACCACCCTTTTTATTGATTTCACGTGTCAGTGTTTGACTTTTTCGCAACTTCATTTCTTCCTTTTCTCCCTCTCCAACCCCACCCGTGACACCACCAGGGTTTAGCTAGCCCTGGTCCGATTATCCCCGGTTCTTCGCTGAAGAGACGCGGCCGGGGGGAGGGGTACGAAGAGTACGCGTCGAAACCGGTGTCACGCCGTGTTGGGGAATCCTTCGGGAGTGCGATACTGAAGGGGAGGTGCTACTGCCCGTGCAGGGCGACACCGCCTTAAAACTTTATAACCACACACACACACACACAACACACACACACACACACACGGCAATCTTCTGAGTTTAGTGTAGAACGCACCGAGCAAACTCTGGTGCTGCCTCCACTGCCATACACACCACACACACACACCGCCCCTCTCACGCAAGCGCGCCGGCATCCAAAAGCTGCAGGGGCGTGTGCTGGGGTTTGGGCTCCTGGATCCCCGGGTCACAATACTCCATGTCCAGATCCCCTGTGGACTGGAAGTCGATGTAGGTGCGCCTCCTCTGCGCATCCGGAGCGTCCTCCCCCTCGGAGCGGGGCGCGGGGTTCTCGGGATCGGCGCTGGACCTGCCCTCCCGCGACACGCGCCCCTCCATGGCAGCCACCTCCAGGAAGAGCCGTATCGAGTCGAACCCCTCCTGCGACTTCCGGCACAGGTTGTGGTAGATCCGGTCCGTCTCGACCTGCAGCCACCGCTTCGCCTTCTTCTGCCTACCAGCCGCCTTCGCCTCCACAGCCTGCTTCGCGCGGACAAACCCCATTCCGTTCGACACACGAGCCTTCGACCAGTCAAAAGAAGGTAAGCAAGGCCGCTCATCCGCAGCCCTCCTCTCTGCGAGAACACTCTCCACTCCATATGAGGCTGCATCAGCTGTCACTGTCAGCCCATGCACATCCCGTAGCTTGGTAACGCCTTTGCCGGATCTGGGCCTCCTCGGGGGATGCAAATGCCGCACCCCGATCTCCCCCATCTTGCACGTCACCACACGCACATCCGGCTTCTGCGGCGCCGTCGGGGGTGGGATATAACACGCGCTGCTGGGGTCCAGCTGATACTTCACGCAGGCGCTGCTCTGCAACCCACCGCCCTGCTGCTGCACCTCCGCCTCCTGCTCCTTCCGCCTCCTCTCGCGCGAGGCACGCGGGGCCTCCGGGGCAGAGGGGATCCACACCCCCCTGCGTGTCGGGGACGCAACAGGGGTCTCCTGCTTCGGCAGACCCCGCATCTTCGCAAAGAGCTGGTCCTGCTTCTCCTTCTGCCGGATCTTCTGCTCCTGCATCAGCTCAAACCTCCGGTTCCAACACCTGTCCCGAAGGGCCCGGATCACGGAGCCTTTCTGCCAGGAGGAGTTGGGAGATGCATGGGCTGAAGCGCCTTGACCCCGCGAGCACCACACCCTTGCGACCATCAGGAGGTATTCTGAGAAGTCGGACTGCGGGACCCCGCCGTCGGCGCTCCGGAGGCACATCATGTCGAGGGAGACGATTTTGCAAAGGCGGGATCTCGCGATCCCTCTCAGCATGGAGAGGTCTGTGCACAGCACAGCGCAGTAGAGGTTGTGGACAAACTCCCTCACGCTCCTCTCATCCAGGGAGTGCCGCTGCGACCGGAGCAGCGCGGTTGTCGCCTTCAGCTGCTTCAGAACCTCCGCATTCTGCGACATCCCCCTGTTCCCCGCAGGCCCTGCCCTGGAACCACGATCCCTCCCCCGCGAGCCAACTTGGGATTCGTGCCGCTCCTTCCCCGAGGGTTCCTTCGCGGCGTGCGACTCCTTCGCCTCTCCGTTTGCCTTCTTCTTATCGATATGCTCCCACACGCCCAGAGCCCCGTAGACAGAGTTCATAACAACGGTGTGGCGTGTTGTCGGGTTATCCGCCTTCAGAAGGACGGGGAGAATGGGCCACATCGACCCGTCGGCGATACACCTCCTCCCCCTGTAGACCGCAAGGGTGAGCTGCTTGCGGACCTGATATCGGAGGGTCTCCTCGGCGCAGAGGCGCTCCAAAAGCTGGTCGTCTGGGATGACAATTCGGGCGCGTTTCTTCCGCTTCCGGCCCGTCGTGCGGAGCGTCGCGAAGTTGATATCAAAGACACGGAAGGGGCTGGTGGGGGTGGCTCCGGGCAGGCCCGCAGGTGAAGGGGAGGGGCTGTCACCCCTGCCGGCTTGTGAGTCTGAAGAATGGCTTCTGGCGGAGGGGCTGCTTGCGGGCGATTCGGTCTTCGCATCGTGGTGGTCGAATGCCCCCGGGAGGCCGAAGGAGAAAGGTGTGTCGGTGACCTGCGGCTCGGGCGGGGGGGCGGGCGTGAAGTCATCCAGGGCGAATGCGGACTCGGGGATCTGCGCCAGCGACAGGTCGATCGACATCCGCGCGGCTGGCTCCGCGCGTTTCGGAGGGCGGTGCATCGCAGCACGCTGCCCCCCTGAGGGACGACACCCTACCGCTGGCACATCCAGATTTCGGCAAAGCCTGCGCCTTAACCTGTGGAACGATGTTGGGGAGGCTATTGAGGAGTGGCTTGGAGTGGACCCGACTGGGGTGGTGGTCGGTGGGGGTGGGGGGTGGTGGGATGTCCGTAATACCAGCGCCGTCTCTCCGGCACTCCCGGGAGGGGTGGCACAAGCTAGGTCCCCCACCCCCCTCCCGCGCTCTCTCGAAAATTCTCGAGGGTCTCCAGTAGGGCTCTCAGTTAGGGGCACAGGCGCACCCCACCTGGAGAGGTGGGGCGCTTTCATCAGCAGTGACCCGATGCCACCACGCACACGACAGGCAACCGCGGGGCTTCGTGCCTCCCGCCCTTTTGTCTATCTCTATCGATTTCTCTCTCTGCCAAGTGATTTGGCTGTGTCACCCTCGCAGCCAGCCTTGTGAGGCGGCTTATTGTTTCCTCATTCTTCTGCAGGTTCTTCTGGTTCTGTTCTCAGCGAAGGCCCCCTAAGAGACTTCTCTCAGCCCACATATCTGACAGTGATGACACCACCCGCTGCGCAGAAGACAACACTGCCACAGGGCGACACCGCAGCGACATCTGGGCGCTTCAAAGTGAATCCTTCAAAGGTGCGCAGCAGGCTGCGTGACGCCGCATCCCACATCCGGACTGTCCCGTCAGCTCCACCGGAGAACACCCGAGTGCCACACGGCGAGACCCCAAGTGAATGCACGGGTGCAGTGTGCCCCTCCAGTGCTCCCTCCTTCCCACCGTCTCTCCCGACGAGGGGCACGGCGGGTGACTTCGATGCCACAGCCAGGGTGCCGTCAGCCAGCTCCACCAAAGCAGTGCAGAGCCTGTCAAACCGGACGTCCACCACGATATCCATGGTCTCACGGTCGACGCCCAGGAGGCGGCCCTCGTTGCAGAGGCAATAGACCCGCATGCCGCAGCGCGATTCGAATGCAGCTTCCAGCCTCACCCCGATGGGGACCACGGCCTCGCAGTGGAGAGTTGCCGTGTCTGTGATGCGTATGTCCCCGTCACCCCCGCATGTGTACAGCCTTCCCCCGCAGGGGGAGATGGAGGCAGACACCACATCCTTGCTGTGGAAGTCCAGCACAGCCCTGCTGGTTAGGGTGGCTGCATCCCAGACGACGACGAGCCCGTCGTCCCCCGCGCTGAAGATCGTCTCGCCGCAGGGTGAGACTGCGAGGCGCAGCACCCATCCGTCGTGTGGGGTCTGGCTGCAGGCGCGTGACTCACTCTCGGATGATGTGGCGAATGCATGCAGCATGCCACTGCCGGTGCCGGCGTACAGCGTCCTGCCGCAGGGCGATGTTGCGGCAGAAAGGATTTTGCCCCACCCAGGCATGCAGTAGGTCTGTGTGGTGACATCAGGGAATGCTCGGACCCGCCGTGCCTCGACGCGCTGCGACTCGAAGTCGATATCGCGGAGGAGAGCGTCGGAATCAAGCGCGGTTGCAGCGGAGGGGAGGGCGAGCCGGACAGCCCATCTCCCGGCAAGCGCTGCGGCGGGTGCGGTGGCGGCGTGGAGCATCAGCGGGAGGAGCTTGGCTTGCAGCGTGGCGACGGTGTCGGCCTCGGCAACTTCGACCACATGGTGGTCTCCGGTGTCGGCATCCGTCACACACACCTCCATCCCCGGCGCCCACACCCGTCCCGGTGCTGTGAGGGATCTTTTGAAGAAGTCCCGATGGAGGGGGGGGGGGGGTGGGGGCTCGGGCAGCAGCGAAGAGATGAGGGTTGTGGAGGGGGTGGGAGTGTGGGTGGGTGGAGGAGGGGGGGGGGGGGGGGGTGCTGTCCTTCAGAGAAACCGATGCGTTACGTTTTGCCCGACGGGGGTGCCCAGTGGCGGAAGCATCTGGGCACCGCAGTCCCCTCCCCCATGTGTAAGTGGTTATGGTGTTAAAACCGTGTCAGCCATCGCTTCTGCCTTGGAGGATGGCCCTCAGCGTGTCGCCGTATGAACTCCCAGCCTCGTCGAGGACACGCTGTGTGGGTGTTGAGTAGAGGAGTGCAGCTGTACAGCCGATCAGAGATGCTGGCTTGAAAACACCGAGATGCCGCATGGCACGGCACTGTTTTGCGGCACGATATTCAGAGCACCACAAGCCTCATATACACAGTGATTTTTTTTGTGTGAATAATCAACTTAGGCCAACCGCCATCCCCCCACCACTGGCATACCTTCGTGGCAGGGAACAGATCATCACTATCCTGTGCTTGCGCCTTGGTTTCGCGGCGGCGATCTGCGGCACGTTCCATCATCTCTTCGACGTCCTGTTGTGATGGAAATGGCATCGTGAGTAACTACCACGCCTTACAGGGGTGTGTGGGAAGCACACTCCCACAAAAGCCCCCCGCCCTTCCCTGGTCTGCATCACCAATAGGCGCATACGTCTTGGAACATGTACTTGAAAAACGGGAAGCCTTTGACGTCCGTCTTCATTGCGAAGAGAGGGTGGTTCACCTTGATCGTCTGCAGCCCGAGCGCAGTGTTTCCGATATCCTGCAGGGCTGTCGTGTACTCCTCCATGTGCAGCAGCTTCTTCAGGACTTTGGCCATCAGTGCCGGCACCGTCATTTCCGTCTTGAAGACGTCGTCAATGTTCTTTCTGAAGCGCTCCTTCAGGGCGGCTGTTTCGTTGGCAACAGCGTCGTCGAAGGTTCCCCGCTTCATCGCCACCTTGAGGGGGAAGGTCGCGATGCTGTCCAGCGCAGTCTCAATTGCCTCCCGGGTGGAGTTGCTCTCGATGCTGATCTCCACACCTTCAAAGAGCCTGCCCATCGCGGCGGACATCGAGGCCCCCCTCACCTTGGTGTTGGACTGGATATCGGTGGTGATGAGGTGTGCGAAAAGGTAACTCTCGAGCACTTCGTTGACCTGCGAGGACAGCTTCATATGCGCGTGCACGCTTGCCTGATCCATCAACTCCAGGAGAGGTGTCTCGCAGTCCCACTTGAGGAAGTTCTCGCCATCTTGCCGAGTCTGGGCGATCACAGAGGCAACCGTGAACAACTTATGCCCACAGGCATCCGGGTCGTCAACGTGGAAGAAGTTGCTTGTCACCCCTTGCAGAGGGTCGCAGTCAGGAGGGAGGAACAGGCATGCGGCGACACGAATCTGGGGCCCTCCTTTGGATGGCACGGCAGCTGCGTAGAAGGAGTACGGGCTGTCCTCGCTGACCATCTCGAAGGCATCGTTGAACCCGGCGACGGCGCAGTTTATATCCTCCTCCGTCGCATTCTCGCGCCTCTCAAACAGAACCTCAATGCAGTACCGCATATGTGTTGTGTCCCCACCCTCGTCCACACGGTTGATCTCCTTCTCGGGGAACAGCCGCGTCGCCTCGTCCCGAAAGAGGAGGGGGTCGGACGGTATCACGGTGAACTGGCAGGACGTCTTATAGCGGGAGTCATCCTCCTCGTCGCCTTGGTCGCCCACCCTGGCGTTGAACGTCAGAGTCTGCTTCCTCGCTGCCGAACTCTCACCGCTGCGGAGGGAGCAGTGAGACTGCATATGTTTCTGGAGGTCCGCCGACAGCATCTGGGCGCGGAGCTTCGCCTTGACGAGGTCCAGCTTGGCACCCTTGTTCCCCCCGCGGTCTGCAGAGGCACCCCACCACAGCAGGAACTCGTCGAAATCGATCCCAGTGTCGGAGTTCAGGTTGATCGACTCAACGGCCTGACGGAGCTCATCTGCGGTCATCGTGTAGCCCATCTCTGTGCAGAGCTTGCCAAACTCCTCGCGGGTGATGTGCCCGCTCCCGTCGGTGTCGTGCGTATCAAAGATGGTCCGGATCGAAGCACGCTCCTTCTTTGAGAACTTCTTGAGCTCGGCATCCCTGAGGCGCTTCTCCACAGCCTCGACCTTCGCCTTCTTGATGCGCGCCTGCAGCTTCCGCACCTTCTCCTCCTCCTTCGTGAGGACATGCAGCAACTCATACGTGCTCAGCTCCTCCAAATTCTCCGCAACATCCAAATGCCTCTCCTCTGCTTTGCCCTCCACGGGCACAGCGGCGTCTGCCTGTGCCTCAGCCTCAGGCTCAGGCTCAGGCTCAGGTGCCTTCGTCTCCTGCGGCTGCTCACCTGCTTCTGCTTCTGCTTTGGGTGGCGCCTCTCCCTCCGCCGCCGCCTGCTGGGGTGGGGACTCCCCTGTGGCCTCCTGCTCATGCTCCTGCTCCGGAGATGTCTCGTCTTCACCCATAGTGTCGTCCAGCCAGTCGAGGTCGGTGTTGTGCGGATGTGTGGGGTGTGTGCCTGTGCGGGATACTGAGGAGGAGGGAGGGGGGACGAGGGAGGGAGGGAGGGACCCCCACACATGACAGTGTGGCCAGATCACCGTCAAAACATCAGGGTGTGACGGGGATGCTCGACTTGTGTATGCAGCCATTTTTTTTTGAATACTCCGACTCAGCATCAAGGCCGAGGGGTGGGATTCCCCGGCTCGAATCAGGGCGACCGTTGGAGAATGTCGCCCCCCAGCAGAGGCCGAGGGGGGGGGTGACGGGGGGTGACATTCCCTATATATAGCCTAGGCTAGGGGGGTGCCCGAGGTCTGGAGAAGATTCCCGTGTGTATGGGTGGGTGTGGATGTGTGTGGGATTGCGAGGAGGGGCCTCGTGGAACGATGGGTCGCCTGGCCTTGCAGTCTCCTCAAGCGGGGTGGGGGCGCCGAGGGGGGGTTTGACTGTCGAGAGTGAAGGGCAAAGGCAGGTCGGGTGGGGGTGGGGGTGGGGGTCGGAGTGGGACGATATACTCGTTTGACAGCCAGGTCGTCTTCTTCTCCGTGACAGCCCCTGTTGCGGGGGCTGCGTCACTTGTGGCGGGGTCGGGCAAGGTACAGCCTGCGACTGAGTTTCGCAGGGCCCTTCGGTGGCAGGGCAGCGGGCACGTGCCCCACGCCCCCTGTCGCCCCTTCGGCGGCGGAGGGGACGGTTAGGGCACAGCGCTGTCCCGCCAGATGCCAAAAAAAAAAGGGGGAACTCAAAATGAAAACTGAAAAGACCTGGCAGAAACGATGCCAGTCTGTGCTGTTCCCAGCCACAGTAAATCGATAACAAAAGGAAAAGGAACATTGTTCATGTCTCCAACAGTTCCGCGTACACGCAGTGCTGCAGGGCGTGAAGTGCCCGCAGCGCTGCTGCCGCCCCTTCGCGGGGCGGGGTAAGCACATTCCTGAGACGCGCGCCCACAGCGCACAGCTGGTGCGGGGCATGACTTCGAAAGGGGCAGGCACACAGGTGCCGCACAAGCGCCCCGTGGTGCGCTGTGGCAGCGCGCATCTCGACTCACAAAACAAGCAACCGCCCATCACATCATGCCGCCTCCTTCGGGGCCACCTCCTCAGCAGTGGGCTCGGTCGCAGCGGGAAGTGCAGCAGAGGCGTCCTGCGTCGCACCCATCGCGAACAGCGCCCCGAGGTTCAGCAGCGACACGACGGCCGCCACCACCAGGAAGGGGAGCGCGTACACCAGATCGTACCCGTCGGACAGGGTGATGCTACCGCAGAAGGTCTCCTCGTACAGCGACCCGGCGAGCCCGATGGAGATGACGAGGAACACGAAGTTCACGGCGTTCAGCCCGACGGATGCAAGACCGAACATCCCCTTCCCACTCTGCAGGCCGAGCAGGTTGCAGAGCACGGACAGGCCACTGAAGACGCACGTCATGAAGGCGAAGGCGACCAGCGCCTTGGCCTGGTCCGTGAAGTCGTCACAGGAGTGCAGGATGTTCTTGCTCTCCTCCCACGGGTGCCCCAAGAAGTCCTTCCAGACACCTGCGGCAGCAACGTTCAGCTCGTAGTGCTTCGCCTTCACGAACGAGCGGCCGTCAGCCATCGCCACTGCGAGCAGCACCGTCACGGCGAGGGAGAGGAACCCCGCAACCACGTGCCCCATGCTGCCGGCCATCTTGTTGGGTGTGAAAGTGTTGTTGAGCAAAGACCTGCGGTGGGTGGGTGATGCGAGTGGGGGGCACCGTACATTCTGTGTGCGGGAATCGCCAGACATCATGAATACGTGGAGCCATCAAAAGCACCGCGGCAGGCCACCGATCAGATAATCATTCTTCCTCAAAGACAGGGTGCGCACCTTCGAGCCCCACATTCTCCAGATCTGCATGCAGGCAGCTCGTGGCTCCTTTGTTAGCTTAGAATCCTGTTTGCAGAGGTGAGAATGAGAAGCGTGTCGACTTCGCAAAACGCGACGATGCCCGCTAAAATAACACAGCAACACTCCTTCGTCTCTGTCGCGGCACACACGGGGCGTCCCCCCCAAGAAAAGGACCTGTGGGTGTCCGCGTGTGCTTGTTGTGCCGTGAGCTCCAAACCTCCGGGTATGTGTGATTGCGAGAAAGAAGGGGCGGTGGGTGGGGTGGGGTGGGGTGGGTCCCTTCGCGGCGTGTTTCTTTTTCCCGCAATGCTGCTGCCATCGGGGCCGCGGCTTTCCCCCCCCCCTTCCCAGAAAAGCTATCTACTGCTAACACTGGACACAGAAAAAAACACAACAAGAACCGACCATTGCACATCGGCCTTTCCCGCTTCTGAAACACGTGTGCAACAGCGTGGTGTGAAGAAGCCCCCTGGTTGCTTTTGTCCACCAACCGCAACAAAAGCACTTTCCAGAGCAAAACACACGCGCCACTGCTGCACGAAAAGGTGGCAGCCAGCAAGCGGGAAAACCGCGAGAGGCAGGTGGAACAAACACCAAAAGAGTCCGGGTTTTGTTTGTGCCCACGAGCGGCAGTGTGCTGTGGCCCCTGCGAAGGGCATTGCTGTGAATACGTGGTTTTGTGTTGCTCTCTCAAAACACACTGCGCGCGGGGACGCTCCCACTGACTCTTTCGTTGTGACAAGCAAGCTTGTTTGGGTAAAAAAGACAAGGGGGAAAAAGAGGAAGCAGAAACGAGAAGACATAAGAAGAGAAGGAGCTCAAACAACGTAAACCTGTTTGCACAGGAAGTCGTTGTTGATACATCATCTGTGTTTGTCCCACGCATAAGCTAGGGTTGGCGGAAAGCAGAAAGGAACAGGGTTGCTCGCTCTGCTTCGAGCTTCCTGCCCTTTCTGCCTTTTCGTGTTTGTTTGTTTGTCGCGCCTGTTGCAACAGCGGCAAGAAAAGAGAAAAAAATGTCACTCCAGTACAGCCGCTCTTTACTCTACTACTATTCTGTTTGTGGTGCGTTGCCGCTTCCACACACAAATGCCTCAACTCCTGTGCTGTGGGGGAGGCGAGTTGTGTGCGGAGCACGTTTGGCTTGGTGGAGTGACATTTTCTGCTCTTGTGACAAGTGTGCGTGAAAAGAAAAGGTATGAGATGCACTGAGCCGCATGTGCTCAGACACCCTTGCACAAACATTATAAAATACCGGTGGTATTACAGTGTAAGGTACCTACAGTAAGAAGCTACATTTAGCAGGCGTAAAGACCCGTCCTGCACCCTCGGAAGAAGATCCCCCAGAGAGGGGGAGAGGGAGCGGGAGAGAGGAGGGCAAGTGCCGGGAGGGAACATGGCATGTCACGTTGTGCTGTGGCCGGGCCGCCTCGTGTGCAACGACAACTGCCGCATATGACACACACCCAGCAAGTCAGCAGCCTACTGACACAGCGTGCATGATTCTCTGTTCCCGTTCCCCTTCCCTTGACCCCACGCAGCGAAGAGAAAGAACGAAAAGAAAGCACACCGAACCGCGCGTGCTCTGAAGACACCGAAATCAGAAGAGCCGGACGACTGGGTCGGGCCGCGGAAAGGCACAAAAAACAAGGGGCGTGAAAAAGAGGCAGGGGCCCCCCTGCCATCATCCTCTATGCATATCAACCAAAATCTGAAAAACCGGATACTTTAGTCGTTTACTTGGGCAGCAGCAATTTGTACATTTTTTTTGACAATTTTGAGTTGTGACCCCACCGTGAATTCCGCGGTATACCTAGCAGTCAATTCCGCCCTGTTTCGAGTTCCGGAAATGCAGTCTGTTGGGTTCAAATTGGGATGCGGATGCGCATCCCAGTTTGACTGGTGAGGTTGGCCGGGAATTTTTTTTTTCAAAAAATCTCGGAAAGCTATGGTAGCAACGGAATCAAATGCGGCCAGAATCGGGGAAAAAGGTGTAGTGGAAGACAATTTACTCCCAGATGCAGTTCTCACCCCCCTTGGTAGGCTTTTGTACAGTGCTTTTTTTGCTTCTTATTGCCTGCGAATCCACCACCTTCCATGCACAGGAAAACTCATCTGAATCATGTGAAACACAAACATGGCCTGCTTCAAATGCAAGAGTTCACGGAATGTCACCAACATCACCCTGCTTCCCCGGGCAGTGCAGAATGGCCTGAAGGCCCCCCACCCAGTGGTCTCGCTGGGGGTCGGGCAAACCAAAAAAGAGGTAGGGCACAGGGTGGGCCGAGCTCGCTCCGCAGGGGAAAAAGTGCAGCCCAACCCCACTCCGATTTCCCGCAGCATGATGCAAACAGGGCCACAGAACGTTTTCCCCCCAATTCGAAAGGCATCGGATGCTGCCGCCTTAGATCGTCCTGCTGGACCAAAAATCAGTAGTCAGGGGGTCTTGGGTTGCCATTGAGCACTTGCAAAACTGCGATCCCGAGTAACTTTGCCAGCGCGCCGTGTTCAGGAACGGCAGCAAAGCTAACAGGCTACAGGGGGGTCTGGGGGGCGGAGCCCCCCAGCCGCCGGAGGCCACGGTAGTGAACTTCAGCGAAGCTGTTGAAAAAGGTGTAGCGGAGTGCCATTTACTCAAAATTTTGAAAAAGTATACGGTTTTTCAGATTTTGGTTGATATATTATAAAAACGGAAAAGCAAGAAAACAACAACAATATGCATGTAACACAAACGAACCCTGCAGCACAACAAACATGCATGTGCATGTGTTTCCTCCTAGCGTTGACCGGTCGGCGTCGTCTTCTCAAGTAGCTCGGGGGCCGTGAACCGCCCATCCGCCTTCCAGCACTTCGCCTCCTCTGCCCAGAACCCGCCGTTCGTGGTCAGCTTCTCCCACGCCGCAGCGAAGTGTGCGTCCAGGTAGCCGAGGTCCCCTGCAAACGCACACACAATGCTGTTGTAGTTCCTGTCGTATGTGAGCGCTACGTCCGTCGTCAGCATCATCAGGTCAGGCCTGTGCGGGATGCGCCACTGCCACTTTCCACCCGGCCCACGGTACGCCCTGTAGTGGCGCCCGTATCTGGCGAGAAGCTGGAAGAACTCGTTGTCCCACTTGAACGGGTCCGTCGTCCACGGGCCCTCAATCCCGCTGGTGAAGGTGTCCCTCCCCTTCCCGGTCCCGCAGTTCCCCGGCCACGGGTTCAGCGGCTGCTCCGCAGGCGTGGGCCCGGCCCCGAGGGGGCATGCTCCGTGCGACTTCCCAAACGCATGCCCGCCCCCAATCAGCGCCACAGTCTCCGTGTCGTTCATCCCCATGCGGGAGAAGATCTCGCGGATGTGGCCCGCAGTGCGCACCGGCTCCGGCACCCCCTGGAACCCCTCCGGGTTCACGTAGATCAGCCCCACAGCCGCCGCCCCGATGGGGGCCGGGCAGTTCCCCGGGGTCGGGCACGGCGGCTGCTCCGCCCCGGGCCCGAGCGGCGCACTCGCACTCCCGTCTGCCTCGTCAATGCGCCCCACACACACCTCCGTCACAGGGCCCCCCATGTGCAGGATTGCCCCCGTCCCGGCCAGGACAAACAGGTCCCCCCAGCTCAGGGCGTCCCCGTACTTCTGCTTCACAGGCCACAGGAGGGCGCGTGCCTTGTCCAGGTTTGTGTTGTCCTCCCAGCTGCTCTCCGGCTGGAAGCGCTGGCGGCCCCCGCCGCACCCGCCCGCCCCGTCCGTGCTGCGGAACGACCCGGAGCAGTGCCACGCAAGGCGCACAAACAGCCCCCCGTACGACTGCCCAATCACAGACGAACGGAACTTGTCCGCAGGCCAGCACCGCTCCGACTGCGTCAGCAGGTCCACAATGTCTGCAAGCACAGCCTCCACAGACAGCCCCTTCAGCGCCTTGTTGTAGTCCTCCCGCGAAGGCACCGGTGCGCGGTTCTCCGCCGGTGTCCCCTGCAGAAGCCCGGGACACACTGCGTCTGCCCCGCGTCCTTCCCGGCCCCAGCCTGCATGTGCATCCGCACACACCACCAGCCCCACAGCCAGCAGCACCCCCACCCGTCCCATCCCGCCGCACCTCTGCATTTATCTGTGTGCTGTTGCTGTCTGTGTCAACTTCCCAAGAAAATGACCTGTGTCAGCACGGTGTGGTGCGGCTGTGGTGTTGCACGGAACACGCAAACAGTGTTGCACCTCGCGCAAGTGTTGGTGCTGGTGGTGGGGAGGGTTGGGTTTTGTGGGGTGGGGGGCCGTGCTTTTCACCTTCCTCTCTTCACTTCCCAACAACGTGCTGCAGCATGCCACAACCACCCACGCGCACAGCAACTGCAACTTAACCTCAACATTACAACACACACTCACCTCTTGCCAACATGTTGCAGGATGACATGATCAGTCCTAACACAGTGTCGACAGAAACTGAGAAAAGGTGAGCTGGCTCACTAAACTGCCTGTCACGTCACACACTGAGACACGTACAGTGGCACAGCGAAGGGCCCCCGATGAGAGTTTCCTGATTATATTAGTGTCGCTCGCACTGCTGAGCCGACTCTGATGCCGCTTCTCGACTGCCGCACACCCACGCCTGCATCCACACGCACAGGGGATCGCACACCCGCACTGAGACCCACGGTCAGCACGGGCACCGCCTCTCCCACACGCATGCATGCATGCGCACAGCATGAGCAACCTCCCCACCTCCCCACCCACCCACCCCTGCCCCCCCCCTCCCCGAGACGACCCAATACCTGGCCAGAAACCACTTACACAAACGCTGCGCTGTGACCCCGTTGATGTACGTGTCACACAGCAAGCGCCAACCAACCAAAACAAACCACACAGCACATAGCACAGGCCTGCTTACACTCCTTACGAAGATGGGTAGGGGGTAGGGGGTAGGTGGGTACTGGGAACTGGGAACGGGAGAACAAAATGACTGCGGAACGCAGCAATGTTTCTAATCTCTAGACGGGTATATTCGAGGGGGGTTGTTGCAACTTCCATCCGACCATCAGACTGATGGCAATGGAATTGGGGGTGTGTAACTGGATGTGCGCGCGACAAAGGATCGCGACATCGCGTTTCCAGCGGGTGCCAGGTAAGGCAAGCCCGCGGAATGAGAAAAACAAGAAAAGCAACCAAGAGGAGCAGAGCACTGTGCGTTCACAGAACCAGTGTGCTCTCACTGCTCTCAAGTTATAGCGGGAGTGGGGCGTGTGCGGTGCGGAAGCGGAAGGGTGGACACCCACACAGAACAGATCACAGATGACGGGTCACAGACCACAGCTTAGACCCCTGGCTGATCAAAGCAGGGGTTCGCTGCATCTGAGTCTTTGTTGCGGAGTAGTGCAGCCACAGTTCAGATGAGCTGCCAGCTGCACTCTTAACACACAGGCTTCACTTGCTTGTGTGTCGAACCCGGGTGCACAAATCGTGGCAAGAGTAACAAAGCGCCTCGACATCGGGGGTTGTTCAGTGTGTGTCGGGAATTGGGGAAGTGCTGATTGGCACTCCAGAAGCACAGCGAAGCAAGGGTGTCTCGCTGTCACATCTGTGTTGCCCCCGTCAAAACCCATAACACCATCCCAGAAGCAAATTGTTGTCGGGAGAGACGAAGGGAAGAGTACAGCGGGGTGGGTGGGGTACGGGGGTGCGGTGTGGACGGGTGGGGAGGGAGGGGCGTGGAGGTGGAGGTGGGGGGAGAGGGAAAGGGATGGGAAACAGATGACAACCTAGGGGCCCAGGCACAGAGGCCAGAGCCTCCTGTGGGAAGGCGCCGTCCCTCCGTAGGGATATCACTTGGGTAATCATGCGGTGGTGCCAGTCAGGGGCTGGTGGCTGCACATAGGGCTGGGCATCGTGGGACGGAAACGCAACAACACAGACACGCACACATGCGAACCTTTGTAAATCCTGCACACACATAGAGAGACTCGGTGTGAATCCCACCCAAAAACACTGCATGCCTCTCCTGCAAAAGTGATTGATTCATCGGCAATATAAAGTACACACGAGCCCCAGCTTCTGCGGTGGGGGTGGGGGTGGGGGCCACCCATCTATCTACTTTGTTTCTTCAGCACCCTGGCCTTCTTCTTCTTCTTCCGGGCTTCCGGGCTTTCGCGTTTCTCTCTCTCTCTCTCTTTCTGAACCATGTTCCTGTCTGGATTTGAAGACCTTCACGCGATACCAGCGACGGGAGCAGGAGGGACGCCAGCTTGACCTGACCGCGATAGACCCATGTCGCGTGCCATGCCATATCTGCTGCCGTGCCCTCCGGTCGCTGTTCATGGAGCAATACCTCGTGTCAGTCAGTGACGTGAACATTTGCGGGGTGGGGTGAACGGGGGGACCAAGTTGTCCGCGCATGCGGGCTTCTCCGCCCGCGGGTGGGCGGCAGCCTCACACACACACACACATCCCTTTTTATTTTGGTGGCGATGCCAGCCCCACCCACGATGGATGTGTGCATGGGGATGGCAGTTCAAAGGGAGAACAGCAAAAAGGAGAACGGGGCAGGGAAGGGAGGGAAAAAGGAGAGTAGAGCAAGCGCGTCAGATGCAAAGACGCCACGTCTTGGTTTGGGCACAAGACAACGGGGCCTTTCGCTTCCGCTCAAAAAAAATGTCACCACAGCACAGTACAGTCCAGTCCACACACACACAAAACCTCAACTCCCGTGATGGGTGGGTGAGGCTAGTGGTGTGTGCGGTGCACGTTTGCTGGCTGGCGTGTGCTGTGTCGTGACATTTTCTGCTCACAGGTAGTGTGGTGTGCATACCAATTCTCACTCGGTCTGAAATCAAAAAGGGGATAAAAGGACAAAAAAGCGATAATGCGATCAAAATGAACTATAATAATATACACGGCAAGGCAACCTTCTCCACAACAACACGTCTGTGTGCCTTCTCACTCTGTGGTGACGGTGACTCTCTGTGGTGTGTGGCGGGGGCATCATCACGGGCTTGCCATGCAGGAGGAAAACTCGAAGTTGTGCACCGTCCCGTCGAGGGCGGCGTCAGCAACCCAGTTGCTGCGCCCAAGGTAGTTCCTGTTGCGTTCCACCATCCGGGGCAGGTGCAGCGCGCCCCTGCCGCACTCCACACCGTCGATGTAGATGGAACCCAGACCGTCGACACTCGGCCCACTGTAGCGTGTGATGATCGCCTCCACAGTGACTGCGGTGTTGAGGGGCATGTCGTATGTGCACATCATATTCTGTGCAACCTTCCCCCGCCACACCTCCAGCACAATCTGCTTCGTGTTCTCAGCCAGTCCCAGGAACACGTTGTCCTGCTCAGCACCGTTCCCGAAGTCGAAGACGCGTGCCCACGGCGTGAGGGTTCTGAACAGCACTGTTGCCCTGGCGTAGATCCCGCCACCGAAGCTCAACCGGGCTGCCGCCTCGTTGAACGACGCGACGTCGTGGGCCCTCACAACCTGCTTCGCACTGGCGCAAGGCAGGGGGCAGGAGGAGATGACAAGGCTGCTCACTGCGCCGTCGAGGGGTGCGTTGCCCTCCCACTGGCTGTGCCCAACGTAGTTCTTGCGGCGTTCCACCACCGCAGGCAGGGGCACCAGGCCCTTGATGCACTCCACACCGTCGATGTAGATGGTCGCCACACCCTGGATAGCAGAGGACCCGTCACGCAAGATGTTCGCCTCCACAGTGAAGGAAGCCCCAAGCGGCGCATCGACTGGGCACACGACTTCCTTCCCCTCCCCCTCGCGGTACACAATCACCGCAATCTGCTTTGTGCTGTCCCGCAGGGTGACGATGACGTTGTCCCCCGCAGGGCCATTCCCGAAGTCGATAATGCGGCCCCACGGCGTGTGGCTGTTGACATCCACCCCTGATTCAGTAATGGTGACTTCCACAGAATGCCGCCTCTTCAGGGAAAGAGGAGACTTGCAGATGACCTGCTTCGGAACACCGTGACGGAACACTTGCAGCATAAGGGACTGCGTGTCCTCCGCGAGTGTGAGAAGCACGTTGTCCTTCCCAGCACCGTTCCCGAAGTCGAAGATGCGTGCCCACGGCGAGTAGGTGTTGAGGAAGATCCCGGCATACGCGTGCATCGATCCCCCGAAGGTCAACGGGCCCAGCTGAACCGGTGTCGATTCCCCTGGCGAGAGATTGAAAATGGCGACATCCTGAGGAGACATCCCGTCGCGCGCATTGCACGTCTGTCCCCAGTCCGCCCCAATCGATACGCCGGGTTCGCTTCCGACCGCCTGCTGCAGCATCACGGCCAGCACGCCGCACACGCACACGCCCCACCGCATCGCCATAGCAATAATAGTAGCACGCGTTTGCGATCTATCTGCACAGGGGGCGGTGGTAGTGGTAGTGGTGGTGGTGGTGGTGTTCCTGTCCGACCAAAAACACTGCATGCCTCTCCTGCAAAAGTGATTGATTCATCGGCAATATAAAGTACACACGAGCCTCGGAAGCACATCACACGGCGGGACGCAGCAGCTCCACTCCACCTGATACGGATGCACGGCAGACAGCAGGAACAGCGGCGTTGCGTCCGATAGCTCCCCTCGGAGCACGCCCAAGTCCCCCCACTGCCCAGCGCCTGTCCTCAGACTTGCGTCATAAGCTCTCAGTGGACAAAGATGTACTGGGGGCCGGGGGTAGGGCGGGGTGTGGCAGAGCGGGAACTTGGGGCGTGCCTTGTCGCTCGAAACTGCACCTCCAGCACACACTCCTCCTTCGAACGGCCGGCCGCAATAAACTGCTGCCCTCCCCCCCCAAACCCCCACCTCCAGCCTGACACCCAAAGCTGTGTAGCAGCCTGTGCCCCACTGGCTGTGCAACCCAGGTACTCAGGTACCCATGTGTTACAAAAGTGTGGCAAACCAGGACAGTCACCTCCCCAACACTTCCGTGCCGTGCCAACGCGGTCGCTTTGAGAGTGTGGGGCGATGGACATACGCCTGGTCAATTCGGGTTGGTAGAGCACGAAACCAGCTATGCTGGTTGCGACCGGTTGCCACTGTGTGCGTGTGGGTTGTGTGGATATGGTGCCTTCCTGTCCGGGAGGTGTCCTCGTCACCACTCCAGGCTCAAATCTTCACTGCCTGCCTGCAACACGTGGGGAGGGGGGTCCAATCTGAAACGAAATTGGGGCAAATAATGATCACACACGCTCAGTACGAATGTGGCGTGTGTATGTGTGTGTGTGGGGTGCTGAAGAACAAAATTATGGCACTGGCATCTCTGAACACGGCGCACAAAAAGAAGCCTTCGAAAAGGCACATGAAATAAAAAAACAGCTTCGGCAGATACACCCCACCAGGGGTCTCGGCTCGACACCCCCCTCCAGAGCCCAGGGTGTCGAGATTTTATTTCCTCCCAAAACCGCCTTTATTTGCATGTTTGAGCTCCGTGCGGATCGTAGTGGGGTCATTTTTTTTCCACGGTGCTTATTGCAACCCATCAAATGTGTAGGTGTTTCAGGGCCAGAGAGCCTAGAGCCCACGGCGGTTACTTCCAGAAAGTTCCCATATTGCGGTCGGTTGAGTAGGCCGCCACACCTGTGGGGGCAACCTGTCTCTGAGCTTGGAAAAACGATGATGTGAGCGTTATAGTCCAGATCATCGTGCAGTGTTTTCAAGCAGTTTCTCCATCGGCTTGCGGATCCATCATCAAGAATTGACCCTACAACGCGAAACAGTGCGATTGATGCAAAGCGGACCTCCAGCTAACGCACCACCACTATGATCAGCGGTTTGCCAATTTCTTGGTGGTGCTTCTTCCCCGCTTTGGTGACAAGGTGTCGTTGCTGATGCTGTTGAACAGTGCTGTCCATCCCTTGCAGTGCAACCTGTGAGAGATCTCCATCAAGGAGCGTCAGCCGAGCGAGAGTCACTGTCACCAGGTCACTGAGGGAAATGAGGGATATTGCCTGGAGCTGGCGTGAATAGCAACTGCTGGGAGGGGCATGTGATGGGCCCTCCTGGTCCCAGCTCGACCCTCCGAGCCCAGATCCACCATTCCTGAAAAAAACCGTGTTAGTTGCATGTTTGAGCACAACGCTTCCCGAGATCATATTTTTTTTTCGTCGGTCCCAAGAAAAAATGCTACCAAATGGCCATGGGAATACAGGTGTCGAATTCGACACCTGAAAAATTGGGGGAAAAAGGCCAGGTGTCGAAAAAAAGCAGGTTTTCGACACCCCCGAGACCCCTGCACCCCGCCCACACCCCCGAGCCAACAACAGCAATTAGGTAAAGTGATCTGAAAGGGTGCACTGTGAAGCCGAGCCTTTGAGGCTGGACCTGACAGCCCCACCACCAAACCCAATATTTCTAGTCTCCCTGGCGACGGTCCTAATAACAGAACTGCCCTTTGCACCAAGAATGAACTTATCTGGGCAGCTGACGGGGGCGGGGTGGGGGTTGTGACAATGCCAGCCACCCCACCCCACCCCACCCCCGCACTGTCCCTTTGGCAGGGCTGCAAGAGCAAAAGCAAAGCTTGGCCGATTCGGCAGTCGCATAATATTTCTCTCTTCAAAAGGTGTCGTCGATACCCGGCTTTGCTGACTCGTGGGAGGGGGCGAGGGGTGGGGTTGTGGCAATGCCACCCACCTACCCCACCCTGTTCTGTTAAGAGAGAGGAAATGAAGCACGCGCAGATGTAGACTAACGTGGACAGCCTCTTTGGGATGCATGGTGGATTGTGTGGGGAGGGGAGGTTTGCATAAGAACGGCGCCAGTTCGCGAGACTGACTGGGACCCCCTGGACCTCCACCATGTTGGGATTCCGAAATCAGTTCGGTTTGGCTAGGTTTTCCCACGGGTGGGCCGGCGTTCCTCGGAATGAGTATCGAAGACGATTCAATTTTTCGAAATATTTCTCGGGGGGTATTTTTTTTGGTTTTTGGCAGTTGGCAGGAAGGGTTCTGAGTAGCCCCTTCGGAAAAAACAAGCGAATTCTTTGGTTCCGGGTGAGTGGGGTGGGTAGGGAGGGGGGTGATTGGAGCTCACTTTGGGCAAACAAAGCCTGTTGCGCCAAAATTCAAATCAAACGATACGGGGCACGTGAAGGTGAGGTCATTAAATAGGCACGAACGGTGCCACCGAGGTGTGGGAGAGCTGCACCGAACGATGCCACCACCATTATCTTGTGTGAAAACGCCACCTCGCTGTTCATTGTTCTGGCAAATAGATCTAATGGTGTTGGTTTCCTGCGCAAATCCAGATCTGGCGTCGAACCCCACCATGATGAAGATGGGCGACCCGTCCGTCGCACCGGGGCCAGGCGGAATGACCCCGACACAATAAAGGCTCACCTCCCCACCCCAAAACTGCGCTGTCCGCCAGGGTTTGCTTTGACAGAAACCTGTTGAACCTTGATAAAACTTGCTGAAGTAAAAACGCCACCTCATCCCTCCCTTTCGAGTTCCTGAAAGAGGAGAGAAATTGTGACAAAATCGCCATGACCTGACCCGCACGAGTTCCCACAGGACGGGACCCTGCTTGTCATCACGACCAGGCGCGGGGTGGATTTTTTTTTTGGTGTCGACAATCACAAGCAAGCTTGATCTGTCCCATTGACGCCCCTTACCCTGCGAGCAGGTTCGGGGGCAGTGTACTTTCAAAGTATAGACGGGGTCCGTCCTCAACCTCAGGAAGTATTCACAGCACAGGGTACACTTGATTCTGAAAGAAGGAGAACATTTCTGCATTTGGCTTTCTCAGGTTCACATCATGTTTCGTTTCCTAACGCATACATAGATTTTTTTTTCTTTCAGAGAATATGCAATGTAGGGTAGGACACTGAGAACATTCGGCGCGTCATCCATCCCATAGGAGAGGCGCACCTAGTCGGAATCATAGAATCAGAAGCACGAACACGCCACCCGGCACCTGCAAGGAGCATCATGACTGTTCGCCCAACAGGAAGGCTGCTGGTTTCGCTGGTGAAAACCTATGAGCAGCCGATTGCCGTGTTCAGCTCCCCCACCCCTTCTGCCTTGAATCGCAAAAGAAAAAGGGCAGGATGGGGGGAAGTGGGGTCGGGCGGGCGGAAATCACCGCATTTGCTAGATGGGAACTGAAGAAGAAGACATTGAACACGAGGGAAGCACCACCTGGCTTCCCGAAAACAAGAATGGGGGGGCTGCGGAATGGGCATCTGAGACCTGATGGGGCAACATGCCTTCGGTGTGGGAAGGGGCAGGAGGGGTTGGGGGGACAAAGCGGCTTTCAAGGCAATGAGGATGCGATGATCACATTTTTGAAGCCACCTTTCGAATAAACTCGGTGTGGCCTACACTTTCTTCTTGCAGCCACATCCGCCACATCATGCTCTTGATGCGACCTCCGCTGTTGAAAGGCCGTGCATCCATGTGTTCTGAATCGCAATGAGATGCGACTATTTCGGAGGTGTTCCTTCAGAATAACGCACCTCAGCAGGATGTATTCCATGAACTTCTCCTCTTCAACATTCATTCTCCACACCATTTCCGTGTCGGGGGGTCGGGGGGGGTAAAAGTTGCATCACCAATAGTTATCTCGTGATACAAACGCACAAATGTGAACTGTCGGGCCATAATAGGGCACCGCCAAAACACACCCCGCCACCGCCTGCAAAGAAAGGGAGGGCAATGGAGAGGCATCAATTGAACTTTGGGTGTTGCGTGCATGAGTAGAGGAGGCAGTGATTTGTCGCCCCGTGATAGGGGGCAATACACCCATTAAATCTGTTGCCTTTGTTCAATGCAACGGCACCGTATCGCACGCAATCCCACCTGCCTTCGTTTATTCGCATGAACAAGCAACCACGACTGATTTTTTTCCCCTGCGGGATTCAGAAGAAAGAGAGAAAAAGAGAAAAAGAGCAGATGCCGAAAGAAATAAAGCACACCACAAAGAACCAGCGAGAGCGAGAGAGAGAAGGGGGGGACTTTTGGCCCATCTTCCCTCAGCTGGGTGTTGCACCTCCCGTCCTGACCTGGCTGTTGCGCCGGGCTGGAGATCCTGAAGCACTGTGGACAGGCGGCAACACCCAGCTGGTGCCAATCACATAAAGCAGAATAAAGAGAGACAAACAGACAGACAGACGGACAGTGGGTTTTGCATTGATTCGCATGTGTATTACAGCAAAACCCATGGAGTGGCCTTCTCCCTTGGGAGGCCTTCGCCCTGTGCCAAACTGGGTCAGTTCGCCTCCTGTTTTGCGAGGCGGCTCGCTGTTCTTCTGCAGTCCTGAGCGAAGGCCCTGCCATGTGATACAACCCGGCTGCGCGATCTCTTATGCGAACGGATCCCACGCAAATCGGCGCTGGGGGCGCCGAGGTGCGTGGGGCGAACGTGAAAAAAACCTTTTTGGCAGCGGAATAGAATTCAGGAGGAGGGGGTGCTGATTGATGACCTGCCAAAAAGAAAGTTCGCGCTCCCCCAGCGGAGCGCCGACTTTTGCCAAACCGTGCCGGGTTTTTTTTTCCTCCGGCCAAAAAAAAATTGTTTGAGAAAGGGACTCGTGTGTTTTTCCCACACTTTAGAGCGAACAACCCCCATTACCACCTCACGCAACAACCATCCACAAAACAGGCTTCCTGTGTTGCGTCGCTTCGTTTTGCAACAGAACCCCCGCCCCCTCACCCCACCCCCCCCCCCAGGTGGGATTCGGTTCGCTATTTTTTGCATTTTGTATCGATGCACCTTTGGCCGTCAAAGAAACAGCTCAAAAAATAAAGAAATTGTGACATGGGGGCGGAAGAAATAACCCACATCCCGCAAACTGGGATGGGGGAACAGGCTGCACACGATAACCTCCTGCTGCACCCTTCCCCGGTATGGTCTGTGCTTCCTCAGGCCACGCCATGGGGTGTGGGTGCATCGGTGTGTGTCCTCCGCGGAGCAAAGGCCACGGTGGAAACACGGCCCCTGCTCTGACAACAAAATAAGCAAAACAAAAAAAAAGGACGAACAGCCGGAGGCTTGAACCCCGCCCCGCAGCAACCGCAACAAAACAACATCCGCCGAACTGATTTTCATTCACCCCCCCCCCCCTCCCCCTCCCCACTCTCTTGCAGGGAACACGTTCCCCACTGGAGGCATGCAACGCACAAATACGGAGGACTGCCAGAGTCCCTTCGGAGATGTGGGGGTGGTGTGCCTGGCCGCGATGACATGAAGTGTGGCCGATTTCGGGATTTCGGACACTGCGACGAAGCCACTCACGTCAGAAGGGCATCAAAAGCTGCATTCCCGGACCCCGCTGGCACCCCGCACACACGCTCACAAAAACCTCTTGATGCACAACGCCACCACAAGCAGAATTTGGCAAATTCTGTCAGAATTCTGTCCGACCATGAACCACGACGTTTTTTTTAATACCGTATACGTAAATATTTTGGAACGTAAATATTATGGAACGTAAATATTATGGAACGTAAATATTTTGGAACGCTGGTGGGTTGGCGTTCCAGATTTTTTTCGTTCCATAATATTTACAGGGCTTTCTGCGACTCGGGGACTTGGACCAGGTGATCGGACGGCATACAGAGTCCCTGACGGGACCTACTCGTGCACTTTTCGCGCGATTCCTGACGCAAGCCGTCCTCACCACCGAGTCCCCAACTGGCCCTGTAAATATTATGGAACGTAAATATTATGGAACGGACCGGCCAAAAATGGGCCCGTTCCATAATATTTACGTTCCATAATATTTACGTATACGGTATCACTATTCTGCCTGGGGGGCCATTCGAGCTCTTTGAATCTCTTGCTGAGTCAGTGCAGACCCACAAAGAAGATCGCACAACCGCCCTGCCAGGTTTTTTCTTTCTGCTGTGACAAACGAACATACGACTGACTAATCCAGAGAGAAGAAGAGACGAAAAGAGGTGGCATTTTTAACGGACCCACCCAAAACGGACTTGCGGAGGAAAGACGACAGGCGATGAATGACAGAAGGGAAGGGACACGACGCGCTGTCAGGAACAATGTCGACCAGTCGAAATCGACAGACGACATGCGTTTCGACCGGTCGTTCGACAGTCGAAAATCGACAGGTTACCTGTCGAAATACCTGTCGAACGACCTGTCGAAGACAGGTCTTTCGACAGAGGTTTCGACAGGTCGATTTTCGACTGTCGAATTCGCAGGTATACCTGTCGAAATCGACAGTCGATTTCGACTGTCGATTTCGACAGTCGGTTTCGACAGGTATTCCTGTCGATTTCGACTGTCGATTTTCGACTGTCGATTTCGCCAGGTATTTCTGTCGATTTCGACTGTCGATTTTCGACTGTCGAAATGGTACCCCCGCTTTTCCGGAGTTAGTCAACCCTGAAAAGAGGGGGTACCAACCACCCCTTTCCGGGTCCCGCCCCTTCTCGGACTACAGAACCCCGTTTTCACCGCCTTTTCGCCACGCGTGACACTCTCCATCCCACCGGTGTCCCCTTTAGTGTGTGCAGGGGGCCCACCCCCTACTGCTAGGGGGATTTCATGTGTAGAGTGCACCCAGTGGGTGAAAACGCCCAAAAGCCAAAAAAACGTTCAACTTCGACGCATTTTTTTAAAAATACGTTGAACGTTCAAATACGTTGAACGTTTTTTACGTATTTTCTATCACTGCCCTAGGGGGGGTCAAATGGGGGTGACAAACACGATTTTTCAAAAAACCGGCGCAGAGGCCCCAAAGCCCCCGTAAACCCTCCAAACCCCCCCAGATCGGTCCGGAAACCCATCGAACCCCACTTTTCCACCATTCCGGGCACCTCAGGTGCCCGAATTGGGGTGCCTAAATTTTGTGCCACCGTTTGGTACCGTACAGTGCCACTGTGTGGGAGGTTGGAAAAGAAAATGCCCCAACACACCACATCTGAGGGTTGCAATGCATGTTGCTTGCCAACCACGTCATCCGGTGGGTGTCAGGCGCTATGTAGGTGGCATTAGCCAGGTCTTCGATGTGTTCTGGCTTGTATATGTACCTCCCTGCCTGCGGCACAGGCACTGCCTTTGTCCCCCACACCAGCCACAGAGAGCGCATTGTCCTCGGTCCACGGTTGCTGATTCATTGTGATGCGTTGTATCCTCGAGTGAACGTCACACACTAGTGACACCACCACCCGCCATCCGAGAGCTGTATTGACTTTGCGCGCTTCCGTTGCATTCACCTCGCCACGCATATTGCACTGTTCAGTACCAGTGCTCTTGGGCCAGGCAAAGTAGACCGCAGCAACTACCAATTCTGGCACACTGGGTACCACGACAGCGCACTTCATGTGTTCCCGGAATGTACAGCTCGTGTTGCAACAGTCGTTGTCAACACATCCCGGTTGTGGAGCACTGCTGCACAGGAATCACACGACCATCTGGACTTGTTCCGTACCTACAGGCAGCCTCCCGGTGCATGGTGGCAGGGAGGTACATATACAAGCCAGAACACATCGAAGACCTGGCTAATGCCACCTACATAGCGCCTGACACCCACCGGATGACGTGGTTGGCAAGCAACATGCATTGCAACCCTCAGATGTGGTGTGTTAGGGCATTTTCTTTTCCAACCTCCCACACAGTGGCACTGTACAGTACCAAACGGTGGCACAAAATTTAGGCACCCCAATTCGGGCACCTGAGGTGCCCGGAATGGTGGATAAGTGGGGTTCGATGGGTTTCCGGACCGATCTGGGGGGGTTTGGAGGGTTTACGGGGGCTTTGGGGCCTCTGCGCCGGTTTTTTGAAAAATCGTGTTTATCCACGTAAAAGGGGGGCATTTGACCCCCCCTACCCCCCCCCCCCTCCCCAGCCGAGAGAATATTTTTCTTCTGGCCCTGCATCCAGTGTTGCCTGCCTATGTGTTGCCCCTGTTGTGTCTGCGCCTGTGCCTCCCTGCCCTGTATTTTTTTGCCCTCACGGGTATCACGATACAGGGCAGTCCCCCCCCTCCTCCCCCCAAAAATCGTTCGCATCATCTTGGCGCCCATTCCTTCCACTTTCTGTGGATGTCTTTGGTATTTCCGAACGGAATTTTCCAGCGTCAAGACTGATACCTCGCCGTTTTAGAGTCAGTCACTTCTACCGCCGCTGCGATTTGCGATACGGTAGTTGTGCAGAAATGCTAACATGGCTTCGTTCATAAACACCCCCCCCCCCCAGATTGGGCCTTTTAGCCATTTTTGGCCAAAAATTGGGAATAATCGCATTCACCACCCTCGTCTGCCCCCCACCTGCACTTCGGGGGGTCCGGGGGGGCCACGGGGGACCCAGGAGTCCATTTTGCTCTCTCATTGGCATGAGAAATGGGGAAAAATACCTTCTCGCGAGCCTGGTACCGGATCACAAAAGAGCTGCCGAAATCGGCGTAAGTCTTCGTTCGACGAAACAGATGAGGGATCAGATTGCTCGCGGAGTGGTCGTAGTCAGTGTCTCGGTATGCTGGCACCGAGCATCATTCAGCAGATGACAGGACTTCGACCTGGAGAGCAAACGCCACATCGTCCACGGGTTCCGGGATGACGGATAGTCAGAAGAGTGTAACATGCCCGTAGGTACAGGGTGTTCTCGAGGCAAGGGTGAGCCCCGGCGGTCGACCCACTACGATTCACAGAGGACAACATCGATACGAACCAGTGTTCGACGGTGTGCTGATTCGGATGCACAGATGAGGGTCCCGCAAATCAGGCATCTACCTGCGCTCATTGCAGCTTTGGAAGGACACTGTCTGGTATAACCAGACGGTGGCGGACGAGTGTGGTGAAAGACGGGTATCATCTGCACAGCTCGACGACCAATTACATGTGTCACACAAGGCCATCCGACTGGTGGCTACTGCACTCGGGAGGGCAGCCCCCAGACGGAGTGAAAACATCTGCCGCAGCCAGTAGGACCACCACACGTCGGGGAGGAACTGCAGGATTTGCTCCACTCTGATGGTTCATTCTGACTTTTGTTAGGGGTCTGACACTCTGGCGCAACTCTGGCAACTGTATCGACGTCAATGGAGGCGCAACGAACGAAGCCCCTATCAAAGGAGTCCCTGGTTCCCTCGTGGATGACATGTGCTCTGGTCCGGGTAAATACCAGAAGGCAGGAGAGTCGCAGAGACGGCCTAATGGAGCGTGGAAAAATGATACATTCCCCTCATGATTGTGGGTCTTTTGCACAAAAATGGCCGGAAAAAGGCCTCCCAAGTGCCCCCGAACCTGTTTTCCCACCTCGAGGGTGGTTGCGAGGGTGGTGAATGCGATTTTCCCCAATTTTCGCCCAAAAATGGCTAAAAGGCCCAATCTGGGGGGGGGGGGTGTTTATGAACGAACCCACATTTAATTTGCTCTGTGGAACCTGGACTGCACCTTCTGGGCTGTGAGTCTGTAGATAGTTGGACAGTTGCGGAACCCATCCTTTGTGTGCCTCCGACTTGAGGAGCTGTCGACTTCAGAACCAAGGTTCAGAACGAAGATGACGACCTGCTGTGAGCTGCAAACCTTCTTGACACACCTACCGTATCTGCATTACACTCGTGGTAATTCCATACCCCTGGAAACAGGAGACCGCCGTCTGTTCACAGATGGTCTTGAGCGTGGTAGCCATCTTTGCTATGGAGTCACGATTAAGTCTTTGTGGTCACGTGGGCCCATGAGCAGCGGATACACTTGGAGTGGAGGGAGGGGGTGCGGTTCTGGAAAAGCGGGTCTGAATCTGGTCAAGGACGACTGAGGGCTTCAGTTCGAGTTCAATGTGGGTCCAAGGGTACACAGGAGATCACTGCTTCATATTCAACCTGCTTGTCATCCTCTGGTTACTGTTCAACGGCTCGAACTCCTCGACTTTCCTTGGCTGACTGAAATGAAACAATACGTAAGTGCTGCTATTGTGTTGTTCCCCTGACAGAGGAACACAAGGGAAGGGAACTGCAGCTGTCCACGAAGTGGCTCGACGTAGCCACCTCACGCTGCCTAGAGGGTCGGTTCAGGTTGAAGCAGAGCAATTAAGTGTTAGGGGGATGCCTTTGGTCAAGGCCTTTTCTAAAAAAATTGACCCACGGCGCCTGGTTGTAGCTCGGTCTACGCCAGGTTCCACATCCCGTCATCGCAAAACGTACACATACACAGAGGCAACCCGCAACGGGCCTCTGTGGTACGGGAGCCTGACGGGAGGAAATTTTGCCTTTTGGTCACAAAGGCGTCTTCTTTTGGAATAAATTGACCCGCAGGGTGGCTGAGTCTTATCAGACAGGCCGACCTACGTTGAACAGTGGAACCACACAACCTGTTCAACCTGCAAACCACCGGGGTGGCGGCTGAGTCCTCATCCCTGCCGTAGCATGCGATAAGCCTACGTCGACCTCCGCTACGGTCTCTCAACAACGGTCTTCACCAGTTGAACCGCGCGTCCGGGAAAGCCTGATCGTTTGGATCTTGTCCCTGTGATTCGAAAAACTGTGGGGTTCAGAACCAAGGATGAGGAACTGCTGTGAGCTGCACACTCTCTTGACACACCTGCACGTATCTGCGTTACACTCGTGGGAAACCCGAACCCTGTATTTATACAGGAGACTTCCATCTGGGACAGTTTCTGTTCCAGATGAGCTTTGACAGTGGTAGCCATCTTTGCTATGGAGCCATCGTCATTGCTATCGTCGTCACTCGGACCCATGAGCAGCTGATACAATTGGTGTGGAAGGAGAGGGTGCGGTTCTGAATCAGCAGATCTGAATCTGAAACTGGTAAAGAACCCCACGGGTCTGAGATGACTCAGTGTCTGAGTGACCGGGTCAGGTCACTCAGGCTGTCTACCGGTCAGTGAACCAGTATCCGACCTGTCGAAGCTGTCGACAGGTATAGCTGTCGAAATCGACTGTCGACCTGTCGACAGTAAGCTGTCGACAGCTGTCGACTGTCGACAGGTCGACAGTCGACAGGTCGAATCGACTGTCGACGGGTCGACAGTCGATTTTGCTGTCGATTCGACTGTCGAATCGACAGTCGAAGACCCCGACAGCGCGTCGTGGAGGAAGGGGCGGGGGGGGGGGGGGGGGGGGGTAGGGGACCAGATGTACTTGAAAAATTTGTAATAAAAATTTTTCCGACCCCAAACAAGGGTTATTGGCACCTAAAATGGGTGTACCCGCCTCAAAAATATGTCTGGGGACCCAATGAAACTGGTTTTTCACACTTAGTCGCCCATTTTCGGTCCGAATTTTTTGAAAAATCGGTGAAAAAAGGGGGTTTCGCCCATTATGGGCAAAATCCCGATTTTCATGAAAAAATGACAAAATCGGGGCAACTAGACCCCATTTTAGGTGGTTTTCGGGTGAAAAACGTACCCTAGACATCCCTGGGGTACATTGTATACCCTCCAGGGCCTCTAGGACCAGTAGAATCACGTGAAAATGTGTTTTTTTACCCAAAAAAAGGACCCTGCAACCACCCTGCACACACGCTGCACACATCCTGCAACCATGTTGCAGGCACACTATAACCCAATAACCACCCAGAAACCACTGAGCCTGCCCTATAAGGGGTGTATGGGCCTGTCGGAACAGGTTTTCTACACCGAGTTGCCCAAATTCGGTCCGAGAATTTGAAAAAACTGTGAAGAACGGGGAATTTGCCCGTGTGTGGTAAAAGTCCTAATTTTTATGAAAAATGACAAAATCGGGGCGACTAGACCCCATTTTGGGTGGTTTTCGGGTGAAAAACGTACCCTAGGCATCCCTGGGGTACATTGTATACCATCCAGGGCCTCTAGGACCAGTAGAAGTGTGTGAAAATGCCATTTTTTTACCTAAAAAAAGGACCCTGCAACGATGTTGGAGGACCCTGCACACATCCTGCAGCCATGTTGTAGGCACCCTATAACCCTATAACCACCCAGAAACCACTGGGAATGCCCTAAAAGGGGTGTATGGGCCTGTCGGAACAGGTTTTCTCCACCGAATTGCCCAAATTCGGTCCGATATTTTGAAAAAACTGTGAAAAATGGGGGTTTCGCCCATGTGGGGTAAATGTCCCAATTTTACGAAAAAATGATAAAATTTGGGCGACTAGACCCCATGTTGGGTGGTTTTCGGGTGAAAAATGTACCCTAGGCATCCCTGGGGCACATTGTATACCATCCAGGGCCTCTACGACCAGTAGAAGTGCGTTAAAATGCACATTTTTACCCAAAAATGACCCTGCAACCACCTTGCACAGGACTCACCCCAGAAAAGCGAAAAAAATGCCAAAAAATGGCCAAAAATGAGGGTTGGTGGGCCCAAAAGTGGGTAAAAACCTCCGGAAATTCATATCCGGAGTGGGTTTGGGGGTGGGTTGGCACTGTTGACCTCCAGACCTGGATATTTCAAAAAAATTACAGTTTTTCTCAAGGACATCTGGGGGCCTAGGGGGGGGGGGGGGGGTCAAAATGGGGTAGTAAATGGCTTCCAGATTCTTCCAGACTCCCTGTGGGCGACCTGAGGGCCAAATTCAGCCCACCCCCCCCACACACCAGGGTGATTTTTTTGACCCTCGTCCGGGTTTGCAATGAAAAGTCCTGAAAAGGCGACGATTTTCGACCCGTTTTACTGTGAATTTTGCAATGAAGCCTGATGACAACCTTTCCCCTTTTTTGGTATCGACCATCGACCACACCCAGACGCGCGGGACGACCACTTTTTTGGAACGGGCGATAGGGACACACTCTACGTATCTGATCACCAAGAAGGGTATCTAGTGCATTGGTTGTCTAGAGGCGTACACAGAGAGGCTTCTTGTGGCACAGGGTGGAGAGGCAAAAATCTGATATCACTCCTCTCCCCCCAGTTGAATGGTTTGCCATTTACGACCCCATTTACGACCCTTACCTAACTAGGGGGTGGGGGTGGGGTGGAGAGGGGCAATCTAAATATAACACAAACACAGGAGGGGTGTGGCTGGGCGAAATCCAGAAAACTCATCGACACCAACCCTCTCCTGTTGACACAACACACACATGCGTGATTTTTTTTGCGGCACCGAGAAACGTCCCACGGCACCATCCATGCCCATGTCAAGGACAGAGAGGTGCTGTCAGCAGAAGCAACGAACAACGTCCGCTCTGACAAGACAATCACGACATTTTGAGATGACGGAAAGAACGTATGCGCCAAACATTTGGTTGTTCCGAATTAAGTGCGGCGGTTGTGCTAATTCACACTTCCTGCCTTCAGCAGCTGGAGGTGGCGGCGCACCTCGTCAGATGTGTAGCTGTTCATAGGCGACACCCCGGAAGTGTTCTTTGCGTGGGGGTCAGCTCCGTGCTGCAACAGGAGCTCAACTGTGTCCGCGTGGTCCCACACAACGGCGTCCATCAGGGGGGTGTGCCCAAGGCTGGTGCACTTGGCGTTGATCGGGGCACCATGGTGCAGCAGGAGTCGGCACACCTCAGTCGCACCTGCCTCGGCAGCCCAGTGCAACGGGGTTGCGCCTGTGTGTGTTGCGGGAAGGGTGGAAAAAATACGAGAGCGCAATGCAAGAGCGGGACCAGAATAACCTGAAAGAACCTGAAATCATCGCTTCTTCATCACAAAGAACTACCTGGAACACAGCGTGGGATTGGTTCAAAATGAAGAAGACTCCAAAAGAGACGTCTGTGATGTTTGCAAACAACGCACTATGTAGACTGCCGCTTGTGAGAGACAGGGAAGACGCAAGGCACACCTCTGGACGACACAGCACGCGCCGCAGCGCTGCCTTCCCTCTGCAGAAGCTCCTCGCAGCGCTTCAGGTCTCCGGCACGTGCTGCCACATGCAGCGTTGTATGGCCTGTGCGCAGGGTGTGGGCGGTGGGGAGAAGCGGGCACATCAGACGGCAAAAAAAGGGCTCGGGGAGCTGCTTTCTCTCTCTCTCTCTCTCTCTCTCTCTCTGCTCAAAAACCGCTGTTCCGAACGGTGCATGCCGAAGCCGAACACAGGATACCGAGATATTTCCACCGCGAAGAAGCGCACACCCCTCCCCGCCCTGCCCCGCCCCTCTGTCTTCCCAACCCCACTGCACAACACCCCGACCATACGTGGCAGCTGCTTCTGCGCACCCTTCAGAGAATACGGCCGGCTGTCAAGAGTCGGCTTGATGAGCAGCGGTTTGGGCTGCGGCGTGGTCGGTGCACTGCTGATGAGCTGCGTCGTCCGCTTCAGCGACTCCAGCTCCGCCGTCAGGCTCTTGATGTCCTCCTCAGCATCGCGCCACTTCGCACCGTGCTCCGCCTTCAGATTCTCCATTGCCGCACGGTGCCCCGACCGCATCATCACAAGCTCCTTCTTGACACACCGCACCTGGTCCTCCTGCTCTGTGAACCTCTCCCGCAGCTCTGCGATACACCTGTTGATGAACACGGCAAGCTGCCTGCTGGAGGTAAACGTGTCACACTTCGGGACCGACCCAACCCTGGCTGCCTCCACGCCACCCACTTGATGGAAGAACAGCGGAAACGAAGCCGCCAGCCTGTTGTAGACACCCTCAAGCTCCATAGGGCTCGACACAAGGCTCTCTCGGCAGGATCGCGAGGGCGATGTCGAGATGGACCCCGCCGAGAAGGGCGCGTCAGCCGGCGTCAGGAGGGACGTGCTCTCGGGGCTGGTGGAGTTGGCAGAGCTCCGCCCTGTCGCCTGCAGGAGCAGGGTCAGCTCCGACAGGGCCTCAGCTGCCCCCGCGTTGGCAGGGCCGCCGTCATGCAGCTGGCGGGCCAGCCGCACCGCCCGGTCGCGCTTCTCCTTCCCCGACACGAGCGAGGTCTGGATCTTCTGCACCGCCTCCTCGCCTGCACGGATGAGGTCCGACAGCTCCGGGTCGTCGTCCTCACAAGGGGGCGCGAGGGGCGGGCAGTGGGCGCGGAGCTCGAGCTGCTGCTTGAGGCTCGCGTTCTCCCGCATCACCTCAGCCAAGCGCAGCACAAAGGCAGCGTGGCGCTCTTCGAATTCGCGCTGCGTGGTGGACCGCGGTGTGATGGGCGACCCTGGGCTGTGGTCTATCGTCGTCCGGGACCACGTGGGGGCCAGGCACATGGCGTAGAAGGACTGCATCTCCTGCACCTGCGCCTCCAGCGCGCAGGTGTGGTCGGTGGACTTCTTGGAGAAGGCGCTTGTCTTCGGGTGGTCGTCGTCGCCGCTCCCCGAGAGGGAGCGGGTGCGCTGGATGTGGGGCAGCCCGGTGACGGGGTTTTCCAATGTAGAGGCGCTGGCTTCTGCATGGCCAATACTGCCGTTGCCATCCGTCAGGACGGAGTGTGGGGGTGTCCACGAGTCGAAGGTTGGCAGCGACTTGTCGTCGCGCCGCCTGCCCCCGGCATGCTGCAGGCGTGTGATGGTGTCTGCCTGCTCTGCGATGCGTGCCTCGAGGCCCCGCACCTCGATGGCCATGTCGTGCAGCTCCGTGCACTCGCCCAGGTCTGTCTGCGTGTGGCTGTCCTTCGTGGAGATCATGGCCAGCACCGTGCGCACATCTGACACGCGCTGGCTGCGTTGGCTGTGCTGGCTGTACTGGCACCGCCCACTCGATGCGGGGCACGTTGCGGCAGCCACAGAAAACTCCCCGAAACTGTCATCGTCCTCCAGGAAGACGCGCAGGCGCTCCATCACACCCTCGGAGAAGAGCGACTCGCCATCGTCATCCACAAGGGTCCTCTTGCAGGAGTCTGGGTCGCGGACGTGGTTCAGCAGATCCGCAGAGCCGTGCACCCCCAGGTCGATGAGGGTGGGGAGCAGCTCGGTGTACTGCAGCTTGGCGTACAGCTGCTGGCACTCCCACCCGATGCACAGCAGAGGGCAGCGCAGGTCCGAGGAGGGCACCGACTTCTGCACGATGGCGCGAATCTGTGCCGTGTTGTAGGCCACGCGCAGCCTCGAGTTGAGTGTGCGCGCCCCCACCGCAAGGAGGAAGTCGTGCAGGGTTGCGATGCCCACCTGGCCCAGCTCGCGCAGCTGCGTCTTGGAGTCGAACTTCTCGAAGACATGCGGGTCGGCATCCACCACGCTGCGCAGGACCTGGCTGAAGGGGACAACAGGCATCGTGCTGCTGCCGTCCCTGCTCTCCAGGGTCATCGACTCCAGCATCCCGCCCGCAGCCATCTCATGCGAGCCCAGGCGCAGCAGCTTCCACATCGCCTCCGACGTCGGCTCGTGCTGCAGGAAGGCGGGTGGCGGGGTGGACCCCTCAGAGGTATCCTGCCGCGACTGCGCGAAGCTCGCATTCGACGCACACTCTGCCACAAACGACGCGAAGTGCACCATCAGCGCGAGAGAGTCGAGCCTCTCCTGCAGCTCCGCCAGCATCAGGTGGTTCCGCGCATCCCCCTCGTTGCACTCCACAGCGGTGGCGGGGTGCGGCGGCGTCAGCGCACCGCCGTGCGGCGAATCCACAAGCAGACACCTGTCCACCCTCGCGGGGCTCGGCGACCCCCCGTCCTCCGCACAATGCCGCAGCACCAAATCGGGCGTCTCCGGCGCGACGTAGTTGCTCAGGTTGCTCTCAAGCCGCTCATTCCTATCGCGCACGCGGCGCAGCTCGGAGGCAATCCCCCTATCCCGCGAGTCGATCTGCTGCACCAACTCCTGGTTCTTCGCACGCAGCGAGGCAGCCTCTGCGGCAAGCTCCTCCACACGATCCTGCAGGGCCTGCGCCTCCTTCGCACCTCCCGCATGCTTGTCACGCGCCTCCTCCGCGATCTCCAGCGACTCACGCAGCTGCGTGATGACACGCTGCGAAGAGGAATACTGCGCCTCAAAGCGATGCGCGTCAGTCGCCTTATCGGTGATCCGGGTGCGCAGCCGCCCCAGCTCCGCACTTTGCTTCTTATTCTCCGCACGGAGGACGTCGTTCTCCTCCTCCAGCTTGGACAGCACCTCGTCGACCTGCGCGATCTCCTCATGCAGCTTCGTGTTGAGCGCGGTGAACTGTTGCATATTCCTCTGCATCTTCGCCTCGGCGTAGCTCCGCGCCTTCTTCAGCTTCTTCTGCAGCGTCTCCACATCCCCCTCGAGCACCGCAATCCGCCCCTCCTTCTCGCTGATCACAACCTCAACCTCCTCCGCCTCCTGCCGCCTTTCCTTCAGCACAGACTGGATCTTCGCCGCAAAGTTCGCCTCCAGCTCCACACGCACCTCCTTGCGGAACGCCTCCCGCTCCTCCTCCGACACAGCGGGTGCCGGGGGGTCGGGGACGCCCTCCCGGCTGCTGGTGGACTTTGCCTGGTCCTGCCCATCACCCACCTTCTGGCGGAGCACCGAGACCTCGCGGAGCATGCTGTAGAGGGATGCCTCTGAGTCACCCCGCTGGCGCCTCGCCTCGACGCAGGCCGCACGGAGCTCGGCATTCTCGTTGACGACCTTTTTAAACTCGAGGAGCATGGTGCGCTGCAGCTGGAGGAGCTCCATCTCGTCTTCGCTGCACCCATCCCCGAGGTCCTGCTGATACGTCTCCTGCATCTTCTCCACGCTGCTCATGCTGAACAGCTCCGTCGCGGTGCGCATCTGCTTTGCCTCAGCAGCAGCCTGCAGGTCCTCGATCCGAAGGGACCCGTCCTCCTCTCGCTCCGGCTCCTCCAATTCGATGAAGCTCTCCAGGATATACCGCGTCAGATTCATCGAATACTCAAACAGAAGCTCCTCGCGTAACGAGGCATCCCCACCGCCCATGGTGGCCGGAGGGTCGTGTGTGGCGCGGGAGGGCGTCGCTACAGCGACCTGAACATGCCCCCCAGGTGCCTGCTGTTGCTGTGGGTGTTGGTGCGCGTGATGCCCACCCCGGCCCCCGCACACCGCCCCACCGCTGCAGGCAAGGGAGGGGGGGGCATCCTCGCCTGGCGCTGACGCCAGCGACTGCCGCAGCACCAAGCTCCTGCGGAGATCGTCGTTGTCGGAGGTGAGTGAGACCACCTCTCCAGAGAGGCGCTGCGTCTCCTGCCTGTGCTCAGCGCGGAGCTCGTCGATCTGCCGCAGCAGCTGCGCAGCGTGCGACTTCGCCGCGCCCACCTCATTCGTGAGCCTCTCATGCGCCGCACGGAGCTTGTTGATAATCTTGTTATTCCCCTCCTTCTCGGAGAGGAGCCTCTTCCGCGACGCCATCACAACCTCCAGCTCCGCCTCCGCGTTGGCACACCTCGCGCCCAGCTCGTCAGCCGCCCGCCTCAGCCGTGCCACCTCCCCCGCCTCCTCCCGCAGGGCCTCTGCCGCAGCCACCTGGCCGTGCGCCTCCTCCAAGGAGGCGACAAGCTGGGTGTATTCACCGGCAGACCGCTCCTGCCTGGCACGCAGTGCCTTCACTGCATCGCGGAGCTGCCGCACATCGCCCCCTGATGCGGCCTGCGCCTCCGCCTGCTTGAGGGCGTGCTGCAGCGCGGCGAGGCGCTCCTGGTGTGCCCGGGTGTCATCCCTCTGCTGTGCCTTCAGCTCCGTCAGCTCCTGCACCGTCCCGCTGTACTGCAATGCCGCAGCCTTTGACCTGTCCCGGAGCTGCGCGAGCTGCTGCTCCATCGCCTGGGCAGCGCCAGCCCCCTCCTCCGCACGCACAAGCTTGTCACGGCAGACTTGGTGCTGCGCCTGCAGCTCCTGCAGCGCCGCCTCCGCCTCCGCAAGGCGGAACTGCAGCGTCTCCACGGCATGGCTGCCCGCAGACCCCTCCCTGTCGAGAGACTCCCGCACCGAATCCACCGCCGGGGCTGGGGAGGCAGCGCCCTCCAGCAGGCGTGGGAACGCCTCGCCTGGCGCTGCCCGGGAGTGGGGCGAGGCGGAGCTGATCGGGCTGGGCAGGTTGCTCCGCACGCTGCTCCGCATGGACTCCACCTCCTCCTCCAGGTGGTGCTTCTGCCGCAGCAGCATGGCGTGGCTCGAGGTGCTCTCCTCCAGCTCCATCCTCAGGCGGAGCGACTCATTCCTCTGCGACGCAACGCGCTGCAGCGTCTGGGTCCTCTCTGCCACCAGCGTGTTGATCGCCTCCTCCTGGTGGATCGTGAGCTGCCGGATATGCGCATCCTTCTGCCGGAGCAGCTCTGTGAGCCCCGCCTTCTCACTCCGGTGCACCTGCTTCTCTCGCCTCAGCTCGGCGAGCTCATAATTGGCGTCGCTGAGACGCTCCTGCAGGCGGTGGACAGCCTCGTCACCTTCCGACTGAGTGGTGGCGTCGCAGCGGTCTGCAGCGTGGGAGGAGAGATGTGGCGTCTGGAGGGAGAGGCGTTCCTCAGCGATGGCGGCATCGGAGGCGCGCTGTGCCACCTCGGATTCGAGTTGGATGACCTCGTCGCGGAGAAGGTTTGCCTGGTGGCGTGATGTGTCGAGGAGCTTCTGGAGGCCTGCGTAGCGTTCTGCGTCGCGTGCGGCCTGGCGGAGGGCGCGGTGCTCCTGCTCCGCGCTGAGGTCGAGCAGGCCCTGCAGCTCCAGCACCTTGGATTCGGAGATCTCGAGGCGCGATGTGAGGGCCTCTGCCTCGTCCCGTGTCAGCTGGGCCTGTGCCAGCCTGCAGGCGTCTTCCGACACGCTGCGCGGGGTGGCGACATCGGGGTGGCGGTCGTGGCGCGGGTGTGGCGGCAGCGGGGGCCCGTCTTGGGGGCCAGCCGCGCCGCCAACAGCGGCGGCGGCTGTGCCTGTGGCGGAGGGGCCCCCCTCGCTTCCCGTGCGGGACGCCATGTCGCTAGGGGGGTGGGGGGTTGTGAGGCCCGCAGTTGAGCAGCGCCACACACCCAACACAAACACAGGAGGGGGGGGCAACTGTGTGTCTGTGTGTGCAAGGCCGTTGGCCCTTGCCACACACGTCTGTGCGGTGGTGGTGGTGGTGGTGGTGGTGGTGGTGAAGGCAAGCAAATAAATTGGGGACCTCTTGCCCAGGTGTAACCTTGACAGCTCCTGGTGGTTGTGATCACGATCGTGAAACAAACCTTCCATGGTATGTGATGCAAACCGAGAGGGGGGGAGAGGAGGGGAGGTAGAGGGTGGCGCCACTCCTCTGCTCTGCGTCTACTCGATGGCTTGGGCCCCGCCATGATCAAGGCCTTACGCCTGAGGCGGGGGAGGGTGCATCTGGGGCTGGAAAAAAGACGTCTAATCGGATAAAAGGGTCCCCTGGGAGATGTCTACTCCACACAGGGTGCGAAAGAGACAGGAAACAGGCTCTAAACAGGAAAAAAAGGGGGGGTGGTGGCTAACAAAGGTGTTGCCAGACAGACATGGCATTGCAGGAAACAGTGAGTTACCTGATCCGACAACCACTCTGAAACTCGAGACGAACGTCGCGGTGTTTTTGCTATTTATGCAGGTGTGAACGGAGCAACTAGAGTTGCTGTGCCGGAGCAACCTACACCACAGTGTTAAATCAGGCCAGCCCGGAGGTGTCTGCCCACCCACAGCAAGCTAAGCCGTCCTGCAGGCTGTGGGGGAGAGGGAGGGGGGGATGGAGAGGAGGGGGGCGGGGGGGGGGGGGGTGTAATTTTTCTTTACCCCCCCCCGTCTGCCCAGGCGGTAACGACCACCAATCTGACGAGAAAAATAACCCCACCACCACCACCCCTCCCCCCTCCCTCCCTCCCTACCCCCCCCTTTACATTCTCACTTATATTGTCTCCACCACCACCACCACCACCCCACATTTCTCTGCCGCACAAATAACACACCCTTCCCCCACCTCTCCCCCCACTCTATATATCCTTTCAAGTTTCTATAGGAAACCACCCTCCGAACCACCCTAGGGATAGGGTAACCCCGCATCTGCAAAGCCACCTGCCTCGCGTGCCCATCTGTAGTCCTTCTCCGTGAGCCGGAAGGGAGACTCTCTCTGGAGGGAAGCCACGGGCGCGATGTCGACACTCAGGGGGAGCGCCGTCACCCCCTCATACGCTGGGGCACCCTCGAGGCCTGCCAAAGGCGGAGTCTCCCGGGGGTAACCCTCTGTTTCCCCTCCCCCTTCCACCCCCACATCGGCAGCCAGGGGCAGCACCGCCCCCGGCACAGGCGCGATGCCGGAAGATGAGGATCCGTGAGCTACCACCACCACCCCCGCCCCTGCGGAGGATTTCACAGAGCCGCTCCCTGCCCCCCTCCGCCCTGCGTGGACATAGGCGAGAAATGCGTCATCCGTTGCCATGGAGACACCCCCTTGGGAGGGAGACCGTTTCGACCGCCCCCCACCGGAGGAGGGGCGCTGCGCCACCACCACCGGCGGTGGCGCCTCTTCAGAGCAGTCCACCGCCGACCCGGGCGAGCTGGATGACCCCACCAGCACCGGCACCCCGACGCCGCCATGGGGTACCGGAGGTGGAGGTGGAGGTGGCGGTGTCATGCGCCAGGCCTCGACGGGCGGCATCCCGTGCTGCCCCTGAACCCAGCCCTGCCGGGTTAAGGAGACCCCCACCCCGGATGCGGGTGCCGCCGGGGGGCTGTCAGGTGCAGAGGCGTGAGGCTGAGGCACCGCGTCGGATCTGCCGCTGGGGAGCGGGGGGGGGTCGTGGCCCTGCGTGCCAGGCACCTCTCCGCCCCGCCAGGACGGGTGCGCCTCGCGCCAGGCCCCCACCATGTGCGCGCTTCGGTCCGCGCCCCCACCCCCACCCCCACCCACAGCCACAGCCCCCCCGGCATGGCTCCCGAGGGGTTGCTGCTGCGAGGTGGCGGTGCCCAGCACCTCCACCACCACGCTGTTTTCCAACACCGCAGGCCCCTCCGGTGGGAAGCGCTGCTCCTGCGGGGCACTGCCGACACCACCACCACCTCCGATGTGACTGACCCGGCTGAGGCGGTGCACACCACCGCCACCCCCTCCTCCACCTCCACCCCCGGCGCTGAGAACGTAGCACCCCTGGGAGGGCAGCGCCTGGGTGATTGGCGTGGAGTAGGGCGGCGGGGGGGCGCAGGTTGGGCTATGCAGCTGGGGCTGCTGCTGCTGCTGCAAAGCAGCAGCAGAAGCAGCGCCATACCCTCTCAGGCAAGCGCCCTTGGGGGTGCGGGGGGACGGCGCTAGGGTGGGTGCTTCGGGTGAGATGGACAGAAGCGCTGCCCCGCCCGACCTGTCGGAAACGGGGGAGGAGGCGGAGGCGGAGGCGGAGGAGGCAACAGATGCTAGGTTTGCGGGGGGCGCGGCACATGCGACGACACGGCGGACGCCGCCCCCACCACCACGCCACCCCTCCGGGGAGCCACCCCGCCTGCTGTGCCCCTGCGGGCCTGCGGCCCTCGGGGACGACGGCGGGGGTGGCGGGGTGACCCGGTGGTGGTGGTGGTGGCTGTGGTGGCGTGGCGGCGCCGCGCCGCTGCTGCTGCTGGCGGTGGCGGATCGTCTCCCCTGCGCGGGGGGCCCTGCGGGGGGCGACGACGAGGCGGACCCCGGGGAGGAGCAGCGGGAGGAAGGCGATGGCAGCGGCGCCGACGAGGGGGAGGGTGGCAGGGGCGGCTGCGGCGGCGGTGCCGCAGGGGGGCAGTCGCGGGGCAGCGGGTTCCCCCCTTGCGCGGCCTCCGCTGCGCGGAGGCGGGAGAGGAGGTGTTCGATGCCGCTGCCGGAAGGGGGGGTGGCGGTGGCGGCGGTGGTGGTGTGTTTGGGAGGTGCGGTCGCGCTGGCGCTGCCGCTGGCGGCACCCGCCCCGCCCAGCGAGACGTTCACCGTCGACAGCGATGCGGCATCGATGAAATGCTCCCGGGGTTTTGAACGCTCCTCCCTATCCAACGACAGCTCGGAGATGGACATCTCGAAGCTGCCGCAGGACAGCCGGTTGTGCTGCCCCTGCCCCTGCCCCTGCACCCCCGTCGGCGACGGCGGCGGCGACATGAGGGTGAACGGCCTCCCCCGCAGCTTCGGCGGGCCCCTCTCCTGCCTCTCCTGCGGCGGCTCCGCCGCCTCCGCCGGCGGCGACGTGAGGGTGCCGGGGCGGCGGCGCCGCCCCTCCGGGGCTGCCGGTGACAGCACACCCACCCCTGCGCTCTGCGCAGGGCGTGGCAGGCTGACCAGCTCCGCAACAGGCGATGCCGACCGCCGCCGGGGTGCGGAGGTGGCTGCGGCTGTGGCGGTAATGACAACAGGCGGGCCCCCTCGCCCCACAGGGGGGGACGGCGTGGCACGCCTTGGGAGGGGGGCCAGGCGGAGGCTCTCCACGGCCTCGAACCTCTGCTCCGATGAGTCGGGGAGGTCAGCCTCAGAGGGGACAGGGGGCGGCGGTGCCTCGTGGGGTGTGTCGGTGCTGCAGGGGGGTGGTGGTGGTGGTGGCAGTGGTGCATCCATGCCGCCCTTCCCGTCCCTCGCTCTGCGGGTGTTGCGGGGGCTGCTGTTGCGGCTGCGGGTGTAGGCGCCTGCGATGCGCTGCATGCGCTCCTCATCCAGAAAGCCTTCGTGTGGGTTGAGCCACGCCGGCACCGGCTCCGGGGATCTGAGCGACTTGGATCGGATCAGCGCCTCAGCCGCCCTCCCAGGCCTGGTGTCGGTGTGCTGCGGCAGGTCGGGCGGCGGCGGCGACTTGCGCGACTCCGGCGGGGCTGCCCCCGTGTGCTGGGCAGGCCACAGCCCTGCGCTGCGGCTGTGCTCCGGCAGTGCCGTGGCGTGGCTGTCGATGCGGTGCCCAGGCCACAGGCCTGCGGGCTCCGGGGCGGCAGGCGGCTGCGGTGCGGGCGAGGCGGGCTGAGGCGCAGCAGCGAGTGACACGGCTGCGCTGCTGGCACCGCCGCCGCCACCACTCACAACTTCCACGTGGCGCTGCTTCACCACGGTGAAGCTACGCGCCCCCGCCCCCTCCTCCGGGGCCACGGGGGGCGGGCACCACTCCTGCTCCTCATGATCCTCATGCCGCTGCTGCTGCTGCTGGTGGTGGTGGCGGCGGTGGCGGTGCCCCCCAGCGCCACCTGGCAGGCTGAGGGGTGACGGTGGTGCGGCGCGGTGGGTCAGCGCTGCTGGCGCCAGCGGCGCTTCAGCAGCGCTGTGCGGGGGTGTCAGCAAGGTGCGCGGGTTCGCCACCAGCGGGGGTGCCTGCTGGGGCAGGCCCGCGCCGGGGCCGCGCGCGGCGAGCGGCACCCACGAGGGATGCACCGCGGCAGCGGGGCTCGCGTGCCGCATGAAGGAGGGCGGCACCTCCACGACGTCCGGCTGGGGCACCGCCGCAGGGCGGGGCCACTCGCGGGGGAGGGAGTCGCTCGACACGCACACGATCTCCCGCTCCCGGGGGGGCTGTGTCGGGGCGCCGCCACGCAGGGGTGTCGGGCTGGGCTGCTCTGCAGCCCTGGTGGGCCTGCGCGGCGTGGGTGTGGCGCTGCCGTCGCCCCGCGTGTGCATGCGCATCAGCACCAGCTCCTCGCGGTGCAGCAGGGCCTGCAGCGCTGACTGCAGGCGTCGCGCCTCCTTGTCGGGGAGCTTCTGCTGCCGGCAGCGTCGCACCACACGCTGCTGCAGCGGGCTGGCGAAGGCGGCGGTGCTGCCTTCGCCGCCAGCCAGATGCACGCCGAGGGCGCGCAGCGCTTGCCCTGTCATCCCGTCGCGCATCAGCCATTTCCGGGTGGACGATTTCAGCCCCGTGTCGCGTGCCCACGCTGCAGTGTCGCTGACACCCCATTCGTCAAGCGGCTTCGTGCGGTACCCCACATCCGCCTCATCAGCAATGCCTCTGTCGTCGTGCCGCAAACACGACCACCTCATCGCCGACTGCAGCCTGGCATCGGTCGCCTTCTCACGCCCTCTCCCTCGGCAAGAAGGCGGGGTGGGTGCAGGGGAGGGGTGGGGGTGCTGCTGGTGGCAGAGGGGGTGGGGCTGGCCCCGACCTGTGGGGGTGTGTGCTTTGGGAATGGCAGCGACGGCGAGGATGGGGAGGAAGTGCCGGATTCTGTCGAAAGCACCAGCAAGCGCGTCCCCGCAGCTACGGAGTGTGGATGCTGGGCAGCACTCTCAGCAGGGACAAGCAACTGCAGCTGTTCAAAGCGCCGATGACCGGGACCCCCCTGACAGGGCTGACAGGGCGGAAAGCCAGCGCATTTGCAAAGTGGACAAGGGGGGCTGGGGGATTCGGGGGGCGGTGACTCGGAACGGCAGATACTTGATTATCTGCAGCATATCTACTGTGGATAGCTCTAATACATCTATAGTACATGGGCAAGGTCTGGACACTCAGGAGCACCTGCTGCTGCGAGCAGGCAGGGGCAGAGAAGACGGGGAGAAGGTGTGAAGAGAAAGCCTGAAGGGTCAGCTGCTGCGTGACTTCTGTTCTTCTCTGCTGCTGCATGCCGCGGTTCTCAAACCCTACGTGGCAATCTGCTGCTGGTGCAGGTGGTACAGCTGCCGCATCAGCGCCTCCTCCTTGTCCCGCGCGGCCGCCTCGAAACCCGCAAACTTCTTCTCCACCTCGCGGAGACGTGCGTGCAGAAGGCGCGCTGTCGACTCTGCCTCCTCACGGTTATTAGTCTCATTCGCCAGGCGCTGCTGCGCATGCTCGAGCGCCGCTTTGAGCTGGGTAATCTCATCGCCTGTGCGTGTCGCATCCGCATTGATGCGCAGCGTGGTCTCCTCACGGTAGGCTGCGTGCGCCCGCTGATCCTGCTGCAGCGCATCCTGCAACATCACCACCTGCTGCTCACGCTCGTGCAGCGACAGGCGCATCTTCGTGATGTCCTCCACCAGCGCTGCACTGCGCTGCCTCTCTGCACCAATGTCTTTGCGGAGCCTGTCGCGCTGTGCCGTTAGGTCTGATGCCTGTGACGCAGACACCGCCAGGTCTTCGACAGCGTGTGCCAACTCCTCAAGGCCTGCAGCGCGCGGTGGCGACGGGGGTGCTGTCTCCGTCTCAGGCTGTGCGCCACGCTGCTCCACGTCGTGCCGCAGCAGCTGATCACGGATGCGCTGGGCGTCCTGCCGCAGGCCTTCATTCTCCTCGACGAGGGTGCGCACCTTGTTCTGCCAGTACTCCACCTTGACCTGGTCCTCGCGCACGGCGTGCAGCACCTTCTGCACCTTGTCGCGCTGGGCGAGCGCGTCAGCCATGTCGCGCTCCAACTCCCGCACGCGCTGCCCATCGGCAACACCTTGGATGGCCTTCGTGCGCAGCTCACGCAGCTCATCTTGCGCCGCAATATTCTCGGGGCTGACGACCTGCCGCCGCAGCCGCACCAGGTCCTCTGACGCCACATACTCATACGCCTGCCCGTCGGACGGCGGTGGCGGGGGTGCAGATGCACCAGGTGCAGACGACAGCTTGTCTCGGACCGACCCCCGCGACACGGCCTGGGATGCCGCCTGCGACACCTGCGACACCGCCTGGGACGGCGGATGCGAGAGGGGCTGCGACACCACAGAGGGCGGTGCGCTGACAGAGTGGTGCGACAGAGGGGCAGCGGTGTCCGCAACGTGCACAGCAATGCAGTGCTTCAGGACAGCGAGGGTTGCTGCTGGGCTACCGCCCTGTGACAGGGGCGCCCCGGCGGCGGCGGCGGTGTTGCCGGACGAGGCTGTCGACATCGCATCAGCGGCGGCACTGCCACCTGCAGCCTGGCCGCCACCCGGTGCCGCACCCCGCTGCAGGTAGATCGTGTCTGTGACACGCACCTCCTTGCCGCTGGTCGGTGCAGTCGGGAGTGCAGTGACCGCCACCAGCACCATGATCCCTGTGGCAGGAGGATTGCAGTGCAGCGTGCAGAGGGGGGCGGGGGTGCCTCACCGGATCGAGGGGGGTGTGGGCCAGCAAACCCCATGTGGCAACACCTTGCACAACACGCAGGAGATCACCCTCCCCACACGTGGCTTTGCATACCTTGGGCACGCGGAACGCTGTCCTGCACCTGGCACGACACAGACGTGACGCTGGCATCCCCGTCGAGGGGCACGTTGTGCACGGGGGTGAGCGGCGCAGCCCCAGGCCGGAGCCGACCCTGAAACACTTCAGATTTATACCTGGCGAGCACAGAGAACGCCTCCTGGGCACCGGGGGCTGAGAAGTAGGTCGACACCTTGTCGTGGAGGAACAGCTGCACCTTCGACTGGGCGTAGGCATCCGTGGCCGGCAGCCGATTCGCCCTCCGCGCCCGCAGCACCTCCTCCCACAGCTGCTGCGGGGTGGTGCAGGCGACGTTCCCAACGGTGCCCGTCACCCCCACAGCTCCAGCCTCTGCCGCCGCCGCTGCCGCCGCCTTCCCGGGACTCGTGAGACGCTGCAGGTCATCGATTGCCGCCTGCATCTTCAGTGCCAACGGCTCCACTGTGGGCGAGGCACTCCTCCGAGGCGACGCAGCAGGCACAGTCGGGGCAGGGGTTTCCGGCGGGCTCTGGAAGGCAGGCTGCTGCATCTGCTGTTGAGGCATCTGCTGCTGGTGCTGCTGCATCTGCTGCTGTTGAGGCACACCACCCCCTGCCGCTGCCATCTGCGCATGGTACTGCTGCGCCTGCATCAGCATCTGCTGCTGGTGCTGCTGCTGCGCCTGCTGCTGCTGCTGCTGCTGGTGTGCCTGCTGCTGCAGCCGCATGATCTCCGCCTGCATCGCCCCCACCATGCCCTGCATGCCCTCCGCCCGCGCCTCCTGCTCCCCAGGCTGCACCAGCGACAACGCAGGGACACCACCACCCTGCGCCGCCTGCTGCCTGAGATGCAACAACTCCGCCTGCATCCGCTCGACGGAATCCTGCAGAGCAGCCATGCGCAGATCCCCAACACCACCACCACTGGGCGTCACGACATCTGCAAACCCCGGATGCTGCTGATGCCGCACCGCAGGGGTGTCTGCCGGCAGGTGGGTGGCACAGTGTGTGGGCCGCGGGGGCGAGGAGTGCTCCATCGCATGCAGCAGGGCTGCCTTCTCTGCCTGCATGCTGTCCACCTTCGCGGCGAGATCCGCCTTCTCCGACAGCAGCAGGGCAAGCTCTGCCTGGCGCTGGCCTGCCTGGGCGCGCAGCAGGGCCAGCTCCTCCGCCTGCTGCGCACTGTGCGCGGCGTGCTGCAGGGGAGGCTGGCCGTGACCCTGCCCACCCAGCCCCAGCCCCTGTTGGGGCTGCTGCTCAGCGGAACAGGCTTCGATGTACAGCCGCGCCCCCTTGTCGAGCGCGACCTCCAGGCGTGACACCTCCAGCGACAGCTTGTTGGCGTGCTGCCTCTCCATCGACAGCTCGCTCTGGGCCTGGGCGAGCTTCTCCTCCATGCGGCTGTTGTTGCCCACAGCCTGCTCGAGGGAGGTGCGCGCGAACTCGATCTGCCCCTCCATCTTCTGGATCAGAGCGTCCTTCCCCTCGGAGAGCTCGTCGAGCTCGCGGAGGCGGATGCGGAATGTCTCTGCTTCCGACAGCAGGGCGGCTTCCCTCTCGCGGAGGCGCGACTCCATCATGGAGATGTCGGAGCGCAGGTCGGTGCGCATCGACTCCATGGAGTTGGCGGCGGCGCGCGCCTCGTTGTACTTCTCCTCGATTTCAAACATGTCCTGCACCTTGGTGTGGTAGTCCCGCCCCACCGCTTCGCGCTGCGCGATGAGAACCTCCTGCTCCTGGCGCAGGGTGGCGATCTCCAGCGCCTGCTCCGCCACCTTCTCCTCCGCCACGCGGCTGCGCTCCTTGTAGTCGTCGACGCGGCGGGCCTGCTCCTCGGCACGGCTCCGCTCCTCTGCCAGGCCCAGGTTGTACTTCACATCGTGGTTGCGCAGCGTCTCCAGCTGCAGGCGGAGATTCAGCTGCTCGCGCAGCTTGCCTGCCCCACCATGCTCCCAGTGCCCCGCAGGCACAGGGTGGTGTGGATCCATGTGCTGTGGAGGGGGTGGTGGTGGTGGTGATGTCAGCCAGAGCGAATGAATATGACAACGGAAGACAAGCAATTGCGATGCTCGACCCCCTGCAAGCAAAACTGAACCCGGAGCAGTTCCCAACGGGAGATGGGGTGGGGGGGGTGGGGGGGTGGGGGGGCTGCCACAAACCGGATCGCCTCGAAAGAACTCTAACAACGGGGGTGGGTAGGGGGGTGTACAGAACAGTAATACATTTCTTCCGCCGGAGAAGGCGCAGATGGGGCAGAAGAGGTTTTGCGTGCGGTAGGACCCCCCACCGGGCTCACCACCCCACGGGGACACGCGGGGGTGGCGAGGGAACTGTGCCGGGAGACTTCCCTGCGTAGGGCGATGCGGCCGCCGCCGCTGCGATCGAACGGGCCCGCAGGACTGCAGCCCGCTCTGCCTCAGTGAGCACCAGCCCACTGGGGGGCAGAGAAGGAGGCGGCGGCACAGCTGCTCCATGCGTGCTCCCCAAGCCATGCGCGCCAAATTGCGCATCCACAGCTGCCGTAGCATTGATGGTCGGAACAGGCACAGGACTGCGCCGATGCGTCACCTGATGCAGCGCCGCCGAGCTACTTGGTGACGGTGGAAGCGGAGCGGGCACCATGGCATGCCCAGGCCGCGCCCTGTGCTGCTGATGCAACACACGCTCGCGGTTCTCCAGTATATGTCGCTGCTCGCGGAGTGCCATCTCGCGCTCGACAAAATGCATCTCCTCCGCATCCTCCTTGCACCGCACCTCCGACAGCAGGCGCGTGTCCAACTCGATGTCATCTTTGCGGGTCAGCATCACGGTGCGCTGTCGGCGTGACGTTGCCTCCTCCGCCAGCAGATCCTCCTTCATATTCCGGGCCTGCTGCGTCGCAGCCGCCACCGCGTCGTAGCTCCGCAGCTCCTTGTCCATCGCGACAGACGTGGAAGACGCGTTGGCCACCGCCTCCTCCTCAACCTTCAGCTTATTTCGGAAGGTCCGCTCCGCCTCCCCGACACGCTCGGCAGCGTCATTCGCAGCCTGCCTCGCCTGCGCCACCTCCTCCATCGCGAGCCGCTTGCGGGTCTCCGCTGCCGCATGATGCCCGGTGCACACCTTCTGCGCCTCGAGGCAGCGCTGCAGCTCCGCCCTGTGGTGCTCGAGCTGCTTCTCCAGCGCCTCTATCTTGGAGACGTGCACCTCGGCCTCCCTCTGGCTGCCGTCGACGGTGTGCCGCACCGCCTCCGCCTCCGCCTCCACCTGCAGCAGCGTCGCCTCCTTCGACGCAGCCTCATCACGCATACCACCCAGCAGCCGCCTGGACTCCTCCAGGCCACGCGCCGCCGCCTCCACCTCGCTGCTGCTCTTCGCGAGGAGCTCCGATGCCTCGCGCTCACGCTGCTTCATCAGAGTGATGGTCCCCTCCTGCGTGCGCAGCTTCGTGCGGTTTTCTCGCTCCTCCATATCGATGGCCCGCAGCTGCTCGGTGTTCTCTTTGGACCTCTCGTCGAGTGTGGTGAGGGCGACACGGAGGCGCGTCGCCTCTGCCTCTGCGGCGAACTCGCTCCGCAGGTCACGCTTCCGGAAATACGCCGTGTCGGTCAGCGAGGGGTAGTGCTCTGCAAACGCGAAGAACTCCGACAGGCTCAGCACCCCATCCCCGTCCACATCGGCTCGTGCGAACAGCTCGTAGAGACGGCCTTCGGAGAAGTCGAGGCGGAGGGCGAGCATGCCTGCGACGAATTCAGTCAGCACGATGCCATCAGGTCGGCTGACCGCGAGGCTGTGGAATAGGTCGCGAGCCCGCTCGTAGGCGGGTGGGGCTGTGGAAGGCGCGCTGGCTGCGGGGGATGCGGGGCGGACGATCTCCGTCGCGAGCGGGTTGTGGCCCCCGAGCTCGACGCCAAACACCTGGCACCCGTGCTGCAGCTGCTGCTCGCTCATCAGGTCTGCCCAGCCCTGCAGCACCTCGTCGAACACCTGCAGCTTCTCGATGCGGAACGACCCCTTGGGGACGACGCGGGAGAACACAGCCTCTGCCTCCGCGCGCAGCTCCCCCAGCGAAGGGCGGGTGTGAAAGGCAAGCTCATAGTTGTGCTTGACACCCTGCACCTCTGCAGCTGTGTTTACATTGTACGCCATTCGGGGGCAGCGCCTCCTGCCGTGTGGGGTGTGGTGAGGGAGGGGGTGGCGAGACTGCTTCACGGAAGCAGTTTCGTGAATGGTCTATCCTCTACATATGGGCAGGAATGGCTGGGGGTGTGTAGCGGCGGTGTGGTGTGGGGTGGGGTGGGGGCAACTCCAATATCATGCTGTTTGGTTGCGCTTCCTTTTCTTTCCGCTGTGGCTGTGGTTTTGCTCCGACGATCCATCCCGATGGATCGATGCACCCTGCGGTGGGTGTGCCTGACATGCCCAATTTCGATAATAGCTTGCAGGATGACAGCTCGAGGGAGCTCCCCTTCCTGCACCCCACAATTCCAAACACTCCAGGACAAAACAGGCACCACCCCACCCCTCACAGCCTCCCTCACCACAAACGAATCATGGGAAGCAACGTTTTCGGCACTGCCGTTGGTTTCGTTCCGTCATCACAGTTCTCGGCTCACACGGGTGGCACGTCACATCACATCACAAACAAACGCTTGCAAACCCCAAAAAAGCAACATCCCTTGGGAACGTATCAGAAAGCTAGACCTGGTGAGAAGATAGATAGCGTCGTGTCAATATGCTGTGTGGGCAACAGGGCCAAGTGGGCAGATGGCCACACATCGTTGGAGGTGTCAAAGAAAGGGGAGTGGTGGTGTGTGTGTGCACAGGTTAGGTCTTTGGCTCACGCCACCGACACCAGGATCTTGCCGATGTTTGCGTTGGACTCCATGTAGTCGTGGGCAGCCTGGATGTCGTCAAGCGTGAAGGACTTCTTGTCGATGATCACCTTGAACTCCTCCTTGTCGAACAGGGGGAGGCTGTTCTTGGCAAACTCCGACACCAGGTGCTGCCGGTAGGGCAGGCTGCGCGTCCGCAGCGTGGTGGCCAGCAGCGAGAGGCGCTTGCGCAGCATCATCCCCAGGAAGGGCGCCTTCGGGTTCTCCTCCGTGGAGACGGAGGCACCGCCCATCAGCCCGTAGGACACCCACCGCCCGTCCAGCCCCAGCACGTTGATGTTCTGTGCGGCGTAGTCAGGGCCACCCACGGGATCCAGCACGAGGTTCACCGCACCCTTCCCTGCCGCCTCCAGCTTCTGCTTCACCGCTTCAGACCAGGGGGCCTCCTTCTTATAGTCAACGGTGACAGCAGCGCCGAGGCTGCGGGCCACATCCAGTTTCTCCTCCGCACCAGCGGTGGCAATCACCGTCGCCTTTGCCTGGCGTGCCAGCTGGGTGGCAGCCGTGCCGACACCGCTGCCTGCAGCGTGGATGACGACCGACTCCCCCTCCTGAACACCGCCGACGAGGTGCAGCAGCTGGTAGGCCGTGAGCCAGGTCTCAGGGATGCCCGCTGCCTCGTGGAGGGAGTACCGCTCCGGCACAGGCAGGAGCAGGCCCTCGTCGAGCGTAGTGTATTCGGCGTAGCCGCCACCCGACAGCAGCCCCATCACCTTGTCGCCCGGCTTCCACTTGCCGGACCCCTCGCCTTGAGAGACGACCTCGCCGCTCATCTCCAGGCCGAGCACGTCGGTCACACCCGGGGGCACGGCGTACATCCCCTTGCGCTGCAGGGTGTCTGCGCGGTTGATGGCTGTCGACTTGATCTTCACAAGCACCTCGTTCTTCTGGGGGACCGGGACAGGCCGTGTGGTGACAACCAGCTTGCCCCCCTCGGCAATGACAGCGCGCATCGTGGTGGGGAGGGACATTGTGACGTGGGGCGGTGCGGCCTGTGTGGGGTGTGTGGGTCATGGGCATACATGTGTTTTGCCGAGGGTGATACGGAACAAAGATCCCGTGCTGTGGTGTGCACGAGCGGTGCCAACGTGCCACGATTTATCAATTCTAAAGTGTGTATATATATGTGTGTGTGTGTTGGTGGGAGGGGGGGGGGGTGTGCATCCTGTCCCCCCTCCCTGTTCTCTTTGTTTTGCACCAAAGACATTTTTTTCTGCCAACCCCGTTCCTGTCAACACCCTCTCCCTCCCCTCTCCCCACCCCCACCACATCTCCCCACCCCCTTCCCAAAAGGGCAAGGAGGATCCGGTCCCTTCTTCCCACACCCCCACCACCCCCCCCCCCACCACCACAAGGTTGGTGTGCAAAAAAATAAACGAGACTTCTCGTGTTTTTTTGCTCGGTTGCGTGCAAATTTCTCATTCGATAAACTCTCGCTTCGTCTCTCTCTCTCTCTCCCCCCCTTCTCCGTACCTCACCCCTTCATCCCAGACTGGGTCCTGTGTTTTTTTTCCACAGCTGATATGCCCCTCTTCCCACACAACCAAAGCAAATCAGGTAGTGTGCGTGGATGACATTTTGTTCCATTGACATACATGCCTCTAATCGAGTGTGGGAGAGTGCGAAGATGGGTGAGAGGGGGCAAAGAGGGAGGGAGGGAGGGAGGGGAGGGGGGGGGGGGTAGGGGAGTGATGGGATTTTCCCCTTCTTGATGTCGGTCTCACTTGTGTTGATCCCGTTGTTTCCCCCGAATACCCCGCCTATTTGTTTTCCCCCCTCCCCCCCCCCCCTCCCCCCCCCAACTCAGCACCTCAGCACCCCCCGCCACCTCCCACACCTCAAAGAATACAAAATCATTAGGCATTGCAGAGAGACCTAATTCCGCAACTGGGAGGGGAATTTGGGGTTCTCAGCCCCAAAAAAATCCCACCTCCTGTTGCTCCACACACACCCTCGCTAATAACACACACACACCCGAAGCCCCCCGCCAGAAAACTATGAGCTGCGAGGAGGGAAGGTGGGAGGATGTGGGGAGGGGCACATGTAAAGTTTTTACCCACACTCTGGTGCCACTTGCCATCCCTATTCCGCCACCCCCAAATGACCCATCACGTTTGTGTTGTCGACCAAGACGCCCAAAGCGGGGAAGGAGGGAAGGACGGATAAAGCCCCTCCGACACCCCCCCCCCCCCTACCCCCCCTTCCTCACACCTTCTTCCCGAATGGCGCTCGAAGCGGGGGGAGCAGCGGGAGTGGCCCCACGAAGAAGGGCGATGGGTGGGTGGAGAAGGCAGCACACAGGCCCTTACGCGAGGGACTTCGCGATCTCCTGCAGCTCTGCGGGCATGGGGACGCCTGTGGTGTGGTGGTGTGGTGTGAAACTCGCAGTCGTGACAGATTTTATCGGATGTTCGGTCCGGTGATCCGCAGGTTCTATGTTCACCCCACGCTGGGGCAGGGGGCCCTGCCTGGGTGGGCGAATGGGGTCCACCCCCAGTGTTGTGTTTCTATTTGGAATAAGGCTTGCCAGGCCGCCCCCGAAACACCTCACCCCCCACATGCATGGCACATACCAGGCGCGAACTCCAGCACGCCGCCGGCAGCCGCCGCCTTCGGCGGTGCCAGTGCCGCCTCGTGGTCCTTCAGCGCCTTCGTCATGCGCAGCTGGTACAGGTCCCACTCATCACGGTTCACGTACACAGACTTGTTCCCGTTCCAGATCCCGACCACGAGGGCAGAGCCGACGACAAACCGCGACAGCGCGTTAAAGCCGTTGATGGTAACGGTCGACATGGTACCCGACGCTTTTCTGCAAACCCTGTCAACAAGGGTGATGGGGTGGAGAGAAGGTTGTGAGGAGATCGCTTGGCAATCACTGCGATCCCCCAGCACACAGCTCAAGGGCTGCGTGGGTCAGACGAGCTCTGCTTGCGTCCCAATCATGCTGACCGCACTCAGATCGATGTGTGAAAGTGGCGAAGGGCCTGCATCACGCTAAGTTGAAGGGGGGCAGGGGGTGCGGAAGGGCTTCGGAACAACTGGGGTCACCATCATCTCCAATGCAACGTTGCCAGACTTGCTTCTCACAGCACTCTAAGGGCTAGATGGCATACACTTAGGCACACGGAGGTCTTCGATGCAGCGCTGAAATGGCGTGTTTTGGCGATTTTCTCCATTTTTGTGAGAACAACGCCGAACTTTGCCGAAAACTGCACAAGCGAAGACCTCCAGGGCAGCCGGTTCCGGGTTACCACCCTCCAGAAAATACGCTGTCACACCGCAACAACTGTGCCGTAACCCAAACCACACACACACACACATGTTCAATCTTCTTGCAGGAGTGCAGAGCGCGCCAACCACACCCTGCTCCTTCATGCGATCCCACTGTCTGCGATGAACACAGTTACTCCCCTCCGCCCATTTCAACCCCACCCCTCAACCGCAACACCACTGCCCTCGGCACGCCCTACCTCTTCTGCCCCAACCCTGGGAGAGTGGCGAGCCACAGGGCCAGCACAGCTCCTGGGGACAGGAGGGGCATCAGGGCCACAAAGAGGAGGCCTTTGGCAGGGGAGGTCCACACGAGAACGGCCCCTGTGACACAGGAGACGCAGAGGAGGTCGAAGGTGATGCTTGCCTGGCAGCGGTTGGAGGTGATGGCGGCGACGATCCGGTCGGCGGCGCCGGCATCCGGGGGGGAGTCCACGAACAGGCCTGCGATGTTGGCGAGGTGCACGCAAACAAGGGAGATGCCCATTAGGAGCATGGCCCGTTTGAACACCTTGAAGTGGAGCCCGGCCACACCCATCCCGCCCCACTTCACTGCGAAAGGCACGAGCAAAAGGGTGACATGCAGCGCACCGAGGACCCACCCGAAGGTCCAGGTTTTGAGGGATGACGGCAGTGCTGCGGCAGAGCCCACTGCGCCGAGCAGCAGGAGCCAGAGCGAGGCGGGCCCGAAGTTGGCAACTGCGCTGGAGGACAGCTTGGGCGGGGAGAAGCCGTCGTTCCGCAGGAGGTGCAGCGGGAGGGACAGGCCGATGGCCCCGGCAAAGCCCAGCCAGATGTAGGAGAGGGTGACGTGGAGGGGCATGTCACGTGCGGAGAGGGAGACGTACAGCACCCACGGCGCCACGAAGGTCAGCAGCTGGCAGCTCCACAGCCAGTGGGCCGGGGTGAGGGTGACCAGGCGGTAGGCCTGGACAAAAAGGTCTGCGTCGCGCACCCACACCCATGTGTCGGGGTAGGCGGCAGCGTCTTCCACCAGCCATGCGATGATTTGATACCACGTCACCCCGAAGGTGAAGGCAGATGAGGCGTACAGAGCAGCCGCAAAGGCGGTGTCCTTCGAACCCCTCTTCGCCCGCTGCTTCCAGACATCGGAGAGTGCGACGGCAAACGCAGCGAACAGGCTGCTGAAGTACCCCACCATGATGCATGGGCCATAGGCAGACGCGAGGGACATCGTGCCGAGATGTGTTGAACGACGTGACCACCCCTCTCCCACCGCACCGCTGGAAGGGGGGGTGGTGTGGCCAGGCTGAGTGGGGCAATACTTTTGTTGGGGGAGGGGGGTTGATCGTCGAGAGTGAATAGAAAAGCAAGCCTCCCAGCACCTTCTCGCAATGTTCGCCCTTTTTGTAGTCATTACACCAGAGATGCTGCACAAGGCAGATCAATGCACAATGGGAGGGTGTGTTTCTGGCGCGCTCGATCGATGCTCAGCCGATTTCATCTTGAATTCGAGGGGGCGGGGAGATTCAGCGGGATCGTATCTCACGCGCCTCGTTGGCACCTCGTTTCATTTTGTCATGTCACACATCCTCCGGTTGATGCGCCAGCGGGTGTCGTCGCCCCACACACACACACATCCCCTCCCTCCTCCAAACCGATTTTGTTTTCATTTCCAGTTTTTGTTTACCGTTTTGTTATTTTTGGCATTTTTTTTGACCAGGTTCTCCATCATTTTGTTACTCTACCGTGTTTTCTTAAAAATCCCCCCCCCTCTACCTTCGATCCCCCATCTGTCAATGGGGGCCCTCTTCTGTTCATAACGCCCCCCCCCCCCCTCCTCTGAGGGTACTCCTCCAATACACACCGGTGTTGCATTTTACGGGAAAATGCTTCGCACAACCTACGCCCGGGCTCTGCGTTTGGAATCCATCTGCAGCAGAAGCATAATGCAGTTGTGCAGAACACACCGAGCACCACGCCCCTGACTCACTTCTGGGATAACTCGTCAGCACTGCAGCCAGACACCTCTTCATATCCCCGTTGGCTCAATGGGGGAAGAAGAACATGTCAAGGCCGGGTCGCGTTCTTCTGCTAGTCACTGCCAATGATATCATCAGAGCAGCCCTATGTTCAGCTCACCCTGCCCCCCTTTCCCCCCTATTCAAGACCCCCCCCCCATCCCCCTCGGTAAGTGAGGGTTCTGGGGGGAGGGGGAGGGGGGGGGGTATTGAAATAGAAGTAGACGGAATCACAATGATGGCCTCCCTTCACTCGTTATGCAGGAGGGTTCATTGGGAGGTTTTATTGTTCGAGAGTGAATGGAAAAGCAAGTCTCCCAGCACCTTGTTGCAATCTCTCGGTAAGGGGGTTCGTTGGGGGGCCTGGAGAGCGGAATGGAGACCGAGATTCACCACAGGTGTGCTTGCTTTGTTTCGGCGCAGAAGACACCCCATTATTGGTGGGGCCTGAACCAGCGTTGTTCAAACTTCCAACAGAAGGGTCTGATGCAGGGCACCGCGATTCATGCTGACGGGCCCCCTGCAGATTTTCCCCCATCCCGCACCTCGAGAAGGGCAGCCTCCCACCCCTCGGTAATTCCGACAAGACCCTTCAAAACGAATAATATGGCTCTACGTACAAAGGGGTGGGGGCGAGGTGGGACAGGCGGGGAATTGCCCCAGTGTTGGGTGGTTTTGCGTTTTTTGCGTTCGCTGGAGCTTCAGAGGGAGCAGCCACACCAGCGGGGGTGGGGGGTGGGGGGGCACGGCTGACAAATCAATTGAGAGAGATAGAGGGGGCCAGCCTCGCTACCAAGTCACAGCCAGTCACGGCTCATTCGGTCAGTGAGGGGAGGTGGGCTGCCCCTGTCCTTCTCTCACTCAGTTGGGAGCTGAGGGGCACCCAGAGGAGAGAGAGAGAGAGAGAGAGCGAAAATATCAGAAACCAGAAGGGAAAGGGCGAAAAAAATGGCAATTGTCAATCTAATAGGGCGCCCCCCCCCCCCATCCCCTCCCGACAACCCCCTTCGCGTGGCAGATTTCCCTCATCCCCCCCCACCCGCCTGAGCAGAGAGAGAGGGAACGGGGTAACAGGGGGGGGGGGGGGCTCCGTATCGGTTCTGCAAATAAAAGGAATGTTGGGGGGGGGGGGGTGTGAAGCAGAAGCAGAAGGAAGCACGGGGTTGATCTCATAAAGCATACATTCACTCGTTATGCAGGCTTGTGTCCGAACGGGAAAAAATGAGGGGGGGGGGTTTGATTGGGGTGGGGGTGGGGAGGGGACTCTACCGCTACCGACAGGCCGAAAAAGTATGGAAGAAGAATGGATCCATGGCCCAGGTTTCTGGGGTTCTGATGACGACGGGAGGGGAGGAAGGCCAAAGGGTGGGGGTGGAGGGGGGGGGGGGGTAGGGGGGTCATAAGCCCCCCTAAAAACGTACGAAAACCAAAATTTTCAACATACCATCAGAACCGCCCTAATACCTGATCTGACCCGAAAATCCGACCCATACCCCCCCGGAAACTGTCTGGGGCCCACTTGTGACACCTGATACGCACTTTTGTGATGATTTTTTGGGGTCCTAAAAAATGTACCTCAGTTTCGTACCTTGCCTTTGTACCTGAACCACTCCCGACCGCATTATTTCGTTCTTTGCCTTTTCTGCGGTGGTTCTGGCTCAGGTGGCACGCATGTTGCCTTCCCCAGTGCCTCGGCAAGGTCTTTCTTGACCTGATTAGTGGGAATGTTGTGTTGTTGCGTCAGCAGAATGAGTTCAGCCACCTTCTGGGTGTAGTACTTCGATCGCATATGGGTCATTGTGAGTACTTCGTACGCCTGGGAGGCTGCATCGGCATTAGTAGGCAGCGTTGTAGATGCTTTTGCTTCGTCGATCTTAGCCTGTGAAGGCACGATTGGGATATTGTACGCCCTGAGAGCCGAAGTGGTTATGATTGTGCTGTGTAATTTGCGCCCCGCAGGATATGCACACCACGCAGTCTCGACAACACGTATGAGAGTGTACCATGTGGGGACTCAACAAGGTCATTGGATCGGCATCTGCCTGCCGACTCAGCCCCCACACAGTGCGACCGCAAGGTCGCCAGGGATGTCTCAACGCCAGGGGAATACCCTCCCCTGGCGTTGTACAACCCTACTCTCAACCCTCGGGTCCTCTCCTGGAGGCGGTGGTGGCGGGCCCGCAACGCTTCGTACTTCCGGTACAGACTGGGGTAGTCTGCCCGGCTGACCCGCTCATTGCTTCCTAGATCATCTGCTGCTCTGGAGCTGCCATCACTCTCACTGCCCACATCAGTTGGTGTGGGGGTAGGAGCAGGAGGAGTGGGAGGAGTAGGAGTGCAGGTGACATCTTTCTTGGCTAGCAAGGAACGCCGCTTTTCCCGCACGTGCGTGCAGTTGATGCACCACTGCATATATCTGTCGTCACCACGTCCCACTCGCTCTCCTATGTACCCAGCCCGACGGAGCGCCCAAAATAATGTCGCCTCACCGATGTCGTGTGCCGTTTTCTTTTTACGCAGGTCTGCCACAACGCTCTCTGCCGAGACCCCGCACATCTCCCGTTTGGCGAGCGTCTTTCGAGCAAGGTACTCCTCTGCAGCAGCATCTGACACCTCTGCGAGGCCCTGGGCACGCGGCATGTGTTGCTCGGCGTGCTGAGTGAGCGTAGTGACACCCTTCCCTTGCAAAGAACGAAATAATGCGGTCGGGAGTGGTTCAGGTACAAAGGCAAGGTACGAAACTGAGGTACATTTTTTAGGACCCCAAAAAATCATCACAAAAGTGCGTATCAGGTGTCACAAGTGGGCCCCAGACAGTTTCCGGGGGGGTATGGGTCGGATTTTCGGGTCAGATCAGGTATTAGGGCGGCTCTGATGGTATGTCGAAAATTTTGGTTTTGTACGGGCTCAGGCCTGTCGCTAACTTTTCGATTTTGGAGATTTGGTGGGTTGACGCTCCTGTTTTGGGGGGGGATCAGGGGGGAAAACACTAGGGGTCAATTTTTCTCGCGCGCGCTTCGCGCGCGCTCGTGTTGTTGCCAAATTTTCCCATCGGTGGACCACTAGGTGGGCACGGTGTGAGGCGCTGGGTTCCTTCCGTGGTTCCTCTCCCGCTCGCGCCGTCGGGTGCCGGAGGAAACCAAAAAATGGCTTTCGGGACCATGATTTCGACGCTGCCCCCTGATATGTCACGGCCGTCAAAGCGCAAGGACTTGGTTACTAGACGGGCACGCGAGATGGGGGGTCTGGGGGGCAGGGCCCCCCAGCCGCCGGAGGTCACGGTAGTGAGCATCTGTTCATTGTGGGCGTACAGATTCTGTGTGAGTTGGCTGCGTCCTCCTGAGGCTACTGGAGTGGGTGGATTCCCTGACCCGGTGGGAATCGAATGACTTGAGTACGAGACATACGCCACAGGGGGGTCTGGGGGGCGGAGCCCCCCAGCCGCCGGAGGCCACGGTAGTGAGCATCTGTTCCTGCAAAACCATACTCTCTTCGACGTCGACCCAGTGAAAGTGGGTTGACGCTTGGTCGACGCTTGGTGAGCGTCGACCCAGTGTAACCGGGCCAACGCTAGGTTAGCGTCGACCCAGTGTAATAAATGGGTTGACGCTTGGTCCAGGCTTGAATGGCAACCCAGTTCCACTAGGTCGACGCTCCAAGCCTCGACCAAGCGTCAACCCAGTCCACTGGGTCGACGCTGGGTCGACGCTTTTTTATGGGGGGGGAAACCCAAAATCACTGGGTCGACGGTCGACGCTTAGCGACATGCCTGGTACGGGCTTATGACCCCCCCTAGGCATACAGTGCAAACGATAATTATTATCGCACATATACCAGATACGATAATTTTCGGAAAATTATCGCATACGATAATTTATTATCGCATACGATAATCCATTATCGTATGATGCGATAATCCCATTATCGTATACGACCGGATACGATAATTATTATCGTATGCGATAACATACGATAATCCCATTATCGTATGCGATACCCACCTGATTTTGCCCGAAACCAATCACCGAAATCTCCAGTTTACCACCGCCAAACGCCACCAAACCCCGCCAAGGGCCACAATCAGCCACAAAATAGAGATCACTACCATTCTCCCAGCACCAGGAAGGGTAAGATGAGCCTGTGGGGTCCGGTGCTGCAGGCAGGGTACGCGTACTGGTCTGTGTCCGGGCTGCTGTGGTCATCGACAAGGCTGTGTGGTCTGTCCGAAGGAGGTGGATGGTGGTCTCCCTCAGGTGGATCGCGTCTCTCCGATCCTGCATGGGCTCAGGTGTCTCCAGATGATCATCACCCCTTGCCTTGCTGTCGGTGAGGATGGCGCCCGAGCTCCGCCTTGTAGCGCAGCGGAGTCGTGCAGGTCAGGCAGGCTCCTTGAGGCCTCCGAGGTGATGTGCGCACGCCATCCCGTGGTTCCTTGTAGAGTTGCAGACAGGTCCGTGCGCACGGTGGGAGCGTTCGTATCGCCCGTTCCGTGCCAGGTCCTGAAGAATACCTTTGGTTGAGTATTGACTCTCTCGGGTTCAAACCCCATTCAAGGTCCTTCGCTATGTCATCACTGGTCGTCAGTCAGAGGGGAAGAACGGTGTTCCTCACTTTTTCACTGCTCACGGGAGCGAAGGCCAAGTCCAACATAAGTGGTAGCCTTGAAGAGAAATCTCCTGATCTCTCCAAACATTGCACCGAAGACCACACCTGCCTATCAGGTTCTTCCCCATCAGTCGAACAGTCTTTCTTGTTCATGTTCTGGGCAGGGTGCTCTGTCTCGGTCACCCCGACACCTGCTTCAACTAGGCTAGTCCAACGTCTTCCCTCAGTGTTCTCACAGGGGTGTCCTCAGTATCTGGGTCCCGACGGCAAGGCAGCGTACCAGTCGGCTTTGCGAACCCGCAACAGGCTGTACTGGTGGTTGCATACCGCCGCAAGTATGACCCTGTTGCTGCGTAGTCATGTTTTCCATGAAGTGGGGTGGCGACAGGGTGTAAGTCACGAGGGGAAGGGCATGTGGAACGGCCACTGCCCAATCCCCAGAGTCCTCTCCGCCCCACTGTGCCTGAAACTTCTTCAGACAGACATAGTGATGTGCATGTCATGGCACTATGTGTGTTGTGTCTCTGCTACCCATTTGTGAGGGACATTCTACACTTCTGAGTGAAGCCCCCCGTCACCAATAATTCAAAGAAGCAAAAATGGCAGCTTCCGGCTCCACATTTACCACTTTTTCAATGTGCTCTGGGCTGATTTCTGGTTTTCCGAAAATCTCAAAAAAATTATCGCACCATTATCGTATATTATCGTATACGATAATATACGATAATGGGAATACGATAATAATTATCGTATGCGATAATAATTATCGTTTGCACTGTATGCCTAGGGGGGGGGGGGGGCACGCAGACAGGCTCACAGGGCAACCGCTCTTTCGCGCCACCACTACCCACCCCACCCCCCGCCCCCTCCCATCCCTCCTACAATTCTAGCCTAGGAATATATCCGATCTACTGGCGCATACGGTGCCTGCACAGACATAAAAAAGATTAGGCTGTTGTTTGTGCCTGAAAAACCGTTGACATAGGGTGTCACGCGGGCACGTTTTTTTTGTGGGAAAAAGTGCGACCTCTGTTGTGCACTTTCGCAGAGGAAAAATGGCGGCACTTCCAATAACTGTCACTAAGGCCCTACAGATGGTGCGATTCCGCAAACGTTTATTGTCCCAGCCGTGCTGCAAGACAGCTCCGCATCACACACGGGAAGCTTTTTTTTTGCGGCAGTTTACAACACACCGAAGATCAGTTGCTGATGTGATACTTCGCTGCCGCATATGTTTAAGCTTTTTTTGAGAGTGCAAGTCGCACAGAGGCGCCTCCCACTCCGCACACAGGATCTGATCTGCAGGGAGGGGGTCCGTCGAACCCAATAACGCAACAATCGCCACACACAAGCAAATGGGGCACCCGCCATCTGCCCAATAAATTCTGTCCCACTCTGTGACACCAAAAAAGCTGCCAGCAGGACCCAAGTGTTTTTGACACTCCAGAGCAAAGACCCATTCTTCCCTGGGACCCCACACACAGAAATGCGAACCCTCTCGCAACAGATTTGGTGAGCGACGCTGACCCGCACAGTTGCGGCACAGGGCGCAAACGGCCTTCCCTCGAGAGATATGCGAGAAATATGTTCTAGGGCGGGGCGGGGGCGGGGGGGATGAGGTGAAGAAGCCCACACGGCGACCTTGGTTAAACACATAACGGTATCGGCATACAGCAAGGTTGCCGTGCAGAATCTTCAGAGGAGGTGGAGGAGGCGGGTGGGGTGGGGTGGGATATGTCTAAAGTTCGCGATTTTCGGAATTCGCTTGCAGCGCAGCAGCAGCAGCCGGGGGGGAAACGATCCGGAGAATGCCGGCAGAGTCATGACACTTTTTGGAAATGCCTTCGTTCGCAGGCCCGGCACGGCATTACCGGATCGCAAGGGTGTTCAACGGGCGTGGTTTCTTCGGCTCTTCGAACAGCTTCCAGAATCTGCAAAGGAGCAAGGGGGTGGGTGATACCAGGGCTTCCCCCTCGGGGATTTCCTCCAAAAACTCCAATTATTTCGGCGAATTTACCCATTTTTCGGGTTTCGGGATTTTCAAGGGCTGAGCAAGGGGCGACACCCACAAAAGAATCTTCACCTGGCTCGCAGTTGACGAGAAGGAGGCACGGGTGATGTGCGTCGCAAGGGCTGCTGCGTGACCTGAACAACCACAAGAGCGACAGCATGTCCACAACGACACCGACCCGCTGGAGTGGCTTATGTCGGACACGACCTACACAAGCCACAGGTCGATCTCAGAGCGGCCCCAGTCCTTGAAGATCGTGAGGCGGGGGTAGGAAAGACCGTGATGATGCGCCGCGCGAGGAGGCGAGTTCGGTATACACCCATATTATCCATCACTGCAGACACGACGGCTGATGTGAAGGGAAAGAACCAGTGATGCATCTTTACCGTTACCTGAGGGTCAGATGTGGTGCATGTTGTCCTGGCCATCAATTTCCAATGGAACCTACTGCTGGAACTGTCTGCTGTGCAGATGCAGCAGCACCTGGACGATACAATTGCGAAGTCGGGCAAGCGCTTTGGTGTGCAGGCCCGAGTGAGGACACTGGTTCGGCCTGCTGCGATATGGACATGTCTCGTCATAAATCTCCAAAGGGGATTACAAGGCAGCAAAAACGGGGCATCACCAGTCGAACAAGTTAGTGACCCGTACCCCATAGTCAGTAAGGGGCAGACACATACATGCCAACACACATAATTGAACTCTACAATATTGCACGACCCAGCCGCATACCTGATCGTCTCATCAGCCGCACTTGTCACAACAGTCTGCCCGTCTGCCGACATTGTCATATGCAGGACGCGGTCTCTGCAAGGGGAAGGGCAGTGTATGTGTGGCCCACCCCCAGCAACACCACGCAACACCCACCCAAACAGCAGCACAGTGCAACTCCGAAACACACTTGATAACCAATAAAGACCCCCACCCAGAGGACACTGAAAGGGCTGTGCACCGGAACGCCGGAAGCAGAGGGCCCAGGCACTCGCCAGGCAGTGGCATACCCATGTGCTCGTATGTCGCCCAGCTTTTTGAAGCCGCACTGCTTGGTCTGCCCATAGACGGTGACGGCGTTGGTGGGGCTCCCCGAGCATGTGACCAGCTCTGAGGAGTGGCGAGACCAGAGGCACGACACAATATTCGCCTCTGTCGGGGTGGAGAACAGAGTCTCGGGTGTAGACGACGCCTTCGTCACCTTCAGGATGCGGTCCTGATACCCGCCTGTCACGAAGCAGTGCCGCCTGTCCGGCACCCACGACAGCGCCTTGACAGGGCCATTGTGAAGCTTCATCGTACGCAGGGGCTTGTTCCCTGCTGCATTCGGCGTGGCGTCAAAAAGGCTCACCACACCCTCCGCATTTGACGCTGCCATACAAGAGAAGTCAGGAGAGTACACGATGTTGCAGACCTCCGACGAGTAGAGGGGATGCGCCACGAGGGGGAACGTGGCGACAACATGGTTCTTCACCCGCACGTCGTGGTGGGTGATGGTCCCATCCCGCGACCCCGTCGTCAGGATGTGCTCGTTCCATGCGAGGGAGCAGATGCGGTCCGAGTGACCAGGCATCTGGCGGAGCTGCCGCCCCTTTGTTACATCCCAGACCCTTGCGATGCCGTTGCTGCTGCAGCCGAAAGCCAGCACGAGGCCGTGCTGAATCCACCGCACGGACGCCACGGCATTCAGCTCATCCTCGAGCGACAGCAACTCGCTGGACACCCCCGTCGTCGCATCCCACGTGTAGATCGTGTCATTCAGACACACCGCCATCACATTCGCCCACTCCGACCAGTCTATCGTCTGCATCCTATAGTCATCCACAACACACGGTGCATCCAACACCCTATCCGCCACCTGCGGCAGCACCCGGGTATTCCGCTGCTTTCTCCGCAACCCTGGGGCAATATCCATACACCCTGGCGCCACACCCCCTGACGAACCGAACGGCGCCACCCCTGCGAGGGCAGACCGGAACGCTGGCCCGGTCAGCCGGGCCTCCCCGAGGGGGACCACCGTGCGGCGCGCGTTGGGGACAACGGTTGACACCCCGCCGAGACGGCGGGATGGGGCCCCACCCCCACCACCACCACCCCCTCCGCCCTGCGCGCCCCTCTTCCCCGCCAGGCTTTTGCGGAACACCGCATCGGTGCGCGTCTCGATCTCCGAGGTGTGCGACATCTGGTGGTGCAGCACACCCCCCTGCGCCAGGTGGCTCTCTGACACCCCCTGGAAGAACACCCCTCTCAGCGACGCCTGGTACCGCCCCCTGTCCTGCTCCCCCGCGCCCCCCTCCGCGGCCGCAGCACCGGGCGCCGGCACCCCACCTCCCGCGGGCCCACCACCTGGCACACCCCCCTCTGACGGCTCCCCCCGCCGCGCCGAGGCCTGCGCCGCAAACCCCTCGTCGTCTGCGAGGCGTGCTGTGTGCCCTGCATGCGAATCCATGAAGTACATCGCACGGAGAGTCTCATCCGCCACCGCGTCATAGGACGGGGCATCCCTGGCGAGCTCACCACCACCGCCCCCCCCACGACCTGCCAGGGCTTCGGGGCGCACCCGGCGCCCGACCTGCTGGAAGACAAACGCACCCTCCGGAGCACCCGAGGTGGGATCTGCTGCTTCCTCCTCCCCAGTGCAGGCCTGGGCGGAGTCACACGAGCTGTTCGCATCGGGATGGGTGGCGGCTCCGCTCCCCGAAGGCTGCGGCTGCCTCGCCCCCCTCTTTGGGGCAGCCGGATCCACCGACACCCGGTTGGCGTAATCCACGGGGGTCTCCGTGAGCTCGGGGGAGCGGACAGACGGCTGCCGCTGCTGCCCCTGCTGCTGCCGCCCCTGCTCCGCAGCGCCCCGCCTCCCCGAGGGCTTCGCGGGCTGCTGGCGGCGCCTCCTGTCGCCCGCGAGGCACTGCAGCTCCTCCGACCCGACCCCCTCGACGCGCCTGACGTAGAACTTCTTTTTAAACTCCGCAGCAGGGAGCAGCGCGGGGGGCGCCTGCTGCTGCCCCTGCTCGAAATTCATCCGGGCAATCTCGCCACACCCCGCCTCCCTGTTGGGAACAGTGCGCGAATTCCTCCCGGGGACCTGCCCTGGGGAGGGGATGGGCGAGGCGCCCAGAAGAGACTCGAGATACGCAGCATTCGCAGCTTCGGAGGCCTGCCTAGATGCTGCATTGCCAAGGCTTGGGGCGCGGAGGGGATCTGCTGTGTTGGAGTTGGCATTGCTGCTAAGGGATGTGTTGCGCCTGGGGGTGCGTGTCACGCCCTTTCCGACGGCGCGCTTCTTCACCCCGGTGGTGTTCCGGGGGCTCGCGGAGCTGTCCCGCCCGCTGGAGAGGGAGGACCGGCCCCGCTTGCCGGCGCTGCCCCGGGGGCGCGAGGCATCGCAGGGGATGTTGCGGGAGCGTTCCCCGAGCGCGACGGGGTCACAGATGCCCCCTCCCAGCATGGCAGCCCGAATGGTTCCGCGCACGCGCCACCGCCCCCACCGCGCCGCCCCCTGCGGCGACTCCCCCCACTTCCGCCGCACTGCTGGCGGCGTGGGGTGGCGTGGCGTGTGGCACAACCTGCTGGATGGGTGGGTGTGTGGGTGGGTGTGTGGGTGGGGGAGGGGGGGGGGGGTGATGAAGTAGAAGTGGAGGGAGGCCAGAGGGGGGGGGGTGTCACAGCCGTTTTCCTGACCCCCCCCCCCACCGCTTCCCTTTATTTCGCGGCCTTGGGGTACCAAGCACAGAAAAGATGCAGAGCGGCTCCCCTTCCTCTCTCTTATGCAGACATCATCCGAAATCTACACGACGTGCCCGACTACATTCCGGGGGTTGTCAATCGGCTAGTTGAAAACAACGATTCGGCCCAACTGGGTCCCGATTTATCCTTTGTAGGGGGGGGGTAGTGAAATAGAAGTAGAAGGGATCACAAGAATGATCACCCTCCACTCGTTATGCAGGTTGTGTCTGAAATCCGGTGTTTGTCTTTTCATGGTATGACAAAGATCTTGCAAGAAATGTTACAGGGGGGGGCGAATAGAATTACTAAGTAATACTATTCAAAATGGCATGTTTGAAAAATTCCCAAATTTTGGGTTGGGCGCATTCCCCAGTCCGTGGTATTCCACTCCACCGAAATCGAAAAAAAAGTTGATCGTGAACTGCGCTGGTTCAGGCCAGTTCACGATCAACTTTTTTTTCGATTTCGGTGGAGTGGAATACCACGGACTGGGGAATGCGCCCAACCCAAAATTTGGGATTTTTTCAAACATGCCATTTTGAATAGTATTACTTAGTAATTCTATTCGCCCCCCCCTGTAAGAAATCTCGAAATTTCTTAAGACGTCTTAATGTAATGCCGAAAGGGCTATTTCTTAAAGATTTCTTACTGATTTCTTAAGACGTGTTTCTTAATGCCTAGCATTTTAATGTCCATCATTCTGAAAAAGATCTTAAAAGATCTTTTTCAGAATGATGGATATTTTTAATGCTGGGAGATATGGAAATAATGTCCATCATTTCATTAAGAAATCTTAAGAAATCCTGCATTTCTTAAAAATAATGGGGGTCATTAATTTAAGAAATTTAATGCAGCACCTGCATTAAGACGTCTTACATGGTTTTCAACAGATCTTTACGAAGATGTTGGCTGGAAAACGGCTTTTTTAAAGATCTTTGTAAAATTTTCAATTTTCCTAAGATCTTGGTATTTTTTACTAAGATCTTAGCTAAGATCTTAGTTTTTCCCCCATATTCCTTGTTGACTGACTGGAGATACACTCCCTGACGAGGCCCAGGACGATTTTTCCTGCCGGCAGCGTACGACACAATGCACGGCGTCAGCAAACATATACTGACTGAGAGCGGTTGCGGCTGAACGGTGTTGTGACTGCATTTCATAGCTTACCTTCTCCCCCACAAATCCCTCCTGATCGCAATCTGTGCCTGTTCCTGAGTGTGTCTTGCTGTCGCCGATGAGCTGCTTGCCGCAAACCCCACCCCAACATGCCTCGCCACAATCATCATCCACAAAGCCAGGGCCATCATGAGTGGGGCAGGTGATCATGACGTGGAAATGGACAGCCTGCCCCCGGCGGACCCCGCGCAGCCGGAGCCTGAACCCCAGCCTGCCCCCGCGGACGAGGAGCAGGAGGAGGAGCCAGCAGGGCCGCCCGCTCAGGCGGAGCCGCCTGCTCAGGTGGACACGCCTCTAACGCAAGCGGTGGACACGCTGTCCAAGCAGCTGGGGAAGAAGCGCAAGCCGGCGCTTGTCGACGAGGCTGTGGAGCTGGGCATCTACACGAGGCTTGCGAATGGGGAAGTGCAAGAAGAGGGCAGAAAGCTGAAGCGGTCAAAGGGGGAGGTGGCGGAGGCTGTGGCGAAGTTCCGGATCCGCAATCGACAGCAGGGGCCTGGGAGTGACACAGTGCCACAGACGCAGGGACGGCAGCCCCTTCCCTCCACAGTTGAGAGGCGTGCGGCATCGGCACGGATCGCTGAGAAGGGGGCTGCCGCCAACATTCCGGAGCAGGCGAAGGTGAAGGCCTACGACCTTGCTGCACCTCTGATAGATGTGATCGACGAGTTCGACACCTGCTCACAGGTGGAGCTCGGCAAGGCACCCGCAGGTTTCATCAACAGAGCGTCCCTTCTGAGGATGTTTGAAGAGGGGCAGATGGTTCCCGCCTGTCAGACGTGCTCCCGCCTGTGGAACCCCGGGTCCCAGGCCCTTGATGTGCGGGGCCACTTCACGGGGGGGAAGCACCTAGACAAGGTGGCGAAGGCGGCTGCCCAGGATGAGGCAGCGCAGAAGACCATCCCTGGGTTGGCTTCACGTCACACGTCTTGCTTCGAACTCAAGGCGACAAAGGCTGCGCTCTACGCAGGCATCACCCCCGCTGCGCTGCACACCGCCCTTGAGGTTCTCAATGGCATCACCATCCCGCGGTACGTTCCACGCCTTGGGCCCGTCGTGACGAGGAATAGTCCCAAGGTGATGGAGGAAAGTCGTGCGGCCATCACAGACCGACTCAAGGGGCGGAGGTGGTCAGTGCTGCACGACTGTGGATCGCTGCTGGGAACGCAGCTGATCTCGATGGTATGTTCAGCACGGAGCTTCAGTGCTGTGCTGGTGGTGCCCCTCACTGATGCGCCTGTAGCAACGGTCCTGAAGGAGGAGTGGGAGAAACTGGGCCTGAGCGCCCCAATGATGGTGCGTTCTGATCGCGGCGGGAGAAACGGGGCAGCAAGCAGGGAGGTCGACGCGGAACTCGGCATCCCGTGGGTGTCGTGCATCCCCCACATCGCCAACAACGCTGCGGATTCCGCTGATAAGTGGCTCAAGAAGCAGAAACTCGAGTTCTTGGCAAGAGTCGAACTTGGGGATTTCACAGACCCCGCCAGTGGCGTGCTGTCATACGTGCTCGTATCCCTGCTGGATGCCCTGTTTTCAGGGGAGGACTGCAAGAACAGGGCGCGTCGCTACGTTGAAGCGCAGCAGAAGGTGTTGGAGCCTGCCGGAGCTGACGTGCTGGCAGAACTGGTGGAGCGGATGAGCGGGATGGCTGCCGTCGCGAAGCCGCGGGAGAAGGAGGCGCTGTTTGCTGTCTACCGCAGCGAGGTCCCCCCGGGGCTGGCGGCCCTCACAGAGGCAGCGGACTTCGACGGGTTGCTCGCCGCCGCACGGGGTAAGCTCGCTGAGCTACAGGAGAAGATCCCCGAGAGCGCACCCCCCTGTGTCAGATGCCCCCTGCTCAGCGACACGCGGTACGAAGCGAGCCTGAAGTGCTACCTGCACTGCCGTGACAGGCTGGCGGCCCTCCACAGCTTCGCGGCTTTGGAGCTCAAGAACACGCAGAAGCCATGCAGCAGCTTAAATGTTCTGCGAAGCCTGCTGGACCGCTACAGCACTGCCACCCTCCACGCCGACCTCAAGATGATGTGTGACAACACGGCACCCCTGCTGCGCGTCTTTCGAAAGTACTCCGACCCCTCTGCCGAGCCGCATGCGCACCAGGTTTGGGGGGACATAGAGGACTGCATCCACGACCTCGACGAGGCCGGCGGGATAGCCAGGGGTGAGGCCGAAGAGGCCTACCTCCAGAGAGTCAACACCCACCCCGACCTCTCCGAGAGTGCTTCACCGGTGGCTGTCCTGCTGAGCGAGTCACTCAAGCGCCTCTGGTGGGGAAATAAAGGAGAGAGCGGGTACTGGTTCTGGCGTGGCGTGCGGCATTTGTGCCCACAGCAGGCCCTGCTGATGCAGACATGCAAAACCCTCCTTCCTTTTGAGCAGCTGCAACTTGCCCTCCCTCAGTTCTCAGCTGTTGTCACCGTGGAGGCATGGAGCACATACCTGGCTGGACTCGGAAAATTCGCGAAAGGCAAACCCACCGGCAAGGACAAGGCCTCAGCTGTCGGCTTCTGGGAGAAGTACACGTCTGCTGGCGAGGGGCTCCGGTGCCTTTCCCTGGACCTGCTGGCGGTGCCTGCAGCTACCACCGGCTGCGACTCGGTGTTCAGCGTAGGGAAAGATGCTCTTCCTGCCAACCGCAGCGCCGCAAAGCCTGACGTGATGGCAAGTATCGTGTTTCATCACTGCAACCAGGACCTGGCGGTCAGATACCCACAGAGCCATCTCAGGCATTCCTTCCCCAAGATGAGGAACAACGGTGGTTGCCAGGAAGTTGACCTGTCGTGATGATCTCAGAAACGTCCTCAGTCCTGGGGTTTTCAACTCCGGGGATGGGTGTGTGTGTGTGTGTGTGTGTGTGGGGGGGGGGGGGTAAAGAGTAGAAGAGTGTGGGGGGGGGGGGGGGGGGGGGGGCGGTCAGTTGCATGTATCAGAAATGTTCCAAGTCATGGGACGGGGTTTTCAACCCCGGGGTTGGGTGAGGCTGCTTAGCGAATGAAGGGGGGAAATGAGGTTTCTAACCCTGTTGGTGAAACAGGAATGGGGTTTTCAACTCCTCCTGTACTGTTTGACGTGATCTATTTGTGCACCCCAAACGCTCTCCGTTCACGGGACAGCGAAGCCTGCACTCCTGACTGGGATGTGCCGTGTGTCTGTAGTATTCCAGCAAGAATACGAAAGGATATTTGCAAAAAAACTAAGATCTTACCTAAGATCTTCGAAAAAAATACTAAGATCTTAATTTTTGTGCTTTTTTTCACTAAGATCTTAACAGAAAAAAAATTACGACGACGAAGACATGCTCGACGGGTTTCGGGAAAAAAAGGGGGTAAGATCTGTTGATAACCATGGTCTTAAGAAAGAAGTGAAAAGATCCTTTTCTTATTAAGACCTTTGTCATACCATGTCTTTTGTAGGGGGGGGGGGGTCTTCGCGAAGTGTTCGGCAAGGTCCGGCAATTTTTTTTCTCACACACAAAATAATACAAGGGCTGTTGTGGTTTGTGCGCCAAATCCCGGGCAAAACACAAAAGCAGGTCCCGCAGGCCTTCTGCTGCAGAGGCTATCGGTATCGTTGTTGCCCAAAGCGCAGCCCCACAATCATTTTCTTTTGCCACTGGCAGGTGATGGGTGTCGCTGTTTCTTGTGGTGAGAATCTTGATACGCATAGCGAAGACCCCCTCAGTCGCCTACAGCAGTCGGGCCCGACTACTGCGCGTGGAGAGGGGGGGGGGGAGGATGGTAGCAGTGAATAAGACTACTATATTAGTAAGAAGAAAAGGGCCCCTGAGGGCAGAAGGCAGGAATAGAGGAGCTGTTGTTGGGGGGGGTCACTCATCGCACGACCCCCCCCCCTCCCTGAATACCACTTAGTAGTACACCGGTCTGGAGGGGGAATCTGGCCCGAAAGCCGACGTGGGAAGGGTGAAAATAGGGCAACACGTAACCGGAATGGCCTCCCACCACAACCCGCACAGATTCCAAACAGAAGACAGAGTAGACAGCGTTTTGACGATTAGGCCCGGTGCCTGCGCGCTGGTTTGGGTGGGTTGGCGCAGCAGGTTCTACTGTTTTTAGCTTCTACGGAGTCTTCGCACAACGACACGCACTGCACGAACAACAATGCTCTAGGGCAAACACACCACGCCCTGGGGAGGAAGCTGCCCGACCCCTGAGAACCACAAGGCCTACATATGTGTCCTTCTCGAAAGGAATGTAACCAAGCGGGATGAACCGACCCACATGGTGTTCGGTCCAGAAACCCCGTCCCCCAAGATCTTGTCTCCGGGTGAGGGGGTGGTTTTTTTGGTTTCGACAATACCAGGTACTACTACTGCGAGAGCCTGGCTACTGCAGACCACCATTGACGCCCATTTCCCCACATAGCAAGGCAGGGGGCTTTTTGGTCGCGACAACCTCCAGCCTGACGTGCAACCAGGCTGTGATGTGCACGGGATTTTTTGGATTCCATAATTCTCCCACAGAAACCCCCAAGAAGCCAAACTACCCACATTGTTTGGAGCATTTGTGGGTATTTCTCGGGGGCAGCACAGCGGCTTTGCCCTAAGTGGTCATAAATGTGTCATGTGGGGGGCTTGGCGTCGGCTTCTAGGTTTTCTGAGGGGAATGTTTTGAAACCCTAAACCCTCCCCATCAAGAAGGCTCGCATGTTCGCTGCTGTGCGCAACAAACGGACAATCCTCGAGACCTAATACAGCGGAGATTCGTGCAGGATCATTCAGGAAAAACGAAAGGGAACCAAGAGAAATGTTCTTCGTTGATCGCACGAAACACAGAGAAACGTTCGCCTGGGAAGTGTGGTGTGTGATTGGCAGACGCATGGAATTGTGTGTGCCGGCAAGCACCGAGCACTTCCTCTCTGGCTGCATTTCTGCCTGACAATTACTTTGTTGGAGAAAGAACGTCGACCTGGGGGAAAGGCTGTGCGTGTGATGCTCCATACAAAACAGGAACAAAAGGAGGAGGATTCGTTTGAACGATCACTTTACACCTTGACCAACCACATACACGAAGGGGGAAGCTGGGCTCGGAGGGGTTGCGACGGGTTCAGCCCCGCCCTGGGGAAGACCACGCTGGCCCCAAATGTTGCCGCCACGTCCGTTGTGCGCTGTCTGCTGCGTGTGGTGTGTCTGTGGTGAAGCCCACTCGACCGGGCGCGGGACAACCCCACCCACCTCTCCACTCGGCACTGCAGGCTGGAGGCGGTACACCACACTCTGCCCCTGCTGCCCTCGATTGCGTGGCTGGGAGGGCCTGTGATGCACAACGTTAGGCAGTGGCTGTGCCTGCTGCGGTTGTTGAATTGCTGGGCTGCTGGGTGACACAACCAGGCCCTGCATGTGGTACATGACACTAGACGGCAGTGGCTGTTGTGCGACCTGCTGCGGCTGCGGTTGCGGCTGCGGATGTAGTTGCGATTGCTGTTGCGTCTGCTGCAGTTGCAGTTGCGGTTTCGGTTGCGGCTGCAGTTGCGTCTGCTGTAGTTGCAGTTGCGGTTGCGTCTGCAGCTGCGTCTGCTGCAGTTGCAGTTGCGGCTGCAGTTGCGTCTGCTGTAGTTGCAGCGGATGTTGCTGTGACAGCTGGTCCTGCTGGTACGGCTGTTGCAGATTTGTAGAGGCAATGGGCGGCTGAACCCGAACCACGCCATCCAGCGGACGTTCCTCTGGCACCTGCTTGATTGGGGGCACGTACATTTTCCCCCAGAGCGACTGCAAGGCTGTGTGAACACGCTCCTGGACACCTGCTTCCCGATCGTCGCCGATCAGACGCAAAGCATCGCCCTCGAATGTCATCGGTGGGCCAGATGTGAAGAGGATATCGAGGGTTTCAGACAACGACCCTTGGCAACCCAGAGACAGATACGTGCCCTTCAGAAGCCCCTTGAAGAACTGCAGCTTCGGATACGACATGCGGCGCGCGACATTGATGTCCTCGTATGGGTCCTCGATGCCCATCCATGCGTAGACATGCAGACGCCTGTTGTGCTCCAATGATCGGTAACTTGCAGCATGCGTGTACCCCAGGCCCTGCATTGACTGCACAACATCAGGTGGGACGCGGAATGTCACAACACGGTTCCAGTCATAATTCGTGTAGAACTGGAAGAACCCAATTACCAGATCACGTGCCTTCAACCGCTCCGCAGCGTCGAGCACCTTCGGAATTGGAGAATGCGTCAGGTCAACACTGAGGGTAATGTCGCTGTGCCGGATGTACTTTGCCTCATTCCGCTGCTGCAGGTAGAAACAGAATAGCATGACCAGCGCGTATGACGACATCCACCCGTTGCGTGCGTCTGCGATGGTGTGCAGCTTTCCCCACTTTTTCACCATGCAGCAAGCAACCAGCGCAGGCTCGCTTGCAGACTGCAGGATGGCACGGAACAGGGCTGAATTGCGGGGCCCGTACTGCGGACGGGCTGTGATATCCCACATCCCCACAAGGGACGGCGGGGTGACGAGCCGCACATACAGGCCACGCAGCGCAGGGGAGCCCTTGGTGTGATGGTACACCAACGCATCGATGGCAGTGCCTGTGGTGTAGAACCGCAGGGCTGGTATCAGTGCCCCATGCGACAGCAAAGCCACTTCCTTGCAGCGACCAATGTTTTCCAGCGCATACTCGTAAGCGCTGATCTCGGAGAAGACCAGGCAGCAACGTGTTGTGCCATCCATGAGGCTGATCATCTCTGCCGACACGCCCTCCCCGAGTTCTTCACAGAGACTCACAACCACCTGGCTGCTGTACCCTGGGCGGAGGATCAGTGTGTGCCCCTCAGGCTTTGTGACGGGCTGTGCCGTGCTGTCCACTGCTGCTTGATCATCAAGGCCGTATGTATTGACAAATTGCCGGAGGTCGAAGGAAGTTCTAAACTGCAGTGTCCCTTCATGGCGCTCATTCACGTCCGCCACGATACCCATGCGCACGATCGGTACAGCAGTCCCCAACACCGCATTGATCGTGGCATCTGCGCTGAAGATCTTCTGCAGTGTCCGCTCCACATATCCGACCAACGCGCTCTCACTGGGCTTTTCGATACTAACAGGGTAGCACGCCGATCCGGCACGGGGATGGTGGGTCCGCAGGTACTTCAGCAGCCTGGCCCAGCAGGCCATTATGCTTTGAGCATGCATCCCGAAGATGGCCGCATTCCCGTTCCGCCTGTCGACCACCACCGTGATGCCGTACTCCCCCTCGCATGTGAATAGATCGGCTGGTCTCATTTCCTCCAGACGCTGCACGTCGCGGTTGTGGAGGCCTTTCAAGTCGTAGCACAGAGAGGCACCCTGATACAGAACAGATATATCTGTGTCCGACGCCCCGCCTTCACCTGTGCCCATCACAGTGCTGCCGAAGGGGAGCAGTTTAAAGTCTTTTCCAAGCGCGCGTGTGAGAAGATGCACGCCATTTCTGCGCCGCTTCGTCTCAGCCTTGGTCTGCCGAGTGGTCTCGTTCTTTTTGATTGCGTCTTCCCACGCTGCATCCGCTTGTGGGGTCATCTCCGGATGTAGTGCGTTGAGATCTGACACGGCCTCCCAATACGCTGTTGCCGCGGCGGCGTTCCGATGCGTCTGGTCCATATGACTGCAGGCGTTGCTGTCAGCCACAAGCATGTGGCAGAGAGTGCACCGCATCCGCTTCCCTTCGGCGGGAGTGAATTCGGATGGCCACACCTGGTGCGCTGTGATGTCGGGGGAAGCCACCGGAGGGCCACGGCCCTGCGCCGCGAACTGCGAGGGCGGCCTGGCAGCATTCGGCTGCGGTACAGTAGGTCTCAACTTCCAAGCACCGATGAACGGCCCCCCCTCCCCCGCCATTTGACAGCAGGGATACCTTGGGCTGGTGGTGGTTGTGGTTGTGGCGGTGTCCAGCTCAGCCGTGTTGGGTGAAGGCAGGAAACGATAACAAGAGATGTGAATACTGCTAGAAATTCGGCAACAACATGCAGCACCTCCTGGAAGTATGCGCCAATGGTTTTGCTTTTTTTTAGAGGAAATGAGGCGGGGTGGCACGGGGATGGAGGGGAGGGGGGATAGTTGGCCACATCTGCGCTTCCATGCACTGCTGAAATGCCCGGTCAGGAGGTACACCATCATCGTTGAATGGTTCGATGACGCACCTTCTGTGTCAAACTGTGTCCGTTTGACACTCATTTTGTGAGGCGGCTCGCTTTTCTCTCATCTTCTTGACAACGTGGTGCAGCATGCCCAATGCAAACACTTCGTGTCCCTGTTCTAAGCGGACCACCCTCCCGGCGCAGTTCTGTATGAAGCATCGGTGGTCCGCTGGATCGCGAAGTGAAACATATTGAAGACAGACGTGACAATAAACCAACCACGTGAACATTGTTTTGTGTAATGCAGACCACTCCTCGGGGATGTCCCCAGCAGGTACTCGAACTGGCCTCGCTGCTGTTCACTCACAGGCGGCGGCATGAAAATGCCGAGTGGGTGGGGCGAGTAGAATGTTTTGAAAAGAAGCCCTGCAAAAAAGCGTTGGAAAACGCCCGCAGTTGCCTTTAAGAAAGCGGTGTCCACGTGACGGTAGCCCAGACAAAGCCATCTCAGCTTCTAATCCTGGTTCAAAAAGTGTACCCCCAGCGCAGCCTGTTGAAAAGGGAATCTTATCGGATTCCCGTGGGCTTCGACAAATTGGCCTTAGACACATGTCTTGTGTGGAGGGCAGGGGGTGGGGGTGGAGTTGTATGTGTTTGTGCGCTGACTCGGTTCCTAATCAAAGCACCAACACCCCAGCAATGTGAGTTCTCTTTGTAGTCAATACATCAAGTGTAATGCAAACTGAAAACTGTCTCCACAACGGGGGGCGTGGTGTGGTATGCGTTGTGTTTGTGGTGCAGGTGGGTTGCAAGAGTCTGGACAGACATCAGCAACGCCACGCAGGATATTTCCCAGTTGGCTGTGCCGAGCTATCGCAAACCGTAACCACCGGCGCGAGAGGGGCAGAAAATCATTCGTACCCCAACAGCAAAAAAATATAAGGCTGTTGTCTGTGCACAGGGGAGCTTCTGCTGCACTGCGACAGGACAACCCAAGCACGTACCGCGTACATCCAGAGGTGAAGTTGGATGATCAAAATTCCAGGCACAGGATTTGAACAAACAGATTCGAAATGGGGTAATTACGATAATGCCACTTTTTTCTGGGGGTTTTTACGATAATACCACTTTTCAAAAAGTGGTATTATCGTAAGAAAAAAGTGGTATTGGGGGCCCTCGCTACCAGTCACAGCTCGTCACAGCTCGTCAGTCAGTGAGGGGAAGTGGGCTGGAGCTCACTTTTTCTCACTCAGTCACACTTGGTAGCGAAGGCCCCCATTATCGTAAGAAAAAAGTGGTAAAATCGTAAACCAAAAAAGTGGTACTGAAAAAGTGGTATTATCGTAAATGCCACTTAAACTATCCAGTACACACAGGCCCTCCCCCAGCTGGGGGCTAAAGGGCCTAAAGGGTCCTTGGGCTGACCCCCCCCGGGGGGGGGGGGTTTGCGATCGCAGGCAACCTGGTGCCGGAACCTGTCATAGACTCATGCTATTCGAGGGACCGGCGACTTGGCTCCGTGGTCAAATTTGTTTGAAAAGGCCTTGACCAAAGGCAAATGAAAGTTTTGCCCCCCCCCAAGGATCGCACCACTTCATCTCAGGACTTCCCACCCACACTCCCACACGTGATTCGCCCCCGCAGAACCAGACTACTGTTTCAGAACTGTACACCCCTCTCCACACGTCCACTGGCTCCCCCGCTGAATGCGACGAACAGTGCGACATACCAAACCTCCCCTTATAGAGTTTTAACGGCGCCGCGTTGTTGACGGTGGGGTAAACAGAGCCCAGGCGGGAATAGAAACAGTGGTGCCGGAGCAACAAAGTCTGCCTTCCGCTTTGTATGCCTTGCTTGGGGTGTCCCCTTTTCACCAGTCAACAGGCGTGCATGCCTCCGTCCTAGGTCACCAATGATCGTGCCTCAAGAAAGTGTACAGTTCCTTCCCAGTAGCCCTTCCGTTCTGCAAGTCCGAATCACGCAGTCCCTCGAATCCATGGTGCTTTCCAGAAAATTCAGAAACCCACCCACGGTCAAAGTTGAAAGGGGGCCGTGACCAGAGGCTATAAACGTTTAAAAGTCTTTCGCAAGCCGAAGTCGTACGACAGACCACAGGAATGACAGAAAACAGCAGACGGGTTTGACCCCGCTGCTGCTCCTCGACAGACCCGCAACCAGCGCCAGAGCCAACTGCAAGCGTGACATACATACCGTCGCGTCGAAAAGAGAAGTTCTGCACAACGACCCGTGTGGTCGAAGTGGCTAACCCTGTGAGACAGAATTGACGCTGGAAAATCCACCATTTTGTGGGCGTCAAGACTGGTGGTGTGGTGGCTGTGCTGTTTCATCTTGCACTCCTGAGAGCGCAATCTACAGGACAGGTAAGTTCGGTTTGGGGGGTGCAAGATGAAACAGGACAGCCACCACACCACCAGTCTTGACGCCCACAAAATGGTGGATTTTCCAGCGTCAATTCTGTCTCACAGGGTTAGCCACTTCGACCACACGGGTCGTTGTGCAGAACTTCTCTTTTCGACGCGACGGTATGTATGTCACGCTTGCAGTTGGCTCTGGCGCTGGTTGCGGGTCTGTCGAGGAGCAGCAGCGGGGTCAAACCCGTCTGCTGTTTTCTGTCATTCCTGTGGTCTGTCGTACGACTTCGGCTTGCGAAAGACTTTTAAACGTTTATAGCCTCTGGTCACGGCCCCCTTTCAACTTTGACCGTGGGTGGGTTTCTGAATTTTCTGGAAAGCACCATGGATTCGAGGGACTGCGTGATTCGGACTTGCAGAACGGAAGGGCTACTGGGAAGGAACTGTACACTTTCTTGAGGCACGATCATTGGTGACCTAGGACGGAGGCATGCACGCCTGTTGACTGGTGAAAAGGGGACACCCCAAGCAAGGCATACAAAGCGGAAGGCAGACTTTGTTGCTCCGGCACCACTGTTTCTATTCCCGCCTGGGCTCTGTTTACCCCACCGTCAACAACGCGGCGCCGTTAAAACTCTATAAGGGGAGGTTTGGTATGTCGCACTGTTCGTCGCATTCAGCGGGGGAGCCAGTGGACGTGTGGAGAGGGGTGTACAGTTCTGAAACAGTAGTCTGGTTCTGCGGGGGCGAATCACGTGTGGGAGTGTGGGTGGGAAGTCCTGAGATGAAGTGGTGCGATCCTTGGGGGGGGGCAAAACTTTCATTTGCCTTTGGTCAAGGCCTTTTCAAACAAATTTGACCACGGAGCCAAGTCGCCGGTCCCTCGAATAGCATGAGTCTATGACAGGTTCCGGCACCAGGTTGCCTGCGATCGCAAACCCCCCCCCCCGGGGGGGGTCAGCCCAAGGACCCTTTAGGCCCTTTAGCCCCCAGCTGGGGGAGGGCCTGTGTGTACTGGATAGTTTAAGTGGCATTTACGATAATACCACTTTTTCAGTACCACTTTTTTGGCCTGTGCCCCTGTGGCCTGGCCAAGGCCCTGACCCCCCCTGAGCCCTGGCTTGGGGGGGTCCCTGTGGACCCCCTGGCCTCCGGCTGGGGGGGGGCCTGTGTGGACTGGATAGTTTAGGTGGCATTTACGATAATGCCACTTTTTCAGTACCACTTTTTTATTACGATAATACATGGTTGCATAGCGGCCGTTTTAAAAAATCCCTTGTATTTTGTGGACTTGCAAAAACGGCCGCTGATTTTCAGCATTTTAAAAAACGGCCGTTTTTTTTACCTGGGAATTTTGTATGGGGCGTGGGTCAGCAGGCGAGATCCCACCACCAGGAGTGCCTCCCCACTGCAAGGGATACCCTGCAGCAAGCATTGTGAGCGCGCCTTCAAGTATGATGCGAAGAGTTCAGACTTCGTGGACCACTTTGACGGACCGCGCCATATCAAGAAGAAGAAGAACGCAGCGTTGAAAGTGCAGAGCCAGGGAAACAGCTGGCGCTGTCGGAGTGCGATACCCTCAGTGGCAGGCTTGCAACTTCGGATCGCCCGGGGTGCGTTGTTCACCGGATCACCGGCTGGCATGGTGCATGATGCTGTCAAGAAGTGTGTCCCGAGGAGGGGCTGAACATGGTTGCGGCCAATCTAGGCACGTGTGTCGTGGATGACCGTGCAGGCAGAGGTGGGTGTCGCTCACTGGCATCAGGGCTCTTCCGACAGAGCTTTCCCTTGATATCGGCGACAGCACCCCGGCTGAGAAGGACACCGCCTTCGCTGATTTATTCCCGAAGGCACGGGCGATCATCCCGGGCAATATGCAGCACCAGCTGGATGGGTTCACGACCGCACTGGCGCTGAAGGATGTGCTGTGCCACATCTCTGACGCAGCTGAGAGGGAGAAGCAGGCGAGCAAGACGGCACCACCGGCCGTGCGATCCCGCTTCTCTCCGACACACACTACCTGCACCGCTTGAGTGGATCTGCACCTTGCACCACGTCCCCGGGCATTCATACAATCTTCCGGGCCCGCTGCAGGACAGCGGCCCTGCTACGTGTGCGTTGCTTCTGCGGTTGGCAGAGATGCCCACGAAATCGCTGGGCTCGAGTCCCACCTGCAGGCCGCCGTCCGCCTGACGGCACCCCTCGCATCGCTGCTCCAGAAGTACTGCGATGCGCAGCTGGGTGTGCCAACGGCGTGCCCCTGTCGATGCAGTGTACACCGACATTGAGAATGTCATCGAGAAAGTGTCTGAGGTGGGGAAGTACGACCCCCCAGTGCCCCTGGCAGGGGAGCTGGCCTGGGCTGGCGACCGCAGCTGCGCAGAAGGTGGGACGGCACGGAATCAGGGAAGTCCTTCTGGTTTGCGGTCCGCCGTCTGTGCCCGAGCGCGTACGGCCGCATGGGTCGTAGGGGTGTCAGAACCCCGGTGCCACCTCCCCTCTGTTTCGGGGAGGTCACGAGCGGGGCCTGGGTGATCTACGACTAGGCCACCACGTTCCGAGGGTGTGCTGGATTTCTGGGACAACCCGGGGGCGAACCGGGCTGCTACACTCCTCTCTGCTCTCGGGTGTCTGCTGCTTGTCGAGCGACAGGCAGGGCGGAAGCCATTTTTCTTTGTACAGTCGACAGAGAATCGCAGTGCCCAATGTCATGTGCAGGCAACAGGGAGTTGTCAAGTGTGTTTCCTCAGCTCGGTACGGTAAGCACACGGTGGACTCCAGCGGGGGTAGGGTAACCCTTTTCGGGAGTCTCAACTAGGGGGAGTCCAACTCCCGCTAGCGGGAGTATAGACTCCCGCTAGCGGGAGTCTATACTCCCGCTAGGGGGAGTCTGACTCCCCCTAGCGGGAGTCTTTTCACCTATTTTCACTCATTTTTCCCATGATACCTATGCAATGTGGCACTCGTCACTGAAGTACAGCCACACCAAACGAAACGGACGTTTCCACCCATCCCAGCTCGCAGACCTGATTCACAAAAATGGGGAAGACGACAACGAAGCCGGCAGCGAAGCCGGCGGCAAAGTCGATTAAGAAGAAGAAGAGCGCAGAGAGTCCCGAGGCTGCGGAGGCGACGAACATTGTGCATGATTTTTGCACGGCCTTCCCTGTTAAAAAAGGGGGCAGTGTGCTGACACTGGGATCCATTAGAAGGCTCCTAGCAACGGTGTTGAGCAAGGAGCTCCACCAGCACAGCACCCAGGTGGCCAACGCAATCATCGCCATGTCTTCCCTGACATGGATAAGTTCGCTGTCAGGGAAGTCGCAACGATGCGGAAGGAGGGCGCTCTCCGTCATATACAAGGTGGAGGCGAAGTATGGCAAGGTGCAGGATACAAACGTGTCGTCGGGGGCAGCCTGAAGCCGCGAATGATCGCGACACGGGCGAACGGCTTGGCACCGTGGGTCTGGATAGATGCTGGAGTTCGGCCGGGTGAAACCGGAAGTCGCAGCAAAATTTGCCCCCCCAGATTTCTTCCTCAAACCCACCCGTGGGCTGATCCGGCCTTGCACGGTGGACTCCAGCGGGGGTAGGGTACCACTACCGGGTTTAACCCTTTTCGGGAGTCTCAACTAGGGGGAGTCCAACTCCCGCTAGCGGGAGTATAGATCAGCAGTGGGCAACAATGAGGCGATGCGGGGGGCGAGGGCACCGATGCTCACTGTGCGACATCCCAGAAGAACGCTGGTATCAACAGGTGCATCGATACCCGCACCTGACTCTCTCTGAGATGAAAGAGGCTGGCTACCCCTCCCTCTTGGCAGGTGTGCTTCCCAATGCCCGCTACGTCACCCCAGCACTCCATGACTGCAAGGGGCTCGCCATGCGGCTGATCAGGGTACTGGATGACAGGGGTGGAGCTTGGGGGTTTTTTCGGGTCAGCTGACCTGATTTTCTGCAGGCCCTCACAAAAAATCAGGTCAGGGGTAAAAAGAAAAAAAAATATAGATTTTCGGGAAACCGGAAAAGTTGGCTCCTCGCCTTGGGGCCTCAAGGTGGCCAGGAGGCGTTTCGTGAGCAAAGTGACCCCAGCGACATGAGCACAGGCCTCAAACAGTCACAATAGAGGACAAATGAAGCTGCCCAACCCGTACCGTGCAACAGACGTTTACTACCGTGGCCTCCGGTGGCTGGGGGGCTCCGCCCCCCAGACCCCCCTGTGGCATGTGCCTGTCTTGTACCCAAGCCCTTTACATCAGGGAATCTCAGTATCCTCAGGAGGACGCAGCCAACTCACACAGAATCCGTACGCCCGCAAGTCACAGATGTTCACTACCGTGGCCTCCGGCGGCTGGGAGCTCCGCCTCCCAGACCCCCCCTACGGCATGTGTTAGTCTTGTAACCAAGTCCTTGCGCGTCCGGGGCTGCATATCGGTTCCGGTACCTCGCGGGAGGCTGGGCCCGAGCACTGATCTCTGAGACGAACCGGGGGGGAACCCATAAGAAAAAATTGGCTGACCCGATCTGACCCGATCCAGCCCGCAACCCCATATTTCAAGCTCCACCCCTGCTGGATGAGACAACAAAAAAATATTCGACAAGACCTGTACAAACCTTGCACTGAATGTGTCGCAGCATGGGACAGGTGCTCAGTTCCGGAAGGTCGTGCTTGCCTGTCACAGGACACACCTACAAGGGCTTGTTCCGCTACCTCTTTGTCTCCCTTGCAGACCTCATGCATTTCCGGTATGCAGACATCCCCTGGCGCTTCTGGGGATGCAAGGATGAGTCAGCCCGGATTCCCTTCTTGCGTGCTCGGATCTCAGGGCATATATTTCACTGGTTGATGGAGCATGCCGAAAAGGGATCAACGCGCAATGCCTACGTACACAGTCTCCATCATTGGTGGGCTCCAGAAGATGCAGTGCCTCTGCAGAACAACGACGAATTTGAAGAAGCAGAGAACGGACATCGCAAGAAAGATGCCGTTACAATCGCCAGCTCCGCAACTTACGAGAGAGATCTTGCGATGGCAGAAGAGAAGCGGCGCGCATCGGGCATGCCTTGGAAGGTTGCGCACCTGTCGCAGGACGGGATCCTCGGGTATAGAGAAGTCATCCTGTGTCCGTGTCTGCACACCCGACACGCTCATAGATTGGCTGTGTATGTTCTTTGCACACAGTTGACACAGCTGCAGAAGGGGTTTGTGCACTGCAACACACAGGACTTCGTTGAACCCATCAGCGCGCCCTACTTCCTGTTCCGGTTCCCCGAAGGACACCGCAAATTATCGCTCTGCTTGTGCAAAATGCCAATCCCGCTGGGGGCGACTTTCACACCATTCGTGTCATCCGAGGCGACTTTGAGCACGCTTGACCAACGCGCACAGCAGGAGGGGGATGACAGTTCTGACGAAGAAGATGAGGCCTGCAGGATGGCTTGTCTTGCCCAAGGTGTAACACAACTACGACAGGCGATGGCCGCACTTTGACACCTCAAATTCTAACCGCTCACCTCCGCAGGTGTAGCCGCTACCAGGAGGATAGGTAGGTAGTCCAGAGTCCGGGGAAACTGACAGAAGCAAAACAAGCCCCTCCCCATCCCTCTTCCACCACGATTTTACCCCCCACGCCAGTAGACTGTAACTATATCATGGGAAAAATGGATGAAAATAGGTGAAAAGACTCCCGCTAGGGGGAGTCAGACTCCCCCTAGCGGGAGTATAGACTCCCGCTAGCGGGAGTCTGGACTCCCGCTAGCGGGAGTCTTTGACACCCGCTCAGACTCCCGCTCCCAGACTCCCGCTAGGGCCGCTGGAGTCCACCGTGCAGGAGGCGAATCTCCAAAGGAAAATAGGAGGGGGAAAAAACGGCCGTTTTTTCGCCAACAAAACATGAAAACGGCCGTTTTTATATTTCGGTAGCGGGAACTGAGGTAGTGAATTCTCAGAAAATCCACTCCCTCCATGACGGCCGTTATGACACTATGATAATACCACTTTTTCAGTACCACTTTTTTGGCCTGTGCCTGAGGGCCAGGCCAAGGCCCCCCTGGGTGGGCGGCCTGTGTACTGGATAGTTTAGGTGGCATTTACGATAATACCACTTTTTCAGTACCACTTTTTTGGTTTACGATTTTACCACCTTTTTCTTACGATAATACCACTTTTTTCTTACGATAATACCACTTTTTGAAAAGTGGTATTATCGTAAAAACCCCCAGAAAAAAGTGGCATTATCGTAATTACCCCATTCGAAATCCGAAGGCATTTGCATCACAGCACACCACTGAGAGACGAAAGAGAGCGCCTCACACCACAAGCGAGCCATACAGACCACAACCCCACACTTCGTGGTTGGGCAGCATGATGGAAGAGGCCCCCTCGGATTGGGAACTGGATTTGTCACTGGCTTGTACAGCAGGCAGTGTGTTCTTGCCCTCGCAGGGCCGTCACAGGGAGCAATCCGAGTGCCTCCCTGGGTGTATGATCGCACTTCCTTCGCTGTATGGTAGACTTAAGATGCACCATCGGTGCGCGTCGCGTAGTTCCAAACACTGACACCATGTGTGTAGTTTTTTCAGGATAGCACTCACAGAGGGCATAGACGCACATACGAAGTGGGGGATTTGGCTTTCTTCTGGGGGGTGACGATTCTTCCCGATTTTCCAGAAAAATAAAAAAAAATCGGGGGAAAAAACGCTGAAAAAAGGCGAAAAAAGAGTATGGGGAGTTGGGTCCAGTTTAGCAAAGTTCGTGTATTTTTCGGGTGTTTTTTTGAATGGGACACCCGAAGAACCCGTTGATATGTGAATGACAAGGGAGGAACACCCACCCGCAGGCAGCAGGAGCAGAGCCGGCGGATGATGGAGACGCTCCTGAAGAGCGTCAAGGGGTGGGCAGTGGTGCCACTGGTGGAGGGCAAGGGGGTACACGGGGCACACGATGTCGTGCGGCATCGCAAATGTCCGCGACCCCTGATCAGGGGTGTGTGTTGACGCTGCGCCAGTCAAGGGCCGCGTCAAACACAAACCAATGCCAAGAACATTCCGTCCAACAACTTCTTATGCTGCAGGCGACAGTCCGGCAGGGAGACGGACGCACAGTGGTGTGGGTGGACGGCGCCCGAGGCAGGTGGTGGAGGAGGATGCGGGATACCCAGCGCACACAAAAGTGATGGGCAGATCCGCGACCTGCCCCAATGACATGGGGGAGATCCGGGTAGATCGGCCAAGAGCCCCAATGACATGGGGGAGATCGGGACAGATCAGCCAAGTGCCCCAATGACCTGGGGGAGATCGGGACAGATCAACCAAGTGCCCCAATGATGTGGGGGAGATCGGGACAGATCAACCAAGTGCCCCAATGACATGGGGGAGATCGGGACAGATCAGCCAAGTGCCCCAATGACCTGGGGGAGATCGGGACAGATCAACCAAGTGCCCCAATGATGTGGGGGAGATCGGGACAGATCAACCAAGTGCCCCAATGACATGGGGGAGATCGGGACAGATCAGCCAAGTGCCCCAATGACCTGGGGGAGATCGGGACAGATCAACCAAGTGCTCCAATGACCTGGGGGAGATCGGGACAGATCAACCAAGTGCCCCAATGATGTGGGGGAGATCGGGACAGATCAACCAAGTGCCCCAATGACATGGGGGAGATCGGGACAGATCAGCCAAGTGCCCCAATGACCTGGGGGAGATCGGGACAGATCAACCAAGTGCTCCAATGACCTGGGGGAGATCGGGACAGATCAACCAAGTGCCCCAATGACCTGGGGGAGATCGGGACAGATCAACCAAGTTCCCCAATGACCTGGGGGAGATCGGGACAGATCAACCAAGTGCTCCAATGACATGGGGGAGATCGGGACAGATCAACCAAGTGCCCCAATGACATGGGGGAGATCGGGACAGATCAGCCAAGTGCCCCAATGACCTGGGGGAGATCGGGACAGATCAACCAAGTGCCCCAATGACCTGGGGGAGATCGGGACAGATCAACCAAGTGCTCCAATGACATGGGGGAGATCGGGACAGATCAACCAAGTGCCCCAATGACATGGGGGAGATCGGGACAGATCAACCAAGTGCTCCAATGACATGAGGGAGATCGGGACAGATCAGCCAAGTGCTCCAATGATATGGGGGAGATCGGGACAGATCGACCAAGTGCCCCAATTACATGGGGGAGATCGGGACAGATCAGCCAAATGCTCCAATAATATGGGGGAGATCCGCCAAGTACCCGAATGATCTGGGGGAGATCGGGCAACCCCACTCACGTGTTGGGGAAGATCGGGGGAGATCGGGCAAGGCCACTATTGTGGTGGGGGAGATCGGGGGAGATCGGGCAACCACATTCATGTGTTGGGGGAGATCGGGGGAGATCGGGCAACCACACTCATGTGTCGGGGGAGATCGGGGGAGATCGGGCAACCACACTAATGTGTTGGGGGAGATCGGGGGAGATCGGGCAACCACATTCATGTGTTGGGGGAGATCGGGGGAGATCGGGCAACCACACTCATGTGTCGGGGGAGATCGGGCAACCCCACTCATGTGTCGGGGGAGATCGGGGGAGATCGGGCAACCCCACTAATGTGTTGGGGGAGATCGGGGGAGATCGGGCAACCACACTCATGTGTCGGGGGAGATCGGGGGAGATCGGGCAACCACACTAATGTGTTGGGGGAGATCGGGGGAGATCGGGCAACCCCACTCATGTGTCGGGGGAGATCGGGGGAGATTGGGCAACCACACTCATGTGGTGGGGGAGATCGGGGGAGATCGGGCAACCCCACTAATGTGTCGGGGGAGATCGGGGGAGATCGGGCAACCCCACTTATGTGTCGGGGGAGATCGGGGGAGATCGGGCAACCACACTAATGTGTTGGGGGAGATCGGGGGAGATCGGGCAACCCCACTCATGTGTCGGGGGAGATCGGGGGCGATCGGGCAACCCCACTAATGTGGTGGGGGAGATCGGGGGAGATCGGGCAACCCCACTAATGTGTCGGGGGAGATCGGGGGAGATCGGGCAACCACACTCATGTGTTGGGGGAGATCGGGGGAGATCGGGCAACCCCACTCATGTGTCGGGGGAGATCGGGGGAGATCGGGCAACCCCACTCATGTGTCGGGGGAGATCGGGCAACCCCACTAATGTGTCGGGGGAGATCGGGGGAGATCGGGCAACCACACTCATGTGTCGGGGGAGATCGGGCAACCCCACTCATGTGTCGGGGGAGATCGGGGGAGATCGGGCAACCCCACTAATGTGTTGGGGGAGATCAGGGGAGATCGGGCAACCCCACTAATGTGTCGGGGGAGATCGGGGGAGATCGGGCAACCCCACTAATGTGTTGGGGGAGATCAGGGGAGATCGGGCAACCCCACTCATGTGTCGGGGGAGATCGGGGGAGATCGGGCAACCCCACTAATGTGTTGGGGGAGATCAGGGGAGATCGGGCAACCCCACTAATGTGTCGGGGGAGATCGGGGGAGATCGGGCAACCACACTCATGTGTTGGGGGAGATCGGGGGAGATCGGGCAAGGCCACTATTGTGGTGGGGGAGATCGGGCCACTTTTGTCTGTGAGCATCGGCCGAGGTCTCCGTAGTGGCCTGTTGTTTGTTGCGACTGCTTCCCCGTTTGAGCCCCTACAACAGCGTTTCCGGGCTCCGGGACCCCTCGTAGTGGGCTCAGATGTCCAAAAACGACCCATTTTGCTACCCCCCAAAAAAAAATGCGAGCATCTCCCCCTACAAACCCTGGCCTTACCACGGCCCCAGACCCGAAAAAAAGCCGGAAAAACCCGAAATTTTGGGGTGACGATCAGGCCTGGGCGGGGAACGAGCCCTTTTTCCAGGTTTTTTGGGTCGGGGAACCAGGTTTTTTCTAAGAATTTTTACAAGGGATTTTTTGCTCGCCCCCCCACAGTTTCCAGGCGCGTGCCCGTCAGGCGGGACTTTTTCTCTGATTTCTCTCCGCGTCATCATTGACAGCTCTCGAGTGATGCCCAGAGATGCTTGCGGCAGAGAGTGCCCCTCATGCGCGTTACAGCTGAAAATGAATGAGGATCATCTGGCACTCGTTCTCATCGGGGGTTGTGCTCCGCAGGGACTCAATACACCTTGGCACTCTCGCAGGGCTGGACATGCCAGCAGCTGGAGGACAGTTACAAAGCTGCCACTCCCCGACGCTGGCCCTGCTGGCCCCTTCAGGTCTGAAAGCCCAAAAGCTCCCGGGGATTTTTGCAGTGGTGCGCACCATATTCAGCGCAGTAGGGTGATCTCTCCGATTTTCCAAAACTGCTGGTTTACTGGTTTGGGGAACGGTCGTCGGCAGACCGTTGAAATGCCCGTGTTAGCAAGGCACACTCACGTTTCAGGTAGCGTGTCGCGTGTCACGCATGTCGCGAACGCGGCAAGTGTACCTCCCAGGTGGGGAAGCCCGACCTCCTGTCCGATGTCAGTCAGGCTTCGAAGAAGCGCTTCATGGATGCGGCGCTGACCTCCTACGCTGCACTGTACCCAGGGAAGTGAGATAGATGGACGGGCACACGCTACATGGGGGGTCTGGGGGGCGGAGCCCCCCAGCCGCCGGAGGCCACGGTAGCGAACATCTGTTCGTGTGGGCGTACAGATTCTGTGCGAGTTGGCTGCGTCCTCAGAGGCGACTGGAGTGGTTGGACCCCGACCTGATGGGATTCGAAGGACTTGAGTACGAGACGTACGCCACAGGGGGGTCTGGGGGGCGGAGCCCCCCAGCCGCCGGAGGCCACGGTAGTGAACGTCTGGCTCTCCAGTTGGCCAGCAAGGCGAACGGTACGTGGGACAGACTTCCCTTCCATCCTTGTGCGCGCCCTGTCGACTGGGGAAAACTTAGAAAAGGTTTTTTCCTCTGCGAAACAACCTTAGAAAAAAATCCCCTAACAAAATTCTTAGAAAAAAACTTTTTTTCCCCTTACAAAAATTCTTAGAAAAAAAGTTCAGAATCCTGAAAGTGGGGAACAAGCCCCCCAGTTAGGAACAGCCCTGGTGACGATTCCGATTTTTTTTTCGCGTATCCGTCAGGTGGACCACCGGGTGGGGAGAGATCCGGTGTGAGGCACTTGGGTCCGTCCAGGTGGGCAGGGGGAACTTGGGGGCGGGGATTTTTTTCGGGTCTTTTTTCCGGGGTTTTCCGGCCTCCAGGGGGGATTTTTCACGCATTTTGGCAAAGGGAAAAAAACGCACGGGACCCGAAAAAACCCGAAAAATGCCGGAAAATGCCGGAAAAGTCGTCACCCCCCTCTGAGAAGAGAAGAAGGCCTGTATATTGAACAAGACCCTGCTACGCGGTGGAGACAGACAAAACAAACTCGCGTATTCTTTGTTGGTGACATAACACAAGCTGGGTCTGCCCCATTAATACCCCGCTTCCTGCAAGCGGAATTGAGGGCAATGTACTTTCAGAGGATAGACGACGAGGTGATTCCCCCCCTCCTGTGTGTCGTGCATTGGGCCATTTCTCCTTGCTAATCCCAACTGTGAGGCAGCCTGCACAGCAAGGTCAGCAAGGGTCTGCCCTGAACTGCCATCGCCGGCATGCAGCTGGCGCTAGTCCCCTTCAGGGGACTGGCCCCCACCCCTCCACCCTAATCCCACTGCCGTGTCGGCAAACGTTTCAATGCATGCATGCCGCCCCAGTGCAGCATGGCACCGGCACACCACCGACGGTTTGTGATCTGGGAGTCAGGCCGCCGCTATGCAATAATATACCAATACCCGCAATGATGCACTCCTCAGGTTGCATCGTCAGTGCTTTGTGCTATGCTGGAAGACATGCATAGCTTCATGGTAGGCGATCCGACAGACTGCTTGGGAACACCTTCCGACTCACTGAGCGCAATAAGGCACTCACCCCCCGGGTCTGATGCAAGGCGCTGTTTGTGGTACTCCAGGATCGTGGAGTGATTCTGGGAAACCACCATTGTCTCAATCAGCACGGCGGCAGCGGCGAAGTCACCCTTTTTCATATTACTGCACAGTATTTCGAGTGGAGAGGCTCTTGAGGCGATGGACTCCAGCTCATACATCCACTCGCCTCCTGCGGCTGCAGCGACATCCATCTCGAGTGCGTAGACCTTCTTTCCTGTGCAGAATGTGTCGATGAAGTAGAACGTCTCGGCAGGCACAGCATTCTTCATCACAGTGTCGGAAGCCATGCAGGGGATTGAGAGAATCGACGCAGCTGTGCAGAGAGCATCGGCCTCGAGAACAGGCTCACCCAACACCATGCAGAACTTCGCGCGGTGATCCCCCGCGACGCCGTTGCGGAGCTTCCCCGAGGCAATGCCGAACCGTAAGGTGAGGGAGCTGAGCGATTTCGCAAGGGCTCGGATGAACCGGCAGGGCTCGATAGTTCCCATGCCGGGGAAGAGGAGAAGCGAGTGACCCCCCTGGACGTACATCACCCTGCCGTGCTGCTTCCGGCAGTGGTCCTGCAGCGTCTGCACGAAGAGCGACACGGTGTCCGTCCTGTTGCATTCGGGTGACAGGAGGGCAACCTTCACAACCGCGCCTTTGATAGAGCTGAACCCCACATCCAGCATGCTGTCCCCTTCGAACTGGGAGAATATTCGATTCCGCACTTCGGTAGACACCGCGAGAGGATTGCTTATACGGCTTGCCGTGAGCGCGTCACTCAAGTTGTTCGTCGCCGTCGTCTCCAGGTTATCCGACCCCTTCCTCGGGCTGTCGGGCTTCGCAAGCATCGACTGCGTCAAACCCTCGTTCCGAATAGTATGGGCTGTGGACTGCGACTGGCCTTTCAGGGAATCAGGCAGGAACTTCGTATACTGCTCCACCATGAGGACGATACACCGCAGCCCCCTGAGGAGAGGGCTGCTTCCGAACCTCTCCGAGTGGATAAATTTGAAGTTGCTTGCGCTCAGCCGAGATACGGCACAGGCTGTGTGATGGAGCACATCGATCGTGAGGTTCTCTCTGTGCCTCTGCGCGTGGACATGCCTGACGAAGAGGGCAGAGAGCAGCAGCCCCGCCCCCAGGCAGACCGCCATCGTCGCCCCAAATATCAGCGGTGTCGATGAGGTGTACTTCTCTTCCTCTTTGGGCGTGAGGCGCACCCCCACAGACCACTGCGACCCGACGACCTGCACCTGAAGCCAGTCGACCTGGGAGGGGACATCCGACGCCTGCGTCACCTTCGGGTCGGAGGAGAAGACGAGACCCCGTGAGGGAGTCTGCCCCAACTGCAGCCCCTCGAGGTCGAGCTCGTCGGTGACGATGAAGATGTCGGTTCCCGAGAGGTGGGACCCCAGCGCATCCGCCGCAAAATACTCTATGTTGTACGCAGTGAGCACCAGGCCGCGGAAGTCGCCTATCGGGAGGGCTGGCTGGTTCGGAAGGTACCACCACGAGATGTTCTTCATCAGATCGCGCTGCTCATACACAGGTGTGGCGAAGAAGACCAGGGGGAGCTTACCCGTCACAACCGGGAGGGGCACGATCGGCGCGATGCCGGTTGACTCGCGCCGATCGGCAGGGGTGAGCGCAGGCATGAGGTGCTGTGCCAGCCATCTCTGCTCCCTCTCGCTGAGCATGTTTTTTGAAGTGTCGGGGTTTCCGAAGTAGAACAGATCCCTGTGGTCCGGCGCGGATGCGTTGACGATGAATGAGGTGAAGATAAAACTCACCTTGTGATTCCCGCTGTGCGAGGCGAAGATGGAAACCGTCTCCTCTGTCGGGTTCGGATGCACGCGGAGGGCAGCCGCGACTGCGGCGTTGACCTTCACACCTGAGGCAACCGCCTGCGATATGGAGGCGTCGATAGCATCCATGTAGAGACTCTTAACGACCTGCACTTCAGCATCCTCAGCATCGTGCAGCATCTTGTAGCTGAAGTAGCCAGCAATGATGGCGATAACGGGGCTGAGGAGCAGCAGCAGGAAGAATATCTTGCTGTGGGGTGGCTTCTGGGACATCAGCAGCGTCGTCTCCGCCTCCGACAGGCTCGTGTCGTCAAAATGCATCTCCAACCCTTCGGGCATCTGCGAGTCGCCAGAGTCTCCCCTTTTCCGGCTTTCAGTCTCCTCGGGAACCTGTACGCTCGGGGCATCCTGATCAGGTGGCTTTGCATCGCTCCCACGTTGCGACATTGCGCAGTGGGGGGCAGGCCCGGCACTGCCCCCACCCGGTGGCCTGACAGAGATAGCCCTGGTGTGTAAGCGCGTCAACCTCTGTCTGTGGATGTTGAGTGGGGGGTGGGGGCGTGGTTGTGCGCGAGGTCAAAACTGAAAACGCCCCCCCCCCCCAAAAAAAACAACGTAGCTGAGCTCCAGGGTTTTCGCTAGCACCGGGGGGGTCAGGCGGTAAAAATATCGGTGCGGTGCTCTTCGAACCGAAAATCAGAGGGGGGGAAAAAAAACTTTCCGCGGTGGTGCTTTGCACCGAAAAATCCCCACCCCATCGGGAGCGCACCACGCGAACACACGTTCCGCTCTTTGCTGTAGTGTAGGTGTACTGATGGTTCACCGCAGCGCGGTGTACCATCGGTGTACCTACACGAGTGTACGGGCACTGGGTGCCACTGACCCCCGATTCGAATGGTTTCGGGGTCGTTTTGTCCAACGACGCCCCTTTCTCGACATGTTGCCGTCGCATCCACGCAAGGTGGTGGCGATCTCGTAGACAGGCACACGGCACAGGGGGGTCTGGGGGGCGGAGCCCCCCAGCCGCCGGAGGCCACGGTAGTGAACATCTGTTCATTGCAGTCTCGGGCAGTCGGGATTCCCTCGGGTTTGTGATGCTCGTAAGTAGGCTTCGCTGTTTCGCAGCCCGACCAGCAGGAGATCACCGGTCCCTGGGTGACACCAAAAAAAATCGGGGGAAAAAAAAAAAACAAAAACGGTGCTAAGCACCGCTCCCAAGGGCGGTGCTTTGCACATTCCGAAAAACCGAAAAAACCCCAGAAAAAAACAATTGGTGCAAAGCACCGGTTTTCGGTGCTAGCGAAACCCCTGCTGAGCTCTGCAAAGGTGTGGGAGGAGAAGTGTCGCTTATCAGGGGCTTTCTCTCACTCCGCCAGATCCTGAAGCCTCCGCCTCTCAGCCACCACGCCGCACCGCCGCGCAGGTGGCAATCGCGCAGACCTCTGGAGTTGCCGCTTCTCTTCCCAACACCCCTGCCCTGTGACCCACACCCACTTTCACACAGGCAAGGGTCTGTGGGTGAGACAGTGAATTAACTCCAAGCACCAACTTATACCCAAGCGAGAGCAAAGCTCACTCCCTTGACACGAAAGGGGAAGGGGGGTGGGTTCACAAGCCATGCCACCCGTCTGCCCTGTTCAATCCTCGAGATCACGCTGGCACATACACGCTACCGGGAAGAAGCTTGATCCTGCCACTGCAATGCACACAAATGAACACCGCCCTTGGCAGGCCGCCCGTTCAGGGGCAGCTGTGCGGTGTACTAGATATAACTGCACCCCGGGGTGAACAGAGAATTCACCGGCATGGCACCTCATGGAGCCTGCAGCCCACCACCAATGGTGTGAAGGCACCTTTCATTCAAACAATGGCCCAGTGAGACATCAAAAAAATGGAATGGTGGCTGTGGTAGGGGCTCAAAAACGCCAACGCGCACAAAATAAGGCCCAAGATGCACTGCACCGGCAACCGGAGGAAGGGGGGCGAGCGTGGGGAGCAGCGAACTCCCCAGCCCACCCCCCCCCCCCCATACCCCCCCCCCCAGAATCGTACTCCTTTCACTGAATGGGCGAACCACTCTGACCAGCAACTCCCTTTTCCGCCCGCCCTGGCAAAGGCTCTGATTGAAGGAAACAGGCAATGTGGCAGATGAAGATAAGCGCGATCCGCTACTGTACATAGCAACCTCCTGGGTGAGGAGGTCAAAACAACTGCTCGACCCGGTGGGGCTCGAGAGGGGAAAGGGTCAACGAAAAGGCGGTGTTCTTCGAACGCAGAACACCCCTTCTATTCTGCGGATGAGGTTTATAGCAAGACACCGGGCCATCATTTGAACAGTGGCACAAAGCAGAGATGTTTGGTTTTGGGGGGGGGGGGGGGGCAAGATTTTCGGCATTGTCGTGCAAGATAGGGAAGATATGCGGGTAGAAAGAGCACGTCTCGTCACCTTGCTCGAAGGCTCGTATCATCCAGTCCACCCGTGGTGTTCAGCGGTGAATGCGCGGCCACGTATGACGACTCGTTCGCCCCCTCATCTGGTGCGCGTCTTTTGCAAATTTTGGTGCCTTGGTGTCAAAGGCGCGCGTCTCGTTTGGTTACCCACCCACCCCTACCCCCACCCCACCCGCCCGGCCTTTAAAAATCGCACTCCGTTCACTGTATGGTAGAAACGCTCTGCCCAGCAGCTGTAAAAAAATAGCAGATCCGAAACTGCCTTTCTGTTGAGCTCACATCATGTGTCTCAAGGCTGTGTTGAGGCCCTGTGAAGTGGCATTCAGAGTCAGGTGCTAATCCCACAGCTTCAGTCGGACGATTCCCCCCCTCCCCTCCCCTTTTTCGTACTCCGCGACTTCCGCTGCGCTTTTGTCGCTGCGTAACTCAGAAAAAAAAGCAAAAGCGCAAAGAAGAAAAAAACAAACGTGCACCAGAAGGTCCGGCTCAGTCAGGCCATTCCAGGCGGATGAAAAAGGACAACAGAGGGGGGAGGGGCTGTGGGCGATCCACGCACACACGACTCTTGTAGGAGTGCAGTATCACCAGAGCACACGCCCCCTGCTCCTTGATGCGTAACCCACATACACACACACGTGGCCCTTTTAGTTTAGTGGAGGTTGCACCGAGCGAGCTCTGACGCTACCTTCACTGTAACCAAGACAGACAGACAGACGCACACACGCGCACGCACATGTGAACATTTTTGCAGCAGCGTAGAGCCCACGCTCTCGTTTGCCGTGCTCTGTTGAGGGTGCTCTCAGCACGGTCCCCCGGCGAGAGGGGCGGCTGTTCTTTCGGGCATCAGCTAGAGGGTGTTGACAATTTTTTCGAGAGCATCGTCGAAAAAGAGATAAAATCCCCCAACAATACACTAATGTGACTCAGGACCGAGACACTACGAGCGCGATACTCCGCTTCAGCGAACACAGGTGCTGGAGTGGTCAACACACTTGATGATGACCGACCGGCAGCACCCAGGGGGTATCAAGGACCCGCCCCCGCCCCCGCCCCCCCTCCTTCGCACCCCACCCTCCCCAACCTCGTCCCCTCCCCCCAAGCCAAGGGGAGGAGGGGGTGTCATGCCAGGAACTCCCCTCCCTCACCCATCCCCCCCCCCTCCGTTTTGGGGGAGGAAACACATCCAAAAAAAAGAAGGGTTGCAAAAAACATGGCGTACTTTCCGCCACGTATACTTTTTGCTCCCTTGGTTCATTGATGAGGGGGGGGGGGTTTGATTGTCGAGAGTGAATGAAGAAACATTCGCCCAGCACCTTCTTGCAATGTTAAGCCATTTTTTGTAGTCACCACACCAGATATGCTGTGCAAGGCGGATTGCCCCGTTGGTTCATTGATGGGGGGGGGGGGGTAGGGGGGGTCATACACGGTGGGATCTTGTAAATTTTACATGTATAACTACAAGTATAATACATGTATTATACATGTATAATACTTGCATGTCAACTATTATACATGTATAATACATGTAAATGCCTGAAATATACATGTAAAATACATGTACCGTAAACGGAAATATTGTGGACCGTAATAAAGGTGAACCGTACTATAGGTGGACCGTAAAAAAGATGGAACAAATGGGATTTTTCCGAAACTTGGAACATTTTTACGGTCCACCTATTTTACGGTTGGGATCGTGGACTTGGCGGTTTTTTTTACGAGTTCCTTCGCGACGAAGTCGCGAAGGAACCAAGGAAATCGTACGGCTGAAGCTGCAGGATTAACACCACAGGGCCTCAGCACAGAGTGTGCACTCACCATCGTCCGGGAACTGTTCTCCCACAGTTACTGCAGGGTGTACTACACTAAAGGAGTACGATTTCCCTGAATTTTTCGGGCACTGATTCACGAATTTACATCTGGAGGGAGCCCGGTGGTCTCAGCTTCTGTCTGCGCGCCCTGCCGTACTGTGGCTGCTTTTGTGGGCTCGTGCAGCAGGTTCTACTTTTACTTCTACCGGAATGCTCCTTGCATGGTACTACACTTCTCGAGGTGTGGTGGTGGGTGAGTCTCGAGGTGAGATCGTGCCTTTTCCACACGCAGGGAGGACTTGCTTCTCTTGCTGGTGTTGGTTGCGGTGGTGGAGGGAGGGTCCAAAGCTGGGAGGTCGGGAGGCCTACGTGTGGGTGTCTGCGGCGTGGAGGCCGCAGTCCGCGCCCCGCAACCCACCAGCCCGCGGGCGAAAAACGCATTGTCTTTTCCATATTCAGTCCCAATAAATGGTGGACCGTAAAAAAGATGGAACGTTTGGCCTTTTTTTGGGAACTTGGAACATTTTTACGGTCCACCCTTTTTCCGTTTACGGTATATCAAGTAAAAATACAAGTATAATAGTTGACATGCAAGTATTATACTTGTATTTTTACTTGATATACCGTAAACGGAAATATTGTGGACCGTAATAAAGGTGAACCATACTATAGGTGGACCGTAAAAAAGATGGAACAAATGGGATTTTTCCGGAACTTGGAACATTTTTACGGTCCACCTATTTTACGGTTGGGATAGTGGACTTGGCGGTTTTTTTTACGAATTCCTTCGACGAAGTCGCGAAGGAACCAAGGAAATCGCACGACTGAAGCTGCAGGATTAACACCGCAGGGCCTCAACACAGAGTGTGCGCTCACCATCGTCCGGGAACTGTTCTCCCACAGTTACTGCAGGGTGTACTACACTAAAGGAGTACGATTTCCCTGAATTTTCCGGGCACTGATTCACGAATTTACATCTGGAGGGAGCCCGGTGGTCTCAGCTTCTGTCTGCGCGCCCTGCCGTACTGTGGCTGCTTTTGTGGGCTCGTGCAGCAGGTTCTACTTTTACTTCTACCGGAACGCTCCTTGCATGGTACTACACTTCTCGAGGTGTGGTGGTGGGTGAGTCTCGAGGTGAGTGGTGGTGATCGTGCCCTTTCCACACGCAGGGAGGACTTGCTTCTCTTGCTGGTGTTGGTTGCGGTGGTGGAGGGAGGGTCCAAAGCTGGGAGGTCGGGAGGCCTACGTGCGGGAGTCTGCGGCGTGGAGGCCGCAGTCCGCGCCCCGCAACCCACCAGCCCGCGGGCGAAAATCGCATTGTCTTTTCCATATTCAGTCCCAATAAATGGTGGACCGTAAAAAAGATGGAACGTTTGGCCTTTTTTTGGGAACTTGGAACATTTTTACGGTCCACCCTTTTTCCGTTTACGGTACATGTATTTTACATGTATATTTCAGGCATATACATGTATTATACATGTATAATAGTTGACATGCAAGTATTATACATGTATAATACATGTATATACCGTAAAAGGAAATATTGTGGACCGTAATAAAGGTGAACCGTACTATAGGTGGACCGTAAAAAAGATGGAACAAATAGGATTTTTCCGGAACTTGGAACATTTTTACGGTCCACCTATTTTACGGTTGGGATAGTGGACTTGGCAGTTTTTTTACGAGTTCCGAGCGACGAAGTCGCGAAGGAACCAAGGAAATCGTACGACTGAAGCTTCAGGATCAACACCACAGGGCCTCAACACATAGTGCGCGCTCACCATCGTCCGGAACTGTTCTCCCACAGTTACTGCAGGGTGTACTACACTAAAGGAGTACGATTTCCCTGAATTTTCCGGGCACTGATTCACGAATTTACATCTGGAGGGAGCCCGGTCGTCTCAGCTTCTGTCTGCGCGCCCTGCCGTACTGTGGCTGCTTATGTGGGCGAGCGCAGCAGGTTCTATTTTTACTTCTACCGGAACGCTCCTTGCATGGTACTACACTTCTCGAGGTGAGTGGTGGTGATCGTGCCCTTTCCGCACGCAGGGAGGCCTTGCTTCTCTTGCTGGTGTTGGTTGCGGTGGTGGAGGCAGGGTCCAAAGCTGGGAGGTCGGGAGGCCTACGTGGAAGTCTGCGGCATGGAGGCCGCAACCCACCAGCCCGCGGGCGAAAGTCGCATTGTCCGTTCCATATTCAGTCCCAATAAATAGTGGACCGTAAAAAAGATGGAACGTTTGGCCTTTTTTTGGGAACTTGGAACATTTTTACGGTCCACCCTTTTTCCGTTTACGGTACTTGTAGTTATACATGTAAAATTTACAAGATCCCACCGTGTAAGCCCGTACAAAACCAAAATTTTCGACATACCATCAGAGCCGCCCTAATACCTGATCTGACCCGAAAATCCGACCCATACCCCCCCGGAAACTGTCTGGGGCCCACTTGTGACACCTGATACGCACTTTTGTGATGATTTTTTGGGGTCCTAAAAAATGTACCTCAGTTTCGTACCTTGCCTTTGTACCTGAACCACTCCCGACCGCATTATTTCGTTCTTTGCAAGGGAAGGGTGTCACTACGCTCACTCAGCACGCCGAGCAACACATGCCGCGTGCCCAGGGCCTCGCAGAGGTGTCAGATGCTGCTGCAGAGGAGTACCTTGCTCGAAAGACGCTCGCCAAACGGGAGATGTGCGGGGTCTCGGCAGAGAGCGTTGTGGCAGACCTGCGTAAAAAGAAAACGGCACACGACATCGGTGAGGCGACATTATTTCGGGCGCTCCGTCGGGCTGGGTACGTAGGAGAGCGAGTGGGACGTGGTGACGACAGATATATGCAGTGGTGCATCAACTGCACGCACGTGCGGGAAAAGCGGCGTTCCTTGCTAGCCAAGAAAGATGTCACCTGCACTCCTACTCCTCCCACTCGTCCTGCTCCTACCCCCACACCAACTCATACGGGCAGTGAGAGTGATGGCAGCTCCAGAGCAGCAGATGATCTAGGAAGCAATGAGCGGGTCAGCCGGGCAGACTACCTCAGTCTGTACCGGAAGTACGAAGCGTTGCGGGCCCGCCACCACCGCCTCCAGGAGAGGACCCGAGGGTTGAGAGTAGGGTTGTACAACGCCAGGGGAGGGTATTCCCCTGGCGTTGAGACATCCGGCGACCTTGCGGTCGCACTGTGTGGGGGCTGAGTCGGCAGGCAGATGCCGATCCAATGACCTTGTTGAGTCCCCACATGGTACACTCTCATACGTGTTGTCGAGACTGCGTGGTGTGCATATCCTGCGGGGCGCAAATTACACAGTCATTACACAGCCACTTCGGCTCTCAGGGCGTACAATATCCCAATCGTGCCTTCACAGGCTAAGATCGACGAAGCAAAAGCATCTACAACGCTGCCTACTAATGCCGATGCAGCCTCCCAGGCGTACGAAGTACTCACAATGACCCATATGCGATCGAAGTACTACACCCAGAAGGTGGCTGAACTCATTCTGCTGACGCAACAACACAACATTCCCACTAATCAGGTCAAGAAAGACCTTGCCGAGGCACTGGGGAAGGCAACATGCGTGCCACCTGAGCCAGAACCACCGCAGAAAAGGCAAAGAACGAAATAATGCGGTCGGGAGTGGTTCAGGTACAAAGGCAAGGTACGAAACTGAGGTACATTTTTTAGGACCCCAAAAAATCATCACAAAAGTGCGTATCAGGTGTCACAAGTGGGCCCCAGACAGTTTCCGGGGGGGTATGGGTCGGATTTTCGGGTCAGATCAGGTATTAGGGCGGTTCTGATGGTATGTTGAAAATTTTGGTTTTCGTACGTTTTTAGGGGGGCTTATGACCCCCCCTAGGGGGGGGGGGGGTAGGGGGGGTCGAAAGCCCCGTTTTTTTGTCCCAAAATGGTGTTTTTCGACATAGCAGCCGCGGCCCTCTATTTGACCTTCTGACCCCCCAGAACCCACCATACCCCGGTTTTTGGGCCCTAGGAGTCCGATTTTCGGGCTCCCGAGCCCCGGAAAGTCGATTTTTGATGATGTCAATTTTTCCGTTCCCTATACTGCACCTCCGGGTCATGGCACGGACGCCTGCCACGGGCAGATAGTAAAACACTCTCATCCTGGGACGTCCGAGCGCACACCATCCTGCGGCTGTGATTTTCTGATGCAACCGCTCATCCGCGCCACAAACAACGTCGTATCCCAACAATTCGGACAGTGAGAAGATGCCATCGAATACTGCCATCTGACACAGTCGTTGGGTGGCCTGCTATTGAACTCGGAGCTGCCAGGAACAGGGAGGATGTCATCATAGCCGACAGTGATGCATTAGTGTTGATGCCCTCATGAGAATGCTCTCTTAGAATGCAAGGCAGGTAAACTGTCCCGACTAAACACTTGCCACTGCTGCCGTTATCTGCGAAGCATTTCTCCTGTGGATGCAGACAGTCAAGGGAGGTGGAAGAGCGCAGCGAGTACCCAGCTGCAACGCAGAGCCCGAGCTTATCATCAAGGTTCTCTTCTGGCGCTCAAGACCAGGGTCCTGTGGGACCTGGTCTCAGAACAGTGTCCGGGTATTTATGCTGCACGCGCCTTATGTAAATGACGAGTGCGCGGAACTGGCTAAAGACGCTGCGAAGGATATGCTCGGGACATTCAAGCGTCCTCCGTACGCTGAGGCGAGGAAGGGGATCAAGGAATCACACAGTGCAACTCTCGCAACAACCATTTCACAGAAGAAGTGCGCGGGCTTCGAATGCACGTCCTGAATAATCAGAAAGTCATTGCACGCCCTGCTCAGCAAGCCATGAGCAAGTCGTGAGGGTTGGTTCGCAAACCCCCCTCCCGACAGAGGAGACCTTTCAACTTACAAAGAGTTCGTTGGCCAGACCAGCATCTCAGTGTCGGAGCAGTGGCCAGTTGTGCCGCCTGTCCCTTGCAGCCAAGCACCGCACACTGTGCAAGTTGATGACGGTTCCCACTCTGCATCAGTATGCATCTTTGCATGATCTGGCAGTGTATACAGAGAAGGAGATGGTGGCTGCCCGCATTCAACAGTTTGGTGCGACGCTGGAGTGGGAAGAGGGTCGAAAGATGCAGGATTGGCACCTATGGAGGGTCTTGAGGACGCAGGGGAGGAAGGGGTGGAGGAGGTCGAGAAAGTGGGCCTGCACATGGGCTGATAGTGGACTGGCGAACCCGTGCGTGACCCTGAGGTGCAGTATAGGGAACAAAATTTTGACATCATCAAAAATCGACTTTCCGGGGCTCGGGAGCCCGAAAATCGGACTCCTAGGGCCCAAAAACCGGGGTATGGTGGGTTCTGGGGGGTCAGAAGGTCAAATAGAGGGCCGCGGCTGCTATGTCGAAAAACCCCATTTTGGGACAGGCTTTCGACAGGCCTGTCGCTAACTTTTCGATTATGGAGATTTGGTGGGTTGACGCTCCTGTTTTGGGGGGGGATCAGGGGGAAACACTAGGGGTCAATTTTTCTCGCGCGCGCTTCGCGCGCGCTCGTGTTGTTGCCTAATTTTCCCGTCGGTGGACCGCTAGGTGGGCACGGTGTGAGGCGCTGGGTTCCTTCCGTGGTTCCTCTCCCGCTCGCGCCATCCTCGGGTGCCGGAAGAAACCCAAAAAATGGCTTTCGGGACCATGATTTACCCCCTGATATGCCACGGCCGTTGAAGCGCAAGGACTTGGTTACTAGACGGGCACGCGAGATGGGGGGTCTGGGGGTCGGAGCCCCCCAGCCGCCGGAGGCCACGGTAGTGAACATCTGTTCATTGTGGGCGTACAGATTCTGTGTGAGTTGGCTGCGTCCTCCTGAGGCTACTGGAGCTGTTGGATTCCTGACCTGTGTGCACACGCTATACAGGGGGGTCTGGGGGGCGGAGCCCCCCAGCCGCCGGAGGCCACGGTAGTGAGCATCTGTTCCTGCAAAACCATACTCTCTTCGACGTCGACCCAGTGAAAGTGGGTTGACGCTTGGTCGACGCTTGGTGAGCGTCGACCCAGTGGAACCGGGTCAACGCTAGGTTAGCGTCGACCCGGAATGGGTTGACGCTTGGTCCAGGCTTGAATGGCAACCCAGTTCCACTGGGTCGACGCTGGGTCGACGCTTTTTTATGGGGGGGAAACCCAAAATCACTGGGTCGACGGTCGACGCTTAGCGACATGCCTGGGCTTTCGACCCGCCCTAGGGGGGGGGGGGGGTTAGGGGGGGTCAAATGGGGGTGACAAACACGATTTTTCAAAAAACCGGCGCAGAGGCCCCAAAGCCCCCGTAAACCCTCCAAACCCCCCCAGATCGGTCCGGAAACCCATCGAACCCCACTTTTCCACCATTCCGGGCACCTCAGGTGCCCGAATTGGGGTACCTAAATTTTGTGCCACCGTTTGGTACCGGACAGTGCCACTGTGTGGGAGGTTGGAAAAGAAAATGCCCCAACACACCACATCTGAGGGTTGCAATGCATGTTGCTTGCCAACCACGTCATCCGGTGGGTGTCAGGCGCTATGTAGGTGGCATGAGCCAGGTCTTCGATGTGTTCTGGCTTGTATATGTACCTCCCTGCCTGCGGCACAGGCACTGCCTTTGTCCCCCACACCAGCCACAGAGAGCGTATTGTACTCGGTCCACGGTTGCTGATTCATTGTGATGCGTTGTATCCTCGAGTGAACGTCACACACTAGTGGCACCACCACCCGCCATCCGAGAGCTGTATTGACTTTGCGCCCTTCCGTTGCATTCACCTTGCCACGCATATTGCACCGTTCAGTACCAGTGCTCTTGGGCCAGGCAAAGTAGACCGCAGCAACTACCAATTCTGGCACAATGGGTACCACGACAGCGCACTTCGTGTGTTCCCGGAATGTACAGCTCGTGTTGCAACAGTCGTTGTCAACACATCCCGGTTGTGGAGCACTGCTGCACAGGAATCACACGACCATCTGGACTTGTTCCGTACCTACAGGCAGCCTCCCGGTGCATGGTGGCAGGGAGGTACATATACAAGCCAGAACTCATCGAAGACCTGGCTAATGCCACCTACATAGCGCCTGACACCCACCGGATGACGTGGTTGGCAAGCAACATGCATTGCAACCCTCAGATGTGGTGTGTTGGGGCATTTTCTTTTCCAACCTCCCACACAGTGGCACTGTCCGGTACCAAACGGTGGCACAAAATTTAGGTACCCCAATTCGGGCACCTGAGGTGCCCGGAATGGTGGAAAAGTGGGGTTCGATGGGTTTCCGGACCGATCTGGGGGGGTTTGGAGGGTTTACGGGGGCTTTGGGGCCTCTGCGCCGGTTTTTTGAAAAATCGTGTTTGTCCACGTAAAAGGGTGGCATTTGACCCCCCCTAGGGCAGTGAAGATACTATTCGCGAATAATTCGTGATCTCCGATTTTCAGAGTTACATATTCGAATAATATTCGTATTCGAATACGAATAATGGCATTATTCGCGAATAAATGGCCATGTGTTATTCGGTCATTATTCGTGAAGTTTCTGTGGGTTTGTGTAGGGGCAGAGGCGTCAGACCACGTGTATTCCAGTGCAAACCGAGGGAAAGCGCCGCAGAGCGCCTCAGGCTTTGCTTTCCTCATGAATCATCACACGTATGTCTGACCGTACGGCACACAGGTGTGGTGATCCCTTTGCATCGGCAGCACCTGACTCACGCGTGGAGGTCTCCACCACAGGGATCTTGAAGGAGGCAGTTGCTATCCTGCCAGTCACCAACTGCACAACAGGAACAGCATAAAGCACGCACAATGTATCCCAGGTTCGGACACCGGGGTAGTGCTTCCACCTTTGAGTGACCCAGGCGGTTCCGCTCCCTCCACGCAAGTTCGGTAGGGATCGCGGATGACGATTTCCCCATCAGGTACAGCCCCGTGGATGCAACAGCGGCCGCCTGGCACCATAATGGTCCCACCAGCGCGACGGTGCCCACTTCCCTTAGCGCTTGGTGTCTTCAATGCACGGTGCAGCGTACTCCTCCAGGCACTGCAGATGATGATTCTCGGCGTCGCATCGTCACAATGTAGTGATTCCAGGCCCCTCAGGGCACACTGGGGTCGTGGGATGCGCCCACGACCCCAGTGTGGGCAGTAGGTCCCTATTCCTCGTAGAGAAACCCCAGTAAAACCCCACGAATAATTCGCGAATTATTCGTGGCGAAAATTTTTCGAGAAATTTTTCGAATAATATTCGTATTCGAATAACACGAATTTTTAATCACTGCCCTAGGGGGGGGGGGGGGTGGCGATCCAATCAATAAGCTCCCTCTTCCCCCCTCCTCCAGCTAAAAAAAAATGCCTTCCGCCCTCTGCGTTCACCCCTCAGGGTGGGAGGATATGTCGAGCACAGAAGTGGGGCACAGCGTAGTGCAGGGGGTGGTGGTGGCGGGAGCACCGATGGTATCGCATCACGCACATTCACACCACACGACAACCGTCATTCGGAAGAAGCGCGCTGGAGAGGGGAAGCGGTTGCCTTGCGGGAGGGCTGATAGCACTGGGGCCAGCGACTCTCATTTAACCCACTTTTTCTCGACAGCCGCCGTTTTCTGTTCTTTTTTTTTTGTGCAAATCACGGCTTTGCTCTGGAGGATCAAATTCCAGGCAAACGTCATCAGGGGCTGGGGGAGAGAGGCGAAAGCAAATGATGTTCTGAGAGGAGGGCTGAAGTGAGACAGGGGGGGGAAAGGTGCGGTAGTTTCCTGCACGCGGCTCCCAGATTTCACGCGATTGGGGGTGGGGCGTGAAGGGTGGAGGTCATGGCGCGACGAGGGTGATTGTCGCCGTCGGAGGCAATGTGAACTGCAGCAGCACACCACCTGAGACGAGTGCCAGCGTTATGTACGTCCCCGACAACGAGCCGACCTGCGTGGGGTGGGTGGGGGTGACGTTGTTTGCCAAATAAAGACCGGGCGGTGTTGCATGTTTTTGTGATGGTGTGCCTGAGACCCCCCCCCCACCCCCACGCCCTTCTCTCAGAAGTTCCAGCAGAAGTTTAAAAGCCCGTCTGACCACCACCACAACCACACAAAGGCATGGCGATTATCCCAGACCCCCCCCCCCACCCCCACAAAAACCACCCACAAACAATACCTGATTCGCAATCCCCAGGATCTGCAGCAGCGCCTCCCCCTCTGCCGGGCTCAGCTGCGCCCGCCGCTTCGCCCCCGCCGCCGCCACCAGGGGATCCGACTCTGACCCACCCTCCTCTTCGTCGCCCCTGCTGTCCCGCAACGCACCCACCGGGCAGCCCGCACCCTGCTCCTGGGTGTCGCCGAGCGGCGCTGACTCAACCGCCGCCGGGTCCTCCGAAGGCTCTTCCCTCAGCTTAATCATCTGCGGGATCATCGTCGAGCAGTACCCGTTGACAAACGAGAAGACGAACACGGGTGCCCCGATGGAACCCCACCAGGCACCGCTGTGGGGCGAGACGAACCCAGGGGCCTCGCCCCCCTGCACCGCGATGGACATGAAGTACCCCAGGAGGCATGCGTTGACCAGAAGGAGGACATCCATCCTCTCACTCGCATGGAGGGCAGGCGCATACCGACCCACAAGGTTTGCAATGTAGTACAGCGTCGTGGCCCAAAAGATCATGCCGCTGTTCTGCTGCAGGTAGGGGAAAACACCCGGCATGACTGCGTAGTTCAGGAGGGAGTTGGCGCAGGCGAGGAACATCTCATAGCTCCCCTGGTGCACCAACACGTCCATCCAGTTCACCTTGGGGGCGGCGGGGGGCGGCGGATGTTCTGCCGCGGCGCCACTGAGGCCCCTGCTGCACGCCGTGTTGGCGGAATCCCTCAGCAGGGAGCTCCGCAGGCGGTGGAAGAATTCGCCTGGCGACGGCTCGAACCCAGTCAGCGATGCCCGGGCTGCGATGCCTCTGTCGGCGCCGCCGCTGCTGCTGCTGCTGCTCGGAGAGGCGGGCAAGGCTGGCGAGGCCCCACCCTGCGCTGCCACCTCCCCACCGCCGTGCAGCCTCCGGTGTGCGGGGTTGCTGACCTGCTGCACCCCTTCCCCTTCAACCACCGCAGGCCTTGCGCCCACAGCATTCACCATGCCACCCGGAGCGGAGAGGGCAGCCGTGCTGCTGCGGCTCGCGCTCCCCAGCCCTACGCCCTGCTGGGAGGCGGCGTTGTGATGGTGGTGGTGGTGGTGGTGGTGCCTCCGGTGCCCCCACACCGCAGCGAACCTCTCCGACAGCATGCAGTAGCCGAACGCCGCAGCCGCGGCGAGGAGGACCCCCATCAGCATCCAGAAGAAGCTGTGCAGGCTGAAGAGGAGCACCTCGTCTGCATTGCTCCTGCCGTCCCCCAGCCACGCCCCCTCAGCCTCGCCTCCGGCGAGGGGGGGCGTGCCGTTCGCAGGGGGTGCCCCGCTGCCACTCCCGTCAGAGCCGTCGGAGTCAATATTACCCACCCCCTGGATCACGCCCAGGGCGACGACGAGGAGGCCGGAGAGGCCCATGCCTGTCGACATTGCGGTGATGGCTGCGGATTTATACTCCGCCGCAAAGGGGAACCACGTCACCTTGGAGATGCAACCCCCGATGCCAGCGAGAAGGGTTAAAGAGAAGAGGGGGACGGAGTGTCCGTCGATTGTCTCCCTGCAGAAGAGGGCCAGGAGGGCGGAGGCGACGGTGCAGAGGGCGAGGACTGCGCCGACGGTTCGGCTCAGAGTGAGCCCGCAGCGATATCTCAGGGGGATGTAGAGGAGGCCGATGTTCCCGATCTGGACGATCGCGCCGACGATGGCTGCTGTGTTTTCCCCCTCGGGGAGGGTGTCGACGAGGATGGGCATCTCGATAAAGATTCCGTTGACAAGCAGCCAGGGTGCGGTCCCGAGGGCGAAGAAGACGAGCCATCCGGCAGTGTTGATGCCCCAGGCCCCATCCCGCGATGAGATGACGGAACCATCGGCATACGCCATGCTTGGCGTGTCGGGTGGGGTGGCGTGGGATAGGGGTCAGATTTGGGTCAGGGGGATCCCTGTTCTGTCGTCCCCCCTCCCCTTCCGCTCGAGGGCCCCGGCCCGGCCCAACCTGCACACACCACACCACACCACACCCTGCTTCCTCCGCAAGGAGGGCGGTGGCGGGGAATGGGGGTGGGGGAGTGGGGAGGTGGGTGTCGTGTGTGTGTGTGGTGTGGTGTGGTGTGGACGACCAGCGATCCGCTGCACGTTTCGCCCTGTGGGGTGTGTGGGTGGGTGGGTGGTGACTGTCTGGGCTGAGCTGTGGGAGTTGTGGCGGGCTGTGGGAGGTCAGGGAGGGAGGCCGGACTGCGCCAGCCACCCAACATAAACATTCGCGGAGGGGAAACACAGCAGCCGAAGCGAGGGGTGGGGTGAGCTGGGTTATTATACCCCATCTCACGGGCGCTCTACAGAGGGGTTGCTGATATGGGTGGACGGCAGGCACGTGATGTGGGGGTACAGCACAGCAAGGGGGCAGCGTGGTTTGGAGGGGCTTGGCAGGGTGGGGGGGGGGGGGGGGGGGGCAGAGGCGGTCTGGCAATCACACCCCTGAGCAGGGCACACCTCAGATGCGGTGCACGGTGGCGGAGTCGTTCTTCTGGTGTGTTCAGGACAGTGGGGAAAAGCGTTCCATGCCAGGTGTATTTTTAATCCCCGGTCTTCCCAGCCAAAAATCCCCGATTCATCCCCGCTTTTTTCCAGCAATGGTACCCAAATTCCCTCCTCCCCAGTGTGGGGCCCTTGGTCTTGTACCAAATGGGTTCCTTCCACGGTTCCTCCCGCTCGCGCCATCCTCGGGTGCTGGAGGAAACCCCCAAAAAAAACGGCTTTCGGGACCGTTATTCCGACGATACCCCCCGATATGCCAGCTGAAACAGCCCAAGGACTTGCTGCGGTTACTAGACGGGCAAACACACGCTCCACGGGGGGTCTGGGGGGCAGAGCCCCCCAGCCGCCGGAGGCCACGGTAGTGAACGTCTGGCCCTTGGCTGGAAAAAAAGCCAGATTTTGGCTGGAAAAAAACCGGCTTTTTGCTGGAAAAAAAACCTGGTTTTGGCTGGAAAAAAACCGGAAAAAGGGCGGATGCCAAAAAGACTCATCCTCATCCCCCACTAGAAATACACCTGTTCCATGCAAATGCAAAAAACCAGCAGGTTGCAGAGAACCAAAAACCAAGAAAATATGGCGTTGTGTGGGCCAAACCGTGTCAATTATCGGTGCCCCCGCTGTACCGTGAAGTGATGGTAAAAGTGACGACGAAGCCAATACCTGCCGAAACTTGCCTTGCTGGAAACGCAGAGACCCACGCTTACCTACACCACCCCCAGTCTGATGAAGTGGTGTGGGTTGGGTCACAAGATCCAGCGAGAAAGGCACACAGAGTTTCCTCAGTTGGCGACGCCGAACTATAAAAAGCAAATGAAAAGAAAAGGGACTGGGCATTGTGGACGCACACGAGCGACAGTGTGTTCAAGGGGCGCTGTCGTAAATAGATTGTTTTGTGATACTGTTTCAGAACACACTGCATACACCGTGCACTCCCAGTTTCGCTATGACAAGCAAAATTGTTTGGGGGAAAAGGGGGGGGGGGGGGGTATATATGAGCTTTGGGGGAGAAGGAATGCTGATGTAAAAATACTGGCACAGCGGGTGGCGACATCACCGACACATACATGCAGGACTGCCAATGGAACAAATGGGTATAGATGGGATTGCCCCGAAGATCTGGTTGAAATCGAGCTCCGTTTGTAATCAGATCCCGGGAGCACGCAAAGCGTGCCGAGAAAGCACTGCAAACCATGTGACGGCGCAATGCTGCCATATGCGTTCAGGCTAGGTGGTTTTCAAGGGCAATGTGGTATTTCTGATGCTGGTGCTGCTGCAAGATTGATCCCGCCACCCTCAAGGAGCGCGCTTGTTCATAGCCTGACGGGAAGTAAACAGGACCAGGCTTTGCTACACGAAGTAGGTATTTGCTTTGACGACTTGCACACTTGTTTCTCCTGCGTCAAGGAAACGGTGCGTTTCTGATTCGAACAAAACAGACACGCAGGGAGCGCGCAGGGCCCTCTTGATGCCCGGTGTCTGCCATTCCCCCAGCAAACTGTCGTTCACAATGAATCGTTGTCGAAGAAATGGAACACTATCGACACATGTCACTCAACACGGGGGAATGGGGAGGGGAGAGGTTGTGGTGAAACGCACACACCTCGACCTGTGATGAGGTGAGATGTGGCTCTGCAATTACGGCACTACGCGTGCCGTAAACTCGAATGACCTGCTTTCTCCGTGTTCCATTTCCTCCTTCATTGCATGAGGCTACAAAAATAAAACGGTAACTCCCCACCCCCGCCAGTGGGGGGGGGGGGGGATCACTGGAGGGCCGTTCGCTCAGAAGTGCAGAGATGTGAGAAAGTAGCCTCACAAAACTGGTTGCAACTGCACTGGTGACACAGTTTGACACACAAGTGTGACACATAGCGGAAAGGCCCCACCGGATCACAACTGCGATGGTGTAATGTAAGAGGAACACAGCAGGCGATGCGTCACAGGGCACACCACACGCCTAAGAAGCGTTGCACGCAACGCTGGGCTGGGAGGGGGTGGATACGTTGGATATGTAAGGCGAACCCTTTCAAGATAGGATTCTTTGTGTCTGCACGATGCATCGCGGTGTGTCAGACTGGCATGGTGCGCATGCAGAGATGCATAGGCAGGCCAAGTGAAAAATCACCGAGTGAAAAAAGTGTGTCAAAAAAAATATCGGATGCACAAAACAGAAACAAGAAGAGGGGCACGTCAGTTCTGCCTCCGACCGAATTGCGATTTTTGTTTCTTATTAGGTTTGCACTTCCACACCACACCGAGCATCTGATCTTGATGTGACCTCCACTACGCACATTCGCCCCGAGCGACTGCGGGCGGCTTGGCCAGTCTGCCTGTTGTCGCGGCAAGGGGATGGGGCCATTCCTTCATTACGTATCAATGCCAGCGTTTGACCTTTGCCGATACAGTGAGGACACGCCACTCGCAAATGTGCAATACCGGGTCAATGTGAATAGAAAAAGGGAAGGGAAGAGTGGCGAAGGGCAGCGGCTGAGGGTGCGGAGGTGCGGGGGGGGGGGGGGTGTGATGCAGCTAGGAAACATCACAGGGCACGCCACATGCCTCAGGAGCGTTGCACGCAACGCGGGGCTGGGAGGGGTGGATACGTTGGTATAGCGAACCCATTTACAGGATAGGATTCGGTGTGTATGCGTCTTTGCGGCCCGTGCAAGGGCCGCAATACTGTGCTGGGGGCCTTCGCTCAGAAGTGCAGAAGAGGTGAGAAAAAGTGAACCGCCTCACAACACTGGCTGTGAAGTGGCGCAGTTTGACACACAGTGTGGCACAGAGCGAAGGCCCCCGGTGGGCAAGGCTGTTTGGGGAGGGGGGTAGTGAAATATAAGTAGAAGGGAGCACAAGAATGATCACCCTCCACTCGTTATGCAGGCAAGGCTGTTTGGGGAGGGGGGGTGGGATCAAACACATCAGTCACATCACAGCACGTATCAAATGTTTTGGGGAGGTCGTGGTGCCACGCACACACCTCGACCTGCGGAGGTGAGATGTGACTCTTCTTGCAGGAGGCACCGTCTGCCTGCTGCAGGTGCTGCTCCTCTGTGTTCGATTTCCTCCTTCATTGCATGAGGTTACAGAAGAAATCCGGTAGGGTATCCGTGCATTCCTCAGTTGGACCCTCTTTGAAGATACGGTAAAGCTCGGGCTCGAACCTGGTTTCCCTGTGCCGCAGTATGAACTGGGGAAGAGAAAGAAAAGGAGAGCCGGCGTACGTAATGAATTTGTTTGTGCAACCGGGGGGGAAGGAAAATACCGCCATTCTGCCCTTTCTGACCGACTTGCGACATGTGTTGTCCCACACACAAAAACACATACGTGTGAATGCAGTTGGAGTGCCTAGACTACAGTGAGCAATATGATCACTGCGTCTTCTTGACAGGGAACTAGGCCAGATCAATGTGACCGAACTTGGCACGGTAGCGCTGCAAGAGGTCAGCGCCGCCAATGCTGTCCAACACACGCTCCGATACAAGTTGCGTCAGGCGTTCATGCCCCTCAGCAGTGGCAACGTTCAGTGGGCCGCACTGGCCTCCTGTCTTATGCGCAAGACCCTCAAAGCATGTCTTCACAGCATCGTCAAAAGCCACGTAGAAGGCGTGCACAGGGATCCCTTTGGCAGCGAGCTGACGCGCCTGCTCGTCAGCGGTGGTACGGATGGCGTGAGGTGTGGTCCTCCAGTATGATTCCCCGTGGAACTTACTCCTTCCAATCTCGACCTGGTATGGGGTGTTTGCTGGCGCATCCCCAATCAGGATCACCTCGTGCAGCCCCTCGTCCGCGTCTGCCATTCTGTTGGCGTGCCACAGCCCGATCTCAATTGCCTCGTTGCGCCAGGTGCCCCCGCCCGCCAACACCTTTGCCATGAAGGCCTCGAGCTCTCTGTGGGTCACCTCAAAGCCCGTGTGCTGCAGCAACTCCTCCGACTTTCTGTCGTAGTTCCGGTAGACTGCAAACTGCAGCGCACACCCCGTCGGGCATTTGGCCTCCTCCAGAGTGGCAAACACACGGCTGAACATGGTGCTCACAGCGTGTTTGGTTTTCGTGATCAGCGAGGCCATCGAACCCGTTGCATCCATGAGCACCAGGACGCGCTTCGTCGCCACCCCAGATGACACCCTGTTCTGCTCCTCGAGGAACTTGCACACCGCAGCCTTGTCGCCGCTCTGCAGCACTGTGCTGAATGCCAGGCTCGCGTCGTGCTGCGTCTGCAGCATAGCGTCCTGGTTCCGCATCCGCTCGGCAAACTGCGCGCCTGCAAACTCGTTGCGGGCTGCGTTGATCGTCGTCCACAGCCTCTCTGTCGACTTCATCGTTGCAACGTCCGCCTCCGACAGCCCGAACCGCTCCAGATCCTCCTGCACAAGCACCATCGAGAAGCTGCCCTTCTTTCCCTGACGTGCAGCACGCCCCATCAGCTGTATTTCCTCTGATGGCTCATCTGGCACAAACGTCACCACCACGTGCACGCCCCCGCACTCCTTTACAGTGATGTCGTAGCACTTGAAGTCGGTCCCGCGCCCGAATGACCGCACCGCCAGCGTCACCATGTTCCTCAGCGTGCTCTGGCGAACACGGGAGAACTTCTCGTCGTCCGACTCCGCCTCCGTCAGCGTCACAATATTGTCCTTGAAACGGGTCTGTTGGAATTGAACGCTTCCCATGTACTCCTGCATCGCCGCCCTCCCGCTGAAGAACACAATGACAGGCTGCCCGCGCTCGTGCCGCTTCTTAATCTCATTCGTCAGCGCCAGGTTGTGTCCCGCACGTGTGTCAATCACAACGCCGTCGATCGTGTCTCTTGCGAAATTCAACTCGTTATCCCCGTACACCGAGGGAAGGTAGGAGTACTTCGCAATCCCGTAGTCCTTCTGCAACAGCGCCCGCTCTGCGTCCGTCAGGGCGGACAGCGTCCCCGTGACACCCAGGATGCACTCGTACTGCCGCGGGATGGCAGCGTACGAAAACACACCGCACTGCACGAGAAGCATGCTGAAATCATTGCGAATTGCTTCGGTGATCTTGGATGCGTCCCGGTCGTGCTCAATGTAGTATGCAAACACTGTGCGGTAGCAGCACCGGCTGAAGTTGACCCCGTGCTGTGCGGGGAAGCCAATGGCCATCCCCTCACCACGTGGCCTCTCTGCCACCACGTAGCCCGTCAGAGGGTCCTGCACGGCCGCCAGCATGGCCTGCACCGCCTGCTCCAACAGCACCTCCCACCCGCGCATCTGTGCCGCACACGCCTGGTACTCCGGGGACCGCTGTACCGCTGCGAGAGTCAGGCCCGCCCTGCCTGCACTGCCCGCCAACTTCGCTGCACCCCACACGTACTGGTACAGTGCCTGGACCGTCTCCCCCCGTATCTTTGCCAGCACAGGGTAGCTGTTGCCGTAGAAGTCCTCCCCGATGAAGGTGTCTACCTCGTCGATGATCGCAATATTCTTCCGATCGCCGTTCGACTGCGTTGCGTAGATGCCGACGTCCTTCCCAGCAATCGCTGCCTCCACAGCGTCACGCAGCTGCAGCTTCCCGTTCAGAAGCACCTCGCATGCCCGGTTGAATGTGGAGTACTGGATTGCGGTAGAAGGTACCCCAAATGCTCTGAAAAGACCCTCAAAGTCCTTCTCATCACGGCTGCTGAGGAGTGCACTGTAGCAGACGCAGTTCACGTTGTACCCAAGCATTGCCAGCACAACCGCGCACACAGCCACCGCAACGCTCTTCCCCTCCCCTGTCCCGATCTCCGCCAGGTGGTTAGACATCGTGCCCCCGTTATCAGCTCCCAGCAGACGCAGCACCGACACCACCTGGGCAGGGTGCGGCTGCAGCAGTGACTCCCTCTTCTGGTCGCCTGTCACGAAGCTCAACGTCCAGCAAGCACACACTGCGGCCGTGATACCCAGGACCTTGTCGACTGTGGTGCCATCCCCGTCAGCGATGCCCCGTGCAGCCTCCACCGCAGCTTCCTGCACACCTGACTCGGCCAGCCCTCTCTCCACCCACCCCCAGTACTCCTTGTCGAAGGAAGCATGCAGGTCGCGAATCACTGACGCATCGAACTCGACGTTCCGCGTATTCTTCTCCGTTGCATCCAGCACATAATTGAGGTCGTGGCACAGCGTGTCCCGGTTCCTGATCGCCACTGCAGCGCCTTGGAACGCGCTGTGGTCCTGGATCAGCATCTGAGCTTCTGACGCGTACTCCACGTCGCTGTAGCGCTGCAACTTGGGGATCAGCGCCGCCAAGTTTTGGGATCCCGACAGCAGCACATTCGCCAGCAGGCGTTCGATACACCAGTTGCTGGAATTCTGCAGCACGGCAGCATGCACGCCCCGTGCCTTCAGCGCCACCAGCTCTTGCAACACGTCGTCTCCGTTCGTCACGTCGAACCCGTTGATGCGGATCTCGGACGCCTCCTGCACCCCACGCTCGAGCTTCCCCAGCAGCACCGCAACCTCGTCACCCACCTCATGCCCGATGAAGGCAGTATGCGCGTCCTGCAGGCTTTTCCACATCGTATTCAGCTCCCTCAGCCCCCGCTTTGTGTGCCGCCGCTTCCCAATGATGTCGACCAACTCGCGCTTCATCTCGTTCATACCCGCCTTGACCTTGCCCACAGCACTGTCGTGCACCTCCGCCACATCTGGCACCACCGCTGTGTCGACGTGCTCCGACAGTGCTGCGCTGTGCTGCAGCAGCATCACTGCTGCATGCAGTTGTTTGTACATACGTTGCCTCGTCGACGCATCCTGTGACTGTGCATCGTCATGGGCAAGGACCCTCCGCTGTGCCAGATCACGTGCCTTGAGCACCTGCTTGCCGAAGTGCGCCTGCACTGCCGCGTACGAAGGGCCCGCCTCCGGACCATTGTGGAAGCGCGCCGCTAGTTCGTCGATGGTGCTGCGATGCTGACGCATTGCACCGAGCAGCTCGCACATCACCTGCTTGTCAGCACGGTCAATTGCGCTGCACGCGTAATTGCACAGCGTAGCGGCAACGGCCGTCATGCGATCGCCCAAGGCCTTGTATGAGACTTCGATATCGTCGGTGTAGCCGGACTTCAACTGCCCCAGCAGCATTGTTTTCTTCAGGTCGTACGGTGCCGCCTTGTATGCATCCACTGCACACAGCACCTCCAGCACGACAGGCAAGCACTCATCCATGCACTTCAGCATACCAGCTCCTGCACGTCCCACCAGCTGGGTCTGTCTTTCTGCACAGTACTGGCAAACCCTGTCGTAGGCCTGCTGGCTGAGTGCCTGGATGAGGCGGCCGGCTTCATCACGGTGGGACTTCAAATGGGATGTGGAGGACACCCAGGTCCGGCTCATGGAGTCATTGAGGATCTTCACAAATTCGATCAGCAGCGGAACCTCGGCCAGCATCTTCTGCATCAAGCTCCTGAGGCTGCAAGTCTTCAGCTGTGGGATGGAGTCGTGCACAGTCTTCAGCACATCCTGACAGATGCTGTCGGAGAGGTTCCTCCACCTGGATTTCGACAACGCATCCACAGCGTCCGCCAGACTCCTGCTGCTCTGCTCCCACTGGCGCTGCACTGCAGCTTCGCGCTCCTTGCACTCCTGCCGCAGCTGCTCCAGGACAGCCCTGTCCAGCAGACTGTCCGGGATCACATCGTGCACATTCTCCAGTGTGGCCAGCAGCACGGGCGCCTCGTGGCTCTGTGAGCGACAACCTTTCAACGCATTTTCGACAGCAGCCCTCACCGAACCGTGCAGCGTCTCGTGCAGCTTGTGGAAGTCGGGGTCGTACGCCGCCGCCTGCTCCAGCTCTGCCAGGAGGGAGTGCACGCCTTGCACACCAGGGTCCTTGTACTGCCGCAGCTCGCGCTTGCACGCCTCATTGACTGCCTCTGTGGCGTTCTTCAGGGCACTGGAGCGCAGCCCTTCACTCTGCTCCATCCACACAGTCACATCGACGTCGGGGCGTGCCCCCTTTAGCTGCGTGCACAACGTGGCCACGCCCTTCGCATGGGCAGCACGTGCGGCAGCATTGCCCTCTGTGCGGCACATCTGCCTCCCCAGCTCTTCCTCTGCATCAACGTACGCACGCATGGCACCGCAACGGGGTTCGTGGCGTTGAAGGAACATCATCTCCGCTGTGGGTGCAATTTTGAGCTTCAGGGTTTGTGCCAAGTCACGCATGAGGAACTCCCTCCCTTCGTCACGCATGTGGCGCAGCTGCGACATCACCGCCTCGACTTCGCGTTGGACCTGCCCCTGCGCCTTGCCGCGGTATTCCGACAGCATCTTGGTATGCTGCTCCTGCAGCTTCACCATCTTGTTGTGGCTGGCTACCACCAACTCGAGATCATCCACCCCCTGCTGTGCAACCATCAACGCGGCGGGGCTCTTGCCCCTAGTCTTGTTCATGCGCAACTTGTCCTGAGCGCTCTGCAGGCTGCGCTTGACCCCTTTGATGTCGGTGGACTCCACATTGCGCAGCCCTTCCTGGAACTGTGCGGCCTGTACGTCCTTCTCCGCACACACCTCCAAGATCTCGATGGGTGGCATCCCCGGCCCCACCAACTCGCCCAGCAGCTGGTGAGCCGTCTGCGTGTCCCGGGAGTCGCCCCCTGGTGCGCACATCAGGTGCTTGCACAGCAGGAGCACCTGCTGCTGCTTCGTGACGTTGATCTCTTCCTCTAAGGCACGGTTCTTCGTTTGCTTCTTGCTTCCCTGTGTCTGCTGCACCTGCTCCTCCAGCTCTGCCCGCTTGCGACCCAGCTCCATGACGCGTGTAACAACGTCGCCCACAGTCAGAGGCAGTTCATCGCGGCCATCCGGGCTTGGCTGGTTGTCGGCCCCCTCCTCCGAGGCGCAGCTCTCGCTGTCCCCCTGCTGCACTGCAGGCTGCGGCACCTCACACTCCTCGCTCGGGGCAGCTGGGCCCTCAGCCCCGCAGGGCTGTGCCACCTCAGCCCGCAGGCGCTCTGCCTCCTGCTCCAAGATGAAGATTGCGGCGAACCGTTCCAGTTCAGCCTGGTACTCTGCCCTCGCCTCTTCCGCTGAGGCGCGTGCCAGCCTCCGCTCCACATCTGCCGCCTCCTCACGCACATCCGCCACCGTGTCGTACCCTTCTTCCTCCAGACTGGCCTGCAGCAGCGCCTCGTGCTCACGCAGCAGCACCTCGGGGCTCTTGCGCGCGTACAGCATCTTGGTGTTCTCATCCAACCGCTCAGCCAGCTCGCACACCTCATGCAGGGCTGCAATCTTGGCAGCCAAGCGGTTCTTCTGATCCGTGTTCACCTTGCCGCTTGCCTCCATCTTCTGCAGGCGCTGCTCGTGCTGCTTCAGTGATTTCTGCAGGTCAGCGAGGTCGACGAAACCATCCTTCTCCAGGCTGCTGTCCAGGGCGCGCTGCTGATCGCGGATACGCTCATGCAACCCGGCGACCAAAGATTCGGCTTCCGATGCCCGCAGCTCCTGCACGCGCGCGAACTCCGCAATCATGTGACCCAGTGGTGCGATAGCTTTGCGCATCTCGGCTGCCTTTTTCTCGTTCCCCTTCGCGCAGAAGTTCTCAAGGCGCGCCCGCATCTTCCCCACACGCTCCTCCACCTCCTCGATAGTCTCGTGGCCGGAGTCTTCCATCTGCTGCCTCACAAGCGCCTCCAGCTCGTCGGCACCCCCAGCCGCTGCTGGGGCGACCCCTCCCCCCGCCGGACCCCCGTCGGTGCCGCCTGCAGGGCACTCAGGCGGAGACCCCACAGGCGGTGCCACAGGCACATCCGCAGCGCCTGGCAGCACCTGGCCCTGTGCCCTGGGGGGCTGCCCCCACGTGCGTGTGACTGGACTGAGCACGGCTGGCTCCGGTGCGTGGGCTCCCTCCTCTGGGCAGCCCATCCGCGCTGCGGGCATCACCGCCGGCCCGTCGGCCCCGCTGCCCGCCGCAGGGTGTGCGGAGACGGCAGCAGCGGCGGCGGCGGCTGGCTCCTGTGACCCCATTTCGCGGGTGGGGTCTGCGGGCGTTACCTGCTGCGGTGCCGGTGCAGCTGTGGCGGCACTGTCGTGCGGTGCATCGTTGGTGTGGGCCACCCGTGCTGCAGGTCCCATAGTGCTGGCAGGAGGTGGGGCCGGGCCATCAGCAGTGGCATCCCGTGGCACGACAACATATGCATCGTCGCGGCTCGGTGTGGCAACGTCTCCAGAGTGGCGCATCTCAAGCGGCGGTGCTGTGGGTGTCGGCTGCTTCAGGCTGTCTGGCATGAATGTGTATCGTAACTGCGCAGGTGGTGTGGTGCGCCGCAGGCTGCTGTGAGGGGTGGGGGGGCGAATGCTCCGAAGTCAGAAGCCCAGTGGGCATGCAGAGGGGCCGGGAGTGCGGGGGTGGGGTGGGGTAGCAACCCGTTCCAACCATCGAACACTCTCCTGCAAACCGGCAAAACCAGCAGGGCGCAACCGCCGTCGGGTTGCTATCTAGTACAAATCACTTGCTCATTGTGCCATGCCCTTGGCCACCCTCATTTCAGTTGCGGCTGTTTGTGGGGTCTTGCGAGCTGAAGGAAGGAGAAGAGGCGGAGGGTCTTCCTCGTTGTGAGAACACACGGCACGTGGCGATGCAAGCCTTTTGAGAGCAGCACCCACACAGGCCCCCAGAACCACTCGCGAGTGGGATCGACTGACGAAACGCTCCCAGCCTCCGAAGGCCGGACACACACTATGATACAAAGTGGACGTAAAAAACGAGTACACCGACTTGCCTGTGGTCGGAAAGAAGGCAGCGCGATCCGTCGTCTGTCACTCTGAACAGTTTTGACGGGACAGGCAGACGGGAGGTGTTCGTTTGAACAATGTACAAGGCGGAACGATCGCTGGGCAACCGAAGAATATGGCAACCACACACACACACACCCACTCCCCCCCCGCCCCCTTCATCCAAAGCGCAGCACCAGTGGGGTACGGGAGAAGCAATCTTCTTGGGCAACCCAAGCAAACATGGCTGACGTGCAGTGAGACAGACAGAAACATAGACAAGAATACAGATACTGGCGAGCTGTACGGCGCTACAACAGCTGTGCGTTACTCTAGTGCCGTTGTACACTGCGGCTAGGTCACTGCGGGATAGAGATTCCGTGGGAAAGTCCTCGGGATATGCTGCTTATCCCACAGGATATTCCAGTGCCAGGCGAAAGCCCCGATGAAAACAAAGACAAGGCGTTGTTTGTGCGCCAAACCCGGAGATGAAAAAACAAACAAATGGGACTATCACGCAGGAGTCTGCCAGGAGAGCATGTGGACCCACATCACTGACAAACATATCCCGTCGGATATACTATCCCGCAGTGACAGCTTTGCTGTCTAACAGATGCCACAGTAAGCTGATGATGACTGGACTGAACAGAAAAACACCAGGGGAGGATCGAAGAAAGCACATATAAACGAGACACCCTCCACAAGGCGCCCCACTGGCACAGTCTTCGAAAACCCCTCCCCCAATCCGGTGTGATTTTCAGCGCCATTTCTTTTTCGATTCTTTTTTATTTGTTGAAAGAGCCAATTTTTTTTTCGCACACCACACCTCCCTCGGCACCCACCACAGCACAGGGGCAGAGATGTGTGGCCCCCACCCTCCACCCTCTACACCCTGTCATTCGAAGCAACGAGGAGGCCACGCAGGGTCGACTGCAGAACCCCGAGAGTCTCCGACTGCTTCCGGGTATCCGCGGGGTCGCGCCGCTCCGCCAGCACCTTCTGCATCTGCACCTGGTGGAGGAGCAGCCCGAGAGCCTTGCGTGCATCGTCCTTGCTTGCGGTGCTCTCCACCTCACCCAGCTGCGCACCCCCTGAGGACGCCTGCTGCGGCTGCTCCGGCGAAGGCGGGGTCACCAACCCACGCCGCTTCTTGATAAGCTCGCTCAGATGATGCTCCACACTCAGCTGCTGGGCACCACCCCCACCACCACCCACCCCCGAGGCACACGACACATGCGAGGGCGAACCACGCACCGACGGGTTAGGCTCGCTGGAGTGGCATGACGGGGGACCCACCCCCATGCCATGCAGGCTGCTATGCTGGAGGCCTGCAGCACTATTGTACCCACCCTGGGGCATGACAGTCCGGGAGCGTTGCGTTGCGGCCGCTCTGTTTTGCGCATGCCAGGACGGAGGGTTTGTCGGGTTCGATGACGACGGGTAGACGGTCAGCGCATCCCGCAGCCTCTCGGGGGATAACGTCGTCTTCACGGCCTGGAGGCTCCGCTCTGCCTTCTGCAGGTTTGCCGTCACCGCGTGGTATTCATCTGCCCCTGTCAGGATCGCCTCGTTCGCCTTCAGCACCTCCCCGTTGAGCCGCCCCACCTCCTGCGTCAGGTCCTCTATCCTGCTCTCCCTCGCCTGCAGCTGCTGCCGCAGCCCCGCAATCACGCTGTCCTTATCCCGGGCGAGGGTTGTGCTGGATATGGATGCCTGCCGCTGCCCCTCCTGCAGCTTCTTGACCTTCGCCGTCAGATCCTTGATCTTCTCCGCCTTGCGGTTGCAGTCCTCCTGCAGTGTCTTGACCTTGGAGTCGACAAGCTTGCTCCCATCGCCGAGCATCCGTTGGAGGCTCTGGTTGACTTTATTCAACCTGGTGTACTGAACATTCGCCACCCATGTGCTGTAGAACACACGGAGGAGGCCCTTATCGAGAGTGCGGCTCAGCGTTGAGGCGAGCCCAGACCTCCTGTCAAGATCGACGGTGTTCCAGGTGACGCGTTTCTTCTTTGTCTCCAACGACGCGGGTGAGTGCTGCGGGCTGATGAGGATAGGCGACTGCCGCCCAGAAAAGCGGGAGCCTTGCGACCCGGCATCTGTCGGCACGTTCTGCGACAGGGCGGACTCTACAGAATGTAGGCGTTGGAAACCCTCCGCACGCACCGTGTCGGAAAGCTCTGACTCATTTGACATGACAAACCCGCCCTGCTGCTACCGAGGCAGCATCTGACGAGGGTGTGGGTGTGGGGTCGGGTGGGCTGGGTGAATCCCCTGGCAGAACACATAAATTGGCAACCGGATATGCCGCGGTCTGCGGGGCGCATGCAGCGAACAAGGGGAAAGTCGGGATGGGGTGGGGCGGGCGGGCGGTGACATTCTCCACAGGACAGAACACCCGCCGGCAAAAAAAATGGAGGGCTCCCTGGGAGGGCATGGCCCCCATGTGGTTGCGGGGGAGGGGGCGGGGCGGGGATGAAGTAGTAGAAAGACTGAGACGAAATGCAAAGCAGGCTGACAAGGCGCCCAGTAGGTGCGCCTGGCGGGATCAGTCACAGCAAGAACGGATAAGAGTGACTCGGACAGTTGGGGGGGAAACCCCCCATTTTTGACACAGGTCGGGGTGGTTTACCACACCCTCCCCAGGGCAGGGCTCCGAATGGGGCCTTAAACACCACACTCCACCACGCCCCCCCCAGGCCTCTGGCTAATTCGGGTCGAACGTTAAGTTTCTCCGTGCCGGGGGGGGGAGGGGGGGGGGCTACCCTACCCTACCCTAGGGTTGGGGCCGCCGGGGTCCCAGATTTTTTGGTAATTTCCAGGTGTGGGTAGGGGGACCTTTTCGAATTTTTTTTTCGAGGGGTGCCCATTTTGGCGATTTGGGCCCGATTTCGAGGGTTACGGGTGACCCTAGACCCTACCCAACCCTAGGGTTGGGGTTGGGGTTAACTCCAGACCCTACCCTGGGGTTAGGGTTAACCCTATACCCTACCCAACCCTAGGGTTAGGGTGAGGGTTAACCCTACACCCTACCCAACCCTAGGGTTGGGGTTGGGGTTAACCCTAGACCCTACCCTAGGGTTAGGGTCAGGGTTAACCCTATACCCTACCCAACCCTAGGGTTAGGGTCAGGGTTAACCCTAGACCCAACCCTACCCTAGGGTTAGGGTTAACCCTACACCCTACCCAACCCTAGGGTTAGGGTTAGGGTTAACCCTAGACCCTACCCTAGGGTTAGGGTCAGGGTTAACCCTATACCCAACCCAACCCTACACCCAACCCTACCCTAGGGTTAGGGTTAACCCTAGACCCAACCCAACCCTAGGGTTAGGGTTGGGGTTAACCCTATACCCTACCCAACCCTAGGGTTAGGGTCAGGGTTAACCCTAGACCCAACCCAACCCTAGGGTTAGGGTTAACCCTATACCCCACCCAACCCTAGGGTTAGGGTTAGGGTTAACCCTATACCCAACCCTACCCTAGGGTTAGGGTTAGGGTTAACCCAAGACCCAACCCTACCCTAGGGTTAGGGTTAACCCTATACCCTACCCAACCCTAGGGTTAGGGTTAACCCTATACCCCACCCAACCCTAGGGTTAGGGTTAGGGTTAACCCTATACCCAACCCTACCCTAGGGTTAGGGTTAGGGTTAACCCAAGACCCAACCCTACCCTAGGGTTAGGGTTAACCCTATACCCTACCCAACCCTAGGGTTAGGGTTAACCCAAGACCCAACCCTACCCTAGGGTTAGGGTTAGGGTTAACCCTATACACAACCCAACCCTAGGGTTAGGGTTAACCCTATACCCTACCCAACCCGAGGGTTAGGGTTGGGGGTTAACCCAAGACCCTGCCCGACACTAGGGTTAGGGTTCACCCTAGACCCAACCCTACCCTAGGGTTCGGGTTTGGGTCAGGGTGAACCCTAGACCCGACCCAACCCTCGGATCAGGGTTGGGGTTAACCCTATACCCTACCCTAACCCTAGGGTAGGGTCTAGGGTCAACCCTGACCCTAACCCTAGGGTTGGGTCAAGGGTTAACCCTAACCCTAGGGTTGGGTAGGGTCTAGGGTCAACCCTGACCCTAACCCTAGGGTTGGGTCAAGGGTTAACCCTAACCCTAACCCTAGGGTTAGGGTAGGGTCTAGGGTTAACCCTGACCCTAACCCTAGGGTTGGGTAGGGTCTAGGGTCAACCCTGACCCTAACCCGAGGGTTCGGTAGGGTCTAGGGTTAACCCTAACCCTAACCCTAGGGTTGGGTCAAGGGTTAACCCTAACCCTAGGGTTAGGGTAGGGTCTAGGGTTAACCCTAACCCTAACCCTAGGGTTGGGTCAAGGGTTAACCCTAACCCTAACCCTAGGGTTAGGGTAGGGTCTAGGGTTAACCCTGACCCTAACCCTAGGGTTGGGTAGGGTCTAGGGTCAACCCTGACCCTAACCCGAGGGTTCGGTAGGGTCTAGGGTTAACCCTAACCCTAACCCTAGGGTTGGGTCAAGGGTTAACCCTAACCCTAGGGTTAGGGTAGGGTCTAGGGTTAACCCTAACCCTAACCCTAGGGTTAGGGTAGGGTCTAGGGTCAACCCTGACCCTAACCCGAGGGTTGGGTAGGGTCTAGGGTTAACCCTAACCCTAACCCTAGGGTTAGGGTAGGGTCTAGGGTCAACCCTAACCCTATCCCTAGGGTTGGGTCAAGGGTTAACCCTGACCCTAACCCTAGGGTTGGGTAGGGTCTAGGGTTAACCCTAACCCTAACCCTAGGGTTGGGTAGGGTCTAGGGTCAACCCTGACCCTAACCCGAGGGTTGGGTAGGGTCTAGGGTCAACCCTGACCCTAACCCGAGGGTTGGGTAGGGTCTAGGGTTAACCCTAACCCTAACCCTAGGGTTAGGGTAGGGTCTAGGGTCAACCCTGACCCTTACCCTAGGGTTAGGGTAGGGTCTAGGGTCAACCCTAACCCTAACCCTAGGGTTGGGTCAAGGGTTAACCCTAACCCTAACCCTAGGGTTAGGGTAGGGTCTAGGGTCAACCCTGACCCTAACCCGAGGGTTGGGTAGGGTCTAGGGTTAACCCTAACCCTAACCCTAGGGTTAGGGTAGGGTCTAGGGTCAACCCTAACCCTATCCCTAGGGTTGGGTCAAGGGTTAACCCTAACCCTAACCCTAGGGTTGGGTAGGGTCTAGGGTCAACCCTGACCCTAACCCGAGGGTTGGGTAGGGTCTAGGGTTAACCCTAACCCTAACCCTAGGGTTGGGTCAAGGGTTAACCCTAACCCTAACCCTAGGGTTAGGGTAGGGTCTAGGGTCAACCCTAACCCTAACCCTAGGGTTGGGTCAAGGGTTAACCCTAACCCTAACCCTAGGGTTAGGGTAGGATCTAGGGTCAACCCTGACCCTAACCCGAGGGTTGGGTAGGGTCTAGGGTTAACCCTAACCCTAACCCTAGGGTTAGGGTAGGGTCTAGGGTTAACCCTGACCCTAACCCTAGGGTTAGGGTAGGGTCTAGGGTCAACCCTAACCCTATCCCTAGGGTTGGGTCAAGGGTTAACCCTAACCCTAACCCTAGGGTTGGGTAGGGTCTAGGGTCAACCCTGACCCTTACCCTAGGGTTGGGTAGGGTCTGGGGTCAACCCTGACCCTAACCCTTGGGTTGGGTTGGGTCTAGGATCAACCCTGGCCCTGACCCCTGGGTTGGGTAGGGTCGTGTTGGGTCGGGTTATGGGTACCCAACCCTCACCCTAGGGTAGGGTTGGGTCGGGTTGTGGGTACCCCCGACGTGCTGTAGGGTAGGGTAGGGTAGGGTAGGGTAGGGTAGGGTAGGGTAGGGTAGGGTAGGGTAGGGTAGGGTAGGGTAGGGTAGGGTAGGCCCCCCCCCCCCCTCCGGCCCAACGTTAAGTCCGGCCCCAGAATTAGCCAGAGGCCTGCCCCCCCCCCCCCCCTCCCGCTCTCTCTTTCCCAAGCTTGGCACCGTGCCGCTGGCGTGCTGCCCTCCCCTGGAGCTCCAGACTGACGCAAGCGTCAGGCAGGAGCAAACAATTTTTGTTTATCTCTCTCACCCCCCCCCTCCCCTCCCTCCCCATCCCCGTGTCATGTTAGGCGTTCAGAAATAATGTCGGTTGTCGATCAGGGCATCCTGAAGCTCTGCGACCTGCCCTTTGAGCGATCCGATCTGTTTGGTGTATGTTTCCGAATCCGTCTTCAGCTGCTCCTTGCAGTAAGATATGTGCTCAGACAAGGCCTCGCGCTGAAACTGTTTTTTGAACACCACCATCAGGGTCGCGATGCAGAGGGAGATGAGGAGCAGTGGGGATGTGGCGATGTCGACGAGGATTGCAGATGCTTCGGATGACCTTATCCTTCCGTTGAGCCAACCGAGAACACTGACATCCGCGCCGGAAAACGGGCCACAGGTGTGCCCTGTGAAATATGCCAGAACATAATAGTTTGCGCTTTGGCACAGCGCAAAGGTGATGAAATACAGCAGGAGAAACCAGGCTGTTGTCTGCTTCGGCGACCAGAGCAGGGCTGGGCGCTTGAGCTTGTGGATGACAAGGTATATCTCAAACTTAAGCAGGATGCACAGCAGCACCGATCCAACCACAAGGAAGGCGGGGGAGAAGGGGAGGATGAGCCAGAGCAACGCCTGCACGTAGAGGAGGTCCACAATCTCACGTGCAGTGTTGAACTCGCTCCGCCCGTCAGCCTTTTTGAGGATCTTGGTGAAGGCGATGTTCTTCGTGTGGATGTACATCAGGGAGCCGAGCATTTTGCCCAACACCTTCAGGATGCAGAGGCGGAGGAATCCGATCGCAAGCGTGTCCGGGGGGCACGAGTCCCCACTGTTCGACAGCGGGCTCAGAAACCCGAAGATGGCGTCGTAACCCTGGATGATCACCACGATAAGAGAGGCGATCTGAGAGAAGTAGATCCGCACAACCAGGAGCACCAGCACAAGCTCGGGGTTCTCCCACTTCTCAAGCTTCGTGATGAGGATGAGCGCCGGGGGAAGGGACATCGTCGTCATGGTGATGAGTGCCGACGGGACGAAGGAGGCGAGGGTGTCCACCACGCTGCCCCCGTTCTTGCTCCCCCCGAAGGCCTCGATGATGGCAACTTCCTCGAGGATGATCACCAGCAGCGCGACCCAGGAGGCGAGAATGAGCAGCACGGTGAACACCCCCAGCACAACACGCCTGACAATGAGGGAAGTGGGTGTGAACTCCGTGCGCTCCCTGTTGTCGTGGTGTATCAGGGTCTGCAGCGCTGCGACAGAGGAGAGACGCTGCACCTCCTCATCTTTTTTGGAGCGTGCCGATATGTCTAGCATCCCGAGCGCCGTTTTGGAGTATTTTACGCTGTTGAAGTATTCTTCTTCGTAATGTTTGTAGCTGCTCACCCGCATCGACACCACAAGCTTCCTCAGAAAGGCGCAGAGGTAAACCAACGCGATCGCAACCAGGGTGACGCTGTACAGCATACGCTCTCCCGATTGGTAACCTCCGAACCACAGCCATTTGAAGGGGAACATCGACGCGAGGCTATTCGATACCAACACCGTGCTGTTCCCCTGGGATGTGCCGTTCGGCCCCTCGGGTGCTGCCGTGGCCACAGCACCAGGTGGGGCTGGTGTGTCGGGAGGGAAGACGACAATCTGAGAGGTCGGATCCACGCCATCACGCAACAGGTTGGTGAGGTGGGCAACCCCAAACACAAAGAAGCAGATGGCTGAAAGGGCAGCCGCAGTGACCAGTATCCAGGTGTGGAACACAAAGTATAGAGCAATGGACTCTCCAAACCGAGCCTGGATATATTTGATATCCTTCCGGAAGGGGGCATATCGTGTGTAAATATAGGAGGCACGTCGTGTGATATAGGTCATCAGCTGCTTCAGGACACCGTCAACACCGACTGTGAAGTCGACGTCAAGCTCCTCTATGTCATCAGCATTCTGCCCGGGGTGGCGTTGTCGCTTCTCCAGCTGGCGGAGAATCATATCCTCATCTGCCTCCTTCTCCTTCGCATGCTGCAGCTTTATTTTTCTGGACTCCTCCTCATACTTCAACTCCAGCTGACGTGTATTCTCACGGAGCGTCTTCACCTCGAAGCGTGCCTTATCGAGATGGCCACCGAGGGCAGCCACATCGGCAGAGCTCTGCTGCAGCTGCGCTTCGAGCTTCCTGATCCGCTTCTCTGCCTTGCGCAGCTCCCGCACGCTCGACGGGGTGCGGTGGACCATCTTCTGCGGCTGACGCGCGCCCCCATCTTCCCCTGAGCTCCGATTCTCCCTGCCTTCCGCAAAATCACGATACTCTGTAGGGATTGCCTTGGGGCCAGTCCACCCGGGCCGAGTTGCTGCAGGCCTTCTGTCGGTTGTGCTGCTGGAGGCACGACGCCGCTGCCCTGTCGCGCGTGATGGTGGGTCCGGAGCATCCACCTCCACGGCAGCAGCGACCTGGTCAGCAGATGACCATGTCAGTGGCGGGTCGTGAGGGAGCAGCCCCTGCAGGCGTGCCCTCCCAGCCCCCGAGGGGGCCGCGTCGATGGGGGACACGGCGCTCACCTCCAGCTCGGCAAGCGCACGGGCGTAGTCGTCGATGTCATCATCAGAAAGGTTATCGGGCACCGTCGGCACCGTCTTGCTCGCCCAGGCCGCCATCCTTTGGCAGAACGGTCAACATGGAGGGATCAAACCCCGACAGTTGCACCGAGGCGGGATGCCATGTGCGCTGTTCCCTCAAAAATAAACCCCTTCAAAGGGTGATGTGTTATCCTTTGTGTGGGTGATAGGGTAAAGTGTAGAATTGATTGTTCCACGGTCCTAGAAATCCACACGTGGGGGTTGTGCGGGTGGTGGGTGGGCGGGGGAACTCTTTATGTTTGTGCACACCTGTGTGTACAGTGGAGATCATATCAACAGCAAGCACACGGTGTGTGGCAACAAAACAAAAAGATTCGCGTGTTGTGTGTGTCTCTGTGTCCATACGTCCATACGTGCGCTGCCAACACTCGTTTTTACCGTGGATGGGGTGGGGGTGGGGAGTGGTTGTGGGAAGAGGCACTGATTTATCCACCTGATCACTGCAGCTCATCACCCCGAATTGGGATGCCCCCCCGAACTCGGATGCCCAGGTTGGGCCACCCGAGATAGGGGCGCGGGGTGGGTGGATGGGTGGGTGGGTGGGGGGAAGCGAGCGGTTTGAATTTGAACGACCGTATTTTTTTCTGGCCTTGCTGACAGCAGCCGGGCCAGTCTCCCCCCCCCCCCCCTGAAAGGGGCTGCTGATTCTTTGATTACCCCGGCTGAAAGAATCTGGGTTTTGTTTGTGCGGACCGGGCGGCAAAAGCGGAGGTGGCTCTCGAGTCAAAGATAACTCCCGTGGGTTTCTTAAGACCTGCATGCACATACGGCTGACCTCGATACGAGATCCCCCCCCCTCCCCAACCTCTCCGGATCTGGCTCCTGGTTGAGGAGCTCTGTCCGCTGGTTCGCATCATGTCGTCTCAGTAACGACAGGGCGGGAAACTACCGTGGGATAACTCACAGACATCACACAGACACACACACACACCCAACACGCCTCTCATGACTCTCCGTAAAATCAGTGTGGATGTCGTTTGGGGGCTGGGGCTGGGGCATTCTAAATGTCTGATTTTCCCCCCCTGGGTATCTCCCGCAACACCCCTTTGCTGCGTCACTTCACCTCTACCGCTCTTTCTCTAGTTTGATACTTGGTTTGATGCGTTGACGCTTCCACACACGCGAAAGTCGAACCTTCACGACTGCAAAAAAAAACAAACAAACAAACAAACAAACAAACAAAAGAACACCAGGCGCGTGCGACGCACGTTCCGACGATGGTTCAATGGGATCGGGAGGGTTGGGAGAGCTGGAATGCAGTGATTCGAAGTGACGTAGATGCTCAGAGCAGGGTCGCAGCTCGCGCATCTCGAAAATGCACATGTCGAAGTGCGCGCGCTGCATGCGTTTTATGATCAACGCCTCGATGGAGGGTACAACACCACGACAGCCAAAGTGGAAAAAAAACTCGCCTCTGTACACTGGAAACACAGCGAGTATTTGCTTCACCTCGACTGTCGTGTTCCCACGAGAAAATGTCTATTTATCCGCCCAACTTACCTGCATACCTTAGCAGCTGGTCTGCATCCATTTTGCAGCTCGCATATTGAAGAACAAGACCACCTCCAGCTATGTCATGCGCATCAACACATTGACAGGCCACCGGTAGGCAAGGTGAACTAGTGGGATTCTGAAGCAGGGAGGGGCGAAGGCAGAGCTAAGCCAGACGCAACCGGCGAGCAGCCCCCCGCCCCCCCCCCCCACCCCTGCACTGAAACTGCGGATCGAACACGGTTTTTTTGCGATGGGCTCAGACAAAGAAAAGGTAAGGCTGCTGTTTTGTGCGCCAAATCCGGCAGGCAAATGACGAAGCGAAGCGAGATACACGTTGGGTCGGGTGCGGGGAATCCGGGGGGGGGGGGTCAATGAATGTCATCAGAGCGGCTGTTCCCACCCGAAAAGCCTCCCCATTTCGGGCTGTAGGTGGGTAGCCAGCAAACGGAACCTTTAAAGAATCAAAGTGAACATCACAGCAGTGCCAAAATAAGCTGTCTTTGTACTTTTGCTTCGTGAACGAAGAGGAGAATCAACTTCTTTACGGCCCTGTCGGGAATCAGACACAGGGCACACCTGATGGGTGTCAGGATCGTTCCACAACGACAGCGGCAGGGCTCACACACGGATTTTTTTGAAGAAACCCCCGCTGGTGTCACTGTTGGTCGGATCGGGGTCGGTGAAGAACAGCGCAACGCTATCGCTTCAGGGGGGGGGGGTGTTTGATTGTCGAGAGTGAATGGCAAAGCAAGCCTCCCAGCACCAATAGCTTCGGGTGGGGGGCTCATTATTGCTCAGGTGCCGCTGCAGAAAATCGCGAGATCCTGATTATACACACGCCTTGTCCGACGAAGTCAAAACTGCCCCCCCCCCCGCCCACACGGGGCCACCCTTCAGAACACACACACACACACCCAATACTCAAGATCAAGGCCCCAACGCTGAGCGCTTACGAATGCGCTCCGCCAGCTGGGAACGCATCATGCTCTCCATCGAGCCCTCCTTCCAACCGGTGTTGTATTCGGAGTTCGCGAGGCGGTGGAACGATTCCTGTGCGATGGCACCCTCGAGACGGGCGAGCCCATGCTTCTGCAACTGCCGGTCCTCAGTGGACGTCGATGCGATAGAGGCCACAAGCCTCCCGACGGCTGTTGACAGCAGGACATGGTCCGCTGCGACTGTATCATCCAGCACGGTCGCGAGCGACGAACGAGTTGTAGTTGGAACATCACTATAAAGGGTGTCGGTGGTGAAGGCAGTGATACTAGCCGGCTCCGACAGACGGCTCTCTTTGTGGGTTTCGTAGATTCGGCCGGCGTTCTGCCGCATGGCTGTGCTGAGCACCTCGTAGATGTCGTAAAGGGCTGGTGCCTTCATCACCTCGATGCCCCTTTGGGTCAGTCGGATCATACGGAGGGATTCCAGAATCGTCTTCTGGTGCACCCCGAGTGACTTCTGAACCAGCTTCGGCTTGTTCTCGCTCAGGAAGTGGTAGTGCACCGCACGGAGCCACTCCCTGAAGAGAGCGAGGTGCGGTGCCTTCTTCTTCTTACTTCCCGTTGTCACAGAATCGTCGGACACAACAGAGCCCAATTTATTCACCGTTTCCATTGTGTCCATTTCGACATCCATGTCCACTTCGTCATCCCCACTCGCCATTCTCCTCCCCGTCCTAGTTGCGACCCACATCTGCTCGGCGGCACAGGGCAGGCCACGCTGCTCGAGAAGCTGGATCCGCACATCCATGCTGAAAGTCTGCTTCAGCACAATCTCCCCCAGCACGCCAATCGGCAGCCCAACGAAAGGCATCCGCATCAGTTGCATCACTGGTTGGGCAAGGGCAGCCCGAATCTCGCTTTCGCAATAGGCAGACGCGGGGACATTGGTGGCCCTCAGCAGCTCGACGTAAAGATCCGCAAGCTGGTGGTTGGAGAGGAGGGAGACCCCTTCATAATCGATCCCCTGCCGGCGGAGCACATCCCGGTACACCCTGTGGAAGGGTCCGCTGATGATGTAGAGCTGTTCTTCCGAATAGGTGTTGGCAAATTGGAACTCCAGCCACGCAACCAGCGCCCGACGCGGGGACTTGCTCGCATCAAAGTGCTTGTCAAGGAGCTCGTGTGTGTTCTCCACATCAAGCCCAACGTGGATCGCATCGATTGCAGCACTTATCTGCCAATGCGCTGCTGGCAACTGAGTGGCGGTGCTGAGATGACACTCAGTCAGGGCACGCAGCTGTGAACTGTTCGACCGATGATCGATGGTGTCCGCAATCGTCATTGATGCAGACATGATGCGATACGTTTCTCCATAGAGCTGACGGCCCAGGGTCTTCCCGATCAGTGGCAGGCGAGAAACACGCCGATGACTGGAGAAACTCCGGTTGGGGGCGCTGTAGCTGAATTTGTGCACCGCTTTCATGTACGCCTGCACTTCCTCCGCCGGCCCTGTTATTATTGGGGGGAGGGGGGTAGTGAAGTAGAAGTAGAAGAAGGAGCCGCAAGGTTGCTTTCCTTGCGGGACTGTTCCTCACTTTCTGGGCTCATTGAGCTTCAATATTTGGCATCGACGACATCCAGCCGTACAAGACGACTCATTTTTTTGGTTCCAAGCCCTTACTTTGTTGACAAATCCGAGGACGTATGGGCCAGAATATGTCGAGGCCGTGCAACAAAACAAACCAACCGTTGGGCTGGTGCAGGTAGTTTCATGGCGATGCAGGGCGAATGTGGCGGTACATACTTGCGAAAGAGGCTCTGGGGTTCAAGGTGCAGTCAGCGGCAGTGATTTCCTCACCCCGCGTCACCTTGCGCATTGTAGCGTACACGCTCTGAAAATATGTGGTGTGGTGAATAGACGGTGCTACAGGCCAGCGTTCGTTGGTCCTGTTGGGCAGGCACAGGTCACAAGGGGGTCTGAGGGGCGGAGCCCCCCAGCCGCTAGAGGCCACGGTAGTGAACACTTGTCGGCCTCGTCCCCGAGTCCACTTCATAGTCGAACACCACATGCAGACTATGTGCACCTTGAGACAGTACGCTCAAAAGCCCGGGGGCTCCCCGCGGGCTGAGGTCAGGCTGGCGACCCAGGTTTTCAGGGTGACACCAGGATTTCCTCGAAATTTTGGGTGACCCCCACCCCCTGGTCGGGCACCCTACCAGGGGGGGGGGGGGGTCACCCAAAATCGTAGTACCCCCCCTACCCGACCCCCCTCCCGACTCGGGATGGGGGGGGGTCAGGAGGTGGTACTTTCACCCAATTGATGTTCCCCAGTAATAGGTGTAAATGGGCACCCCATGACCAAAATGACCCCATCGCGATCCGCACAGATTCCAAACGTTCAAAAGAACGGGTTTTTGGAAAATCCGAGGGGGGGGTCCCGCTGGGTGGGTAGGTGGGGTGTAGTGGACTGGCTGCCTCCCAGCCACCTTCTCCCACGACCAGTCCCTGAACCAGACCCGTGTTTCATGAGTGATACTTGGCTCACACACCATCAAAGTGACCCCACTGTGATCCGCACAAATTCCAAACGTTCAAAAGAAAGGGGTTTTGGAATACCCGAGGAGGGGGTCCCGCTGGGTGGGGTGGGGTGTCATGGTGTGTGTCACCCAGTCACCCTTCACCCATAACCAGCCCCTGAACCAGACCGCTTTTTCATGGGTGAAGCTGGGCACCTAGACCCACAGTGTGACCCCACTACGATCCGCAAAAGTTTCAAACGTTCAAAAGAACGGGGTTTTGGAACACTCGTGGAGGGGGTCCCGCTAGGTGGGTGGGCTGGCTGACTCTCGGCCCCCCTCTCGGCCGTGTGGCTACCTCAGTCACTTTCTCTTCGGACCAGCCCCTGAACCAGAGTCACATTTCATGGACGATGTTTGTCACATAGACCTATAAAATGACCCCACTACGATCCGCAAAAGTTTCAAACGTTCAAAAGAACGGGGTTTTGGAACACCTGAGGAGGGGGTCCCGCTGGGTGGGTGGCTGGGTGGGGTGGCATGGTGTGTTACTCCCAGTCACCTTCACCCATGACCAGCCCCTGAACCAGAGCCACATTTCATGGACAAAGCTTGTCACCTAGACCTACAAAGTGACCCCACTACGATGCGCACAGATTCCAAATATTCAAAAGAACGGGGTTTCGGAACACCCGAGGAGGGGGTCCCGCTGGGTGGGTGGGCTGGCTGACTCTCGGCCTCCCATCACAGTCTCCTATGACCAGCCCCTGAACTAGACCCACATTTCATGGGTGAAGCTTGGCACCTAGACCCACAGTGTGACCCCACTACGATCCGCACAGAGCCCAAAGAGTGCAATGGAAGGGGTCAATCGCGATTCCGCGAGTCGAAGATTCCGCACTTTTGGGTCACTTTCAGGTGATGTCAGGTCCCTGGAGTGACTGCAGATAGCCCATTTTCAGGGTGGGAGCCCTACTCGTACGTCACCCAGATTCAGCCCAAACCCGTGCACCCAGGGTGCACGGTCGCCGGGAGCGCGCGGGCACCCGGAAACAGGTCGCATTTGCGCGCGCTGCCTGCACCCTGCACGCCAGCCCCCCCCCCCCCCCCCCTAGGGGGGGTCATAAGCCCGTACAAAACCAAAATTTTCGACATACCATCAGAGCCGCCCTAATACCTGATCTGACCCGAAAATCCGACCCATACCCCCCCGGAAACTGTCTGGGGCCCACTTGTGACACCTGATACGCACTTTTGTGATGATTTTTTGGGGTCCTAAAAAATGTACCTCAGTTTCGTACCTTGCCTTTGTACCTGAACCACTCCCGACCGCATTATTTCGTTCTTTGCAAGGGAAGGGTGTCACTACGCTCACTCAGCACGCCGAGCAACACATGCCGCGTGCCCAGGGCCTCGCAGAGGTGTCAGATGCTGCTGCAGAGGAGTACCTTGCTCGAAAGACGCTCGCCAAACGGGAGATGTGCGGGGTCTCGGCAGAGAGCGTTGTGGCAGACCTGCGTAAAAAGAAAACGGCACACGACATCGGTGAGGCGACATTATTTCGGGCGCTCCGTCGGGCTGGGTACGTAGGAGAGCGAGTGGGACGTGGTGACGACAGATATATGCAGTGGTGCATCAACTGCACGCACGTGCGGGAAAAGCGGCGTTCCTTGCTAGCCAAGAAAGATGTCACCTGCACTCCTACTCCTCCCACTCGTCCTGCTCCTACCCCCACACCAACTCATACGGGCAGTGAGAGTGATGGCAGCTCCAGAGCAGCAGATGATCTAGGAAGCAATGAGCGGGTCAGCCGGGCAGACTACCTCAGTCTGTACCGGAAGTACGAAGCGTTGCGGGCCCGCCACCACCGCCTCCAGGAGAGGACCCGAGGGTTGAGAGTAGGGTTGTACAACGCCAGGGGAGGGTATTCCCCTGGCGTTGAGACATCCGGCGACCTTGCGGTCGCACTGTGTGGGGGCTGAGTCGGCAGGCAGATGCCGATCCAATGACCTTGTTGAGTCCCCACATGGTACACTCTCATACGTGTTGTCGAGACTGCGTGGTGTGCATATCCTGCGGGGCGCAAATTACACAGTCATTACACAGCCACTTCGGCTCTCAGGGCGTACAATATCCCAATCGTGCCTTCACAGGCTAAGATCGACGAAGCAAAAGCATCTACAACGCTGTCTACTAATGCCGATGCAGCCTCCCAGGCGTACGAAGTACTCACAATGACCCATATGCGATCGAAGTACTACACCCAGAAGGTGGCTGAACTCATTCTGCTGACGCAACAACACAACATTCCCACTAATCAGGTCAAGAAAGACCTTGCCGAGGCACTGGGGAAGGCAACATGCGTGCCACCTGAGCCAGAACCACCGCAGAAAAGGCAAAGAACGAAATAATGCGGTCGGGGGTGGTTCAGGTACAAAGGCAAGGTACGAAACTGAGGTACATTTTTTAGGACCCCAAAAAATCATCACAAAAGTGCGTATCAGGTGTCACAAGTGGGCCCCAGACAGTTTCCGGGGGGGTATGGGTCGGATTTTCGGGTCAGATCAGGTATTAGGGCGGTTCTGATGGTATGTTGAAAATTTTGGTTTTCGTACGTTTTTAGGGGGGCTTATGACCCCCCCTACCCCCCCCTACTGGGGGGGGCTAAATAGAAGCCCCCCCCCCCTTGTATTCGGCGTAGGATCGAGTTTTTTTGGGGGTTTTCGAGGGCCCAAAATTTTAGGCGATTTTTGCAGTGGGTGGCCAAATAGAAGGGGGGGGTCAAATACAAGGGGGGGGGCTTGTATTCGGCGGAAGCCGAATTTTCCAAATTTTGGTGAATTTTGCCCCAGGTGACCTCGTGGAATCGCGATTTTCGCCTTCCATTGCACTATTCGGAATCCGTGCGGATCGTGGTGGGGTCATTATGTGGGTGGAGGTGCCAAGTTTCACTCATGAAATGTGGGTCTGGTTTGGCTCCTGATAATGGGAGGATATTCCCGGGAGTCAGCAACCTGCGATGACCCCCACACTGGTGTCCAAAACCCCGTTCCTTTGAATGCTTGGATTCCGTGCGGACCGCAGTGGGGTCATTTTGACCGTGGGGTGCCTGTTATGACTGGAAAAACAGGCTGAAAATTTGAAATTTGGCTGAAATTCGGCTTCCGCCAAATACAAGCCCCCCCCCCCTTGTATTCGGCGAAAAATTTTATGGATTTCGAATTTTCAGACCCCCCCCTTCTAATAGGCCCCCCCCCCTTGTATTTGACCCCCCCCTTCTATTTAGCCCCCCCCAGTAGGGGGGGCTAAAACCGGGAGTAAACCCAAATTTTCAACTTCGCCGCAGAGAGGCCTCCAAGGGCACCAAAAGGCCAGAAACACCCCATATCACGCCGGAAATCCGGTATCTGCCCGAAATAGGCCCAAATTCCGCCTGGAAAGCTCATTTTTTGCGTCTCCAATTTTTTGGCACAGATGTGGTACCGGTGCTGTGCCAGTTTACAGCGGCTGCTTGCAACATACAGCGAAACCTGTGGTCGAAGCAACCGAATGATTCATCGGTCAAGCTCTACTTGATGACGCGGATCGATGTAACAGCACCATGTACCGAGGGGCGACAAGCAGCACCGCGAGGTGGGGGCAGAGGCCAAAGTGCACCCGCGTTTGCACTGAGAAGGTTGGTATCCCTTGTAGATTGAGGTTCCGGAGATGATGGGCACGCACTATGGGCGGAAGCAGGACGCTGCTCAGATGGTTTGTCCGTTCCGACGCCATTCAGAGGTGGCAATAGCTCAGCGACCTCGATATCCCCCACAGTGAGCACTTGATGCCCTGCCCACATCGAGAGTAATCAAATAGCGGCCCTTGCCATTCTAATGGCGGCTACGCCCTCAAATAATTGAAGGCAAATAACAAGGAACCTGCTGGTGAGCTGAGCGCCACTCGGATCGAGAACGTTTTCCTTCTCGAGGATAAGCTCGTCTCCCTCCTCCGGGAGATGCACCGGAGTGGCTGGCGCAGTTCATGTCGTGCCAGCCAGCATTGGGGTACGTGATAAAGGTACGGTGGCACGCCAACCACGATAAACACACCTTGCCGATCTTAAAAACTGTGAAGGGGGCGGAACACTATCGAAGTGGCTCAATCATGACTACATTGATGCAATGGTGACACATGACGTCAAGCCGCAGTGCCTGCAGAAAGGAGTGCCCACCGGCTGTTTTTCTCGGGCCATTCAGGTACCGCATCTGGTACCACATCTGTGCCAACTGAAAAAAATCGCGTTTCTGGGCCTCTCTGGGCCACACAGGTCACCAAAACCCCCCAGAAACACGTTTCTGGACTGGTTTGGGTCGGTTTGTAGCATTGATTTCATGTTTAGGGGTGCTCCCTGAAAAAGTGGGGTTTACTCCCGTTTTTTGGGTTGAATTAGCCCCCCCTAACCCCCCCCCCCCGACGTTCACGACCCCCCAGAAAATTACCCCAGCCCCTGGCCCCCCCCCCCTGTATTGGGCGAAAAAATTTATGGATTTCGAATTTTCAGACCCCCCCTTCTAATAGCCCCCCCTCCGCAGGGCAATTCCTAACTATCGACCCACCTAAAACCGGTTTCCCCCCCCCCCACTTTTTCCATCGACCCATCGACCCACCGAATTTCTGGGTCAGTGGGTTGATGGGTTGAGGGGATCGCCCATCAACCCACCGACTTTGGTCAGGGGCTTGACATGACATGGATCATGTCAACATGTGAACAGATGTTCACTACCGTGGCCTCCGGCGGCTGGGGGGCGGAGCCCCCAGATGGCGGAGCCCCCCCTGTGCCCTGTCCAGCGGGGACAGGCACCCCCCGTTTGAAAGGTAGCCTATTGGATCCTGCGTGTCAGGCCATCTTTTGAACATGACGCACACTATGCGTGATGTTCATGTGTTCATCACGCAGTTGTTTCAGGGGGAGTCCCAGAAAGTGTAAGCCCTGTGGGTCGATCCTACGTTATCGTCCGCCATGCCGTTCACCCCGTCAATCATGGGGGAGGTCCTGCACCCCAAGGAAGTTGCAGAGGCAATGGGCGCGAAGAAAACACGGGCCAACATGGAGCTGCTAGCTGAGCGCGCACGTTTCTCGCGCGAAGCGCGCGAAAAATACATTGGGGTCCTTCGCTCTGTGCCACTGTGTGTCAAACTGTGTCACTTTGCATGCCAGTTTTGTGAGGCGGTTCACCATTCCTCACTTCTCTGCCTTTCTGAGCTAAGGCCCCATTACCCCCCCCTTTTTGACAGTCTTTCTCAGCCCCACCCCACCCCCCTTTTCCCCATCGACCCAGTTTTCCCCCGACCCTGGAAAGTGAGGAATACCCCTGCCCCCCCCAGTAATACGGTATAACTTCGCCAGCTGATACATACCGCAAGGTGATTTTCCGAAGCGCTGTCGACCCACTGGGGCGTCAGACCCATGGTGGTGATCACTTGCAGATATTGTCTGTGGAGGGTGGCGGTGTGATGTACCACAACGGGCAAACCAACGAACTCCAAGCTGCACATTTTTCTGACTGAGTTGACGCCTGCATACTTTTCGAACTTGCCGAGGGTGTATTGCTTCTGGGAACGGATGTGCATGTCTGGCGAGGAGGCGATCCGGAGCCACTTGCGAAAAGCGTCCACCTCGTACGTCGCTGTGAAGGTGCGCTGCACCTGGTTCGCGGCCGAAATTCTTGCGTTCTCGACACCGGTCAGGCAACTCGGTCGCTGTGGCGGAAGTGTAGGGTCTTGTGTTGGCAGCTCAAATAATGAATGGTAGCGACTCCCGCTGGTGGTAGTATTTTCAGCTAGAATAGGCGAAGGCTCCCTTAGCTACAACAATCTACGAACGGGCATTGCAGATACGAGTCTTTTTCGTTGAAAACCACGTTGTTCTGATAACTCACCCGACCTCGATTGTCAAACTCGGTGTACGAAAACATACCTGGCTCAATTCGCACGGCAAACCAGCACGGTCCAGTGTCAAGATGATCTTGAAGCGATCACGATTCCTGAGGATGTGAGGATGAAATGGTGTGTGCAATTACACCCTGCCTCTACAGAGGCAATGCTAGCAGG